>CAJGYO010000004.1:76689522-77289522 GCA_904845875.1 Miscanthus lutarioriparius
TGACCGGGTCAGAGTTTCTGGTTGACACTTTTGTTCGCTTTTACAAGATTCAGTAGCGCTGGAACAAAATCTAGAATTCTGAGACGAATGAGGAGTTATATTCCGATTTTGGCGCATATATCTTTCTTCCAAAAAAGTTGGAAGACGGTGAGAGGATGGTGCCAACTTACCAGAACAAGTGGCCCCAATGGGCACAATACTAGTTCTATCATCATGGCAGGGTGAAAGCTTCACCTTTGGTTTTGGCACTTGCCACGCTTTCAGCTATCCACATGCCATCGTTTTCGACATCCCGACCCAGTGAAGCGAGCAGTGGGGAGGCTTTCATCCTCATGTCCCAGTGGCAGATCAGTAGAGATCTAATTGAGGAGTGGATAGCTCTTGGCCGAAGCCACTTTGTGTTTACTCCAAGTTCAAGAACATAGTTGTTTCAAATGGCTACATGGGTCTGGTTTTAGATTGCCGCAGGCCTAAAGAGTTCAATACCGATGCCAGTTTCGTCGCTTATGTCGAAAACTAGGCGAAGAAGATTTGTGGGGCTTATCTTTTCAAGGAACAGAGGCCAAGAATGCTAGCCTTGGCTCAAAAAGGAGGCTGAACTGAATCTTTGACCTGATGAGAGTGGTGTATGATGACCGACCTATTGTGGAGGAGAAAGTTACAGAAAAAGCCGACGGGCAGGCGTCAGAAGCTGGCCAGCGGACAAGGCACCTCGTCGGGGTAGCTGGCAAACATAAGGCTCACGAGCCCGCCGACGTTCAGATCGGGCGTGAGCTGGAGAAACCTGTCGGAAGGAAGAGCCAAAAGGTTTCATTTTATCTTGGTGAATATATTGGCGAGGCTTGTTGTAGCGATAGGGTGAGTTGGGCGTAATGAAATGGCCTCCCTTTTTCTTTCTCGGTTGAAATAACAAATTCTAAGTTTTGATAGCTAATTTTCCGCTTGCTTATTCTTTTTCGTACTGTTTCAGGCTGACTCGCCCCTAGGCCCAGACCCCATACGCCTCCCAAGGTTTCGGCTGTTGCCGTGAATGCCTTTAATGATGACTTGTCTATCATCGACCCTCCCACCTTTGCTAGAGGTGCAGTGAAAAGGCAAAATCACGATGTGGACGTTGCCATCCATGACGACGGCATGAAACACCATAAGTCTATGTCGTCGAGGAGGGTTGTGGAGCACAAGGTCGCCGATGCTACCGGCGGTAAGGAGAAAAACTCCTCTTTGAGGGCAAAAGACAAAGTTGTATAAATGGCAAGAGCTAAGACATGATTCTACCATGAGTCCATTCGGTTAAGCCAGGACATGGTAGAAGGGCGGCTTCTGGGTTTCGGTCGTTTGATTCTCGCACCAAAATCGAGGGATTATGGTGAGATGCGGTTTTATGCGGGGTCCATTTTTTCGGTGAACTGGATTCCTTGAAAGAAGAATCTTACCGCCTTGCTCGTTCTCTAGGGGTTCCATCGGACGGCGACATGGCGTGTAGATTTAACTTCCACGAGATCGGTCTCCTTCCTACCAGCAATGCAGCGACTGCCAAGTTTTCATAATACTGTTCCCGCTTTCGCTCTTCAGAGGTCAAAAGGGACTTACTCGATGTGGAGGACGCGAAGTTGGCGGAAGCCAATGATTATCATCTGATTAGCATAAGTTGCTTATTGGGAAGTTCTTTTTTGCTTCGTTTTGACCCTAATTGACCCATGTCCTCCTTTTGCTTTTCAGTCTATTCTTCTGAGCCAAACTCAGTGGCAACAGAGCCTACTCTATCACTAGCAGATTGAAGAAGACAATGTGGCGAAAACTCTTCGTATTGAAGAGTTAGAAAAGGAGGTTGAAAGCATCAAGAAAAAGAAATATGATGAAAGGGAGCTACGAAAGGCGACCGAATCCAGCCATTTGAAGGTGAAGGAGGAACTGGCAAGAGTTCATGAGGCCAAGATTAATGAAGTCGCTTCACTTAAGAAGGCAAAGGAGATCGCAGTTCGGTATCGCCACTATCTGAATGGTGTTGGCTGTGACAGCCAGCTTCCGGTGGAGTATAGTTCTGCCCCATTTTTGGATTGATTGCTTGGCGAGGTTTCAACCCTAGAAGGTCACATGACCTTGGGCCATGATTTCACCGCAGTGACCGCTTTTAAGGCTGTGTGCGCTGGTCTTTCGAAAGCCAGTTGTGATCACCTGGAGCATCTTGACTTGTCAGATGTTGATCGGTATTTCTAGGTTTCGACGGAGGATAACTCAATTGCCAGAAAGTTTTTCAATTCATTTTGGTGTATGGGTGGTAAGGACATGGCCATCATGGACGCTTCTTTATCACATGGGATGGTATTGGCTTACTTAGTTTACTTTTTGCTTGATCTTTCGTTCTTCCTATTTGCCTTCGCTGCAAAATTTGATGCGTTGTTTTTTTTTTGCTAATCCTTGGAGGAAAGGTGGGCGATTCGTGCCATGGTGGAGAAGTACCTAAATGAGACGTGTGGTCCTCCTGATGGTGGCGATGCTTAGCCTGCTGCTTCGCCTGCCGTTTCTCCTGCCCCTGGAGTAGAAAGCTCCACAGCTGGCACGCCGCTCGTAATGCTAGGAGTGATAGGGTAGATGAATAGATCTTGAACTTTTGTTGTGTGGACAAGATGTCTTAGGTGCTTGTTGTAAGCATTTAACTGTTAACTTGTTGCCTTGAATATTTTTGGTGCACAGGTTCCAGGCAAGGAGCCTATGCAACCACTTGACGTTAATCCCCTCATGATTCGTTGCGGTGATTTTTTTGTTGGTGGCGCCTCATGGGTTCGTTACCATCAGAAAGTTTGAAACGCTTGACTTTCTGACTTTTTCGAATGCAGTATCAGCGGATGCGCTGAAAAGAGGAGTACCTACAACACTTCTTTGCGTCACTGAATCCGACTGTTTTGGCTAAATGGTGTCGCCTTCGCAGACTGCTTTGGTGCGCTCGTGGTGAACCGCATGCCGGCTCCTAGGCCGGATTGCGGGAAGCTAAGGAGGAGTCGGTCAAAGAAGAGCCGATTGATTACGAGAAACGCCGATACAATTTTTTACTATAGAACGTATGATGATGGTGCCTAAACTTTTTAAAATCTCTTTCGCTTCTATGTATGCTTAGTTGAGATTTGTCGTGCTTTTGCTGAGTATGGTGAGTTTTTGCTTTCGTCTATGTGACTTAGTGGGAAAAAGATCTACGCCTTCCCCCGACCTTTTTGGCATGGGGCGATGAAAGCACACGTGAAAAGGCTCCGTGCCAGCCCCTCAGCGTAATTTAGGAAAATCGGCGCCTTCCCCCAACCTTTTCGGCAGGGGGTGGCAAAAGCGCGCGTGAAAGGCTCCGATGCCAGTCCCTCGGCGTAACTTAGAAATTTTGATGCCTTCCCCTAACCTTTTCGGCAGGGGGTGGCGAAATCACACACGAAAAGTTGTGCTGCTAGCCCCTTGGCGTAACATAGAAATTTTCACGCCTTCCCCGACCTTTTCAGTGGAGGGTGTTGAAAGCACGCGCGAAAGGCTCCAATGCCAGCCCCTCGGCGTAACTTAGGAAAATCGATGCCTTCCCCCAACCTTTTTGGTAGGGGGTGGTGAAAGCACGCTCGAAAGGCTCCATTGCCAGCCCCTTGGCATAACTTAGAAATTTTGACGTCTTCCCCCAACCTTTTCGGTAGGGGGTGGTGAAAGCACGCGCGAAAGGCTGCGATGCCAGCCCCGAGGCATAACTTAGAAATTTTCACACCTTCCCCCAACTTTTCGGCAGGGGGTGGTGAAAGCACACGTAAAAGGCTCCGATGCCAGCCCCTCGGCGCTACTTAGAGATTTTGACACCTTTCCCCAACCTTTTCGGTAGGGGGTGGTGAAAGCACGCGCGAAAGGCTATGATGCCAGCCTCTCGGCGTAACTTAGAAATTTTCATGCCTTCCCCCAACCTTTTCGGTAGGGGGTGGCGAAAGCATGCGCGAAAGGCTTCGATGCCAGCCCCTCGGTGTTACTTAGAGATTTTGACGCCTTCCCCCAACCTTTTCAGCAGGGGGTGGCGAAAGCACGATTTATGGGAAACAACGATGTCGGTTATATGGTGGAAATGGGCTTTTGCTTTGCTTCATTATATTCAATAAAGATGCGATAGGATTCACTTTGATGGGAATTTACATTCTGTTGGTTATCTTTTGCTTGCTTATATAGGGCTGCTTTGCCTTCCCCTTTGTTTGAACATATTGGCAGGCCTGCGCAATCGCTATCTTTCCTTTTGCCTATAGTTTTGCATCTAATTGCCGTGAAGTTGCAAACTGTGGGGCAGATTAGCTAAATTGCCCGAAATGACGCTGGCTTTTGGCCGATCTCGCCTTTGTATCCGCAATACTAGAGATGACAGCCTGCTCCTTGACCTTTGGTGTTCAGGATGGTTGGTAGGGTCAATCGGCTGAAACGCCTTTTGACATGGCCACACCTACTTTGTCTGCAGAGTGAAAGGTGACCTATGCTACAAAGACTCATGTCATGGCTTCTTCCGATGTGGGGATACTGTAATTTTCCTATTGACGCTCCCCTACCGGTAGCTTTTGTGGTGGTACCTTTATGTCTCGTGACATGACCTGTGGGCCTGGTGTGCGATAGTGCTTAGGCATTTGGTCCACTCATGCTGGCTGTGGCATTGGCTTTACGTGCTCTCTTGCAATATCTGATTCTCACAATTCTATGGATTGTGCCTATATAATCTTTTGCTCCATGGAATGACGAATGGTGGGTCCATGAAATTTTTTGGATTCGCTCTACCCTTGCATATCGTCATTGGCTGCATTTCTGGCTCTCCCTAGGGTGCCTAAAGTAAGCTAAGCTGTTAACTATGGATCTATTGCCTACCGATGTTTGGCAGGCGACTATGGGACTTATAAGGCTCCCCTGGACTAGGGCTTATTTTATAGGGCCAATGTCGGTACGGCGCCATGATTGGAGAGCTTAGTTACTTCCTTGGTATTCAAATAAAGCAAATGAAGAATGGCATATTTGGGAGTCAAGGCAAGTACATCAATGACATGCTCAAGAAGTTTGGCATGGATGAAAGCAAAGCTATTAGTACACCAATGGGGACAAATAGAAACTTGGATAGTGATGCTAGTGGCAACATGGTGGATCAAAAGATGTATCGGTCTATGATTGGAAGCCTACTCTATGTGACCGCATCAAGACTGGATGTAATGTTTAGTGTATGCATGTGTGCTAGATTTCAAGCCTCACTAAGAGAGAGTCATTTGAAGGCAACAAAGAGAATATTAAGGTACTTTAAGCATACACAAAATGTTGGATTGTGGTATCCCAAAGGAGTAAGATTTGAGTTGATTGGATATTCAGACTCTGATTATGTGGGATGCCAAGTTGAGAGAAAGAGTACATCGGGCATATGTCAACTATTGGGAAGATGACTTGTGTCTTGGTCATCAAAGAAGCAAAATAGTGTAGCACTTTCAACCGCTAAAGTGGAGTACATTTTGGCCGGTAGTTGTTGTGCTCAATTACTTTGGATGAAGGCTACTTTGAGTGATTTTGGAATCAAGTTCAAACAAGTGCCATTGCTATGTGACAATGAGAGTGTCGTGAAGCTCACCAACATTCCAATTCAACATGCAAGAACAAAGCACATTGATGTCCACCACCATTTCATAAGAGATCACCAACAAAAAGGGGATATTTTCATTGAGAGGGTGGGCATCGATGATCAACTTGCTAAGGAATGAGTTGAACATACTTGACTTCTCAAATATGTGTTGATGCACCCCCATATATGACATGTCTCTCCTTCGAGCAAAAGCAAGGTAAAGTTAATTGACATATCATTCATCCATTGCTAAGGACATGTTTAGTGCATCTAGTCATTCCTCACATGTCTTAGGCCCATTCATGAAAATCAAATGAATTTGATGCTTGTATGGTACCACTATTGCTTATGTGCTTGAAATAATCTAGTGGTAGCATATGACATGTTTGTGGCGCTTGTGAACCTAGTGTTTAATCTAGAAAATGAGCTATAAGTGTTTAACTCAACATGGTGCATGATAACCCTTATTTGGAGGTGTGAAGAAGCTTGCCCTTGGATCAAACTGAGTTAAATATCTTTTACAAGTGATCTAGATTAAACTAAATTGGGAAAGTGATCCTCACTTCACAAGATTTCACACAACCTATCTAAAATTTGAGCTCACCTTTTGTGGTCATTGATGACAAAGGGGGAGAAGCAATTCCCAAAGGTAAGCAAAAGGGGGGAGAGAGACCAAAGGTAGTAAGATAGGTGAAAGGAAAGGGATCAATTAAACTTTGAAGCACACAAGTAGGGGGAGCAAGCTCATAAACTTGTATGTTGCATTTGTATGTGCATTACATATGTTTACTTGCATGGCACAAGTTCTTAAAATTCCCTATCCATGCTTGTGTGATGTATGCTAGATTATAGGAAATGATTGATGAAATGAAAACTAGCATACATAGGATAGCTAGATATACCTTGATCTTTTACAAGTGGCACTAGAACCTTGCTTCTAATGTTGATATCACGAGGTATCTAGTTTGTCTTTACTTTTCAAGTGATGTGGGGGGTACGACCCCGGATACCCACGACAGACCACATGGGCTGCGCCCCCAAGGGCGGCCCAGCCCACAAGACTAAGCCTTGCAGGGCACGACTCTGCTCGGTGCCTCCCGCAAGACATTGGGAAGATACCCTGAAGATACTATGAGATCTGTTAGGATACGCATGATCCCAAGATTCCTGTAATCTATTATTACTTTTCGGTTATCTCTCAGATCTAACCGACTTGTAACCCTATCCCCCAGGCTATATAAGGTGGGTAGGGACCCCCTCCAAACTCATGCAATATCATACGATAGCCAATACAATCCAACAGACCATAGGAGTAGGGTATTACGTCATACTAACGGCCTGAACCTGTCTAACTCGTGTGTCTCTGTTGCCTTCTTGTTCTCGATTACATGCATCTCTGCCGATCAATCTACCTTCGTGGGATACCCCTCGGAGGACTGCCGGTGATATTCTGTTGACAGTTGGCATGCCAGGTAGGGGTGTGTGTGCTATTTCCTTATCGAACAAGATGGCTTTTTCCACATGCTATTCATCCCTCCCATAGCCCGGCTAGATCTTCACGGTCGGATCGATCTCGTGGATCATCAATGCTGACGGAGTCGGAGAGCTCCTCGAGCCAGTGCAGATCAATTCTGCGCCGATCACCCCCGCACCTGCCACTGCAGATCCAATCTTGGAACCACCTCCAAGGTCGCCTTCATCGACGACTCACCGCCCGCTTCCTCGCTACCAGAGGAAGCAGATCAACAATGACGATCTGATCGCATCCATCGATCGGGTTGGTCTAAAGCTCGCCGATTGCCTCTCCATCGCCGAGTCAGCTCTGAACACTCTCGTTCAACGCCGACCACCCTCCAATCTAGATCTATCGGAGGCTACTAGAGAAACTCTAGGGGTTATGGCCCTACCATTTGGGTTCATCAATGCCACCGCCACTTACCAAGATGCCCTAAGGGGCAAATTCGCCGACCAGGTTGGAGATATCCATCCTCTCACCGACCAGATCGCCGACCAGCTCCTGCCAGCTGTCAACATGTTGCACGTCGGCCGACATCCCGGAGCATCCCTCCAAACCATCTTGGAGGAGTGTCTAGACTCTAAGTCCTAGGGCTCTACGGAGACCGTCGCTGAAACCACCACCGAACTACTTCTTTCCCCTCTGTTCTGTGGTGGCGCCATCTTCAATGTTAGCATCGACAGCCCCCCTCGAAACGGCACAACCGAGGAGGAACATGCCGCTCATGAGAACCGGAACATCAACCGCGCGTAGCACTGAGCAACAGCTTGACTCGCAAGGAAGACCACTCCAACGCAACCTCGACGATGAGTTTGTCTGTGTTGACGGCCACGATGTCTACAAGACTCCAAGCGCCAATCTAGTAGTGGCCGCCAACGAGCTTGCCCAGCTCCCATAGACACCCGAGGTCGCCAAGGTCACCGCCATGCTTAAAGCGACGCACTGTCAGGTCAATGAGATCTGCCAAGATCAGAGACCTTCGTGCTCCACAACTTTAATTCACCGATCAACCGTGCAAAGATCCAATCGCCGCCCAAGTCACTTCACCGACCAGCACTGCGACGACAGGCAACCCCTCTAGGGCAGAGCTAGGGGCAACCGCATCGAACATCATCGGCAACATGACCAGGAGGTCGATTAGGACGTCCGAGTGCTCCTCAACAATCTCCGAGATGCACGACGACGTATCGACGAACGCCACTTCGGTTTCCATGAAGAAGAAGTACGCCACCGCTAGGAGTACGAGCAAGAGTATGGTAACCCGGACTCAGCTCTCGAGTCACTCAATGCTGGCAATGCTACAAACGATGGCGCCGCCAACCCCGAAGGGCCCCCAGCATTCACGAGGGCGCTCCAAACACTTCAGTGGCCCCATGGTTTTAAAATCACCGAGGTCGAGCCCTATGAAGGAAGGATGAACCCAACACAGTGGCTACAGGCTTACGCCACTGCCATCCACGCCGCCGGAGGAGACACCAGTGTCATGGCGAACTATCTTCTCGTCATGCTCAAGCCAACCGCCTTGAACTTGTTCACAAGCCTTGCCCCGAACTCCATCAGATCTTGGGAAGAGCTAAAAAAAGTCTTCACCAACAATTATATGGCTACGTGTACTCGGCCGAGCACCAAGCATGATCTCAACCGCATCAACCAGAAGCCATCCGAGCTCCTCTGTAGCTACATCAGACGCTTTTCTGAGATGAGGAATTCTATTCCCAACATCACAGAAGCTGAGGTCATCACCGCCTTCATTCGAGGAATCCATCATCACGAGCTTCGCTCCAAGTTCAACCGCAAGCCACCCACAGGGATTAGCGAGATGATCACGACCGCCAACCAGTACGTCAACACCGAGGAAGCCGAGGTGCACTTCAACGAGGATGTGGGTACTCATCACCCAACACGCCGCTACAACGACCGCCCCGATGACCGACGCCACAACGACCACCGCTACGACAACTGCAGTTACCATCGTGACAGTGGCCATGATCAGCCAGAAGGACCCAAGTCTGGTCAAAATCGCCGCCACTGGCCAGACCACATCGTCGCTGCCATCAATGAACCTTGCGCTAAGCACAACTACGATGAGCAGTACAAGAAATTCCTTGACGGCCCGTGCCCTATCCACAAGAACGCCAGGCACAAGATGAAGGACTACCTTGGCTTGGCTAAGGAGTTCCAAGACAAAAAGCTAGACGACGACACCAACGATGGAGCCGGAGGCCGCCGACCACCTAGGGGCAATGACAATGCCTTCTAGGATCATGACAAGGTGGTCGCCACCATCTTCAAGGGCCTCGCCTCCACCGAGAGCAGAAGAGAACGGAAGATCCCCGCCTGGCGGGTGCTCACCGTCACTACGGAAGACACCGCCGCCAACCCCAGTTATCGCCCATGGTCTGAGGTCCCCATCACCTTCAGCAGGGCCGACTAGTGGGCAGACATCCCCTACATAGGGTGTTTCCCCCTCATCCTCGACGCAATCATCCAGAAAGTGCTTTTCAGAAAAGTGCTCATCGACGGTGGGAGCGCTCTGAATCTCCTCTTCACCGGAGCCCTAAAGGAGTTGGGCCTCGGGATAACAGATCTCACACCCTTAGACTCCTCCTTCTAGGGTGTGGTACCTGGCAGGGCATCCAAACCGCTTGGAGAGATCACCCTACCAGTACAGTTTGGTACGGCAAGCAACTACCGCGTCGAGCATATCAACTTCTACGTCGCCGACTTCAACACCGCCTATCACGCCATACTTGCTCGGCTAGCTCTGGCCAAGTTCATGGTTGTACTGCACTATGCTTATCTGGTGCTAAAGATGCCTTCGCCTGCAGGAGTCCTGGCCTTGTGGGCCAACCTCTCCATCGCCTACGCCTATGAGACAGAGAGTCTTGCCCTCGCCAAAGCCACAGACCTCTCCATCCAGATGGCCAGTGTGGTCACTGACACCAAGACGGTGCCCGCCGACGACCTATAGATCCCATCGCTGGAGCCTCCATGCGCCTCTGCTAAGTCCAAGGAAACCAAGGATGTCGGCCTCGGCCTTGACGACCCCTCCAAGACCGTGAAGATTGGGGCTCACCTTGACCCCAAATAGGAAAGCGCGCTCGTCTCCTTCCAACATGCCAATGCCAATGTGTTTGCTTGGAAACCTACAGACATGCCGGGGGTACCACGGGAGAAGATCGAGCACTCCTTGAATGTCTCGCCGACCGCCAAACCGATCAAGCAGAAACTCCACCAATTCATGCCAGACAAGAAGGAGGCTATTAGGGTAGAAATAAAATGGCTCCTAGCTACTGGATTCATAAAAGAAGTGTATCATCCTGAGTGGTTAGCAAACCCTATTCTCATTCAAAAAACAATAAAGAATGGAGAATGTGTGTTGATTACACTGATCTTAACAAACACTGCCCTAAAGACCCCTTTGGTCTGCCTCGGATAGATGAGGTTGTAGACTCCACCGCAGGCTACGAACTGCTCTCCTTCCTCGATTGTTACTCCACTATCACCATATCTCCCTTAAGGAAGAAGACCAGATTAAGACGTCGTTTATCACGCCTTTCGGTGCGTACTGCTACACCATCATGTCCTTCGGACTCAAGAACGCTGGGGTGACCTATCAAAGGGCCATCCAGATGTGCCTCGACCAATAGATCGACCGCAACGTCGAAGCTTACATCGACGATGTGGTCATCAAGTCCAAGACCACCGATGATCTTATCACCGACCTCGAAGAAACCTTCGCCATCCTAAAAAGGTACCGATGGAAGCTAAACCCTTCAAAGTGCATCTTTGGAGTTCCATCAGGTATACTGCTGGGCTACATCGTCAGCGCACGTGGCATCAAGCCCGACCCCGACAAGGTCTCTGCCATCACCAACATGAAATGACCAACATGCGTCAAGGATATATAGAAGCTTATAGGCTACATGGCTGCTTTAAGCCGGTTCATATCGCGCCTCGGTGAAAAGAGACTACCTTTCTTCAAACTCCTCTAGGCCTCTGAGCACTTTTCCTGGTCAGAGGAGGCAGACATAGCTTTCGAGCAGCTCAAGTTGTTCCTAACAAAGCCTCTGATCATGATGGCGCCATGGCCAGACAAAACTCTCCTGATCTACATCGCCGATGCTTCTAGCGTCGTCAGCATAGCCATTGTGGTTGAACATGAGGAGGCCGAGCATGCCTATAAGGTGCAACATCTGGTGTACTTCATCAGCGAGGTTCTTAATGAGCCCAAGACTCATTATACTTAGGTCCAAAAGCTGCTATACACCATCCTAATTATGTCGCGCAAGCTCCGCCACTACTTTGAGTACTACAAGATCGCCATGGTCACCAAGTTCCCTTTGGGGGACATTCTCTGCAACAAAGAGGCCAATGGCCGCATCATCAAGTGGGCGGTTGAGCTCGACACTTACTCCATCGAATTCAGAAGCAGGCCTACCATCAAGTCTCAGGTGCTCACTGACTTCGTCACTGAGTGGACTGAGATCCAAGAGCCCATCGCTGCCACTTCCCCTGAGCACTAGGTGATGTACTTCGACGGCACCCTTAACATCAACGGTGCTGGTGCAGGCATTCTGTTCATCACGACGACCAAGCATAAGCTTTGATACGTCCTCCGGATACACTTTCCAGCCTCCAACATTGCCGCCGAATATGAAGCATGTCTACATGGACTCCGTATAGCCGTTGAGCTCAGTGTTAAATGCATCATGGTATATGGGGACTCTGCGCTGGTCATCAACTAGCTCAATAAAGACTGGTCTTCTTCCAGTGAGAAGATGGATGCATACTGCGCTGAAATCAGGAAGCTTGAAGGGAAGTTCTACGATATCGAGTACCACAACGAGGTATGAGATCAAAATTAGCTCACCGACCACCTATCCAAGTTAGGCTCCTCTCGCACCGTGATTCTTCCAGGGATATTCGTTCAAGATCTTTTGGCGCCATCCATTAAGGAAGATAAGGAAGTTCAGGAAATTCCCCCCGCCGAGCAGCTGGTACTTACAGTACCTTCGCCGGCCACCGATTGGAGGGAACAATTCATCAAGTACATCACCAGCGCCGAAGTACCCGCCGACAAGACTGAAACCGAACGCTTAATCCATCGAAGCAAGCATTACGTGCTGGTGGACGGCAACTTGATGAGGAAAAGTGCCAAGGAAGGGATATTGCAGAAATGCATCGCCCAAGAAGAGGGATACGGCAGAGCTTTCCAAGCTGGTTTTTACTGGCCCACGGCCATCTCCGATGTAGAAGACCTTGTCCGATGTTGTGAAGGATGCCAATTTTTTGCCAAGCAAATACACGTGCCGGCACAAGAACTGCATACCATCCTAGCTTCCTGGCCCTTCGCATGCTGGGGACTAGACATGATCGGGCCTTTCAAACCAGTGCCAGGTGGTTTCCGGTATGTGTATGTGTAACATCCCTGATGTTATAAAGTACTTAATAAGGTGATCATGTCATCATTATGCATAATCATCATGCATCAACTCATGAATGCATTTCATGTTTATATTATAGTATGCAAATGTTATTTTATGGAGTGTTTTATATGTTACATGAAATAATGTTAATAATAATGATTAGGAAACTTTGTGAATTTTGATGTGGGAATCTATTAACCAATTCAAATTCTTCCTTAATAACGTTCAAAACTTTTGTATTGATTTGAAATTCCGAAAACCCTAATTTCAGCGTTTAAATTTCTACCCTGAAAACTCATTTCAAAATCTAAGAACATTTTGGGGTTGAGCCTTAAAGCAAAAATGTAGAGCTTGTTGAGTTGTACAAAGTTTGTTTTTGGAGTTTTCAAAGTTGTTTAGAAAAAAATGGAGTAATTTGAAAAGGCGTAATTCTTTAAATGTCCCCTTTTTTAATTCAAAATTGCATTTCAAAATGTAGACCAAATTAGGGGGTGGTTATAAAAGTAAAGTTACAGAACTTTTGATTTTGAACAACTTTTATTTTTGGAGATTTTTGAGTTGTTACACAAATTTGGGAGTAATTTGGATATTAAAACGAATGGCAATTCTGTAATTCCTGTGAACAGTGTTCACCGCCTAAGCTACATGGCCGGCGATCTTCTTCGGCGTTCCAGACGCGTCGTGGCCGTCTTTGGTGTCGCGCTGGTGCGATGAAGGCTTCCGCGTGGCTTCTCTTTGCTTCTAAGCCGCGCTATTTAGCTTGAGCCATCGCCATTCATCTCCTTTCTTCTTCCTCTGTTTTTGTCGTCGCCACCGCCTAATTCCGTTGAGCTTGCGCCATCGTCTTAGTGCTTGCCAGTCACAGCTATAGCCCATCACGATTTTGCCTGCTCCTTGCGCATCCAACCGACCTGCTTTTGTAGCTTGACTTCACGGGAAATCTAGCATGCGCGCGCTTTTCTTCCTCATGGCCGTGCGGCGTCATCGTCGTCGCGTTTGCCTCACCATGGCCAGTGTTCCACGGTGCGTATCCATCCTTGATTTGTAGCCCTTCAGCTTCACCGTATTACCGTGGTCCTCTATGACCTTTTGATTGAGCCATTCCTCCGCTGCAGTCACCAGGAGTCAAGCTTGCCATCGCCGCCGTTGCTGTCACCGTCGTTTGACGCCACCTTTGCTGTTCATCGTCTACCGCACGTTCTAACATGTTTGTGGTGAGCTTCTGTTGCTTCTCGAGTTGTTTGTGTGATTTCCTGGTTCTTCCGAGTTGTTTGTGTGATTTCCTGGTTCTTCCGAGTTGTTTGTGTGATTTCTTGGTTCTTTCGAGTTATTTGTGTGATTTCCTGGTTCTTTCGAATTATTTGTGTGAGTTCCTGGTTCTTCCGAGTTGTTTGTGTGAGCGGGTGATTTGAAAATGATTTTTTCCCTTTTCAGAAATGATTGAATAGTGCTGTAATTTGTTATTTTTGTATAGATTTATTTAGAGCTCCAAAAATTATGAAATTTTTTGTGTGACCTCTCTGTGATGTATATTATTTAAGAAAAATATAAAATGTTGTTTTATAGTACTTTTTAAATGTGATAAAAATTGCTCAATTAATTAATAAATGAGTTTTCATGATTTTTCTAGGCTTATTTATGTATCTAAAAATTATGAAAATTGTTTTGCCACTTAGTTATCATGTGATGAACATTTACAAAAATGTTGAGGTCAATTGGAACAAGTTGATTTATTTCATAATTCTTAATTAATTAATTAATTCATAAAAGCGAATAGTAACCTTTAGTGATTTAGGTTTTGTTTGAATTTTTGATTGAGTGATGTCCTTGGGTCATTAGTTGATAATGATCCTTGGCAATTGAATTAGGTGTATGCAAAAGTTTAGTTAGTTTGACTTGTAACTGTACCGTGAAGGAAAGTTGTATTCAAAATTATTAGTTTTGCATCCATCATCGAGCATCATATTTTGTATCTCGCATCATGTTAAATATGGCATTGTTACTACGTGTAGTGAGCGAAGGTGAGCATGTGGTAGTTAATCAAGTAGTTGAGGAGGTTGATCCATCTATGGAGGTTGGTGTTGATATCGGTGGAACAACTCCGGACCCAGATTTTTCCGTCAACGAAGGCAAGCCCCGGATGCATTTAAACCTACCTTGTGTTTTACAAATTGATTTCGCTTTTGCTTTTCTTTACTGCATTAAGTGATTAAGAGTTAAGTGAAGACCTAATTGATGCATCACCAACCTTGTTTTTCCATATCTACCATATTACCAGTTTTAATTTGTATATGCCTAGTTATGCTTAGCTATGCTTAGAACGATGAAAGTCGGGTGATTACCTGTCACCTGCAAGTCTTAAATGGAACTTTGGTTACTTATCTTATCATGTGATATGAGCATGTGGAGTAATAAATCTAGACTAGGCGGACTCGGTGTGTGTGAGCCACAAGGCATGGAGGTCTTGTGAGCGGGTTCTTTCCGCCTGTGTCGATTAAGGCCCGTATCGTTGTTGAGCTGTGTGCGGTGAGACTTTGTAGTACTAACCACATACTCCGGTAAGCCTTAACTTGGTTATTCTATTACGAGAATGGCTACTCGCGCACTGGGCAATGGGCTGGATTGGTGGAGTACTATATTCTCGGGTGGCTCGGACCCATTCTTGTTTAGAGGATCCGAGGGTAGGTTGGTATATGTAGGTCGGGGACCTGCATATGTCGTGTGGTCTAGAATTCCCAGCTGGGTTTATAATCGGTTCGAATCGTCGTTGCTCCTCGATTATGGAGACTCACTTCTCTGTTCATCATTGTAGTTTAATAACTGGAACTTGAGGTTGGTTTGAGAAAGTGTTGGATATGAAGTTTCATGATCTCAATACGGATCGTGTCAGCTTTGTCTATGATCTTTATGAAGTTTTAAATGTTGATATAAAGAATTTTGTTAAAGAGCTTTTACGCAAAAGAATCTTGATTATTGCTAAAGCCACACCTTGAATCCCCTGAGCCTACATTCCTGCATTCTATTAATTCTTATTTCGGTTAAGTCTTGTTGAGTACTTTTGTACTCAAGGTTCGTTGACCCTTGTTGCAGGTGAGGCTCATGAGCAGGTCTGTTTTGGATCGTGCTGCATGACTGTTGTTCCTTGTGATGACGATAAGTAAATGTGTGGCTCTTGGGCAGGGCAGCTTATTTGTGTGTTCTGTAATATGTTATAATGCCACTCCACTACTTTGTTTTGTAATAATTATCGAACTTAGTTATATGGTTTGAAATAAATGGTTTTTAAACTATGTTATTGTAAGTCTTCCGCTAATTTTACTCTGATGTAGATATTTGAATAAATGTTGTAATACTGCAATGACTGCAATGACTCTGTAATGGGATCCTGCTCGGAAATCGTGGATGATTCAGGGTTCCCCGAGGACACCCGATAGTCTTCTTAAGTTACTAGGAACATATGCATAGATGTCAAAGGTCGTTGGATGGTGATAGGTGCATGTGGGCCCTATAATTTAGGAGGTTCTGCCACAGTATGTCACCATCGACAAGTTCTTCAAGTGGATCGAGTATAAACTGCTCGTCTCGGCTACTACAAAGAAAGCAGTCGAGCTCTCTAAAGATATCATCCACAGATTCGGTCTCTCGAACAACATTATCACCGACCTCGGAACTACGTTTACTGACCATCACTTTTGGGACTTTTGCGAAGACCGATGCATCTCCATCAAATACGTCTCTATTGCCCATCCTAGAGCTAACGGCCAGGTTGAACAGGTGAATGGCATGATCCTTGATGCCCTCAAAAAGAGGCTATATCAAAAAGAAGAAAAGCATCTAGGCAGATGGCTCAAAGAGCTACCAGCTATGGTCTTGGGACTGCACACTCAAGCTAGTCGCAGCACCGGTGTGTCTCCATATTTCTTGGTCTACGGCTCATAAGCCATACTACCAGCGGATATTGCCTTTCGAGCACCTAGGGTGGAAAATTATGATGAAGAGCAAGCCATGGCTGTTCGGATAGAGGATGTTGACAGGGCCGAGGAAGAACACCTAATCACCTACGTTCGTACAGCCAAATATCTAGAAGGCTTGCGGAGGTACTACAACCGTAGCAGCATCAAAGGTCGTTCATTTGCAGTCGTCGACCTCGTTCTCTGCAGAAAACAAAAAACCAAAGGGATGCACAAGCTCTCCTCCCCTTGGGAAGGGCCTTACGTCATTAAAGAGGTTACCCGACCAGGGTCTTATCGCCTATGTGACTTAGATGAAATCGATGTCCCAAACTCATGGCACATCGAGCACCTTATACGTTTCTATCCTTGAAACGCTCTAGATATGTATTCTCCACTCCATGATGAATAATGTTTTGGTAGCCATAATTTGTCTCCATTATTTTCTCCATTACGATTTAATCTCCACTTATGGTCGCCGAGCACTAAGCTACTCCTTAGCGAACTCCATTATGGGATCACCATAACTGCTCCGCCGTGTTTCTCCAAATCTCCAATGAATTTCGCTGCACAATTTTTCTCCAAATCGCTGACCACGGTTTCTCCAAATCTCCAATGTATTTCGCCGAACAGTTTTCTCCAAATTGCCGAACACTTTTCTCCAAATCTCCAACGAATTTTGCCGAATAGTTTTCTACAAATCGCCGACCACATTTTCTCCAAATCTCCAACGAATTTCGCCGCATAGTTTTTCTCCAAATCGTTGACCATGGTTTCTCTAAATCTCCAACGTATTTCGCCGAACAGGTTTCTCCAAATTGCCAAACACTTTTCTCCAAATCTCTAAGATATTTCACCGATCGCCGAGTAGCACACATTCTGTTCTATTCTCTGTGGAAAACACCTAGTCTCCGATCTCTCCCTACATGTGCTATAGGCTCTGCGCTCTGCGTTATGGGTGATCGGCTATGGTTGCTTGGTCACTGCCTGTTCCTCCTACACGTGCACGGGCTCTGCGCTCGACGTTATGGACTATGGGCTAGCCAAGGCCGAGAGCTCAGTAAAGGACTATCTGCTCGGACGCCACTTATACTACATTTATCTCTAAGTTATTTTGCCAACCTTTGAGCAGCACACATTCCGCTCCACTCTCTATGGAGAAGACCCAGTCTCCGATCTCTCCTACACACGTGCCACGAGCTTCGTGCTCTATGTTACGGGTGGTCGGCTGTGGTTCCTTGGTGACGCTTGTTCCTCCTACATGTGTGCGGGCTCCATGCTCGACGTTATGGACTATGGTCTAGCTAAGGCCAAAGAGTTCAGTAACGAATTAACTGCTCGGACACTACTTATACCATGTATAATTGTGTTAGGGTTATCGCTACAATGATTCTACATCAAAATACTAGCAAACTGCATAAACATGCACTTTATAACATTTATACATATACATAAATGTTTTCTGCGCTCTCGCACGCTTTAACTGCCTTGTCCAGATGTTACAGATAATATCCTCTAAGCAGATCACCGAGCTTCACCATCGTCGTCCGTCTCGCTGAACAGGTCGATGTCATCGCCAGCTTCTTTGCCGCGTCCTCCACCTCATCCTCTAGCTGCTGGTGCTCTCGCCTCGCCCATCCCTTCAATGAATCCGGCCCCTATTGCCTAAACATCAATGGCTAGATAGTGGGACCGAACCACCGCAAGGGCATGAGTAATGGCGGTAACAACGACATCGCGGTTGAAGCCCTTGAAGTTCTCCCACACCGCCTTGCACCTCTTGATGATGGTGTTCGAACATGGCGGTCTGCCGTTGGGATGAGGAGCCGCCTCTAGGTCGACGCAGTCGAGCAATAGTTTGACTCCGGTGACTATGGCGTCGAACTTCTCCCTTTGGGTCCTGGCTTCCTACACCAGCACATCAAATTGTGCCTTGACCCTCCGACAGTAGTCTGCAAGCATTACAAGGTTCCATCAAGCAAGGAAACTACTTCAGCAGTAACTCTGACCAGGAAGTACTCACCATTCAGCTCCTCGGCCAGTTTGTCTACTCACCCTATCTCCTTTGCCTTCTCCTCTTGGAGTTGCTCGAAGGCTTGGTGTAGCTGGCTAAGCTCCGCATCTTGCTCTACAAGTATAACATTCATCACCAACACTATGACTATCAAGCAATACAAAAACATTCGCGATACGCCATACCTATCTTTTGCTCGGATATGCTTCTGAGTTGCTCGGACTTCTGCTCTAGTTGCGTGGAAGCATTCGCCAGCTGCTTGGACTTGCCCCGTAGCTACTCGGACGTAGCCGCTAGTTGCTCGGACAGGACCCCCTTCTGGTATTCCAAGTCCTGCGTGTTGGACTCCGCAAGGTCTCGCTCACACTGGGCCCTCTAGATGTTTCTCTCCATAAGGTTCATCGCCTCCTTGAGTTTATGATTCTCCTCGGTGAGGGGCTCCATCCTCTTGATCAGCTGGTGCCACTGCTCGGCAGTCCGAGTTATCCCCTGCAAACACATAATCACAATGATGAACTCCGATCTCCAATGTCCAAAATGAGCACTCCAGATGCAGCACTGACCTCGATTTGTTTCACCACTCCGGCAAGGGCAGACTTCAATCTCCTCATCTCCCTGGTGGTGTCCTCCTCGACAACCACCACCTCGTAGCTGCACTTGTGGAGGATTCGGATAGATTGGGGTGGAGGTTCATCACGCTCGATCTCTTCCACCTCATCCTCCTCCGCCATAGCTGGAGGCACCACCTAGGGCCTCGGTGGCCGGATAGCATGTCCGACCACACCCTCCGATGCCTCAAGGAGTGACGTCTGCTCCTCCGGCACCGTAGGCTTCTCCGCTCTAGATTCCGACATGTCGCCGGAAACTCCAGCCTCTGCTCCCAAGGACCCAGCGGTTCCCGCCGTTGCCTTGGGCGCTACCGCTGACCCGTCCACTATCGACGCCAACCGTTCATCACCGCCAAGTCTAGCAGAAGGGGCTGTTGATTCCTCCACAGGCTGCCAAGCATCCAGGGACTCCGGGATGGGGTCCACCGACATCTCCTCCACCCTAGGGCCAGCTTTCGGCTGCTCGTCATCCGCCCTGGGGCTAGCCTTTGGCTGCTCGTCAGTCTGGACGGGCGAGGCCAGATCCTCCATACGCCTCGCTCTGCATCAGATTAGCTCGTCAATCGTCAAAAAAAACTAAGGAACGACGGCAAAATAACTCCAAGGCAAGGATATTTACGGTTTGGTTTGTCAGTACAATTTCTTGAACCGGCGTTGTCTACCCGAGCCCCAGGCATGGTCGTGGGGTCAACTGCCGTGCTCTGGGGTGGAGGTCCCATTTTCTCCACCGTCGTCCTCTCCTTCGCCCCCGCTCTGGGACTTCCTCCGCCTGCTGCTCGGGGGCTCCCATCGCCTGCTGCTCGGGGACTCCCGTCGCCTGCTGCTCGGGGACTTCCCTCGCCCGCTGCTCGGGGACTTCTTCGCCTCTCTTCGATCGTCCCTCTACGTGCGTGTTGCGCGGAGGCGCTTTAGTGTTCGGTGGAGGAGCCACTGGAGCCTCGTCATCATCCGACCACTCGGACATTGCTGCACTACACGTCCGAGTAGGCCGATCTCCACTAAGTGAAATGTCGCCCGGTTTAAGGGGAGCGGCACCCGCCGTCTTTCTCTTTTTTTGGGCCAGCTCGTCTGCTACTGCCCTCTTCCCTCGGACTTTCTCCAACACCGAGGATGGACTCTCTGAAGAGATGCTGATGGCTCCCTCCTCAGGCTATGTCGGTGGCCAAGCATCTACTCCCCACGACCAATCACCCCTCGGCACGCCCGAGAAGTACACCGCTCTTTCCTGCGAATGGATCTTCACATAAGTGAATCAGTCCACTGCTCGGCAACTACAAAAGATAAAAAGCATCAGGAACACACAACTGAGATATTTACCTAAGGAGGTAGATTCTTGTAGTTAAAGGGCCTCGTATACCCTAATATGTTTGAACAAGGCAAACGGGGCGAATAGCTCTGTAGCTCACTCTTGCACTATGTCCCTCGACAGCATCTTCGGCCTCTCCCGGGTTGCGTCGGTCTCCCCCTTGAACTCAAAGGTGGGGTGGGCCCTCTCCTTATAGGGCTAGACGCGGCACACTATGAAGCTCGCTGCTACCAATCCACCGTTGGTCTTCACGCCCTTAATTAAGCCAAGGAGCTCCCTCACTTGCTCCATATCAGCGTTGCTTGGCATCTCTGACTAGCTCTTCTAGCTCTCCGGGATGTGGTCAGCATCACAGCGGATGATAGGGTGGATCTGCTTCATATAAAACCACCTGGCATTCCACCCCTTCAGCGACATGTTTAGCGGCACAGTAAGATACTCGCCCACCATTCCATCGCGTAGCTGAAGGTACACTCCGCCAACCACCTTGGAACCACTGCCGCCTCTCTTCTTCAGCCAGAACAGGTGGTGGAATAGATTGAAGTGGGGAAGGAGTCTGAGATACGCCTTATAGAAATGGATGAAGATCGAGATATGCAAAATGGTATTTGTGTGGAGATTGCACAGACTAACCACCCAGAACTCCAACAAATCCCTTAGAAAAGGATGAACAGAAAATCCCAATCCTCACCAGAAATAATCCTCAAACACCACTACTCCATCAGTATGGGGCATTAGGAAGGGCTCACCGAGGGCCAGCTGCCATCCGGCGGTAACACAGTCAGGAAGAACTCCTGCCTCCACCAATCTGTTGAGCTCCACCTCTCCCATGCACGATGGCACCCACTCTTCATCATGCCTGACTTCGGCACTCGCCTTCTTGGGGCTTGTCTTCTTTGGCTTCACAGCTCCCTTCTTTGGCACCATCTCTCAGATCTGGTTAGGGTTTGGCGGCGAAAGCAAATATGGATGTGAGTCTAGAAGCGTGAGGGCTGAGGAGGAAGACAAAATGGCAAAGAGGTAAAGGTGGGAGCACGAGGTGTGGCGGCGCAGTTATAAAGCACTTCCCCCACCCTTTTTGCATTCAAGGGTTTTTGGGAAACCGTTCTCACGATATGCGTCTCTCCGAATTCTCCGCAATAGCAAGCTGGGCCGTTACCTGGGCTTATGCGCAATAGCGGCCCGTATCGCCCGTTTATCTCCGCAATTTGCTATGGCTCGCTGAATATTTGCCGACTTCTCCGCCAACTGTTACGGCTCAATAATTACTACTATACAACCATTACTCCGGTATTTTCTCCGTGATTCTATTTTCTCTAGGATTTCCTCTTGTGGCTCGGGGACTGCGTCAGCATTACGTCTTGGTTCCTCACCGCATTTGGGATTTTTTCTTCAGTTGACTGTTGTTTTTGACCCTAGCACCACATGACCACGTCACCTATTGTCAGGCTCGGGGACTAAGTGGGCACACTTCACCTTACAGTGAATGTGCACTTTTCAATTTAGGGCTCCACCCATGGACTGGTTGCCTGCTCGGCCGGTCTTCTGCCTTTCTTCTACTTTCTGACCCTGGCACCACATGACTACGTCATCTACTGTCAGGCTTGGGGACTAAGTGGGCACACTTCACCTTGCGGTGAATGTGTTTGCTTTATTCTGGAAGACTCCGTGCCTTTTGAAGCTGAAGAGGACTATCTCCTTTTCTCATGGTCAGACTCTAAGTGGGCACACTTGGTCCATTGCGAAGAAATTTTCGATTCTGAGCTTGAGCTCCTTACACCCTTATGGCAAGCCGTACTTGAGTTACACTGCTCGGCAATGGTTCCCACTGCTCGGCAACTGCTCACAACTGCTTGACAACGGTTCCCACTGCTCGGCAACTGCTCATAACTGCTCAACAACTCATCACGGTGGTCGGACCATGAGTTTGACTACTCGGCTTTGTTTGCACCTGCTCAGACAAGCTCAAGACGGCGTTGCACAATGGGTACAAGGCGCTCGGGGACTAGCTATGGGGGGTACGACACTAGATACCCATGGCAGACCACATGGGTTGCACCCCCAGGGGCGGCCCAGCCCACAAGACTAAGCCTTGCGGGGCACGACTCTACTCGGCGCCTCCCGCAAGATATTGGGAAGATATCCTAAAGATACTACGAGATATGTTAGGATACGCATGATCCCAAGATTCCTGTAATCTATTATTACTTTCCAGTTATCTCTCAGAACTAACCGACTTGTAACCCTGCCCCTCGGACTATATAAGGCGGGCAGAGACCCCCTCCAAACTCACGCAATATCATACGATAGCCAATACAATCCAACAGACCATAGGAGTAGGATATTACGTCATACTAACGGCCTGAACCTGTCTAACTCATGTGTCTCTATTGCCTTCTTGTTCTCAATTACATGCATCTCTACCGATCAATCTACCTTCGTGGGATACCCCTCGGAGGACTACCGATGATATTCTATCGACAAGTGATATCTAGCAAATCATGGTGCTAAGGATTGTGTTCAAATGGCAACTCCAATTGGTATCATGCTTCAAAGGTCCATTCTTTACACCTTAGCATCATTTGGTAGCTATTACTCACCCAAACTTCCAATCCATGCATATGTGCAAGCTTTCAAATCCAAACTCTTAGCACATATGTAGGGGGAGCTAATACTACCAATTTGGGTTTATAAAACTTGTCCATATCCTTTACACATAGTAAAATGCTTGGGCTAGCAACATGAATCCAAAAATATTTTAATGAATATCTTTGTGAAAAGGTTGTCATTAATTACCAAAAAGGGGAAGATTGAAAGCCCTAGTTTGGTTTTGGCTAATTGATGAAACCTAAGTACTAACCTTTGTTATGAGTGTCATGTGAGCAAGGTTGGTACATACCAAGTTATGGAGCATGGTGATGAAGTCCATGGAGATGGAGATGGACATGTGTTGAAGATGATCAAGCTCCAACTTAAAAAGAAGAAAGAGAAAAACAAAAACAAGGTTAATCAAGGCAAAGGTATCAAATAGGTTTTTGTTTTGGCACTCAAGACACCATAGAGGGTGTGAGTGTATTTAGGATCGATAGCCATACTATAAAGAGGGGAAATCTTTGGCTAATCGGTTTATCAAGTGCCACTAGGTGACATGATTCGTGCATATGCATTTAGGAACCTACTGTGCTAACCTTGACCCTTGTAAAATGCTTTGAAAAAGGCTAACACACGTGCACACAAGTTCTACACTTTGTGGTTAGCAATATAGAAGCGAGGGTGAAGTGGGTGCGGACTTAAAAAAAGAAAAAGAGGAGATGGCCCACGACCGGACGCTGGCCGTGGGGTGATCGGACTCACCTTGGCGCGTCCGGTCAATTTTAGAAGACGGTGCTGCTCTGGCCGAGAGCGAGGAGGAAGGACCGGACACTGGCTCAGGCCTGACCGGCGTGTCCGGTCACAAGTTGAAAGGCGGCAAGATCACGTGATTGGACATGTAGGAGGAGCGTCAGGTGATCACTGACGTCAGCCTTGCCTATGCACGCAGAGAAGAGGAGCAGGGACTGGACGCTAGACGTGTTAGGTCGCCTTTGACCTGACGCATCTAGTCAATAGAAAACTCCTCTAGAACGACTCTAGAAATTACCGAACACTGAGGGCTTGTGTGTCAGGTGGTGCAAGCATTGAGTCCGGTCATCACTTAACACCTGAGCGACTAAGAGTTCACCGTTGAGATCGAACGGCTAAGGTTTAAACACGAGGGACACATGGTTGCATCTGAGCGACAAGATGATGGCGCGGTGCGTCCGATCAACACGGCCGGCATGTCCGATCAGTGTGTAGAGGCACCCTTTTGAGCAAAACAGCTCTTTTTGTTGGGGTGCCTATATATAGTGTTTGGCCAGCTTAGGGCTCACTGTCTTGGCACTTTGACATACTTGACATCCTTGTGAGCCTAAGCAAACACCTCCCACTCATCTCCATCATTGATTCATCATCATAGTGAGATTGGGAGTGATTCCAAGTGCATTTGCTTGAGTGATTGCATCTAGTGGCACTTAGGGATCGTTGTAGTTGCGGATTTCTTGTTTTCTCTTGGTGGTTGCCACCACCTAGATGGCTTGGAGCAGCGGAGGAGCTTTGGCACATGTTGGTGATTGTTTGTGGCTGGCTCCGGTGATTGTGAGGGGTCTTGCACCTTCCCATTGAAGAGCCACAAGGTAGCTCTAGTAAATTGCTTGTGTCATTGAGTTACCTCACTTGTGGGTAGGTTCTTGTGGTGCCTCTTGTGGTGGGCTAGGTGTGTGATACCTATTAGCCACCGAACCACCAAGTGTTGGTCGACACAACGGGGACTAGCGTGCCGGTAAGCACGTGAACCTCGGGAGAAAGATTGGTTGTCTCTTGCCCTTTGATATTCTCCTGGTGATTGAATTGGTATTCATCTTGTGATTGGTTCATTCCTTGACGTGGCGGTATAATCACCATACTCACTCTTTTACATTCCTTGCAAACTAGTTGTAAAGCTCTTTAGTGTAATTAGTTTTAAGAGCTTGTCTTGCTTGCTAGTTTAGTATCACCTAGTGGAGCTCTTTAGTGTAGACCTGTTGAGAGCTCTTAGTGAGTAGTGACATAGCCATTGTTTGTGCATAGTGATCATAGCAACTAGAATTGTTGAATAGGTGGCTTGCAACCCTCGTAGAGCTAGAGCAAAACTGCATTTCACCATTTAGTGTACTAACCTCTTGCTCTAGTGTATTTGTAGAATTTTTTGTAGGCTATTCACCCCCTCTAGCCATTTAGGACTGTTCAACTATTACATGGGAAAAGATATGGGATGAATTGCTATTGTCTCGATTTTATTGAGCTTTTGCTAATAGACCAAGTTGGTCAATGTAAATTTTGTTACATAGTGATTTTACAAATTGAGTGGTCTATCAATCGAAAGCACTGGAGACGGTTTTTGTTGTATATTCCTACGCTGCTCTTCAATTGCTTTTGCTTCTTGTTTTCATCGTGCTGCCCTTGGATGGGTCACGTGGTTGTGGCGGTTGTTTTGGCATGATTGGGGGTGTTACATTTTCTCTTGTGGTATCCCCCCAACCTGCCTTTTTCATGTTGATTCCTTCTCAGCCTGCTCAGTGATAGTAAGGCTTGGTGCATGGCAATAGTCAGGCACCTGTTGCTCTCCAACTACCTGTGATTTCGTCTTTACGTGTTTTCTTATGGTATCTGAGCTTCGTGAGCTCTCAACCTACTCTTGTATAACCTTTTGCTCCAAAAGCGATAGGGTGGTGGAATGACGAAACTTCTAAATTGTGATGCCGCATATTCGCTACTTTTGAACTCACTTCTGTTGTGACACTAGTACCCTCGCCTACACTATCCTTGAGCATTGCTCTGATGGAAAAGTGGCTACTGCTTCTTTTTGGAGACGTGGTTTGATGCTTGTTCTGGGAACCCTAGCCTCCCTTTTATAGTGTTATTGGAGGTGTGCATTCTTTACTCCCAGTTGTAGGGGTACGTACCAGTATTTACTCAAAAGTACGATGCGGATTTAATGCCTTCTCTCTTTGCGTTTTTGCTTTTGCTTCTCTGCTTCCTATAATGTAAGAAACTATTTCCTTAGGTTGTTGGCTTTCATCTTTTCATCATTGTTGGTTAGGATTACTTGACTAAAACCTGCCCCGCTCATTCACTTCTTGCGAGTGCAATGTGC
Source organism: Miscanthus lutarioriparius (assembly GCA_904845875.1). Classification (NCBI taxonomy): domain Eukaryota; kingdom Viridiplantae; phylum Streptophyta; class Magnoliopsida; order Poales; family Poaceae; genus Miscanthus; species Miscanthus lutarioriparius. The sequence goes on from CAJGYO010000004.1 coordinate 76,715,649, forward strand.
ATGTTAGCTTGTGTGCTTTCGCTGCCTCGCCCTTTAGTGTTTTTGGATGGTCGGGGTGCATAATTAGCCTGTAGGCTTTCGCCGCCTCTCCCTATTGTATTTTACAAAGAGTCAAAGTCCATGATGAGCCTTAGGCTTTTGTCGCTTTGCCCTCTCGCATACTCAGAGGGTCGAAGTCCATGATGAGCCTGCAGGCTTTCATCGCTTTGCCCTCTCGCTTTTTCGAAGGGTCAAAGTCCATAATGAGCCCGTAGGCTTTCATCACTTTGCCCTCTCGCTTTCTCAGAGGGTCGAAGTCCATAATGAGCCCATAGGTTTTCATCGCTTCGCCCTCTCGCTTTCTTAGAGGGTCGAAGTCCATAATGAGCCCACAGGCTTTTGTTGCTTTGCCCTCTCGTATTTTTAGAAATTCAAAGTTTGTGGTGCGCCCGTAGGCTTTCTTGGTTGTGAATACCTACTCAAAGGTCTATTGTGAGGAGTTTTGGTTGAGCAACTGCGTACCTACGGTTGACACTATCGATACACAAGCTTTCTACTGGCTTGTTTCGACATTTAATTTTCTGTGCTCATCTTTCTAGGGGAAAGTAGAAATATTACTGTCTTAATGAGGTGCAAAGGATTGCCTCATTAAAAAACCTCACACCCTTTCACAAGGGCTTCCCCTGTGAGGAAAAAGAGTGTGAATCTATCATTGTTTCGAGTTACCAACTATTAAATTTCTAGTATTGCACATCTAGCTCGGATGGTGTGCTTAGAGCCCACGAGGTTTATACTAGTTCAGGCAGAAAGTCCCTACGTTCAGTTCATTGCTGCTGCTCATGTTACTAGCACTGAAAGTTTGTAGTAGGGGTTACAAATGAGCGAGAGAGGGACATGTTCGAAGTCTCTGATGTGCGTGTGCTCCTAAGCCGTGTAAGGGCGTGTGTTTTGATGTCTACAACCATGTAGAGTAGTGAACCGCCCTCCTCCTAGGATGTCATGCTTCCACTTTTATAGACGAAGGGGAAGAGCAGGTTACACCGAGACAAAAGAGGGAGAAGAGGCAAGGAGAGGAAGGCTTCTAGGACCGTCGAGCCTTTCTTTTCCTTTGTGCAGGTCTCGTCGACACTACAGATGGTGACAGGGATGGCTCCACGCCGAGAGCCTATTCACCGTTGATGCCATGCCCTAGTGTTGTCAGCGGGTCGTAATGTCCCATTCCATCCTAGCGGGCAATGCGGTGAACCAGCATGCTGGTCAGCAGCCGTACAGGGAGTAGGTAGCATAGTGATAATGCGTCCATCACTATTGGTGATGTGAGTTCCCTGCAATGACATGTCGCTGGCACGGGTCATGTTGAGATATGCCCGCTCAGTGCATGATGTCAGAAGTTTGACCTTGGGTTGTACTTTCTAGCCCATAGTGGTTGGCGATGGTATGGGCTTTTGTCAAGAGCCACGCCTGAGGGGTCGGGCGAGACAGAGCCCCCGACCTACAGGTCGGGTGAGGCAAAGCCCGCCCCCAACAATCGGGCGAGGTAGAGCCCATGGCCTCGGGGTTGGGTGAGACGGAGCCCGCCTCGAAGGGTCAGGCAAGGTGGAACCTATGGCCTCGGGGTTGGCCGAGGCAGAGCCCGCAGCCTCGGGTCGGGCAAGACGGAGCCTACCCCCAAGGGTCGAGCGAGGCAGAGCCCGCGGCCTCGGGGTTGGGTGAGACGGAGCATGCCCCCAAGGGTCGAGTGAGGCGGACCCTATGGCCTCGAGGTCGGGCGAGGTAGAGCCCACGGCATTGGGGTTGGGTGAGACAGAGCCTGCCCCCAAGGGTCGGGCGAGGCGGAGCCCGCGGCCTTGGGGTCAGATGAGACGAAGCCCCCCCAAAAGGGTCGAGCGAGGCAGAGCCCACGCAACTGGGGTCGGTTGGAGCTATAGTCGCGCTCTTGACTGCTCGGATGAATCAATGTTAATAACCATTAGCTCCTCCTCTTTGGGTACCCTAGTATTGGTCCCTGATAGAATCCCCTTGAATGTTTGCCGGAACTTAAAGGAAAAGAAAAATTAAAAATTACAGGCGACTGTCAAGGGACTGGCAAGTTCTACTGACTATGGCTAAAATTGACATAGGTTGTCTGCGTTCCAAGTGTGGGTTGTTTCAACACTGTAGATAGTGACAGGGATAGCTCCACATCGGGCGCCTATTCACCGCTGATGCCATGCCTGGCGTTGTCAGCGGGTCGTAATGTACCATTCCGCCCTAGCGGGTGGTGCGGCGAACCAGTGCGCTGGTCGGCGGTCGTATAAGGAGTAGGTAGCATAGTGACCACATGTCCATCACTATTGGTGATGTGAATTCCCTCGAGTGACATGTCGCAGGCACGGGTCATGTTGACATGTGCTCACTCCCTACACGATACCAGAAGTTTGACCTTGGGTTGTACTTTCTAGCCCATAGTGGTTGGTGACGGTCTAGGCTTCTATCAGGAGCTACGCTTGAGGGGTCAGGCGAGATGGAGCTCCCAACCTAGAGGCCGGGTGAGGCAGAGCCCCTACCCAGAGGTCGGGTGGGGCGGAGCCCGCGGCCTCGGGGTTGGGCGAGACGGAGCCCATCCCCAAGGGTCGGGCAAGGCAGAGCCTGTGACCTCGGGGTCGAGCAAGGCGGAGCCTGTGGCCTCGGGGCCGGGTGAGATGGAGCCCATGGCCTCGGGGTTGGGCGAGACGGAGCCCGCCCCCAAGGGCCGAGCGAGGTGGAGCCTATGGCCTCGAGGTCAGGCGAGGCAGAGCCTATGGCCTCGAGGTCGGGCGAGACGGAGCCCGCCCCCAAGGGTCGGGTGAGGCAGAGCTTGTGGCCTCAGGGTCAGCAAGGTGGAGCCCGTGTCCTCAGTGTCGGGCGAGACGGAGCTCGCCCCCAAGGGTCGAGCGAGGCAGAGCCTATGTACCTAGGGACTGGTTGGAGCTGTAGTTGCACTCTTGACTGCTCGGATGAATCAATGTTGATGACCATTAGCTCCTCCTCTTCGGGTACCCTAGTATTGGTCCCCGACAGTAGCCCCCGAGCCTACGGAGGAGTAGAATACTCCTTCGGATGCTTTTTGAATGGGAGGACTCTGAGGGCCTCTGCCTTCTTTTGTCGCCCATGGCGTGTCCTGGGGATGGCGATTCCCTTTCATCATAATCGGACCCCTCGGGGGTATAGCCGTGAGATTTGGTGGGTCGGAAAAGGTCTTTTCTGATTCTGACCCCTATGGGGGTCTATCATTCCATGACCATGCGTTCGGTCTCCTTGTGAGTCCAACTTTCCTCGAGCCCCCACCCATAGCAGGGGTCCGGTCAAGGGTCAGCTCGTCTTTGTGATCGTCTTCCCTCATGCGTTTTTTTCTGATAAAAACGGAGAGGCTAAGCCGTGCCAAGATTTTCCTCTATGGATGAATCATGGTGCTTGGTGGGCTGTTAATGGGCTAGTTCGAGTGGGGCCCCGGCATCCTGTTCATGGGGGTCTAGCTTGGGTTAGCTGGTGACTGACTCTAGATTCTAAGCAGTCAATTCATATAGTTCTCGGGTCTGTTCGACCGGTCCTGAGGGCTCTCTACTTTCTTCGAGGAAAAACCATGGATTGTATCCGGCCGAGACTCGAATGTGGGTTCGGGTGCCTGCGGCGCTCGTGCACCCGGGTACTGGCCGCTAGCGGGCCCATCCCTTTCCACCCCTCACTCTAAAGGTGCCCGGAGCGGTTGTCAAACCCATCAGTGGGCCAACCTTCGAACTCCTAGGCCTAGATGGGCCATAGGAGCGTCTTCAGCTATGTATCCCTCTTACCTATGATGGGTCATGGCCCGTTCAAGGAGGCAAAATGTCCGACGTATTTTCCGAGGGGATGGCCATAGGTTGTGTGCGCACGTCCCGCGATGAAACATGGTGATAGGTCATGGTAGGCGCAGAGATCTAGGTAGGCAGTTGGTTTCCTTGCACCCGTCGCCCCTATAAATCCAAAGGGTTAGCCCTCTGCGTTTCATACGCACACCTGCATCCTTACCTCCATAGCCACACCACCGCCGCCAACGCTTAGGTTTCCTACCTCCACATCCCCGCCACCGTTGAGCTCGCATCCATCCACCCCCACCTCCAATGGATCCATGGTGCCGTTCCGACATCACCTCCTAGCACATGGAGGGCCTCGTCCATCACGGTCTTCTCTATGTGTGGACCTTAGCCGAGTAGGGGTTGCTGCCCTGTAATGAGGATTTGCCATCGCCGCTCGATGGCAACATAGTGTCGCTCACCCACTTCCACAAGCATGGGCTCGCGAACCCCGCCCACAAATTCCTCCAGGGCCTGCTGCACTTCTACAAGATCAAGCTGTAGCATCTCAATCCCAATGAGATCCAACACATGGCAGCGTTCGTCACGTTGTGCAAAGGATTCCTAGGGATCAGCCCCCACTTTGACTTGTGGAGGTATTTCTTCGCTATCAACCTCTAGAAGAAGAGGGAGAAGGGCGGCAGGCAGGAGCTGCACATGCCGATGGGGTGCACCGGTATCCAACTTTGGAACAATCAGGTCGGCGAGTACCCGTCCATGCGGCTCTCGATGTGCAACAAGGGTTGGGTGGTTCTACCTCAAGAATGATGCTGCCGCCCCTCTGCTAGAGTTCACTGGGCGCCTGATCAAAGAGGCCCCAGAGCAGTGGAGGAAGTGGGGCCTCTCAGAGAAGGACAAGAAGAAGATCCGAGACCACATCGCCGCCATCCACATCCTAAAGGAGAATGGCCGGTCAAGGCGTCATCGGGGCTTACCACGTGAGGAGGGTGGCGCCATTGATGACGTGCGTGCTCCCGCTATACACGATGGTGCCTGAGGCATCGTTCGATGGAATAGCGCTCGCCGAGGGAATGCTCCCCAACTCCAAGATCACACAACACATCAAAGAGGTGATGCAGCCTTTGCGGGATGACGCGGGTGTCGCCCTCGACTTTGTGTACCCGATCGGGGCATCCTCCGATGCGGCCAGAGCCAGGCTACATTGTCTTCGTAAGTTTCCCTTTCTCTTGCCTTCTCTTTAATTGATTTCCCGATCCCATGAGACTAACTTTGAGAAGGGCGGGACCAGCTGAGGGACCTCATCCTCATGGATCACCCGACGCCACTGCCGAGGGATTTGGCCATGAGGGTGGTGAATCACGCCGATGGTGAGTGGCTGAGGAAGGTGAAGGAGGACAATAAGAGGAAGAAGCAGCTAAAGCTACAAGCGTGGGAACAAGGGGAGGACACTAAAAATGATGATGACGATGATGATGTTGACGACGATGAGGTGATGGAGGAAGAAGAAACGGTAGCCAACGATATCGAGTGGGACAACTTGGAGAACGAGGATGTGCTGATAGGTATCGGTTTGTCCTTGTAGGCGTCGGGACGCTTCCCATTCCATGGAGGGGAGGGTACGTCTAGGGAGCCAGCGGAAGCGGGCCATTCCAATGATGCCCCCAAGAACTAATGGAGATGGGACATACTATTGTCCTGCCCTAGGAGCCAACAGAGGCGAGTGGCTCTGCCGTCGCGCCCGAGGTGCCAACGGAGGCGGGTGGCTCCGCCGCCGTGCCCCAAGATCCAAGGGCAGTGGGGTGTTCCACCAATGTGCCCCAGGAGCTGCTAGGGGTGAGCCCTTCTACCTAGGAGTAGGGGGTGGGCTCGAAATGGCCTCATTCAGATGAGGTGGAGCAAGGGTCGGGGGGTTCATCCCCCAAATGCATATGCCACCCAACGGCGCTGAGGTGAGTTATCAATTCCTCTGTTTTTCCTATTTTAGTCAGATTTCATCGTGACTTATGTTTTTTGTCCCTTGTGAAGTCAGCAGGCATCAGAATCCTTTGGCGCTGGCACCAAGAAGAGCATCGCCCTCCAATCAGGGCGGTGGCCGTCAGCTAGTGTCACACCCTTTTTGGATGGGAGCGGCGCTAGCGTGACCACGTCGTCGGTCGGTCAGGAGCCGCCCACGGTGGCACCTATGCCCTCAGCGGGATGGGTGGACACAGGCGTTCAAGGGGTGCCTTCGTAGGTCATGGAGCAGCCAATGATGGCCGCGATACCGCTGTCGATGGCGAGATGGATGGGGCTGCTGACCACGCTCGTGGCACCGACTGTGGCAGGCGTGACTCAGCCGGTCATGACCCCACTGACACAGGTGGAGGTGGTGGCGGCCGTGATAGATGGGTCATAGCTGGGGGCAACTACAGCATTGCTCGAGGCATTGGCGCGACTCTTGCCATCATGGCCCAAGCGACGGCGCCTGGCATGGGCCGGACGGAGAGGGATGTGGCCGACGGGTCCGTGGGAGTCATGGTGCTAGAAGAGAGGTTTGTGTCCGCACCACTGACCCCTTCTATCTCCGAAGGGGGTGTCCCAGCGGGAGCATCACGGTGAGAGGGGTCGATGGTGCTTGGGGCCGACTGGGAGTGGTCCCTGACCCTGACAGCGGTGGGCAGTGGCTTGCCCGTGTGGAGCGAGCCCCTGCTCTAGTGGGTGGATTCGCAGGATCTGGCGTCGATGCTTTTTACCCTTAATGACGCCATGGAGAGCATGGAGCGGGAGAGCCTCGACATAGGGATCGCGTCCGAGCTCGAGGCCCTGGACCACACCACGGGCGCAATGCACGATGTTGTTGTTCCCTCCGGCCAGGTTTTGCTTCGTTCTGCTTCTTGCCCTTTTCTTCCTCTATATACTTTTTGTATCCTGAACATCGTCTCCCTGCAGTACCTTGTAGCTCACAGCCGAGGGAAATCTCGGTTCCTTCATCAATAGAAGGAAGCATGGGACCACCTCGTCGAGGAGGCATGGCTACGTGGGGAGGTGACAACTCAGCTCATTGCCACCCAGCAGATGGTGGTCGAGCTAACTCCCCTCACCGAGGAGGCAGCCAATCTTCGGTCGTGGGTGGCCGAGGCTTGTTGGGATGCTGATGAGGCCGAGAAGGCGTTCGAGGCCCCATCAATGAGGTTGCGGAAGGATGACGAAGAAGCCGCCAGGGTTAGGAAGGAGCAGGATGAGTTGCTCTAAAAGGACGCCGAAACCCGGCAGTGGATCATTGACCTTCTGGGTGAGGTTGAGAAAGAAAGGGATCTAAAGCTTGGGGATGAGGAGAAGCTTGCGGCCCTAGAGAAAAGGGTGAGCCTAGATGCTACGGCGGTCACTCGGCTATGCAAGGAGCGGGATGAGCTAATTCAATCCATGGAGAGGATCCACTCGGAACATGGTGTGGCTCGCGAGGAGCGCAACCAGGCTTTCTGAGAATGTGAACAGGCCTGCCAAAACCACCACGACACACAGCAGAAGGTTGGCTCCCTACAGGCCAAGCTCAAAAGGGAGACAACCTAGAAGCTAGAGGCCGAGAGCGTTTCTGTCGAGCTGGCTGTGGATCTCGCCGAGGTGAGGAGAAATCTTCAGGCAGAGAGTGACAAGCTCAGTATCCTGAGCACCGCCCTTGGAGTGGTCTGCGATGACCTTGAGGTGGTGCGGTCGGAGGGGACAAGCTCGCTCGCAAGTCATGCCATCGAGATCACGGCTCGGGTGTGCCAGCTCAAGAGGAATGCCTTTTGCACCGGGGTCAATTAGTCCTTTGCGATTGCTCGTTCTCATTATGGGGACAACATCGATCTAGAGGTGATGAGCCATGGCTACGCACTAGGTTATGAAGTCCACGAGCTGTAGGAGATGGAAACGGTGGTGGCTCCCCTTTCGTAGGACCTGGCGGATAGGATAGAAGGCATAGTTCTCCCCTGGAGGGGCTAGTTAGTTAATAGGTCAGGTGGTCATTTTTGTAATAAGCGGACTAGTTCCGACCCTTTTTGTTTCGTTTGAACAAGTCTGTTCTTTTATTTCGTTTGAACAAGTCTGTTCTTTGTTCCTTTTTATGTGAAAAAAGGGTTAATGCATTCCAACCCTTCCAGTTGTTAAGACTGTAGAGCTCGATGTGTGGGTGGGAAACTCTAGTCATGCTGGTAAGCAAGAGTGCCATAGCCGCTGGGGCGTAGGTTTCTTGTAGTCTGACCAGTTTTACTCAGCATTCATTTCCACAAACCTTGCCTCTAGGTGTCAACGTGAGGAAGGGGTCAGGCACGACGATTGTTTTGGAAAGGGTATACATATATTCCCTTATCAGCCCCTAAGTGAGACCCGCCCCCGTGCCGTTGCCAGGGTCAAGTTTCACTAAAAATCGAGGAGATGATAACGAAACTAGTAGGAGAAAGCGTCTCTTGTTTTAGAAACATTATTCTTAGTTTTCATACGTATCCCCTCCCTAGGATTCGAACCATCATTCTACGACCACACATTCGGTCTCCTTGCGAGTCCAACTTTTCTCGAGCCCCCGCGCGTAGCGGGGGTCCGGTCAGGGTCGGCTCGGCTTTGTGATCGTCACCCCATCCGCGGTTTCCACAACCGGAGGGGTTGAGCTAACGTCACTTGCCTTGATGGCTCGAGTGACGCGCTCGGTGAGCTCACTAACGGGCATGTCCGAGTGGAATCTAGGTCATCGTTCGTGATGGGGTCGGCATAGCCCATATGTGGCATTTCACTGCTCCTTAACCCATATCCCAGCAAATGCCCAAGTCGTTCTGGAGATCGACTTAGGTGGCCCGTTGGCCTCCCCTCGATGGAGATTCTATGGGTATGGCTTGAAGGTTAGGATCAGACAAGAAGGTCGAGATGACCATGTCTGCTTCTGAGCGGGTTGGGCAAGGGCTACTGGGGCTCATCTGTGTTTTCTCCCTTGGCTCTGTTTGACACGATGCAGCCTCGAGCCCTTCACGGGCCAGCCTTTAAACCTCTGTCGGTTGGATTCCTAAGTCAGGGTCAGGCAGCTTGAGCCCCCGAGCCCTATTGGGCTCGGTAGGGCTCGGCTGAGTTTTATGCGTCACCCTATCTACGGTTTCTGCAACCTGGAGGGGTTGAGCTAATGACGCTTGCCTCGATGGCTCAAGTGTTGCGCTTGGTGAGCTCACTAACGGGCATGTCCGAGTGGAATCCGGGTCCATCATTCGTGACGGGGTCGACATAGCCCTCATGTGGCATTCCACTGCTCCTTAACCCGCCTCCGGCAAATCCCCGAGTCGTTCAGGAGACCAACTCAGGTGCCCCGCTGGCCTTCCCCTCGATGGAGATTCTACCGGTGGGCCCCTCCAAACCCTTCCTAGAAAGGTGGAGGCTAAAGCTTGGGGTGCGGGCAACAAAACTCTGATCACGCTGGTGAGCAAAAACACCGTAGCCACTGGGGCACAGGTTTCTTGCAGTCCGACCAGTTTTACTCAGCATTTATTTCCACAAACCTTGCCTCTAGGTTTTAGCACGAGAAAAGGGTTGGGCATAGAGAATGTCTACCGAATAGACACTCTTGCCAGCCCCTGAGTGAGGCTTGACCCCTTGCCGTTGCTAGAGTCGGGTGTCACTTAAAGATTGAGGAGTCGATAGCGAAACTAATAAGAGAAAACGTGCATGAATTAAGGGTGACCTATCTCTCGGTAGTGGCTCGAGATGTCCGATCAACTTGGGTGACCCGTTGGCATAGGACTTACCTTGATGGCTCGAGTGACGGGTTTGGGGTGCTTTTTACCGGATACGTTCGAGTGGAATCCGGGTCTATCGTTCGTGATGGAGTCAGCATAACCCACATGGGGCATTCTACTGCTCCTTACCCGTCTCTCGGCAGTGGCCCGAACCATCCAACCGACTTGGGAGACCCGCTGGCATAGGACTTTCCTACGGAGAAAGAGGATGAGATCATCCCCCCAAGAAATTGGTTAGGCAGATAAGCCAGGCGGTGAACTCGTAACATGTGAACAAGCTCTTAAATTTTGTTATGGCCAAACAAATTTTTAGCCCTTCTCCCCTTTTTGTATAAAAAGGCTAGTGCATTCCGACCCTTTACCATCGTTAGGCCGTAAAGCTCAGGGTGCAGGTGAACAAATTCTGATCATGCTGGTGAGCAAAAACACCATAGCCGCTGGGGCGTAGGTTTCTTGCAGTCCAACCAGTTTTACTCAGCATTCATTTCTGCAACCCTTGCTTCTAGATCTTATCGTGAGAGAGGGTCGGGCATAGAGAATGCCTACCGGATAGATATGCTCTTATCACCCCGACTAAGGCCCGACCCCTTACCATTGCTGGGGTCAGGTGTCACTAAAGATCAGGGAGTTGATAGCGAAACTAAAAGTCTATGTATACTAAGGGTAAAAGCGATGTAGCTATTCGATATTCTAGGCGTTGACGAAGACTTTGTCGTCGATGGTCTTGAGCTTGTAGGTGCCTAGTCGAGCACCTCTGCAATGACGTACGATCCCTCCCACGGTGGAGAGAGCTTGTGGTGGTTCTTGTTGCTCTAGACGAGGCGGAGCACTAGGTCCCCGACCTTGAAGGCCCAACCCCACACTCCACGGCTGTGGTACCGACACAACGCTTGCAGGTACTTGGCCGAGCGAAGAAGGGCGATGTCGCGTGCTTCATCTAGCTGGTCCATGGCATCCTCAAGGGACACCTCGGCTCCCTGTTCATCGTATGCCCTGACCCTCGGTGCTCCATAATCGAGCTCAGTCCGGAGGATAATCGAGCTTAGGGTCGTCCTCAGGCTCTAGAGTACCACGGGAAGCTCTGCGACCCATCGTCCACCAAACTTGTTCAATTGGTGGAAGATCCTAGGCTTGAGGCCTTGTAGGACCATGTCATTTGCGTGCTCGACCTGCCCGTTCATGAAGGGGTGCGCCATCGCGGCCCAATCGATGCGGATGTGGTATTCATCACAGAATAGGAGGAACTTCTTTCCGGTGAATAGCATGCTATTGTCCATGATGATGGAGTTTGGGACCACAAAGCGATGGATGATGTCAAGGAAGAACATCACTGCTTGCGTGGACTTGATCGTGGAGATCGGTTGAACCTCTATCCACTTTGTAAACTTGTCTACGGCGATAAGCAAGTGTGTATAGCCCCAAGCACCCTCTTGAGAGGTCCAACCAGATCGAGCTCCCAGACCATGAATGGCCACGTGATGGGGATCATTTAGAGTGCTTGGGCCGGTAGGTGGGTGTGCCGAGCATAGTATTGACACCCTTTGTAGGTGCGCACAATCTGTTCAGCGTTGGCTACTGCGGTCAGCCCATAGAAACCATGTCGAAACATGTTTCCGACTAGAGTTCTAGGCGTGGCATGGTGACCACAGATCCCACCATGGATATTGCTCAGCAATGGCTTCCCTTGTTCGATGGGGATGCAGCGCTGCAGGATCCCAGTGTGGCTTCACCTATAGAGCCCATCCTCAATAAGGACAAAGGACTTGACACGATGCTCGAGCCATCGAGCCTCCGTTTTGTCCGTCAACAGCGCCTCACGGAGGAGGTAGTCGAGGTAAGGTGCCCTCTAGTTGGGCAGAGGGTTGGGCTCTATCACTAGATCCTCATCAAGCACCATGACTTTAGGGTCAGATGGAGCCAACGGTTGGTTAGCCCCCAAGCCCAGGTTAGGTGGCCCATCACCGGCTTGTTCCGCCTCCTCGTAGTGGACCGAGGGCTTGTACTGATCGCTGGCGAAGACACCTGTCGGCACCGGCTCTCGGTCGGACGCCATTTTCACCAGCGCATCAGCCGCCTCGTTGAGACACCTCGGAATGTGATTGAGCTCGAGATCGTCGAACTTGTCCTACAGCTGGCGGACTTCTTGGCAATACGCAGCCATCTTGGCGTTGTGGCAGCTTGATTCCTTCATGACTTAGTCGATGACTAGCTAGGAGTTGCCCCGACGTCAAGCCGTCGAATACCCAACTCAATGGCGATGTGTAGGCCATTGATGAGTGCCTCATACTCGGTCACATTGTTGGCGGAGGGGAAATGGAGGCGAACCATGTACCTCATGCGTACCCTAAGGGGTGAAATGAAGACCAGCCTCATGCCGGCGCCTTTCTTCATCACGATGATCCATCGAAGTACATCATATAGTACTCTTGGTCAATGACCGCTGGCGGCATTTGGATCTTGGTCCACTCTACAACAAAATCAGCCAGCACTTGGGACTTGATAGTTGTATGGGGGCATATGAAATGCCTTGACCCATCAGCTCGAGTGCCCACTTCATGATTGTAACACCCTCGGTGTTAAGCATGCATTTAACCTTGACATTGCATGATCATAAGCATCCTTGAGCATGCATGTGCATGAGCATCTCAATTGCTATACCTTGTTAGCTTATATTTCATGTGTATTACTTAATTACCTTACTTAAGTTAGGGTTTACATGGAACCAATGTATGAAATGTGTGTGGAACCTTGGGAATACCTTAAACATGTTTAGAATAGCATAAGGAACAACTTTGGTATTCATGTCCAGGGTTAGTTTAGTCTTTAAGTCATTGGTAAGGTGTATGACATCATTTTAAAGTGCCATGTTTGACCTAGTTTGAACTGTGTCATAGAAACTTTGCATGGCAGTGAACCTTTAAACAAAGTTGTAGTATTTGAGTAGATAAACAACTTTTATTTTTGGGACATGAGCTAATTGTGTGCATAGCTTAGTCATTTTGTGCTCACAAAAATCAATATGTCACTGGTTTTCAGCACTTAGAATTTTTCTAAGTCCTTTTCTGATTTCCAGTTTTGCAGGCTCGACTTTGGCATGATTTTACTCCGTTTTGGTTGCAAATTAGAACTTGATACTTTAATAGAAGTTGAACATGGTATGTAGAGCTGCAATTTTCGTCAAGATTGTTTTCGCTGTTGTGCCACGGTTTAGGAGTTTGAATGCTGTGAAAGTACGCTGTCAGGATACCTCGCTCGCACTGCTGACCGAACTGAATCAAGCTACAGTGTCTGGCCGTTTTCAGAGCTTCAACGCCGCGTGGCGCCGCACGTCGCTGTTGCGCTGCCCGGCCAGGCCACGTCGAGCTGCAGCGAGGCACATCAAGCCCCAGCCTTCACCCGTGACTCCCCAGCGCTCGCATTTCCATTTCCTGCCTCCTCTTCGCCTTTCCACAGCAGCGCAGCAGCCACAGCAGCTCTGTGAGCGCCGCCGTCGCCATTGACAGCACCAAGCTCGCCCGCGTCGTTCCTTCGCCACTGTAGCAGCGTTGTCGTACTCCTACCGCACCACCGTGCCTGCATTGCTCGCTATCCACGCTTGGTAAGGTCTCAGCGCCGTGCACGGCCTCACCGGAGTTTCACCGCCGTGCCACGACACCGTGGCCGGGACGTCTCCGACCGCATCTAGCTGTGACAGTGGGTGCGTTAGCTTCGCCATAGTATGTAGGAGCTCTACGTAGCAGTAGATCGAACTATCACGGTCACCTCCGGCGTCTCGCCGTTGATCCGCACCGCCGCACCGCCATTGACGCCACCGTCGTGCTTAGCTCCGGCATTAGGTCCGGCTTGATAGATCATTAGGTGCGGGAGGTCATGGGGTCACTGTTGTGTCGGTGTCGTCACCGGAAAAGCTCACCGTCGGCGAACTCCGGCTGATCCGCGTCGAGCAGCGCCGCTCCTCTGTTTTTCTTTCGCTGACATGCGTATCTGACTGACCCGAGGTCCCCTACTATCAGCGACTCTGATGTAACAGATAGTTCATTTATTTCCTGATTTGTATGCAACTTTGGAAGATCATAGGTGGAGTTCTAGAGGTCCAATTTTTGTGAACCAAATTTTGATGTGTTCCTCATGAAGTGTAGTTTTTTTATAAAAATATGATATGTACAGTTTCTTGTATTTTTTATGGTGATTAAAAATGTATTTAAAGAAATGCTTTTTCAATGTTAGTAAACTTGTAAAATAGATATCTTGAGCTAGAAATGTGATAAAATTGTGATTTCAATTTTGTTGGACTTGTGTTGACACGCTCTAGCTAGAAAAAATAATAAACTTGCTGTGAACTTGTTTTGAATAGGGTCTTTCTATTTATCTAGTAATAAATGATATTTTCTAAGGAAAATTGTAGGGATAAAAATATACAACATATTGACATGAACATTTTTGTATAGTAGTATGGAACTAATATGATGCTAGGAAAAATATATAATCTGTTGTTTGACACTTTTCCATAGGGTTTACTATTTTCACTAAAATCGACCTTGCTAGCTTGTCATTTTTGTAAAGAATATTTTACTTGGTAAAATGGCATGAAAAGTTTACAATAGTCTATTGGTAGTACTTGTAAGCCACTGTAATTTCCTGAGAATTTATTATGCACATTGGATATATGTTTATTATTTAACCTAATTATCTAATTAAATTGATAAAAGCATTTAAATGAATAGTTTGGGATTGGACATTATGTTTTCTTGAGTGTCTTTGATGTCCTTGAACTGTTGGTATGCTTTGTGAGGTCAAATTTGGAATGTTTATATACAATAAAAATATCGTTGCTTTATAATTCGAGTGAGAAGGGTTTTCGGACAGATTCTGTGGTTTGGTACGTTGCATAGTAAAAATGATGTTTGCTGTAAAAATGGTTAATAACAAAGTTGTAGGTAGCTTCTTCATCTATCTTGTGTTAAAATTTCATGGAAATAGGCCAAAGGGTTTAGGAGTTATAGCTATTTAAAGTTAGTATTCCGAAATGCTTGCTCTCTAGAATTTCTGGACAGCACTGGATTGATTGCCTGTTTTGGTTAGTATAGAGTGTGAATTAGCCTTTGGTGATTAAATAAGAGTTGTAGACAATTTTATAAGCTTTCTAGAAAGTCTAAGATCACAGCATTTGGATAAGTATAACTTCAGTTATGATGTAAACTTGTAACTGTCATGTGTAGCTTAGATATTGCCTTGTGTGAAATTTGCAAGTAGATAGAGAAGAAATATGTACCTACTCAGTTAGTAAGGAGTTAGCATTGTTATCATTTTGCTACTTAACATCATTGTTGCAGCATGTACATTCCTCTATCACATCCTCCATGATCCTTCTTATGAATTCATGGGACTTACTTATGCATATGCATGCAATAGGTGCCACCGAGGAGATCACGCTAGTGGAGCTCGACGCCGAGCCGCAGGAGGAGAATCAGGAAGTTCAGCACCTGGAGGTTCCTGGAGAAGGCGAGCCTTTGGTTGATAACCTTCCCGAGTGCCCAGATCACCAGCCTTCGACTTTCATGAAAGGCAAGCCCCGGAGCATTATAAGCCTCCCTACTTTATTAATGTCACCTAAAGTTATTTGTATTGATGAATTACGTCACAGGAGTTGTTTGGAAACACTTGCTGCATATTACCTTTCCTTGACCAGAAATATCTACCATGAATCCTATTTAAGTCCAGGAACGCTTATCATGCTTAGCTATGCTTAGACCGGTAGAAGTCGGGTGATTTCCTGTCACCTGCGAGCTATAGGTGACAACTTGATCACGGTTGGCTATATTGTGCTATCGTGGAACATAACCTGGTATTGTTGAATAAATGGAGACCGGGCGGAGTCTTATGTTGTGGTATCTTAGTGACTCCGTCTGTGTCGTTTAAGGACCGGTTGTTGAAGGTTCATCTTGTCATATTGAACACATGCCTCTCACATAGTTGGTCGGATAAGTCGTTCCGACCGCGAAGCTGAGTAGCTCAACTTAGGCCGAGACCACGAGCGGTAAAAGTGCGCACCCTAGAGGCAGTAAGGATGTGCGGAGAGCCAATGGCGTAAGCCCAAGGGCGGGTTAGAGTCCCAAGCACCCTTGGCAGATTGGTTGTATCTTTGAGGGTGCGGCGCTAGTCGTACCCACGATTGTACTTGAGTTGTACCAAAGGTGACCTAAGACTATCTTGGCATAGGTATGTGTGGGTGTGTGTTAGGAATAATTCCCCAGCTGGGTAGGAATCGATTCGAATCGCCGTCTCTCCCGGATAGTGAGAACTGACAGGAATACACTTCATCGTAGTAAATTATGGAAATGATGGAAATGATGGTTATGAGATTATGCAAGAACACAACTGGATATGGTTATTATTGTGATGACTTAATGGTACCAACATGTTTGGCATAGGATAGTTGCTAATCTAGTATGAGATAGGATTAATAACTGGTGATTCACAATTAAAGATATGTTGGATAACTTGTGCTTTTTCTGCAAATAATGTCTATCAGCTCTACTTATACAGCCTTGCATACTCCTTGGTGTCTTAGTAGATTAGTTGGACAGGTAAGTCTAGTTGAGTACCTTCTCATACTCAGGGTTTTATTCCCATTGTTGCAGATAACGTTATGTATCATGGCTACTGCAAGAACTGCCTTGCTCTAGCAGTGGATGAGGACTAGGACCATGGGCAAAGGTCATTCTATATATCATCTCACCCTTTGTGCTTTTGGTTGGAGATGACTATGACACTAGCTTTGTACTAAACTATGTGTGATGTTGATGTTAAACTACTTTGCTTCCGCTACTTTCAAACTTGGTTTGTAATAATTATTCAAACTCTGATGTATGAGAAATATTTGTGAACTATGATGTAACATGTGATGGGTTGTGTTGAATCTCTACGATCTTGGTTTGTATGTTGGTTGTTTGAGATCCTTTACGATTTCGTTGGACTACCGGGTTTATATGGGCTCAAGTATGACGGTTTGATCGCTTCGGTGATTGCTATTGTACTTGTGCTCTTATAAATTGGACGGTTTTGTGACAGCATTCTCCCCATGGCATCCTGGTTTTGGACAACCTCGCTGAGGAGAAGGGCATCACGACTGTCACCGGATGTGACTCAAAGTAGTGACACAACTTTCTCTTAGCGATAAGGATGGTGTATAGGAGCTTCTGGATTTGGGGGTAGCAGGTCTTGGAATCGGATAAGACCTCGCTAATGAAGTACGTGGGACACTGCACTTTGAGGGCATGTCCCTCTTCTTCTCGCTCTACCACCAGGGTGGCGCTGACCACTTGCGTGGTGGCCGCAATGTAGAGCAGAAGCGATTCTCTATCGATCGGAGGGACCAGAATCGGGGCCTTTGTCAGAAGGCGCTTGACTATGTTAAGTGCCTCCTGGGCCTTGGGCATCCATTCAAAATGGACAGCTTTCTTTAGGAGCCGATAGAGGGGGAGACCTCGCTCACCGAGGCGCGAGATAAAGCAGCTGAGTGCGGCGAGGCACCCTGTAACTCGTTGTACCCCCTTTATGTTCTGAATCGGGCCCATCCTCATGATGGCCAAGAACTTCTCTAGGTTGGCTTTGATGCCACGCTCAGAGACAATAAAACCCAGCAGCATACCCCTTGGGACCCCAAAAATGCACTTCTCGGGGTTGAGCTTAATGCCGTTTGCACGGAGTTTTGCGAAGGTCTGCTCTAGATCGGTTATGACCTGGTCAGCTTGTTTGTACTTGACCACAATGTCATCTGCATAGGCCTCAACGGTTCGCTCGATGAGGTCCCCGAAACACTTGAGCATACAACGCTGGTACGTAGCCCCCATGTTTTTCAGACCGAACGGCATTGTGACGTCGCAAAATGATCCGAATGGGGTGATGAAAGATGTCGTGAGCTGGTCGGACTGTTTCATAGGGATTTGATTGTACCCGAAGTACGCATCAAGGAAGCAAAGGGTTTCACACCCTGAGGTCGAGTCGACTACTTGGTCTATGTGTGACAAAGGAAAGGGATCCTTTGGACACGCTTTGTTGAGACCCGTGTAGTCAACACACATTCTCCATTTTTCACTCTTTTTTCATACAAGAACGGGATTGGCTAACCACTCAGGGTGGTATACTTCCTTGATGAACCCAGCCTCCAAAAGCTTCATGATCTCCTCGCCGATGGCCTTACGCTTCTCCTCATCAAAGCGATGCAGGCACTGCTTCACCGGCTTGGAGCCTGGTGGACCAACATGTCCTTGTTGGGTTGCTCTAATGGCACGCGCTGGCTGGCGTCAAGCTCGCGTCGTCGGGACAGCGAGCTCTCGGCCTGCTGCACCATAGCACGCTCGACTAGCGTGGGAATCTCACGATGGGCCCGATGATCCTCGGGCGTCGCAGGCCTCGAAATCCCTCGAGCAAGGCCGCCGCAGTAGCGATGTTCTAGCTTGCCCGGGTGAAGTATGGGAGGGCTTTGTCATCCTCAATGATTATTTGGTTCACGTCGTGGGCCATGGCGCATGCATGCCCACCGTCTCCGTGGCGCTCGATCTCTCGCTCGAGCTTCATGCATTCCTGCTCGAGCTGGAGCCATGCTTCCTTGATCTCTTGGTGTTGGGCCTTCAGCTGCTCTACCCACAGGCGAGGTGGGGCCCCTGTGTCCCCCTCGACCTCATCATTGAGGTCATTCGTTAGGGTCACCTCTCCCTTGTGGATGCTTTTGACGTATCCTTCGGGGGTACCTGCCATGAAACATTCATGAGAAGGGTGATGGTCCCCCTGCTAGAGTCAGAGTCGGAGGGCGACCCTGATTCTTCCACGAAGAGGTCGTGGATAGATTCCGTGACATATTTGGTCATCTCCATGACCTCATCGTTCATGGGGGATGGAGGCATGCGTTGCGCCACAAGGTGGCCAACAGTCTCTGTAGCATTGCGGAGACTAGACGGGACCGCTGTCGGGGTGCTCCGGATGATGTATTCCGGGGAGAGCGGCTCTCCCCTAGCTAGGTGCGTCATGACGTTGGTGAAGGAGAAGGTGAGGCGACCTAGGTCCACCCGGGATGGTTGGGGTCCCAGGAAGGCACCGAGCTGGTGCTCTAGCCTCCTATAATCAAAGCTGAGGAGTTGGTCGCTCCTAGGGGCGCGAGCCTCCTATGCGTACAGCTGTAGCTCCTCAAGAGCCTCAGCGATCGCGTCGAGGCCGGCAGAGTGGAGAGGTTGGACGGCGATGAGAGCCTGCATCAACTCTCCCTCCATCATGATGATGAAGTCTAGGTTCCCGAAGCGCACATGCGTGCCCAGGATCTAGCTGACGCCGTGACTAGCCATCCGAGGCCTGATGTGGACGTCGAGACACACAAAAAGCCCCTACCTGGCGCGCCAACTGTTGATGTTTCAAGTTACCAACTAGTAAATTTCTAGTATTGCGCGTTTAGCTCGGAAGGTGTGCTTAGAGGACACGAGGTTTATACTGGTTCGGTCAGAAAGTCCCTACGTTCAGTTCGTCACTGCTGCTCATGTTAGTAGCACTGAAAGTTTGTAGTAGGGGTTGCAAATGAGCGAGACAGGGACAGGTCCCAAGTCTCTGATGTGCGTGTGCTCCTAAGGCATGTTAGGGCATGCGTTTTGATGTCTATAGATGTGTAGAGTGTTGAACCACCCTCCTCCTAGGATGTCCTGCTTCCCCTTTTATAGACGAAGGAGAAGAACAGGTTACACAGAGAGAAAGAGGGAAAAGAGGCAAGGAGAGGAAGGCTTCTAGGACTACCGGGCCTTTCTTTTCCTTTGTGCGGGTCCCGCCAACACTGCAGATGGTGACAGGGATGGCTCCACGCCGGGAGCCTGTTCGTCGCTGATGCCACGCCCTAGCGGGCGACACGGCAAACCAACGTGCTAGTCAGCAGTCGTATAGGGAGTAGGTAGCATAGTGACAATGTGTCCATCACTGTTGGTGATGTGAGTTCCCTGGAGTGACATGTCACAGGCACGGGTCATTTTGAGATGTGCCCGCTCAGTGCACGATGTCAGAAGTTTGACCTTGGGTTGTACTTTCTAGCCGTAGTGGTTGGCGGTGGTATGGGTTTCTGTCAGGAACCACGCCTGAGGGGTCGGGCGAGATGGAACCCCCGACCCAGAGGTCGGGCGAGGTAGAGCCCGCGGCCTTGGGGTCGGGTGAGAGGGAGCCCGCCCCCAAGGGTCGGGCGAGGCAGAGCCTATGGCCTCGGGGTTGGCCGAGGCAGAGCTCGTGGCCTCGAGGTCGAGCAAGACAGAGCCTATCCCCAAGGGTCAGGCGAGGCAAAGCCCATGGCCTAGGGGTCAGGCGAGACAGAGCTCGTGGCCTCGGGGTCGGGCGAGACGAGCACGCCCCTCGAGGGTCGGGCGAGGCAGAGCCCACGGCCTTAGGGTCGAGCGAGACGGAGCCCGCGGCCTCAGGGTTGGACAAGATGGAGCCCGCCCCCAAGGGTCAGGCGAGGCGGAGCCTACGCACCTAGGGGTCGGTTGGAGCTATAGTTGCGTTCTTGACTGCTCGGATGAATTAATGTTGATGACCATTAGCTCCTCCTCTTTGGGTACCCTAGTATTGGTCCCCGATAGAATCCCCTTGAAAGTTTGCCAGAACTTAAAGGAAAAGAAAAATTAAAAATTACAGGCGACTGTCAATGGACTATGGCAAGTTCTACTGACTATGGGTAAAATTGACGCAGCTTGTCTGCGTTCTAGGTGTGGGTTGTTTTGACGCCTTCATCATTTAGCAAACAAAAAGTTCCTGGCTTGATCATATTTGCTATGATGAAAGGTCCATACCATTGTGACTGTAGCTTCCCTTGCTTGTCTAGATAACGAAAGAGGACCAAGTCTCCTAGGCTAATGTTTTTAGGATGAATTTTTTGTCCCTCCATGACTTCATCTCTACATGATATTTGTCAAGGTTATGGGCCGCCTGTAGCCTTGTATTTTCTATAGCCTTGACCTTGACATAACGCTGTACCAGCGTTGTGGCTGCTACTTCGGTGCGAAAACGACCCTAGCTTCATCTCCTCTGGGGTGATAGCTTCTTCGCCATATAGCAGGAGAAACGAGGTGAAACCGATGCTTCTAGTGCACAAAATGTTGTGCCCCTAGACTGATGTAGTGAGTTCTAGTGCACAAATTGAGTGGGCCATTGGTTTGAGGGTGGTTGACTGATGCGAAAGTGAGTTTGATATTGAGCTCGCTACAGAAGTTTCTGAAGTCTGTGTAGTCAAACTGCTTTCTGTTATCCACTGTTATGTATGCCGGTACACCGAATTGGCAGATGATCCTTTGCCAGACAAAACTGATTAGAGGGCCTGATGTTATCTTTGCCAGTGCCTTTGCCTCTATCCACTTGGTGAAATACTCCAGCGCTACTGCCGCTGAATCAAGGTTGCCTGTGCCGGCGGAAGCGGTCCAACTATATCGACTCCCCACCTCTGCAATGGCCATGTTGGGATGATAGACTTGGTCGATTTGCAGGCACATTTTGCTTCTTTGCAAACATCTAACATTTTTCACATGTGCGGACCAATTGCTTAGCATCTTCCACTACTGATGGCCAATAGAACCCTTGCCTCATTGCACTATGCACAATCTTGTGCGGACCTTTATGTGCTCCACATGAACCGGCGTGAATCTCATTCAGAAGTTCAATGCCTTGTTGCTTGCTAATGCACTTGAGTAGTGGAGTCACGATCCTAGTTCTGTATAGTTCTGAACCGATCACTGAGTATGGTTTTGTTCTGGCGTTCATCCTTTCCATTTCATGCTTTGTTGTTGGCTCATAACTTCCAGTGAGGAAAGCAAAAATTGGGGACCTCCAATCTTCACTGGTGATTGCGTGTACCGCCACCAAGTGTCCTTCTTTGTCTTTTATTGACTTTGCTGTTAGTACTTGGAACAATACATCAGGAGGCAACTGCACGTTATGGGTGGCTGCTTTTGCCAATTCGTCAGCTTCCACATTTTTGGCCCTTGGTATGTGGCGCAACGCGAAACCTACGAAATGATTCTCCATTCTCCGTACAGCTACCAGATAACTTACCAATTTGGGCTCTTTAGCGGCAAAATTCTTTTTTATGTGCCCCACCATTACCTAAGAATCTGACTTGATGATACATCTACGTATTTTGAGTGCTCTTAGCTTTCGGAGTCCCAGCAGCACAGCCTCGTATTCGGTAGTGTTGTTCGTGGATAAGAACTCTAGCCTGGCCACATACCATAGCTTTGGGCCTGATGGCAATGTCAAGATGGCTGAGACTCCTACGCCAGTTGTACCCCATGCGCCTTCGCAATTGACTGTCCATTCTGGCTCTTCAAACTTGATAGTGGTGTCAAAAGAGGACGACATCCAATCGGCGATGAAATCTACCAATACCTGAGACTCGATGGCTGACCTGTGCTCAAAATCTACGATGTACTCATTTAGCTCCGCTGCCCATTTGCCAATGCGCCCGATTGCTTCACTGTTATGGAAGAGAGCTTCTAGCAGCTACGCTGACAGAACTCTAATGCAGTGTGCTTGAAAGTAGTGCTTTAACTTTCTAGAGGACATGACGATAGTATACGCTATTTCTTGAGCTCTATGTAATTCAGTTTGGCTCCCGACAATGGCTCAGAAACAAAATATATGGGGAACTGCTTTAGCTAGTTCTCGTGCTCCCTCTCCTCTACTAAGACTGCATTGACTGTAGTAGGTGAAGCTAGCAAATAGAACAATAGAGCTGCCCCTAGTGATGGCCTGGAGAAGGTTGTGAGCTTGGTTAGGTACTACTTTAGGTCGTCGAAAGCTTGCTGTTGTTCGGGACCCCAATCGAACAAATCTAAATTCCTAAGAGTTCTAAAGAATGGCAATCCCTTTTCACTTGATCTAGTGATGAACCTCTTCAAATCCGCTAATCTGCTAGTTAGCTTCTAGACCTATTTCTTGTTCATCAGCGGTTGCATGTTTGCTATTGTTGTGGGTCGTCGAAAGCTTGCTGTTGCTGCGGGTTGGGCTGAGGTTGCTCTAGTGTTGATTGCCCTGAGTCTTCTTCTAGATTGTTTACCAAGCAAAATGGTCTAACATTACGCTGAGTTGGTGCCTGAGGGGCTCTTGGGATCTTGGATGCTTGCTTGAGCTGGTTGCGTCGCTTTTCGGCGTTTGAAATCATCATTCGATCTGGTGTACTGCCTCATCACTTTGAAAAGTTCTTTCATAGTGGTCGGTAGTTCCCTTGTGAAATGCGCCGCACACTGGCCAATTGCTAATCCTTCAATTGCTGCTGCTATTATGGTAGCTTCTAGCACATTGGGCACCTGGGCCTTCAGCTAGATGAATCTTTCCAAGTACTTAGACAATGATTTGTTGTCTTGCTGGCTGCAATTCAAGAGGTTCCTTGTGGTTTTTGTTCCCAATTGGTATCCCTAGAAGGTTGCCAGAAGCTCTGCTTTCACCTGCTGCCAGGAATTGATTGAGAGAGGCTTGAGGGATGTATATCAATCATGAGCGACGTCTTTGACTGCCAAGATGAGTGATTTCACCAGGGTTGCCTTATCTCCCCCAGCTGAAAACACCACCATTTCATAGCTCGCTATGAACTTTTTGGGGTTGGTTCTTCTATCAAATATCGGAATGCGCATCATGTAACCTACCGATCACTAGTGCTGTTGCAATTCTTTTGACAATGGCCAAGATGGGTCATAGGTTTCATCATTTTCACCCGGAGCTTCCGTCTTGGGGATCACTATGTTTTCGGCGGCGTGACCTACGTCGGGAGCCCTTGCCCGTTGCAGCTGTTGGATCTCTCTAAGAAATCTATCTCTTTGGGACTCGGCTTGCCTGATGGCCCTTTGAGTCTATTATGCCCTGTTTCATGCCACTACTTGATGCAGTAGTTGTTGCTTTTCTTGCTGCTACCTGAGAATTTCCTACTAATATTCGTCTAATCTTTTTAGGCCCCTGGCATGGTCGGTGATTTCATCCTCTTCGTCATCGTTTCTATCCTAGTCTTTGGGCAATTCCTGTACATCCCCTTCTGGTGTTTCCTCCCTTCAGCCGATTGGTTTTGCCGCTTCACCATGCACATGTGGTGCATTCGGCCCTGTTGTAACGACCCAAGTTACCATACACTATAAACTCCCATTTTGGTCACCCAAGTTCCTATTAAGTGGAATTCCCTAACGATCTCAAGTAGGTCACCCTAAGCTTTAAATTGGATTCAAGAGCTATGAGATCATGTTTCTAAGCTTGGTAAAGCAAATCCAGAGACTACCGGACAATCCGTCACTTGTATCGGATCATTCGATAAAAATGCAGACAACAGATGGAATGGGAAGTGAGTTGTTATTCATTATGGGGCATGGCCCACAAGTCAGCATGAGTGGGAGATATTTCCCAACCCCAGATCCTCAGCTTCACTCATCCCCTCCTCATTTCCCTCACACACACTCTCTCTCTAGAAGGAAGAACAAGGAGAGGGAAAGGATGAACGAGAGAGAGAAAGAGAAGAAGAAAAGAGAAGAAGAAGAAGAAGATTGAGAAGAGAATCAGGATGCTAGAACGCAACAAGATCAGCCCTAGGCCAAGCACTTGAGCTTCAACAACCTCTCATCTCATGGTTAGCTCAAGAGCTCTCTCTCTTTATCTTGAGATCAATCCTCCAACCCTAATCTAAGTGTTCTCTCTTGCATGGATGGATCATGAGGATGGCTTGATGGAAAAGTACCCCAAGAGTAAGGATCAAGTATGCTATCCCTCAATCTCTCTTTATCTCTAGGATTTCTCTTGGAATCACTAGTTACACTAGCTAACCTAGCTACCTTGAACCTAGCTAAGTCACCCAAGTTACCATAGAAATACCCAGCACATGCATGGATGCCTTTACCCGAGATCTAGATATGAATCCCCAAGCTCTCACCCAAGAACCCAAGAGCATAGGTTCTATCGCCCAATTGACAGAGTGTCCGTCGGTAGAACGGGTGTCTGCCAAACCTAAAGTATAGTCACCAATAGTCTAAGTCTCTCACTGAGTGAGAATATCGAAGCGTTCGTCACCTCGGCGGAGTGTCTGATGAATTATATGCACCTACCAACCCAGTAACCTGAGAGCACCTAGTTCCTATCAGAGTCTCCATGATTCCCATGGAGCATCCACCAATCAGTAGAGAGCCAAACCAGAGATAACCCACCTCGGCACCCGATACAGCAGAGTGTCCATCAGTAGGACGGAGTGTCCGACTATTACAGAGAGGGTGATGTTAGATAGTAAGTTGAATCAAAGGGTCACCACCATTAGTTCAAACCCATAGCTAGTAAAGCAGCAATAGGGTCACATCACAGTAGATGCCTCTCTCAAAATCCTAAGTAGAATTCCTAGTTTCCTTATCTATTGTGCGCTCGTCCCTAATCCTTGGAATCTCTCCTTTCAGGCTCGGATGTCTCATTTCATGAGGATCGTGTGTGAGTTGTCAGGATCGACAGCACTATCAGGCAGGCACCTCACTATTATAAACCCTACTTTGGATATTTATCAAGTTGCATTAAGAGTCATGCATTACATGTAGTCTTGGATAATGATCACTCTTATACTACACCTAGAGTAGCTTAATAATCTGTAGAAGCCTCTCATCTAAACAATGGGAATGGGAACGCTTAATGCTTATTGCTTAGTTGTTTGGGCAATGGTAGAAGTCGAGCTTGAGAAGGGAACTCATACTCGCGCGTGTAGGAGGTTACACCTGGATAATTAACTACTAAAACCAATGAGGGTACAACTTGACTTACCTAACTAATCTGGCTAAGGACTAAGGTCCCTAATATGATAATCTTGATGATAACTTGGATATCTTGCTCATGTGAGGGGTAGGTTGTCGTGAGTGTGGGATCTCAGACGACATAGCTCGTGGAGCAGTAAGGACCGTGTATTGGGATACGTAAGTCCGAGTAACCACCTGTACAGACCACATGTCGTGGATGGGGTCGACAAGCCAAGTAACTAATTGCGACCTGTTTATCTGTGAAACTGGCATCGGTCGGGAATGTCTGGGACATTGACCAGGCAACCGCTCGAACGTTTCATGTGACACTTGGGCCGGATTAGGGAAAGGTTGGAAAGCATGAGGCAACCCTTACCTGGACACAGGTATGGTGGTTAGTCCTGACTTCCGTGTGGGTACAGTTGTACAGCTCTGTAGAGTCTTGAAAGCCTAGAGTCCCTCGGGATGGAACTATTCGGTTGTTCTTTGTTTCTATACCCATGGTAGCAAGAACAATGGACTATGCGCACTTTGTTATAATGATGAATACCTTTACTTCTATGTTGAGCATGGCATGACACATTCTTAATGAACAGCATTGCTTTCCGCACTCATACAAACACCTGATAATCACCCTATGCATCCACCAAATATCATATGTTGGAATTAAGTCCTACGAGTATGCAATGTACTCATAGTACAGCCGTTAAGTTGTTTTGCAGGTATGTCATAGACTGT
The DNA here is from genome assembly GCA_904845875.1 of Miscanthus lutarioriparius. NCBI lineage: Eukaryota > Viridiplantae > Streptophyta > Magnoliopsida > Poales > Poaceae > Miscanthus > Miscanthus lutarioriparius. The sequence continues at coordinate 76,741,677 of CAJGYO010000004.1, forward strand.
GTTGAGCAATAGCTCGACCATCGCTACATAGTAGCACTTGGAATGGGCGTGACTCCAAGCGTGCTACAAGTTAACTCCGGATTCCTTGTTGGAGCGACTATGAGAGTGAACGCTATTGGAGTAGAGACCGCGTCCACTGGATGGAGCGGGATGTAAAACTTGCAATAGGAAGTCTGGTTAATTTGTATATAATTGAGTTCCATTTGCTAGTTCGATGTTGGAATAATAATTTGTAATACTATGTGCCACTCAACCTGATCCTTAAGAGGAGTTGCTCGGTGCGCTCCTAGGGGCCTCAAAGTTGTTATTTCAACATCCCCCGCGACAGACCGGGGTATTAGAGCAATGGTTGACTTGCACGTACAATCTAGTTATTAACCTTCCATTGACTAGTGCATGGTACTTGGAAAAATGGAAATAAAATATGGACTTCTATTTCTTAGGACCCAACCCTAAAGGTTTAAAGTAACCCTTCTCTAATTAGATACTCTAGCCCTTCTCCTACGCCCAATGAAATGCTAAGCACCTAGAAAGTTTTCGGAAGAAAAACAATAAAATGCGATGACTTTGAGAATGCTGACATGGGACGGATTTATAGGATCACCTAAGCGAGTTGTCCTTTGTAATCGCCCTACACATAGTACGTTGCAACGGTAGAACAACCGAGAGCCGGTAGTGATCCCAATCTTTCATCTCTGAAGGCAGCCCTTATCCCTTATCTCGTCTAGAAGTTTTGGCAGAATCTCTCCTATATCTTAGCCTTATCTCCCAATCACAGAACAAGCAGACGAGTATGCACATAAGCAAAATTATCGACCAACATCATCACTAGCATAAGAGATCTACAGACATGGTTCACCAACATAACATGAAGGTTCGTCAAGTTTTCAACCGTTCGACTACTACCTTTGTAGCAACTTGGTCACCTCGATGAATGACCACACAACCGTTCAAGTAGCAAAAGTATTAACGCAAGTATCATGCCCGATGTGGCTGGGTGAAGAGCAAACGATCGACATAAAGTGTTTTATCCACCACAACGGAACGACTAGGAGACCACGATGAGCTTCACGGCTGTGGCGGTGGAGGCTGCTACTGCTGCTGTGACTGCTGCGAGGAATACAGCGGCGGAGGCACTTGCTGGTGTGCCTGAGAAAAGGTGGCAGTGGTAGGCATGGTCGGAGATACGCCTACAACGACAAGAAACAAGTGTTAGGATTAAGCTCTCTAAGTTAGGACTAAGTAACTCATAGGATCCAGGAAGGTGAAGTAGGACCTAAACTAATACCTGTTGGAGCTGAGCCTAACGCAGCGTATCCTTGAGAGTATGATGCTGGATGGGACACCGGAGCTACACCTATAAGGAGGTCAAGATTGAATTAGAAGAATGTAATAAGGAACTTAGAGTATGAAATCCACAAGAGACATAAATTGAGTAGCGAGCAATGAAGGAATACCTAGAGTCGTCGACTGGAAGATCTGGTGGAGGTATGCGGCAAGGTTGACCTACGACTATCTGATCTGCTTGATGTTATGAGCATTGGCCGCCACATCACTATGGACTACCTACAACTCTTCTTTGGTGGCAAGCGAATCCATCTTCGTAGACAAGGTGTTCACGGAGTTCTACAATGAATTGATGGGGTTCTCTTGCAAGAATCTCCGCTCATGCTCAAACCTTTGGTAAAAGTTTCCCACCACTAATGCTACTATCACTTGGACCTGAGCATGGATGCCCTCGAAGAACGGCTTGAAGTAACCAACCGGAGGCACCCAACCTGAAACAGCAGCATCTGCATTCCCGCTGCGACTGTAAGCACCACCTCGAGCAGAAGGCTCACCTACCTCGGCTAAAGGAGCCTGAGGCTGAGGCGTGTCCTTAGTGGAAGAACCCGGGTCGTCGAAGTGAGGACCATAGGATTTGTGCCTAACTCACTCAATGCCCTCTAGGACAGCCAAGCGCTTTACCAACGCCATGATGTAGGGTTGGTAACCCAAGGAACCCCTAACCTCATGCTTGCACCACATCAGCTCCGTAATGAGGAAGTCGATCCAATTCACCTTGGTACCGTCTAGAATGCTCCTAATGGTTACATAGTACTTCTCCCGGATAGCGTCGGTGTTACCTATCTTGGCCAATAAGGTATAGTGAAGCAACTTGTTCAACACCATTGGTTCCAGTGCTAGAATCTTGGACTTGTCGTACTCGAAGTTTGGATTTGTATAGAACCGGGCCACTTCACTCCTCTTGTTGGCCTTGGGAAGACTTCCCATTAGCTCTCCCTGCTTGCAAGCATCATAGTCAAGCTGGACCATGTTTGTAAACTGAGAGAAGGAAGCTCGGTACTTGCCTCTCCCAGTCATCCACTTGATAGTTTCTTTCTCATGGTTCACTTCTAGAGTAGCATAGAACTATCGGACCATAGCTTCATTCCAATTGTGGTGGAACCTCATGATGTTCTTCAACCCAACATTTTCAATTTTGGGTAGCAACCCCTAAAGAACAGCTTGCTTGCTCATGCTATCCCACCTGATCCACTTCTGGTTGGTACACATTGAGGCTTGCTCAAATCTACCCTAGAAAAGATCATATTGATCCTGACTGTGGAAGTTTGGATATGGAGAAGTATGTGGCTGACTGAACTGCTTCAAGTCACAAGCTTCATGGAAATCCCTGAAATGATATGAGAGTGAACCCAATTGGAATAGAGACCACGTCCACTAGATGGAGTGGGATGTAAAACTTGCAATAGGAAGTCTGGTTAATTTATATACAATTGTATTAATTGAGTTTCATTTAATAGTTCGATGTTGGAATAATAATTTGGAATACTATGTGCCACTCAACCAGATCCTGAAGAGGAGTTGCTCGGTGCGCTCCTAGGGGGCCTCGAAGTTGTTATTTCAACATCCCTCGCGACACCTATGATGAACGGTTCTGCTACCATGGCTACTCCAACCGCCGCTATGGCGGAATTAGCTGCATCTACTGTAGCGGCGACGGATGTAGCCTTGGATGCTTCGGGCCTTTTCGCTCACCGATTTGGTTCCTTTCCTTCTGGCAATGGTAAGCTCGAGCAACAACCACGGTGGGCGCCAATGTTGTTCTAGGCCTTAGCCTTTGAACACCAGGCTGCTTGATTTGACCACGCCAGCGTCGAAGACCTCGGCGACCTTTCTGACCACTCTAGAAACCACGGCGACCACTCCGACCACTTCTCCGACCACTCCGACCACCTCGGCGACCTCTCCGACCACCTCGGTGACCTCTCCGATCACTTCACCGACCTCGGCAACCTCTCCGACCACCTCACCAGTTGATACACCACTTCAAGTCTCTACTGGACCAATCACCCGTAGCCGTGCCAAAAAGATACAACAAGAGGTGCACGCGCTACTTTGTGAATTTCAATTAAACTTTGATGGTAATTTCGAGCTACCTAAGTCATGCATGTTGTTATTACTCATGTTCTCCGAGAAGGAAGACAAGGATACATCAAGGATGGATCAGAGAGAAGAGCTTGGCGTTCAACCAGTTTTAGTGAAGACTGCTCCGAAGCTCAATAGTCTGCATGAAGCTAAAGATCCCATGCAAAAACTGTACCATTCTACAATAATTCGTGGAAGGAGTTATGACCAAAATATTGAAGACTGCACAGAAGTCCAGAAGACGCGTGGAAACTGAAGACTACGTCATGAATGCTCTAGCCCATTGCCCTTCCACCTTCCAACGTGGCTTCTTCAGTTCACACCTATCTTAGAGACTTCTCATAGTATAAATACCACCTCTAGGCTACTAGAAAAGGACTTTTGATAATTTGATAATTCCAGTGATATTGCAGTCGAGCTGCCGAGTGCTTACTCAAACCTTGTTCTTCCTTGTTCTTCCTAGACTTGTGAAGAGATTCCTCTAGAATCCACTAGTTCATGCTTTGCGGGTTCCAGTACGGCTGCCCTGGCTTGTGTGGATTAGCTCCGGTTGTGGTTTTGCGGTCGTTAGGAGATCGAGTCGAAGTCTTCGCGGTTTCGGTGCCTCTCTCCTCGTCGCTTGGTCGCATCCAACCTTGGCTGGTATAAAACTAGTTATCCTCCGCTCTTCGTAGCAAGTTATCTTGTGATTTTCAACCTACTGTCGTGAAGATCGGGCCAACTCCCGTACTGAAATAGCTTCAGTACTTATCATGTGGTATCAGAGCTCAAGTTGACACGGTAGGTCTTGCCATCATCCACATCATTATCCTTGTTTAATCTACTTCATATATTTGTGTTTATTCATATCCTATAGTCCAAAGCCACAAAAGAAAAAAATACCTATAACCATTTCTTGGTACTATTACGTTGTGTTTTGTGTTCATCGAGTTGCTAGTTACCACCGTTCATATAAAAAAATTGAGTTATTTTTTCGTTACCGCTGTTAGTGTTATTAAAAAAAGAGATCAAAAAAGAGAGAGAAGTGAAAAGAAGTTGAAGGATCTGTGTTGCCGTGTATTGCTGAAATTTTCAGTTTACATATTTGAGTTGGTGGTAATCTTGTTAGCAGCAACGTCGTGTCTTTGAGCACATCAAACCAATCGGTTAGCAGTACCGTAGCCCTCCTTGTTAGCCACCTATAGCTCCACCAAAACCTGAACCGGAATGTTCGATTCGTAATCCTTACGACCTCTCTACCACCTCCGTTGAAGCTGCCACACTAGCACCATCACGGTCCTTGAGAACAAGCAAGAACTTGGGTAAGTAAGAGGTGAGATTGTGTGTTTCCACAAATTTACCTATTCCACTTTTTCTTGCAACTGGTCTAACATGGTAGGATCCAATTTGAGTGTTCATGGTGGGGACCATAGAGATGAAGAACCCCCTGTTGTACGGGCGGAGCTACGTCAAATGGCCAACTCGCTCTTGGAGGCGATGGAGAGGATGTTCAACGAACGTCTTCCTGCAGCGGGTGGTCGAGGACCTCAACATCAACATGAAGACAACCACCGTGAAGAATTTGGTGATGAAAATTCTAGTCTGGGTGCTGGATTTTATGGCCGCCATGGCAATGGTCGTGGTGGTCGGGGTGGAGGGCGTCGTGCTGATTTTGATCAGCGTGGTGGTGGACGTCGTGCTGAATTTGATCATCAGCGTGGAGAAGGACGTGGACGTGATCGTCATGTACATTTTGATGATGAAGATGAGGTTCACGATGAGTATGAGGAAGGATTTGATGATAATGAAAATCCTTTTGGACACCATGGGCATTTTGGACAGCCACATGAACATTGTCGTGGTGTTGGTCATGATGGGGAAAATCATCGTGGTCGTCGTAATAGAGATGATCCGGATAGCATTGCTCGTGTAAAGTTAAGTGTTCCAAAATTTTCAGGGAAAGAAAGTGCTGATGCTTATCTTGAATGGGAGGAGCAATGTGATCAGATTTTTAGAGTGCATAATCTTTCTGATCAGAGGCATGTCAACCTTACTTCTGTTGAGTTTTCAGGTTACGCTCTCACATGGTGGAACCAAGTTCAAGAGGATCAACGTGTGTTGGGATGTGACCATATCAACGCATGGGCTGAGATGAAGAGAGTGATGAGAAGACGCTTTGTGCCATCAAGTTATCAGCGTGACCTCCGCAATAGGTTACAAACATTGAGACAAGGATCAAAATATGTTGATGACTACTTCAAGGAGATGGAGTTACTCTTGGTGAGATCTGGAATTAGAGAAGATGAAGAGTAAAAAATGGCAAGATTTTTGAATGGTCTCAATGAAGAAATTTCAGGTTTTGTTGAGATGTTTCCATATCATAATTTGCAAGACCTTGTTGACCAAGCTATGTGCACCGAGAGGAAAATTTAGCAAGAGGGATGAAGAAGGTCTTATGGGAGCTAATCAATTTTAGCCCCATGGCGTCGGCAGCAGCTCGGTACCTTTATTGGTGGGGGAAGATCACAAGGAGTTGCTACTAGGCCTCCTCCATCCATTGGTGTTGCAAAGACCACGGTTTCTACTGCTTCTTCACCTGCAATTCAGCAAGAACAACGACGATCTGCTGCAAGCACAGCAACCCCTCCTGCTGCATCAACTGCTGCTTCTTCTTCCCATACCTGAGGCATTATTTGTCACAAGTGCCAAGGTCGAGGACATATTGCTGCTCAATGTCCTAGTCGAAGGACCATGATTATAAATGAGCAAGGTGAATGAGAATCTGAAAGAGAACCTAAGGAAGAAGCTCCAATATATGATGAAGAAATTATACAAGATAAAGGTGATAAAATTCAACCTGATGAAGGAGATCATAATTGTTTTATTTCTCTTCGTGTGCTTAGTATTACTACTAAAAAAGAAGAGAATGGCCAGCGGCACAATCTGTTCCATACCAGAGGCATGATTAAGGACAAGCTATGTCACATCATCGTTGACAATGGTAGCTATAACAATATTGCAAGTCAAGAATTTGTGAACAGATTGGGGTTGAAACCGCGGCGTCATCCAAGTCCATACAAGATGCAATGGCTCAATGACTGCGGTGCGCTGCGTGTAACAAATATTGTGATCGTTCCCTTTTCTATTGGGCGGTACAATGATCGTGTGGAATGTGATGTGGGGCCTATGCAAGCATGCCAGCTGCTGCTAGGGAGGCCATGGTTATTTGATCGTGATGTTTAGATCTTTGGAAGAACCAACAAGTTGTCTTTCATGTACAAAGGAGAGCGAATTTCTTTGCTTCCTTTAACACCGGAGGAAATTTTGAAGGATGATCTTAAGAAGGAACAGCGAGAGAGCGAGAACAACCTGCGAGTGACCCACAAAAATAGTGAGGGAGAGATTCCAAAGCCAAATAAAACCCCACAGTTTCAAAGAACCAAGACACCGGGAAAAGAGGGATTAGTTATGATGGCTAGGAAAGGGGATCTAAAAGAATTGAGTGAACCCAATGCCATGTTCTTCGTGCTCCTGTACAAGGACACTCTTGTTTCTACTAACAACTTACCCTCTACCCTGCCAAGTGTTGTCTTTGATGTGTTACAGGAATATGAGGATGTCTTTCCGGATGAAGTGCCACCAGGACTACCACCTAAGAGAGGAATCGAACATCAAATTGATCTTGTGACCGGTGCTTCACTCCCAAACCGCGCTGCCTACCGCACCAACCCAGAAGAAACCAAGGAGATTCAGCGACAAGTGGACGAATTGATGAGAAAAGGGTACGTACAAGAAAGTCTGTCACCTTGTGCTGTTCCTGTCCTTTTAGTTCCTAAGAAAGATGGGTCTTGGCGGATGTGTGTGGATTGTCAAGCAATAAATAACATTACCATAAGATATAGACACCCCATCCCTCGGCTGGATGATATGCTTGATGAACTTAGTGGTGCTATCATATTCACTAAAATTGATTTAAGAAGTGGATATCACCAGATTCGTATGAAAGAAGGAGATGAATGGAAAACAGCCTTTAAAACCAAGTTTGGGTTGTATGAATGCTTGGTAATGCCATTCGGGTTCACCAATGCACCAAGTACATTTATGAGATTGATGAATCATGTGCTTAGAGCTTCATTGGCAAGTTTGTTGTCGTTTACTTTGATGACATCTTAATTTACAGTAAGTCTCTTGATGAACATGTTGAACATATCCAATGTGTGCTTGCTGTCCTACGTGAATAGAAATTGTATGCTAACCTTGAGAAGTGCACCTTTTGCACCGACAAGGTAGTCTTTCTTGGATTTGTTGTTACAGGACAAGGAGTGGAGGTAGATGATGAAAAGATCAAGGCTGTACGAGACTGGACGACTCCACAGAACGTGAGCCAAGTAAGAAGCTTCCTTGGACTTGCTGGTTTCTATCGGTGGTTTGTGAAGGATTTCAGCACTATTGCTGCACCAATCAATGAGCTGACCAAGAAAGGAGTGTTTTTCAAGTGGGGAAAAGCACAACAAAAGGCATTTGAAGAATTGAAGATGAAGTTAACAACAGCCCCAGTCCTTGCACTCCCAGATTTTGGTAAGACATTTGAAGTAGAATGTGATGCAAGAGGAGTTGGGATTGGAGGTGTGCTCATGCAAGAACGAAGGCCAATTGCATACTTCAGTGAAAAGCTAAGTGGTCCAACTCTAAATTATTCAGTTTATGATAAAGAATTATATGCTCTCGTTCGAGTTTGGAAACTTGGCAACATTACCTTTTTCCTAAATAATTTGTGATACATTCAGATCATGAATCATTGAAACACATTAAAGGACAACTAAAACTGAATAGAAGGCATGCAAAATGGTGTGAATTCATTGAGTCATTTCCCTATATTGTCAAGTACAAGAAAGGAAAAGAGAATGTTGTAGCAGATGCTTTGTCTCGACGTCACACTTTGCTAACCCAACTTGACGCTAAGATTCTTGGATTAGAAAGCATAAAAGATTTATATGCAACTGATTCATATTTTGCTGAATCATATTCCAAGTGTCGAGAAGGCAAAGGATGGGAAAATTTTCATGTGCATAATGGGTTTTTGTTTCGAGCTAACAAACTCTGTATTCCAGATTGCTCTGTTCGAATTTTACTTGTGCAGGAAGCCCACGCAGGAGGACTCATGGGACATTTCGGTGCCAAGAAGACAAAACAAGTCCTTACAGACCACTTCTTTTGGCCCAAGATGAGAAGAGATGTGGAGAGACATGTTCTTCGCTGTGAATCCTGCCACAAAGCTAAGTCTCGTGTGAACCCACATGGATTATACACTCCTCTGCCTATTCCTAGTGTGCCTTGGGAAGATATCTCCATGGATTTTGTTCTTGGTTTACCTCAAACCAAGCGGGGAAGGGATTCCATCTTTGTTGTGGTTGATTGTTTTAGCAAAATGGCACATTTTATTCCATGCCACAAGAGCGATGATGCTTCACATATCGCTGAATTGTTTTTCAAAGAAATTGTACGACTACATGGAGTGCCACGAACCATTGTTTCTGATCGTGACACTAAATTTTTGAGTTATTTTTGGAAAACTTTGTGGGGCAAACTTGGAACATGGTTGCTATTCTCTACGACGTGTCATCCACAAACAGATGGACAAACTGAAGTTGTGAACCATACTCTATCAATGCAACTGCGAGCTATCCTCAAGAAGAACTTGAAACTTTGGGAAGAATGTTTGCCACATGTCGAGTTTACATACAATAGGGCAGTACACTCGACCACTAAATTTTGTCCATTTGAAATTGTATATGGGTTTAAACCCACTGCTCCCATAGATCTTTTGCCTTTACCTATGCAGGAACGTGTAAACTTCGATGCAAGCAAGCGAGCCGAGTTTGTCAAGAACCTTCATGATAGAGCTTGGACAAACATTGAAAAGATGACCAGGATGTATGAGAAGCACGCCAATAAAGGTCGAAGGAAGGTGTTATTTGAACCAGGAGACTTGGTTTGGGTGCATTTTCACAAGGATAGATTTCCTGAACAACGCAAAAGCAAGTTGCAAGCCCAAGCTGACGGTCCATTCAAAGTGCTACACAAGATCAACGACAACGCTTATGAAATTGATCTACCAAGTATTTATGGTGTGAGTACCAGTTTTAATGTGGCCGACCTCTCTCCATTCTTTGGATTGGAAGAGTCGAGGATGACTCCTTTTCAAGGGGGGAGGACGATGTGACCACGCCAGCGTCGGAGACCTCGGTGACCTTTTCGACCACTCCGAAAACTCGGTGACCACTCCGACCACTTCTCCAACCACTCTCGACCATTTCTTCGACCACTCCAATCACCTCTCCGACCACCTCGGCGACCTCTCCGACCACCTCGGCGACCTCTTCGATCACTTCACCGACCTCGGCAACCTCTCCAACCACCTCACCAGCTGATACACCACTTCAAGTCCCTACTAGACCAATCACCCGTAGCCGCGCCAAAAAGATACAACAAGAGGTGCACGCGCTACTTTGTGAATTTCAATTAAACTTTGATGGTAATTTCGAGCTACCTAAGTCGTGCATGTTGTTATTACTCAGGTTCTCCGAGAAGGAAGACAAGGATACATCAAGGATGGATCAGAGAGAAGAGCTTGGTGTTCGACCAGTTTTAGTGAAGACTGCTCCGAAGCTCAATAGTCTGCATGAAGCTAAAGATCCCGTGCAAAAACTGTACCATTCTACAATAATTCATGGAAGGAGTTATGACCAAAATATTGAAGACTGCACAGAAGTCTAGAAGATGCGTGGAAACTGAAGACTACGTCATGAATGCTCTAGCCCGTTGCCCTTCCACCTTCCAACGTGGCTTCTTTAGTTCACACCTATCTTAGAGACTTCTCATAGTATAAATACCACATCTAGGCTACTAGAAAAGGACTTTTGATAATTTGATAATTCTAGTGATATTGCAGCCGAGCTGCCGAGTGCTTACTCAAACCCTTGTTCTTCCTTGTTCTTCCTAGACTTGTGAAGAGATTCCTCTGGAATCCACTAGTTTGTGCTTTGTGGTTCCAGTACGGCTACCCTGCCTTGTGTGGATTAGCTCCGGTTGTGGTTCTACGGTCGTTAGGAGATCAAGTCAAAGTCTTTGCGGTTTCGGTGCCTCTCTCCCCGTCACTTGGTCGCATCCAACCTTGGCAGGTATAAAGCTAGTCATCCTCCGCTGTTCGTAGCAAGTTATCTTGTGATTTTCAACCTACTATCGTGAAGATCAGGCCAACTCCTCGTACTGAAATAGCTTCAATACTTATCACAGCTGCTCAAGCTATTGAAGGCACCACAATACTGAACGAAAGGAACAGAAGGGAACAAAGGTGGGAGCAAAGGGTATAAGTGTAATGATTAAGGAACTAGGGTTCCATCCTCTCTCTTTTACAATGCTAACATGGAGCTCTATTTATACTCATCCATATCCTTTACAAAGACTAAAATGCCCTCCTAACTACTCAGATTGTAGGGCATATTCCCCTTTTCTAAAGGTGCCTTTAGTCCATCCCGCACCTGTGGCCTTCCTCGGGCGACGCCTTCCTCAAAGGGGGTCCTCTCCGCCTGGGCCTCCGCTGGGCCCTCCGGGCAGGACGACCAACCGGCAGCGGTGAAGAGACCTGCAAGTAGTCACATGCTATATAACAGCCAGTTACTATCCCACCGAAAAGATTCCCCCAAGTGCCAATCTACCAATAGGCAGGAACTAATGTTTCCTTCCGCCAAGGGTTTCACCGAATGGAGATACCGACGGGCAAAACGCAGTCCGAAAGCGACAAGGCACCTCTGCGCAAGATGGGCGGAAACCGATGTTTCCTTCCGTCAAGAGTTTCGCTAAACAGAGGTACCTACAGGCAAAACGAAGGCCGAAAGCGATGGGGCGCCTCTGCTCAAGATGGGTGGAAACCGATGCTTCCTTTCGCCAAGGGTTTCGCCGAATGGAGGTACCGACGGGTGAAACGAAGGCCGAAAGCGATGGGCCGCCTCTGCGCAAGATGGGCGGAAACTGACGTTTCCTTCCGCCAAGGGTACTGGTGGGCGAAATGTAGGCCGAAAGCGACTTTACATAGCTAGGGGCCCCAAGCCGTGTGGCATCCCCCAACACCTGTAATCCAGCATAGCCTAGGTGTTAAAGTAAGCATGAAATCTCTAGCAGAGCATATAGAAAGGCGACAGGCAAGGACTACAAGTTGTACAAACATAACATGTTGTATCACTCATGCCTCATGTTGGACGTCATCAACGTCGGCGCTAGGCCTAGGAGGGGCTATGCATGATCTATTTGGGCTTATGACGGCGCACATGCTTAGTTTCTAGTCTAGCTAGATGACACTTCTAGCTAAGTTTAAAAACCACAATTTATATTTTAAGAGTATAGAGACCTAAACGACATTTACGGCCAAGTTTAAGATCCGCTGCTACATTTTTACTCGATAATTTAATATGGATTATAGAGATTTAGACATTCCGTGAAGCACTTAAGTTGAGGAATCCTAATGTATGTATATTTTAAGAGTCTGGCTTCAGGAGACCCTAAAACTCTTCAAATTTAAAATCTCGATGGCTGATGTCGGTGCATAATGTGACCAACTAGTAAATATTTGTAGTTTTGTCGTATGTTGTGATTGGAGATGGCCTAGCACTCAATGCCACAGTGTTTATACTAGTTCAGGCAATGTGCCCTACGTCCAGTTTGGGTCGGTCAGTGACTTTATTCCTGAGCCCAGGTGCTCGAAGTCTGCAGTGGGGTTACAAACGAGGAGAAAGATGGGGTGTATAAGAGGTCCGGTCGGCTCTAGTCGGAAGGGCCGAGAGCGACAGGAGCTACGCTATGAGCTAAGTGTTCAAGCGTGTGCTTGAGGTCCGAACCTGGCGGTTCTCTAGTTGTGGACTAGAGAACTTGGTTGACCTAATGAATCTGAGAAAGGCTCTTCAAAGGAGGGCCTCAGAGAGAAGAAATCGTCTCCTTTGTTGGAGGGAGCGCATCCCCTTTTATAGATAAAGGGGATGGCTTTACAAGTGAGGGTACGTATGCTACTGAGCTTTGTTGCCCATGTCGGCGGGTACAAGATAATGGTAGGCGCCTACAACACTGTTGGTGTGTACTGTAGAATGTTAGATGCATGTGGGAGGTTGTGTTTCCTTCTTCAGGAATGGTAGACGTCGGTACCTATAGATACTGTTTGATGCCTAGAGGCATGTGAGGAGTGTCACCACGTTCACCCCATACCGTAAATCCCGGCGCCCACAACACTATCGATACCCGGAAGCATGTGGGGGGCCTTACCGTCGAGAGTTTTAACGGCGCCTACAATACAGTAGAGATAAATGTCGGCGCCTACAATACTATTTGTGTCAGGGTGGTTGCAGAGTACTGTTCCTACAGGTGTACAGGGTATGGTCTCTGATATCGTGGTTTGACTTACGCGCCTTGGCTTGCTTTCCCTTTGCTTCTGAGCGGGCGTCCCTAGTCGAATGGCCCTAGTCGGTTCTGGCCGTGCCAGTCAGAGAAGAGTGGTGAGCAGGGTTTCTGTGCCCCCCAATCGGCGACGTGGAGGTCGGAGTTGGAAGTAGCGCTTTGGGCTAGGCCTTCCGATCGGAGAGGCCATCTAGAGGCGGCTGGAGTCTAAAGCGAGTGGTCTGGTCGGAGAGGTGGGCTGAAGTAGTTGATGAGCGGGCATCATTCCTCTTCATCTAGAGCTTCCGGTCGGTGACCGGACCGCCCTTCTGGCCCTTTGTTTTAGACTCTTGGGCCAGCCCATGAGTTGTGTGCCGCCTATTTGGGCCGAGCCCCGGCGTGGAAGCCGGTCCCTGAGGGACCCTGGGTTTATGAACCCGACAGGAGCCCCTGAGCCTTTGGGTGATTCAGGCAGAATCGTCCGGGGGATTTTTGTCTTACCAGCGGGTGCGCGTGAGCGCACCCGTGGGTGTAGCCCCCGAGCTCCTGGGCGGTTTGGGCAGAACCATCTGGGGGGTTTTCCTATGCTGTTAGTGGGGGAGGTTTCTGTTTCATCGGCGGGTGCGCGTGAGCGCACCCGTGGGTGTAGCCCCCGAGCCCCCAGGCGGTCCAGGTAGAACCATCTGGGAGGTGTTTGGTTTAGCGGGCATGTGTGCGTGTTTTTAGTTTGACATGGAGTTTGTTCTAACTAGGGCGTCATTATGCAGCCAAGGTGCTTTAGTCGCTCGAGAGATTTGGGTGAGAGGGAGTTCACGGATCCTGGCGTCGGTGCGCGCCATGGGATCGGGTAAGGTAGTTAGTTTGGATGAGATAGAGCTTACTGATCCTAGCGTTGGTGTGCGCCATGGGATCGGGTGAGTTGGAGTCATGGGGCAAGATCGGGGTCGCAGACCCAAGTGTCTTCGGAGCGCAGTCAGAAGCATAGCCGGATGGGGCAAGATCGGGGTCGTAGACCCAGGTGTTTGGAGCATAATCGGAAGCGTAGCCGGATGGGGCAAGATCAGGGTCGCAGACCCCAGGCTTTTTATGTCTTGAACCCCCAAGCCTTGCTGGGCTTTAGTAGGGGTCGGTGTGAGTTATGTGCGTTACCCCATCCTCGGTTCCTCACAACCGGAGGGGCTGAGTTTTGTCGCTTGTCCCGATCGCTTAGGCTCGAGTGACGTGCTCAGTGAGTTTGCTAATGGGTGTGATCGAGCGGAATCCGGGTCCGTCGTTCATGACGAGGTTGGCATAGCCCTCTTGTGACATTCCACTACTCCTTTACCTGCTACCCGGCAGATGCCTGGGTCGTTCCGGAGACCGACCCAGGTGGCCTAACGGCCTCCCCTCGATGGAGATTCTGTGGGTTTGGCGAGAGGTTTAGGATCGAACGAGAAGGTTGAGATGACCCAGTCTGCTAAACCGGGTGAGGACCACACAGGGCTCATCTACAATTTTCTCCCCTGGCTCTGTTGATTGCTCATGTCGAATGAGGCAACCGCCGCTTCATGACGCAACATGGAGCGTTGTGATGCATTTCGCTGCACGTGCGATGCTTAGTTCCCGAGCCCCCGAGCGGTTTAGGGCCCGAATCGTTTGGGAGGCATGGGCGTATGGATTGAATGCGCGTATGGATGTATGAAATGATTATAAGGAAATAGATGGTTTGTAGTTTTTACCTTGATGACTTGAGTGACGGGGTTCGGAGAGCTTTAGTCGGAAACGTCCAACCAAGACCCATGCTTGTCGTTCATGACAAAGTCGACATGGCCTACATGGGGCACCCTTCGCTTCCTTACCTGTCTCTTGGTGTCTATCCTGAGTGATTTGATCGACTTAGGGAGCCCGATGATCTCCCTCGACGGAGATCTCATTTGGGTTTCTCTAGCCCTAGCCTAGGGAAACGAGGTGCCGCCCATGTGCAGTGGTGCTTCGGTTTTCGTGCTCGGCGTGTGGTAGTGGTTGGTCATGCGTTAGTGGTGGGCCCTGCCTAGGCCACGTCTTGTCTGATCAGGAGCTATTCTGTCGGGTAGGGCACGTCTCATCGGTCAGGGTGCGTCTTATCTGCATTAAATGGGAGAGGGAGAGAGTTTCTTGCTCGCTGTTTTGCCTTCCCCGATCGGCGTGCCCTTCCCTAACTATTGTTCCCTTTTCCTTAAGTAGGAGAAGGGAGAGGGTTTCTACCCCGTTCTTTAGCCAGTTCCTCATATGTCGCCACCTTTCCTCTTCCTTCTTGCCATGCGCATTCCTGAGAGCCGCGGCAGTTTCTAGGAGAGAAAGGGGAGAGAGCGAGAAGAGAAGAACTCACCAATCCTCGAAGCGCAATGTCGGACTGGAGGTCATCCACCGTGAGGGAGTCGGTGTTGAAGTCCTTCGTCGCGAAGGGATTTCTACCGCCGAAGGAGGTGGCGCACTAGAGGGTTCCTGGGTGGGAGGAGTCCCCGCAACCTCGGCCCGACGAGGTGGTTTCCTTCCTCACCTTCCACGAGCGTGGGCTGGGATACCCGACGCACTGGTTCCTGCGTAGGCTCCTTAACAAGTGGGGTCTAGAGCTACAACATCTTAATCCGATGGGGTGCTGCACATCGCTAGTTTCATCACCGTCTGTGAGGCTTTCCTCGGGATGGAGCCACACGCGGATTTCTTCCGTGGCTCTTCTCCCTAAGAGCCTTGATGGTGGGGGCCCGGCCGAGGTCACGCCGGTGGGGGGTTTTGCCCTGCAGAGAAAACTGGGCATGGGAGACTCGTATCCTGCATACCTCCCCTACGACTCCAACCGGGGGTGGCATGGGGAGTGGTTCTACATCAGGAATTCGGTGGCGGCGCCATTCCCGGTGTTCACCGGGGGGAGGCGGGAGAAGCAGGATAGTTGGTCGTGGGGTTGTGCCAAAAAGGAGAAGCATAAGGTGGGGGTCATCGAGGAGGAGCTCTGGAAGCTCGTAAAGCACGGCCTTAATGGGGTGCGGGTGTTCCACACCCTGTCATCTCGTCGGGTCGCGCCATTGGTGGAGAGGATGCGGCCGATGTGGCTGTACAGCGGCCCATCGGACTCGGACCGCGCGTCGCCAAAGGATTTGCCGGACGACGAGGTTTGGAGTCGCCTTGGCCGGGTGCTGTAGCTGAAGCCCAGAGAGAGGGTCAAAGGGAGGCCCATGCCTTTCAACTCCTCGATCGTGTCCACCCTGGTATGCTCCCTTCTCTTTAGCCCGCATGTCTTCCTCTACTTTTCCTATATGTATATTTTTTGATTGGGAGTCACACGTTCCACAGGGGCTTGGAAATTACAAGTCCCGGCCGCACCTTCCCAAGGGTCCGGAGGGCGTGGCCAAGCAGGCCGCTCAGAAGGAGGCGGCAGACGCCAAGAAGAAGAAGAAGGCCGAGGTGGCCCATCGAAAGTACAAGAAGAAGAAGGAGGTTGCCTGGTGCGTGAAGGCCGGGGAGAGGAAGAGCGACGTCGAGTCCAAGCTCGAGTCGGGGGACCCCACGGATGTGGACGACATGGTTTTCTCCGAGGAGGAGGGAAGTCGGGAGGTCGTTGTGACCTCGGCGGAGCGTCGCGACCCTACAACGACGTTCGCTGTTGATGAGCAGGAAGCCACGCGGTGCATGGTGGCTTCCACGCCGAGGAAGCGGGTGGCGAGCGCGGGTCTTGCCTTTAGAGTCATGCCGCTTGCCTCCCGGTACGTTTTTACTTTGTTTCTTTCCAATCTTTTCCTGTTGAGTTTTTCTTTGGAGTGTGACTTACCTACGCCCTCTGTCAGTGGCCGGGGGATGACGGGGTTGAGCATCGCCCCAACTCCCGTGCGGGAGGCATGGAGGCCCACCCTACAGCGTGTCGCGATGAGCGGTGGGGGGAGCAGGATGGCGGCGGTGAGCCCTTCCCTTTCGGGGGCGGTTGCTGCCACAGTGACAGCGGCGGCGGCGACGTTGGCGGCAATTCTAGTGCTGACGGCGGGGGCTGCATCGGAAGTAACCCTCGCGGCCCCTCCTCCATCGATCGCGGCGGAAGAGGAGAGGGAGACCGAGCTCCCTGCCTCACCGGGCGGAGGGCTGCATGGCTCACCCGCGTGGTCAGAGCCGAAGGCGCCAGGGGAGAGCATGGCTGGGACGGAGTCGGAACGTCCGGCGGTGGTCCACGCAACCGAGGTGGTGGTGATCCTATCTGACAATGAGGCGGATGATATGGCAGAGCAGCCGGTGTCGTCGTAGGAGCTGGCGGTGGTCTAGTTGGAGGCTGGGCCCTTCGGTGGGCTGCTGGAGGGTGACCTGGAGTGGCCCTGCCCTAAGGACCCGGTGAAGGTGCGGTTCATCCTCCGGGATTCCCAGGAGTGTCAGCTCTGGGACATCCTTGGGGAGCAAGGGCACGTCGCGGTGTTCGAACTCACCAATCTATCCACGAAGCTTGGAGACGCCCAGGAGCGGGTTAAATCCGCTCGGCAATTAGTTGAGGTCGACCTGTAGCTTGTTGCGGAGGTGAGTTTCATGTACTTTTCCTTGACCTCTGAATCTTTTGTTGGTTGCCTTAGCATGTTTGTTTTTCATAGAGACTGAAGGGGACGTCGTCCCGCAAGTCCCGCTTCCTCCGAATGGAGCACGTCCTGATGGCTGAGCTCGAGCGTCAGCTAGCGTTCGCTCATCGTGAGTCCCAGGACCGGGAGGCCGAGGCAACCGTGGCGTGGGTGGAGGGGCAGCGTGTAGTCGAGCGGGCGACTACCACCGAGCAAGGGCTCGAGGCGGCGAAGGCCCGTCAAGCGGAGACCGAGGCGGGATTGCGGACATCCCTGGCGAACACCGAGGTGGCATTGCAAGAGTCCTTGGCGGCCCTTGAGCCAGAAAGCGGGCCACTTTGGTTTTGGCGCAGAACGCCCTGGAGTCGGCGTGGAAGGCCCTGGAGGTGGAGCAGAAGGCCCGGTCGGAGGCGGACCAGGAGGTGCTCGCGCTCCGGGGCCGGGTGATGGGGACGGAGAACACGAGTGCCCGGCTACGCGAGCAGGCGGCCCGGTAGGCAGAGGATCTCTCCACCCTTGAGAACTTTTGCGCATCGGTAGGTACCTTTTCTGTTTTTTGTTGTTGTTTTTTTTTTTTCAGCCTGTTTCTGAGCTTGTCGCTCTTCTCTCAGAGCGGGGTGGAAAGGTGAAGACACTGGAGCGGGACCTGGAGAAGATCAAGGCGACATTTAGCCAGAATGCGGAGGAACTAGCTCAAGTCCCGTGAAGAGCGACGTGCTCTCGAGGGGGATCTTGACCAGATCCACAACATTGCCCAGCTTGTTAGTCTCGGACGTCTTCGGGTCGGCGCCAAGCACTAGTGCGCCCGCCGTCCAGATGGCGGAGGTCCCGGATGCAGTTTGGGACCTTATCAGGAGCGGGCTGTTCTACGGGGCGTCGGGGGTGCTGACTTCGGTGGCGACGCACCACCCGAACCTAGACTTCGCTGCCATCTGCAGCGGGTATGCTAAAGGCTTGAGCATGGAGGACATCCATTTGATCGGGGAGGGCTTGTTGCCGCATGCAAGGTCGGTGGCAGATCAGGTCTCTGCCCAGTGGGTGATGGAGTTCGTCGTGAAGATATGGCCAGAAGCATGCATGGGGAGGATGCTGCCCAGCCTGTGGATGGCGCGATCCTAGGTTGGAGGTGAATGTTGCCCTAGCCTCGACCGAGCCGAATGTCGCGCCACTGGGGAGTGAGCAGCCTGCACCCTCGTCGGTCGCACCAACAGCAGATGCCGCCGGGCCGGTCCAATAACTTGTAAAATATAAGTAGTTTAGTGAGTGTTAGAAAGTTTAAATCCATGGGGGAGCCCCTGTGTAAACATTCCTATGTGTTTTAATGACTACGGTCTATTTCGTTTTCTATAATGGAGTCACTCCGTTCGGGGAAGCATGTTCCCCTTTTGTTCCTTAGTTTTTTCCTTAGCATAATTTTGTTTCTTTATTCTTTCTTTCTCGTACACTGCCTTTTGTCCCAGTAGGTCATGCGACCTTGGGAGCCTGGCATAGTTCATGAGGCTCTCATACTGTTCAGAACTTAGTAGGGGAAAGGCGAAGTCGATTGGTCGGAATGTTTTTAAAGCAAAGCTACGTAAGACAAATTGAAGGAACAAGCTATCCTTTTGGTTGGGTAGGAAGGAATTTCACCATATGATATTAAACAAAACAGAGAGGTAGTAGTGTACCCTAGTGGAGCCCCCGAGCACCCCAGGCCGAAAGAGTGCTCGGGTCAGGGTGCTCTTATAGGAGCGTATGCTAAGTAAATAATGGTAAGACTGAAACTTAGGGGAAAAAGCGACATAGCTATTCCAAGCGTTCGGAGAGAGAGGCGCCATTGTTGTCCTTCGGTCGGTAGGTGTCCGGTCGGATCACTTCGTTCTTCAGTCGTCCGGATCCTTGCCCGCCATGCCCCCTTTCACAGTTGCTACTTCTTCGCCTTTTTCTTTCTTTGGCCTGTCGGTCTGTCGTAGAAGGTGCTTGAGGAGCTGATAGTCCTTGTAGAGGTGTTTTACGGGGTAATCGTGGTTGGTGCATGGGCTCTCCATGAGCTCGTGGAAGTGTCCCGGAGGGTCCTGCTGGGGCTGCGTGCCTACATGATCAACCGTGTCGACCAACGCAGAGTTGGCCGGTCGGCGGCGACTCTTTCTGTTCTTTTTCCCCCTCTGCGTGGAGGGGCCCTCATCCTGATCCTAGCGCTTGGCCTTGCCCTTGCCCCGGCCTTCGTCGTAGCGCTGCGGGGGCGGCGTTTGTTGGGGGTTTGGACAAAGGTCCGCGGTCCCGGGCCATCAGGGCTGGGACTCCGGTCGCTGTTGCGTGTGCCTTGGTTTGGTCCGAGCCGTGCATACACAGGTGGTCGGTGCGAAGCGGTCGTCAAGTCAAGACGAGGTGCCAATGCGGCCTCTTGTGCCGCGCTCGACAATTATAGCGGCGATCGGGTGGAGCGTCCCATCTGCTGCGTCCCCGTTCCCCTGACGGGGGAGCGAGGCCGCGAGTCGGCGTCATGATATGGAACACTCGACTTGTTAAATGGCGGCGGTCTCCACTAGTGCCCGGAGGTTCCGGTGGATCGCCTGTTCATGAGGGTCGTTCGGCTCGGACAAGCCGCGCAGAAGCATTGCCACGGCGGCGATGTTCTGGTTCACCTGAGTGAACTACGGGGGATCGTTCCCCCTGTCCATGGTATTGTGCTGGACCCGATGGGCGAGACCCCGAGCGCCGCTCACCGGTCTACGCGCACGGGGCGCAATGAGGTGCGCCGAGCGTGGTGGCACAATCGGTCGCTGACGTAGCCACCGTTGTCGTAGTTCCTCCCCATGCTCAAGTGTGAGCTCGGGGTCTCCGCATGAGGGTCCGGAGAGGTGTGAGTCCATGAGGACTCTGCTGCACCGATGGGTGTCCCGGAAGGTCCACCATGGCGCACTCCTAGGACGGACGGTGGCTAGGCGCCATGTCGCCGATGCTGGAGCCGTCGCTCTCACCATCATCATCCATGAGGTCGAGGAAACAGGTGGGAGCATAGCTCGCCATTCCCATGAATTTAGATGCGAGAGGGGGCGGCGCTGGCATCCTTTGGAGCCCCCGGGCGTATGCGTCCGCGAAAGACGCGAGGCCGTAGGGGAACCGGTCGTACGACGGTTGTGTCGGGGACAACAGGGTTCCGCCGGGTAATCGACGGAAGATGGAGAATAGTAAGTAAATAACAGCATGTACATTACTCACAGCAGGGTTTGAGCAGAGAATTTGCTCGGAAAAAAGCGCAGATGCCATGTTGTCGAAGTCGTGCGTCCTGGAGTTGATGGAGGGCGCCCCTCCGACGGGTGCCGGGACATAAGCCTCCTTGCGGAGGTGCAGTTCGCCGAGCCGGTCGGCGACGAAGTCCAGGCTTCCGGAGAGGAAGGCCTAGGATGGCTCGAAGACGGTCGGGATCCGCATCCCAGCTGATGAGAGCGCGGGAAACTCCAGCGAGCCGAAGCGAATCGTATCGCCCGAGCCCACCATGGCGAGGGTGGAGAAAAAGTGGGCCATCCGATGACCAAAAAGTGTTGAACGTACAACGTCTTTCCCACGGACGGCGCCAACTATCGGTGCAGAATGTGACCAACTAGTAAATATTTATAGTTTTGCCGTACGTTGTGATCGGAGGTGGCCTAGCACTCAATGACACAGTGTTTATACTGGTTTAGGCAACATGCCCTACGTCCAATTTGGGTCGGTCAGTGACTTTATTCCTGAGCCCAGGTGCTCGAAGTCTGGAGTGGGGTTACAAACGAGAAGGAGAAAGATGAGGTGTACAAGAGGTCCGGTTGGCTCTGGTCGGAAGGGCCGAGAGCGACAAGAGCTACGCTATGAGCTAAGTGTTCAAGCGTGTGCTTAAGGTCCAAATCTGACGGTTCTGTGGTTGTGGACTAGAGAACTTGGTTAACCTAATGAATCTGAGAAAGGCTCTTCAAAGGGGGCCTCAGAGAGAAGAAACCCTCTCCTTTGTTGGAAGGAGCGCATCCCTTTTATAGATAAAGGGATGGCTTTACAAGTGAGGGTACGTATGCTACTAAGCTTTATTGCCCATGCCGATGGGTACAAGATAATGGTAGGCGCCTACAACACTGTTGTTGTGTATTGTAGAATGTTAGATGCATGTGGGAGGTTGTGTTTGCCTTTTTCAGGAATGGTAGACGTCGGTACCTGTAGATATTGTTTGATGCCTAGAGGCTTGTGAGGAGTGTCACTACGTTCACCCCATACGGTAAATCCCGACGCCCACAACACTATCGATACCCGGAAGCACGTGGGGGGCCTTAACGTACGGGAGTTTTAACGGCATCTACAATACTATAGAGATAAATGTCGGCGTCTACAGTACTGTTTGTGTCAGGGTGGCTGCAGAGTACTGTTCCTGCAGGTGTATAGAGTATGGTCCCTGGTATCGTGGTTTGACTTACGCGCCTATCTTGCTTTCTCCGTTCGCCCCTGGCTCCTTCTGAGTGGGCATCCCCAGTCGGATGGCCCCAGTCGGTTCTGGCCGTGCCAGTCAGAGAAGAGCGGTGAGTAGGGTTTCTGTGCCCCCGGTCGGCGACGCATGGTCGGAGTCGGAAGTAGCGCTTTGGGCCAAGCCTTCAGAGGCCGTTCGGAGGCGGCTGGAGTCTGAAGCGAGCGGTCCGATCGGAAGAGGTGGGCCGAAGTAGTTGACGAGCGGGCGCCGTTCCTCTTCGTCTAGACCTTCCGGTCGATAACTGAACCGTCTTTCTGACCCGTTGTTTTAGACTCTTAGACCGATCCGTGAGTTATATGTGTCTGCATGTTTGGGCCGAGCCCCGTGGAAGCCGGTTCCCGAGGAACCCGAGTTTATGAATCGACAGCTGCCTTGGCTGTGTGGTCCCGCGGGGTCGCACCATTCTCCCCCTCTTGTTCCGCCGAAACACGCCCTGCACGGCTCGCCCAGACTTCAGTTTACTGGGGACAGCGCGCACCGCAGTCCGCAGCGTCTCCCCCTTCTGCTCGTCCTCCGCCTCCGTCGTAGGTGCCGGCGCTAAGCGAGGATCCCTCCGTCCGTCCGTCCCGACGGGACCTCGACTGGTTTCGTCGGTCGCTGGTAAGGAAGCCCTAACTATTTTCTTCCTCGGATTGACTGCTTCTTTTTCGAGTTGAGATCAGTTCAGTTTGGAGAGATTATCTCGTTCCACGCCTGCGTGCCCTCGAATCCAAATCTTCCTTGTCTGGGGCGGATGCGCGACCGCTCCTCCAATCCAATCCCCTTCCGGGTTCATGGATTTACTTGATTGATTGATGCTGTAGTACCGAGTATTTTTGTTAATTTCTTTTGGGATTGGTGGTGGAAACACCAAAGGTTGCCCCTGGTAATAGCGGAGGAACTTGGTCTTATAGCGGATTTTTTTTTCTTGGAATCTCCTTCCGGTTCCAGGATGTACTAGTACTGCTCTCCACGCGCTTCTCGAAAAGGCTGACTGAAAGCGACCCGCATTGCTGCAATCACTCGTCCACTCACCTGAATAGTGAATACTATCTGAAATGGATAACCCCAAACCCTCTGGAAAGAGAAATAAAATGGTACCGGCTTTATTGAAATTATTCTCAGACTTGGACTGCTATTTATGTGAACAAATTTGTTAGCTCACACATCAAATAGGTCTAGCATTCATGCTAACCGCCTTACTAAATTTGTGTGATGAGTACAGACAGGTTGTACACCGGTACCTATTGACGGATTGGTTGCATGTAGCCACGCTGGCTGTGTATGAGGAATGCCTTCTTTCTGAACTTTCCATTTATGGCTAACTCTGTTTTGCGTTTTTGTTGCATGTACTGAAGTGGCAACAGGTGACGGGACATCGATATGAAGTGGTTATGTTGTCACTGCCACTTTGATGATGAGGAAGATGGCCACGACAAGGAACAGGCCAAAGCTCAGAGCAATAAGATAGACCGTACGTTGCTTGCTTTCAATGCTTGTGTTTGTTTGGTCTTGTGAATTCTGGTATGATTGGGCCAGTTGAAGGTTACATAGGATTAGGAACCAACCTTTTGTTCTCTCTTGACGCTTCATGGGAATTAGGAAACCTCAGCCGTATTGAGTCTGAAGAATAGCTGGAAGCAGTTTTCTGGCTATTCACAGAAAGTTTTCAATTTTTTTAATATGAATCAGATTATTGATGGATTCACACATAAAGATGAGGTAGATCAAGAATTTCAGATATGACTTTGGGGACTGGCTAGCAACTTGATAAACCATCATAGTGTTTCTCATAGCAAATTAACACAGAGAAAATTCAATGGTACCATAGTGTTTCTTAGTATAATTTTAAGACTGGCAAATACAAGGATACATTGTAGTTTCCTATATCAACTGTGTAGATAGCAGATACAAAGATACCATCATATTGTTCTCTATATAAAATGCTTGAACATCTGTCATCAGATGCAAAATTCTCATTATAGTGTTTCTCATATCACATATACACACCTGTCTACGCAGACAAAACTGTGTCGGAACCCTATTTCTACTTGTTTCCTTTGGGTTACACAATTTGCCCTTGTTCTTTTTGGGGACCTAATTCACTGTGTTGGAAGGTAGACAAAGAAGTGTTGGAACACCACACCTAGTTTTTAATATGTCATATATATGCTTAGATTGTCCAATCTCCTCCTCTTTAAGGGACCCAAGTCATACAATGCTCATAATACATGTCTTTTATTTTTATTCTTCCTTGTGTTGTTCCCAAGGTGTTCTCTTTGAACAGAAGTTTCCAAGTTTTTTTTGCTAGAATTTGTTTGAATGACTCATTTAAGACCTACTCCCTCCATTCCAAATTATAAAACGCTTTGGCTTCTAGATACATATATGTTTGCTATGCACTTAGATATACACTATGTCTAGATACATAGTAAAAGCAATGTATCTTGAAAAGCCAAAACGTCTTATAATTTGGAACAGAGGGAGTATGTATTAACTATTAAATCCTTGTGTATCACCTTTTAGTTATGTCATTTGTATCTCGAGTCTTTGCTGATTTAACTTTTATCTTTTCAGCCAAGCAGAAGTCTTCAAAACCTCCTGTTAGTCAACCTGAGCCAGAGTTCTTCCCTCCTACAATTGATGTCCCTGAATTGTCGTTGGATGATTTGAAACAAAAGACTGATGATTTTGGATCGAGTGCTCTGATTGGTGAAGGTTCTTATGGACGAGTATATCATGCCACTTTGGATGATGGGAGGCAAGCGGCAGTTAAAAAACTTGATGCATCTGAAAATGAGCCTAATGATGAGTTCCTGAAACAGGTGAGCACTGACAGCACTTTAAGCTTCTTGACTTTGTGTTCATATTCCTCATATGTAGTTGATAATGTCAGAAGGGGAAGCATGAGAAAATACATATGTTCTCTGTGTTGTAGGTCTCACTGGCATCAAAGCTAAAACATGAAAATCTTGTTGAGATGTTGGGTTACTGTGTGGATGGGAATTATCGTATACTCGCATATGAATTTGCAACCATGGGATCGCTTCATGATGTTTTACATGGTAAGACGTTAAGCATTCAGTACCCTTTTCATGTCACATGTGCACACATTATATTCTTTAGGATGTCATACTCATCTGTGATGGACCTGCATCATATTCCTTTGTACAACAGGAAGAAAAGGCGTTCAAGGCGCGCAGCCTGGACCTGTACTTGACTGGATGCAGAGGGTCAAAATTGCTATTGAGGCTGCAAAAGGTATTGAATATCTGCATGAAAAGGTTCAGCCTTCAATCATCCATCGGGACATCAGATCAAGCAATGTACTGCTGTTTGAGGATTTCAAGGCAAAAATTGCAGACTTCAATCTTTTGAACCAAGCACCAGATATGGCAGCTCGGCTCCATTCAACTCGTGTATTGGGAACTTTTGGATATCACGCACCTGAGTAATTGTCTAATATCCTTTTTCATAATAATTATCTTCTTTGTGACACATTCATTTTCGTCAACGTTACTGTGACTGCAGCTTTCTCAGCTCAACTGTAGGTTTCCTAGTTCATACCTTGAACTTAGTGTAGCTTTCATGCCAGTTTAGTTAAGCCCTGACTGCCACCTTAATGACTTTATATTCTTTATAATGATTTAACTGGTCGTTTGTGCAGCTGTGCTCATTTTTATTAGCTACTATATTTTAGCATGCTTGCCTTGTTGATTGCTATGAAGGGTGGGCTTGGTGCAAGCGGTAGAGTCTTACCGCCTGTGACCGGAAGGTCCCGGGTTCGAGTCGCGGTCTCCTCGCATTGCACAGGCGAGGGTAAGGCTTGCCACTAACACCCTTCCCCAGACCTCGCACAGAGCGGGAGCCAATGTTTTAAAGGCGTCGCCTAGGCGACGCCTAGGCGTCCAGGCGTACCCAGCTCGCCTTGGGAAACAGTGGCGCCTTGTCGCCTAGGCGCCGCCTAGACGTCCAGGCGTACAAGCACTCGCCTGGACGCCTAACCGCCTTTAAAACTATGGCGGGAGCTCTCTGCAAAGAGGTTCTCCCTTTTTGCCTTGTTGATTGCTATGGCGACAAGGTGTTTTTTTTTAGTGAAATATGTAACTGGTAGTTTTGTTACTTAAGCTATCATGGTTCAAGCTTTCACAAAAAAAGGTTATCATTGACTCATTCTTCAAAGATGTGGGCATGTGGCAGATGGGAAGCACACATGCATGCCAACAACTGAAGGCACTTTTTTTTTGAAGAAAACGAAAACCATATTGCGAACCCATGATGTACAGGCAGCCTCTGTCAAAAGACAAATGGCTGCCCTAACCAATACTATTGATCCTTGTGTTGAACAGAAAATTATTTATCTATACCATGGTTGCAAGGAATATGGAACACACCAACGCCATAGAATTTTACCTGGTAACTGTAGTACATGCTATGATGCTAGTCAACATTTGGGTCACTTTTCTTCCTGCAGTCATTTATGCACATAACTACATATAAAACTATGGCCATCTTTTGTTTTCCCTCACCGTCATCTATCTGCGTAATTATTACATATCAAAGACATTGAATTCTACGTTCTTATGAGGATACATACAAGTACAAGTACTTTTAACACTTGCACTAGCAAGTATGCTGATTTATAACATTACTGTTTTTGAAATCATTAGTTCCATTAACAAAGCCAGACCAATGTCCTTGCAAGGCATGAACCCTGCATGACAACAGTACTTGGGTTGGCGAGGCACTGAATTTTGTATGGAGTCAGTTGGCCAGCATTTTACTTGTGCCATTTGGTTAATAGAATGAAATGCATTCCTATTAAGAAAAGCTGGACCTTGGCTTGGTAGATGATGAGAATATTATGACAGAACTTTGTTTGCACAATTGTACTCTAAATCACTTGTAACTACATATATATATGTTATTCGTATAAGCTCTTGTTTTTTATAGTGATTTCCCATTGTATATTAACATAACCACTTGTAAAGTGGATATGTCATCATATAGTGACATAGCTACCACATTACTTGATTTTCATCTGTGTACAATAGTTGTTTCTGTGGAGGCACCATAGGGATTCTTTTTCACACTAGGTTACCCAGTGCGGCATTGATAATATATTACAGTCAGCAGTCACAGTAGGTTTTCTTGAACTGATATCAAATATTAAATACCATCAGTATTGAACCTGAACTTCTGCTAATCTTTGGGTCTTTAGTCCCTTTTATCTTCAATATTTCAAAAGGTAGCTACCTGTGTTGACCAAAAAACTCTAGTACATGTGCTTGATTATTTCATTTTTAAGAATGTTGAACAACAAAATTAATATGTCAAGATAGTGTATTTTTACATCCTGGCAGGCCACCTGAAAACGATAATTTGCCATATGCTACTTGCTATCGTATCCCATGTATACCAAAATCCGCTATATATGGATTTAGTACACATTTTGGAGCCTTTTGCAGAGCTTTTTTGAATGTAAACTGGCAGGACCTGCTGTTTATTAAAAAAATATAGGGGAAGCAACCTAAGCCAAAAGGTAAACCACAGGAAGAAAGAAAATAAACTGTAAAGGAGAGCAGCAATCAGGAAAGAAACACCACACTGGAAAAAGCCTTTTGCAGAACTTCACATTGCAAATTAAATCAGTGCCATTTAATTTATCAACAACCTACTTCAACCTAGTGAACAACCTTTTATGGCATCCCTACTTGATCTTAAATTGTTGTATTTGTATTCCCTAAATGCATGCTAACATGACAGGATACACCCAGGTAATTTCTTCAAGAAATTTGGGTGCAAGAGGCTCGCCTCCTTTTTTTTGTTTTCTTGATTTTTTTTTGATAAGGCGTTTTCTTGATTTCAATAGTGTGCCCAAGATAATATGGGCTGCATGCTTTGTTCATGCCTTTTGCTATCAAGACATGCTGACATTTCTTTTGGAACTTTTGAATACCAGGCTTACATTTGTTTCTGCCCTTGATTAGTTATTTTGGATTTACTACATTGGTTGATCTGTTATTAGTGATGCTTCATTTCATAATTAATTAATCAACTAATGATAGGGTTACAGTAACATAAATCTAGCAGGATCAATGATTTATGTTGCAACATTGTGGTGAAAATAATTTTTTTATCCATGAACTTTTGAAACTTTTGAATACCAAGCTTACATTTGTTTCTGCCCTTGATTGGTTATTTTGGATTGATTACATTGGTTGATTTGTTATTAATGTTGCTTCATATTATAATTAATTAATCAACTAATGATAGGGTTACAGTACCATAAATCTAGCAAGATCAAGGATTTATATTGTAACATTGTGGTGAAAATAGTTTTTTTATGCATGAACTGTAGAAATATTTAAAGCCCTGATTTTTCTTTCTGCCTTTCTAAATTTGGCGCTACTTGGTACAGATATGCTATGACTGGCCAGCTGACACAGAAAAGCGATGTCTACAGCTTTGGTGTAGTTCTTTTGGAACTTTTGACTGGAAGGAAACCAGTAGATCACACAATGCCTCGAGGACAACAAAGTTTAGTCACATGGGTAAGTTATTTTGCTAACTTACATTGGAGAATGGTTGCTTATGTGTTGTTGTACAATAATACTGTTATTGCCATACTGACATGGTTTTGCAAAAATAGCCTAGTTTTTACTGGATACTGCTATTGACATACTGACTTGGTTTCTAAAAAAAAGCCTAGTTGTTTAGATGACATGGGTAAGTTATTTTGCTAACTTACATTGGAGAATGGTTGCTTATGTGTTGTTGTACAATAATACTGTTATTGCCATACTGACATGGTTTTGCAAAAATAGCCTAGTTTTTACTGGATACTGCTATTGACATACTGACTTGGTTTCTAAAAAAGGCCTAGTTGTTTAGATGTTACTTGGGTAGGAACATAGGCAAATCAAGCCACTCTCAGGTTCTGTTCATCACCCAATTAGTATCTAGGCACCAAGTCTTACTGAAAAGCGAGAACTGATTCTTATCGGGTCAGAATTGGTGATGGTCTTTTGTCAGTAAACCCCAGAAGCTAGATCAGAAAAAGGTAGGGAAGTATTCATTCTGACTTTTATGTACATTTGTTTGTTTCTTTCAGGCTACTCCAAGGTTAAGTGAAGACAAGGTGAAGCAATGTGTGGATCCCAGGTTGAAGGGAGAATATCCTCCAAAGGGAGTCGCTAAGGTTGACATTTTACCCCCTCGTACATGTCTCTGTGAATGATGTTTTACGTTAATTTGGCCATCTTTTATTGATGTAATCCCTTGGACTCTCCCTGCAGCTTGCTGCAGTGGCAGCTCTATGCGTGCAATACGAAGCAGAGTTCAGGCCCAACATGAGCATAGTTGTGAAGGCGCTTTCGCCTCTCCTTCAACAAAGACCTGCACCAGCCACCGCAGAGCCAGCCCCACAACCTGTGAGCTGAAACCAGTCACATGTGATGGGACCCTCGGCATACATTCAATCAGCACATTCTATGAGTCATCTTTTTTTTTTTTTGACAAGGATTCTATGAGTCATTGAGAGTATTTTGGATATTTGTTCTGTAGCATTCTCAATTGGGTACAGCATGCTACTGTTTGTGGTCACCAGTTCGTGGCATGATGTTGGCGCCACACAATGGTCTATGCAGTAGGCTCGAAGTTGTTTTTTACCTTCTCTACCTATACCAACTGTTTGTAGGTTTCAGAATTCGCTGCTTGAAGAATAGATGCAGAATGATCTGGACTTTTTTGCCTTTGGCGTGGCGTTGCTGCCTTGCCTTCCATGCTGGTTATCATGTACTTCCTCCCAAATCACAATTCACTTTTGCTTTGTTATAAGCTAAAATTCTTAAACTACGATCAAGTTTATAGAAACACCAAATAAGTGCAAGAGTTTATAGAATACATATTGATATATAAATACCAAATAAGTGTAAGATATATTGCATGATAGATTGACTGAAACTAGTTGGTGGTGTAAATGTTGGTATATATTTCTATAGATTTAGTTAAAATTAAAGAAGTTAAACTTAGGACAAAAACTAAAGTGACTATATAGTAATTTATAATTTGCGGCAGTAGGCAGCAGCTTATGACGTGAATCAGTCCTGGCCGCTTGTGTTTGGTGTTTCGAAAATGAGAACCAAAGTTATGTGTGACAGTTGAGCAACTTCAACAATAGTCCTTAAAATAGGGTCTCTATTTATTTAGGTTTTGAGGATTTTTCCTACTTCTAATGGGTTTTTTATTGAGCTCAACTCCAGTAGTAACCTTCAAATTAGGGTTCCTATTGTTTTAGACCCAGTGACCTTCGAATTAGGGTTCTTATTTTTTTAGACCTATTTGTCAGTTACATTGCTCATTATTTTTTTATTTCCCTCTCCTATTCCCTTGCTGCTGTCCCCACCTAGTGGCAGAGAAGAGGATCTCGCTGGGGAGGAGGACCTCGATGGGAGGGGTGGACTTGGCCTCGGTGGCGGCATGGCTGGAGGGGAGGACTTCAACAGGAAGGGATGGGCTTGGCCTCGGCGGTCACGTGGTAGGAGTGAATAGGGCGGTGACACGGGACATAGTAGGGAAGAAAAAAAAAGATGCGCGGGAGGGAGTTGGTGCGAAAAAGAATTTTTAGGAGAAGTAGGGGGCTTCCTGTGCACTCATAGTAGATGGGGCTGATGGAAAAATTTGGGGACCTCCATAGAGTAGGGACTTAAGTTGGGGCCCTGCTGGATTAAGTGATTTTTTTGCGCAAAAAAGTAAGAGTAAGGACATGTTTAGGATCTCTATTGGAAATACTCTAGCTCGATAGACCGGGGAGCCGAACATCTGGCTCAGCTCAGTCTTCCTTTACGACTAAAGTGATCTTCAGATTTCTAAACTGCAATTTGTAAGGAGTGTGCCATTGGTGGGGTGGGGGTTGGGTGGGTGGGGGGGGGGGAGTGTTAGAGTGGGTGGAGATTGGCGGCCTAGAGCATCAGGTCCCCTGGCGGGCTGGGTGGCGGTGGATGTGGAATATTGTTGTGTTACACAAGTATAATAAAGGGATGCAAGTCGACTTTATGTTGAGATGAAGGAGAGAGGAAGACAGAGAAGAAAAATGCATGGTAAGAGCACCTTCGCTGGTGACTCATGAGCTATCTCTAAGAATATTATTCTAGTAGGAGCGGGTTGCCTTAAGCGAACCAATTCTAGAAATAATGTCTAAGGATGGTTGTCTTACGACCACCGCTACTGAAGATATATTTGCATTGCCGGTCAGAAACCCGACTTTAAAAATAATTTTCAAACACATACACACAAAAAAAAGGAGTTGATTGCCCGCTAGTCTGCGGTTGCTCCGCTGTGGTAGCCCAGCCTGTCGTTGCCACACCGGTAAGCTCACCGTTGCTCAACCGTGCTAGCCTGCCGCGCTGTGCTGCCACTCCAACCTACACACTATGCCATTGTGCAGCCGCACCGGCTAGCCCGCGACGTTGCTCCATCCCGCGCGGCTGCGCCGTCGCGCCAACTGGAGTTGGAGTCATGTGTGCCTTGCACGGAGCCACATTCCACCTTCGCCTCCATGGCTGCGTGAAGGAGAAAGAGTAAGGAAGGAAAGATAAGTGAGAGATTAAGAGGAGAGAAATAACGGAGGAGAGATGAGGCAAAACGCAAAAGAGAGATATACTTGCACAACATGCGCACACCAAGAGATAAGACAAAGGAGAGAAATAATGGTGGAGAGAGTGGTTCGGTTTCCAGGTCTAATTCGAATTTGGGAGCCAGATCTAGAAATAACACTTTTAGGTGCGATGCTCTTAAACAACCGTCCAAAAAATTAGTCATATTTCTAGGGGCGTTCAGCTTAAGGTAGTCGCTCCTAATAATTATATTTTCTAGGTACGGCTCTTTTAATGTAACCATTTCTGAAAATAAGTGTATTTCTTCGGTCGGTCCACTTAAATGATCAGTCTCTAGAAATATATTTGTAGGACGATTCATTAGCCACTGTGCTACTCGTTCTTACTAAAATCGTTTTTTTACGTGCATGGTACTTAGAAAAAGTTGAAGGGAACTCTAAAAATCGTTTGCGTACTAGTGTGAACGTGGCAAAGTTATAAAGCCTACCATTAATAAGAATATTAATGATAAACTTTTCCTCGCCCT
Source organism: Miscanthus lutarioriparius (assembly GCA_904845875.1). Lineage (NCBI taxonomy): Eukaryota > Viridiplantae > Streptophyta > Magnoliopsida > Poales > Poaceae > Miscanthus > Miscanthus lutarioriparius. Next base: position 76,773,648 of record CAJGYO010000004.1, read on the forward strand.
ATATGGTTTAGAGGTCCGGAGCAAGAACTAAGAGGCTAATAATACAGCCGGCTTGCTAGCTGTAAGTTTTTTTTTGTAGCCTTCTCTCAGCTTATCATATAGCTCTTCATTATTAATACATGGCCTACTTATCTTTCTCACCAAGTTTCTCGGTTCTTGTGCCCAAACTAGCTGTAAGCTTACAGCCTGTTTCTTCTCTCTTCTTCACCTCAACATTTAGCCAGCTTATAGCCTGCTATTATACTTGCTCTAAACTCGTACAATTCTCTGGTTGCTATGTCCAAATTCGGACTCTCTTCTTACAAACTATGGAGCGACAAAAACTAGAATAAATTCTTACACGCCAAAGAAACGCACTCTTCTGCTTGATATGAAAACTCCTCCGTCTTGAACAAATATTAGTCAAGTATTTTGGAGGACTACTCAGCATGGAATTTGAACGGTCACACAGTGCTAGCCAGAAGTTAAATGCATGCATTTTTGGAGGACTACTCAGCATGGAATTTGAAAGGTCACACAAAGCTACGACGTTCGTAGTGGTCAACCTGACCTCGTCTCGAACGGCGTGTATACGCAGCACCCGAGCCGTCGCCACTTCTACTACTATAGAGACTAGCTAGTGTAGAACTGTAAATCCCAGTCATCCAATCACCCACCATGCAAATGCAAAACCTCACCGAGGTTGCCCGCTCCAAGGACCTCCTGCTCAAGGTGGTAGGCCATTCGGTCACCATGGCCATGAGCGACGGCGAGTTGATCAAGTCCAAGAAATTGTCCGTCGGTGGCCACGACTGGGAGGTCCACTGGCGTCCCAAGAATCACTGGGCCGGCTGCCATCGGCCGGTGTCGCTCAATCTCGTCCTTCTCTCCGAAGCGCGCGGCGGTGACGTCAAAGCCAAGCTCAGCTGCCGCCTGGTTGATCCAGCCGGTAGGCTGGAGCCGTCGGAGGAGAAGAGCATATCGCATAAGTTCTACAAGTCCGGGGATTACTCCGGTGCACTCGAGGTGACGGCACGAGAGGATCTGGAGGCATCTGGCTACCTGGCGGATGATTCCTACACCGTGCAATCTGGCATCACCGTGCTCAAAGGAGCACCGGCGGCGCCGAATACTGCGGCGACGGCCATGGATCGCGATCGCCGCCCAGACGCTGCGTTGCCGTCCCTCGACCTGCACCGGCACCTGGGCGAGCTCCTGCAGAAGGGGACGGGCGCGGACGTCACGTTCCTTGTGTCCGGCGAGGAGTTCGCCGCGCACAAGGCCATTCTTGCCTCGAGGTCGCCGGTGTTCATGGCGGAACTGTTCGGGGGAATGAAGGAGGCGGCGTGCCAGCGCATCGAGGTGAAGGACATGGAGCCCGCGGCGTTCAAGGCCCTGCTACGCTTCATCTACACCGGCACGGCGCTGGACCTGGACCAGAAGGGCGAGGACGCGACGTCGAGGGCGCAGCATCTGCTCGCCGGTGCGGACAGGTACGGGCTGCAGAGGCTCAAGCTCATCTGCGAGGGCAGGCTCGCTGACCGCATCACCGTCGACACGGCGGCGACGACGCTGGCGCTAGCGGAGCAGCATGGCTGCTCGCAGCTCAAGGCTAGTTGCGTCGAGTTCATCGCGGGATATCTTGACGCCGTCCTGGAGACTGAGGGGTACAAGCACCTGGAAGCAAGCTGCCCCTCTGTGCTGACTGATATCCTCAGGGCTACGCGGCGACCAACCAACTGAAGCGTCCAGCGGGATGTTCTTTCATTCCGTCTTTAATTTTTCAATGACTCTATCTTCATAATATTATCGAGCACCTATAGTAGTTGCTACATTGTTCTTCGTTCACTTCTGTTTCTAGATGTAGTAATTGTGATCTTGTCAACATGGTTGGATTCACGGATTCGCAAAAGGTGTACCGGACCATTCGGGAGAACACTGCAGCGCCCAAGAAGTGTAGAAAGTGATATGCAAGTTTTTTGAAAAAAAGAGAAAATTTTAAGTGCTAAATACCCTTAGATGCTTAAGATAATTATTAGGCACGACCGAGTTGTGACATGTACTCTAAAATTGATATTTTTGGATCTCTAAACTTTGTTTCATGTGTTTGATGGTATCCAAATGGCCATGGCTTTCTCTCCTCATGTCTAATAATCTAGTATGTACGGTAGGCCACGTTCAAGGATTCTACTTTGTACTTGACAAGTGACCCTACATGTCAAGTCCACATCAATACACAATCAGTATGCTATGTCAACGTACACATTAGATTAGACCTATTTGGAGCCGACGAGACTCAAAATCAGAATGATACCTTTACCGAGTTCAAGGATGGGTCATGAATTTACCCTTCGATGGGCTCTATGAGTGAGGGAGGATGACTCTCTGCCAAAGCCCCCACCTCCGCACAACAAAGGGCCTCCACCGCCCATGGCCTTGGATTTATGATGTTTTTCTCTGGAACGTGTAGTAAGAATTTGTATGAAGTCAAAATATTGACAAATAGTTTACGAAACGTCACAAAAACCGTCACTAAGGCCAAACTAAAAACGTTATAGACTAGTACACTACAATATTGTGACAACATATTGCTGTTACTACTGTTCGGTTAGTACCTATGACAAATTTGTATTGTTATAAATTATAGCATGGATAAAGCAAGTATATATGGCCTACCTATGGACAAAGGTCCTACATCTAAATATAGGTTTTTGCATCGTCTATAAAAGTATATGATATAAAAGGAATGATGTAAAATTTATGATCCATTAATTTAACATGTCAGAAAATTTACTAAAAGGTTGAAAATTTTAAATTTCAGTAAATATAATATTTTTCTTGTATAGATTTTAAATACCACTTTGGAAAACCTTTCCTCAAACGTACATAAAAATATAAGCATATGTATTTAATGTGCTTATGAGTTTGCTAAATCATTAATGATTCAAAAACCTAGTTCAAATATGAAATCAATTTGTTTTTTGAGTTTTAAATGAGTTTGGAAATTTCGTAAAACTATTTGTGCCTATTTTTTTGTAAAATAATTGTGAAGGAGCATTGGTATTGGATCCTAAACCAACTTCAAATTTCATTTCAATCACATTTAAGCTAAATCATGAAAAATATTAAGCATTATATTCCTAACCTTGATCAGACCCGATTCATTGTAAAGTGTTGTCTCTCTAACTCTCTTCTGCTCTCTTTTTTTACCTCCAGATCTAAGGAGCCATGCCCTCCTTTATATAGTCAGGAGGCTAGAGTCCTAGTCGGTTTACAATGTAGAGTCCTAGTAGGATTACATGGTAGTATTACTACTAAGATTACATGGGAGGAATCATAATCAAATTAGATCTCCTCTCTTTCTTGCGGTGTATCCCGTGGGTCCCGCATCGACAAGCCCCCGAGCACTTCATGGTTGAACTCCGGAAGCCTTGTCTTGTTCCTCCAGGTCTTGCCGAGCAGGAACAAGCGTCGCCCGAGTGCTTTCTTGAGTGAAACCATGTAGCGCTTCTTGGGATCTTTGAGTGGTGTGTGCTTTTTTGAAGAAAAAAGTACTCCCATCTTGGTGTAGCCCCCGAGCCTCTTGCTATTTAGAACAAAAAGTGTCGGGTTCTTTTTGTCGTGAGGCCTTGAAGTGGTCTGTCTTGAAGAAGTCTTCTTCATGACGTGCGCTTTTTTGAAGAAAAAAGTGCACTCACTGAGTGTAGCCCCCGAGCCTCTTGCTATTTGGAATAAAAAGTTGGAGGGTCTTGAATCTTATATTATTTGAAAACTTCTGTCTTGAAGAAGTCTTCTGAGTGATGTGCGCTTTTTGGAAGAAAAAAGTGCACTCACTGAGTGTAGCCCCCGAGCCTCTTGCTATTTGGAACAAAAAGTTGAAGGGTCTTGAATCTGAGTTATTCAAAGAATTGAAAACCTCTTCTAAGGATATGTAGGATCTTGTAGACATTCTCAAGGGTGTATCCAAGTAACCCGTGAACTGCAGTAGGCTATCCATATACCATTGCAAGTCAACACAGTTGCGCCACCGAGTACTTTCCATAATTAGCTTGCGTGCTTGATGTCTTCTTGCATGCTGCTGTATATCATGCCTCTTCCTTTGTTTCGCTTGAGTAATGAAAGTACATATAAATATGCACGTGCATCCTCATATTCGTGCTCATCTTGCTGACGCAAAATCTTCTCGTTCGACCATGATCCGATCCGAGTAAGGCAACCTAGATAATCCGTCAAAAGGCTTCGGGTGGGTAGTCCCCTCACCGGAGACCTCACCGGAGACCCCGTATCACCCCCACCTTAGAATTTCCAAATCACCGCAACAAGGTCGACCTTAGCTGTCGAGTAGTTGATCACCCCAACCGAGTAGTCGATCACCGCGGCCGAGTAGTCGGACGTCCTGGCGACTTGTAGAGCAGCAACCGAGTAAGACAGCGCGGGCCGTGTGTCTCACCCAACGAAGTAGTGGCCAAGTAAGGCAGCCAGCGGTGGGCGAGCTCCTTATTTGATGACGTGGTCCAGAAAATGGTTCCCTGCAAAGTAATCATACGAAAGTATGTAATAATTGATACACAAGATATCAAGTTGGAAGTATGTCCTAGTATTATAAAATGCATATTAAATTTTTTCGCGTCTTGCTCTTACTAGGCTATGTAATTTCCCTAGGTAGGTAGCCTATTACGTTTAAACACCTGTCGCACCTTTCCGGCGAGTAGGCTTCACGGAATAAGGCCTCAGCAACCCAGGTAAATTAACAACCATTAAAAGAAGACATTATAAAATGCATATTAAATTTTTTTTGCGTCTTGCTCTTACTAGGCTATGTAATTTCCCTAGGTAGGTAGCCTGTTACATTGTCGGATACCATAGAAAGGGGTACCCTAAGCAAGAACCGGAAAAAATTGCTTAGACCTTGTAAATATCGAAGCCAAGAGACAACCATGAGGCCTCGGCCAATTCTCCGATTCGCCCGAGGCCCACGCCACAAGGCCTCGGACGAGGTACCAACTCTCCGCCTCGCTTGAGGCCCCACCCCGCAAGGCCTCGGACGAGGTACCGATTCTCCGCCTCGCCCGAGGCCCCGCCCGAAAGGCCTCGGACGAGGTACCTATTCTCCGATTCGCTCGAGGCCCTGCGCCACGAGGCCTCGGACAAACTCTTAGTTACCGACTCACTCGAGGCCGGCTCGGCATCGACCCCATCACCACCGCCTTGACCAATTTCCCTGACAGGATGTGACACCCGACCAATGCGTCCAACCACTCCCGCAACGTCAGCCACACGTCGGTGCAGTACAGCGGAGTGGCCGACAGAACGGGAGTCACATCGGCGCCATGCAGTCTGGGATAGGATGGGGCAGGGGTTACCGGCCGCTGTGCTTGGCACTGTGCCCATGACTAACACCCATGTGGCACTGTGCTGCCTAACCCCACCTGCTCCAAGGACAGCGCGGCATGGAGCGTCAAGTCTAGGTCCCTGTAGCCTCGGAATCAACGAACAAGACCAACTGCTCCCTCCGAGCCTCGGCTATCCGCTTCTGGGCTCCTGTAGCCTCGAGACTCGTGCTCACCGAGCCCCCCACGACAGTCCAGCCTCTGCATCGACTGGGCCTCGACACGTCGCCCACAGAACGCGCCATACCCTACGTTAGGCTGCAGGAGCTCCCACGTCGCGCACAGGGCCGAGCTCCTGTATCCTCGGAGTCAGCACACCTGCACCATCGCATCAACCCGGCCTCGGCACTCCACGCCGGTCAAACATACAGCGACTAGCACGCCTCCAACAGAAGAAGGTACGCCTGCCACCACAGGAGCTCCCACGTCGCACAAGACCAGGCGTGACCGGCGCGTCGCTCTAGAGTACCAAGGACAGGACCGCTCCATCGACCATACCGCCATAGTAACGAGCTGCAGGGCTTGGACATACCGCCTCCGCTCACAAAACGCCACGTAGCGAACACATGTATCGCCCCTGTCCCCCCCCTTCAACTATAAAAGGGAGTGACCGGGGCCGTTTCTAGAAAGGGCACTCACGGAGACATCGCTCAGATAGACACACACGCACAAGCAATCAGCAACACTCTATAGTATGCATGCTCCCTCACCGCGAGAGATCAATATCTCAAGCAACCCACGCCGCTCCACGTAGAGACCTAGGACTAACTCCCTCTCTCGCCCTGCTTGTAAACCCCTACTACAAGCACCTCGATGCAAGGAATACAAGATCGCTCTCTTAGACTGGACGTAGTGCACCTATTGCCTGAACTAGTATAAACCTTGTGTCTCTTTGCATCACCATCCGGGATTAGGGACACGCAGTACATTTTCACTCGTTGGTTGAGGACCCGCCGGTCCGAAACACCGACAGTTGGCGCGCTAGGTAGGGGACACACTGCGTGTTAGCTTAATCATCCCAACAAGTTCCGGATGGCAGACCCCGTGCGACCGCTACGTCTCGGCACGGTGATCTGGTTCGGGAGCATAGAGTTCATGTCTCTAGGATGTGAGTACGATATGGTACTCCTCACGCCTAGAGCCCCACCGATCGATGATGACATCACGTACCAGCAGCCTAGGCGCAGACGGCGCCCGAGCCGCCGCTCGTGTCACGCTCACCAGGTACAACGCGGGCAGGGCCACCCTGACACCCGGCTATTGGTACAGAGTCCCTGGTTGGGGACCTATCCAGCTTAAGCCTGGGCAAGGGAAAGGCGCCGGTGGCGCGCAGCAATGCCCCGTCATCAAGCTTTGCCCCACCACCTCCTGAGGAATTGACTCCGGTGGAACGTAGCCCGGTGATGGCACCATCCCCGTACCCCTTTGGGTTGAGCAATGCCGCCGCCGCCTACGCTTTCACCTACGCTTCCGCTCACGCGGAGCCATCAGGACACCACCAACGTTTTGCCCTCGACCTCTTCGCCACAACCTCGACCCACACCCACACTGACTCCTCGAAGGAGGATGAGGCGTGGACCGAGCGAACTTCTTTAGGCTTCGTGACCCTGAAGCCATGCGCCGCTTCATGGCTGCGAGTGACTACTGCTTCGGCTACTCCGACTCCGATGATGAAGGCACTTACGATCCCACTTGTGAGTGCTTCTACGTCGAGCTCGGGATGCCGAGAGCAGGCGATGAGGATGAAGGGGCAGGCAATCGCTCCCCGCCCCACGAGGGGGTAGGCGACGCCACACCTCTAAGCGTTGGATCCCCGGCAGCGTGGAACGAGAACCCTGCCCACGAGGAACTTCAACGCCTTGACTTGGAGCAGCTCCGTGAGCTTTAGGCCAAGGTCGAACAAGACCGACTCCTTCTGCATCAGCTCCGAGACACTCTCGAGCAAGAGCAGCGGGGTCACGGTGATGGTGGAGCAGCCCAGCGGAGGGCTCGCGATGTTAACCACCGCATCAACTACGATGAAGGGGGCGAGCAACCCCCTATCTTCAATCGTGCTAGCTAGAATGTCGCGGCAGCAGCGATGCTACTCCAGACAATGCCCAAGCCCTCTACCTCGGAGGGGCGACGGGTCCACGGCGAGCTCCAAGACCTCCTCGAGACTGCCACGGTACAGCAGGCCGAAAGTTTTGCCTCTCGATGGTGCGGGGGCGCCTCGGAACTACCCACGGCACCGCATCGGTAGGATAGAGAGGCCTCGGTTCGTCCCGAGACCACTCGGGCACCAACTGCCAACAAGGCCCCCTCGATGCACAACCGCCTCGGCGACCAACGCGAGGCGCAAGGTGACCACGAGGTAGTCAGCAGGCTACGGCGCCACGACAACGATGGGCCCGCCTAAGGCTACCACCCGCACTGAGGCGGCCGCTATGATAGTGGGGTGGACCGCAGTCCTTCTCCTGGGCCGCCTGGCCCTCGAGTCTTCAGCAAGGCCATCCGCGGCGCTCACTTCCTGGCCCGGTTTCGGCAACCAGCCAACCTCGCAAAGGACAGCGGCGAGACCAACCCCGAGCTGTGGCTGGCCGATTACCGCCTGGCTTGTCAGCTAGGCGGCGCGGACGATGACCTGCTCATCATCCGCAACCTCCCCTTATTCCTGTCAGACTCGGCGTGAACCAGGCTCGAACACCTCCCTCCCATGTAGATCCACATCTGGCGTGACTTGGTAAAGGTCTTCGTCGGGAATTTCTAGGGCACATACGTGCGCCCCGGGAACTCCTAGGACCTCAAGAGTTGTCGCTAGAAGCCGAACGAGTCTCTCCTGAGACTTCATCCGACGCTTCTCCAAGCAATGCACCGAGTTGCCCCGCGTCGGCGACTCAGAAATTGTCCAAGCATTCCTCTCCGGCACCTCCTGCCGAGACCTAGTCTGAGAATTAGGCCAGAACATACCGACCACGGTGGCCACACTCCTCGACATCGCCACCAACTTCGCCTCAGGCAAAGAGGCTATCGGGGCCATCTTCCCCGACAATGACGCCAAGGGGAAGCGGAGGGATGAGGGCCCCGGGGCCTCGGCCCCCCACCTCCCCAAGAAAAAGAAAAAGGGTCGCTAGGGGAAGCAGGAGGTCCTCGAGGCCGGTCTAGTCGTAGCCGCATATCGCAAGAATCCCCGAGGCCCCGCCAGAGGCCCTGGGCTCTTCGACGACATGCTCAAGAAGCCCTGCCCTTACCACCAGGGCCCGGTGAAGCATACCCTCAAAGAGTGCACCATGCTCCGACGTTACTACGCCAAGCTCGGGCTCCCCAATGACAAGGCCAAGAAGAAGGACGCCGGCGATAGGGACAACGATAGGGACGACGGGTTCCCCGAGGCGCACAACGCCTTCATGATCTTTGGCGGCCCTTCAGCGTGCCTCACGGTGCGTCAGCGAAAGAAGGACCGCAGGGAGGTCTTCTCGGTTAGGGTGGCCACTCCCTGGTACCTCGACTGGTCTCGGGAGGCAATCACCTTTGATCGGGATGACCACCCCAGTTAACTCCTGAACCCCGGGCAGTACCCACTCGTCGTCAACCCAATCATCGGCAACACTCGGCTCACCAAGGTGCTGATGGACGGAGGCAGCGGTCTCAACATCCTCTACGCCAACACCCTGGAGCTCCTAGAGCTCGACCAGTCACGGCTCCGAGGCGATGCCGTACCCTTCCACGGCATCGTGCCAGGAAAATGCATGCGACCCCTCGGGCGCATCGACTTACCCGTCTGCTTCGGCACTCCCTCCAACTATGGCAAGGAGATCCTCACCTTCGAGGTGGTTGGGTTCAAGGGGACCTATCACGCCATCCTAGGGCACCCATGCTACGCCAAGTTTATGGCTATCCCCAACTACACCTACCTCAAGCTCAAGATGCCGGGCCCCAACGCCGTCATCACTGTCGAGTCCACGTATGAGCATGCATACGACTGTGACGTCGAGTGCATCGAGTACGCCGAGGCTCTCGTGGAGGCCGAGACCCTCATCGTTGACCTCAACCGACTTGGCAGCGAGGCGCCCAACACCAAGCGTCGTGTCGGGACTTTCGAGCCCGTAGAGGCCGTCAAGCTCATCCCGGTCAACCCCACCTGCTCCAACGACCGGGCGTTCAGGATCAGCGCCACCCTCGATAGCAAATAGGAAGCCGTGCTCGTCGACTTTCTCCGCGCAAATGCCGATGTGTTTGCGTGGAGTCCCTCGGACATGCTGGGCATACCAAGGGAGGTCGCCGAGCACTCCTTGGACGTCTGGGCCGGCTCCAGACCGGTGAAGCAGTGCCTACGCCGATTCGATGAGGAAAAGCGCAGGGCTATCGACGAGGAGGTGCAGAAGCTTTTGGCGGCCGGATTCATCAAGGAAGTATCCCATCCCGAGTGGTTAGCTAATCCTGTGTTAGTTAGGAAGAAAAATGGGAAGTGGAGGATGTGTGTAGACTACACCGATTTGCATAAAGCATGTCCAAAGGTTCCATTCCCATTACCTCGAATCGACCAAATCATCAACTCCACTGTGGGATGCGAAACCTTATCTTTCCTTGATGCGTATTCCGGTTACCACCAAATCAAGATGAAAGAATCCGACCAGCTCGCGACTTCTTTCATCACCCCATTCGGCATGTATTGCTATGTGACTATGCCATTTAGCCTCAGGAACATGGGGGCCACATACCAGTGGTGCATGACCCAGGTCTTTGGTGAGCACATCGGGTGAACCATTGAGGCCTACGTGGACGACATCGTGGTCAAGTCCAGAAAGGCCAATGATCTCATCGACGACTTGGAGATAGCCTTCAAATGCCTCAAAGAGAAGGGCATCAAGCTCAACCCCGAGAAGTGTGTCTTCGGGGTCCCCTGAGGCATGCTCTTGGGATTTATAGTCTCGGAGCGTGGCATCGAGGCCAACCCAGAGAAGGTCTCGGCCATGACCAACATGGGACCAATCCGAGACCTCAAGGGAGTGCAGAGGGTTATGGGATGCCTTGTGGCCCTGAGCCGCTTCATCTTGTGCCTTGGTGAAAAAGGCTTGCCTCTGTACCACCTCTTGAAAAAATATGAACGCTTTTCTTAGACCCTCGAGGCCAAAGAAGCCCTCACCAAACTCAAGGCACTGCTCTCCAATCCTCCCGTCCTGGTGCCGCCGACCAAGGGTGAGGCCCTCTTACTCTACGTCACCGCAACGACCCAAGTGGTCAGCGCGGCCGTAGTAGTCGAGAGGCAGGAAGAGGGGCATGCTCTACCCATCCAATGACCTATTTACTTCATCAACGAGGTGCTCTTCGAGACTAAGACATGCTACCCCCACATCCAGAAGCTGATCTACGCCATAGTCTTGGCTCGACGCAAGCTGCGTCACTACTTCGAGTCCCACCCGGTGACCATGGTGTCGTCTTTCCCTTTGGGAGAGATAATCCAGAACCGGGAGGCCTCGGGTAGAATAGCCAAGTGGGCCGTCGAACTCATGGGGGAAGCCCTATCTTTTGCACCTCAGAAAGCAATTAAATCTCAGGTCTTGGCCGATTTTGTGGCTGAGTGGACCGACACCCAACTGCCACCTGCTCAAATCCAGGCAGAATGCTAGACCATGTACTTTGATGGGTCCCTGATGAAGACCGGGGTAGGCGCGGGTCTGCTCTTCATCTCACCCCTCGGAGTGCATATGTGCTACATGATTCGGCTCCACTTCGTCGCCTCCAACAACGCAGCCGAGTACGAAGCCCTCGTCAACGGCTTGCAGATCACCATCGAACTTGGAGTATGGCGTCTCGATGTACGGGGCGATTCGCAGGTCGTCATCGATCAAGTCATGAAGGAGTCGAACTACCATGACCCCAAAATGGAGGCGTACTACAAGTTGGTATGTCGCCTGGAAGATAAGTTCAACGGTCTCGAACTCAACCATATTGCGCGAAAATTCAACGAGGCCGCGGACGAACTGGCAAAGATGGCATCGGCACGGGCCCTGGTCCCCCTGAACATCTTCGCCCGAGACCTCCACAAGCCTTCCGTCGACTATGCCTCGGCGGCGGAAGAGGGCCCACTGGTTGAGCCCATGGCCCGAGGCCCCCTCTGTCACCGAGACCCCTGCGGCCGAGCCTGAGGTCATGGAAATCAACGCGGAGCCTCCCGAGGCAAACCAGGGCATGGACTGGCAAGTCCCATTCCTTGATTGCCTCACTCGAGGAGAGCTTCCTACAGACAGGACCGAAGCCCAACGGCTTGCGCGACGAGCCAAAACTTACATCCTCAGCAACAGCGAGTTGTACATGCGAAGCCCATCTGGCGTGCTCCAACGATGCATCACCACCGAGGAAGGCCAAGCCCTACTTTGGGACTTGCACGCGGGAGCCTGCGGGCACCATGCAGCGCCTCGGACACTCGTCGGAAACACCTTCCGCCAAGGGTTCTACTGGCCAACAGTGGTTGCTGATGCCACCAAGCTGGTACGCTCCTGCGAGGGATGCCAGCACTATGCGCGGTGGATGCACCTCCCGACCCAAGCCCTCCAGACCATCCCCATTACATGGCCATTCACCATGTGGGGGCTGGACATGGTTGGGCCTCTACAGAAGGCCCTTGAGGGCTATACCCATTTGCTGGTAGCGATCGATAAGTTCTCCAAGTGGATCGAGGCTCGTTCGATCATTCGAATCAAATCCAAGAAAGCGGTGCTGTTCTTCACTGACATCATCCATAGGTTCGAGGTTCCAAACACCATCATCACTGACAATGGGACACAATTCACCGGCCACAAGTTCCTGATGTTCTACGACGACCACCACATCCGTGTGGCCTGCTCGGCCATAGGACACCCTAGGACAAATGACCAAGTAGAACGTGCCAACGGCATGATCCTACAGGGCCTCAAGCCAAGAATATACAACCGGTTGAAGAAATTTGGCAAGAAATGGCTTGCCGAACTCCCGTCGGTCATCTGGAGCCTAAGGAACACTCCGAGCCAAGCCACGGGGTTCACACCATTCTTCCTAGTCTATGGAGCCGAGGCCATCCTCCCCACTGACTTGGAGTACGGTTCCCCAAGGCTACAGGCCTACAACGAGCAAAGCAACCGCACGGCCTACGAGTATGCCCTCGACCAACTGGAGGAAGCCCGAGATGTTGCACTGCTACATTCGGCCAAGTACCAACAAGCCCTACGACGCTATCAAGCCCGGCGCATTCAAAGCCGAGACCTGAAGGTGGGTGACCTGGTGCTGAGACTGAGGCAGAGCAACAGGGGCCGCCACAAGCTGACCCCGCCATGGGAAGGGCCGTACATCGTTGCCCAAGTGCTAAAGCCCGAGACCTACAAGCTAGCCAATGAGAAGGGCGAAATCCTCACCAACGCTTGGAACATAGAACAACTACATCGTTTCTACCCTTAAATTTCCAAGCATTGTATACATTGTTTCTCAAAATACATTAAAGAAGCGTTCTTTAGTTGTTCTAATTTTTCGAGAAACCCCCCGAGCCCATCGACGGGGGGTCAACGTTACGATAGCGCTATAAGGGAGACTCGGCTCTGCCTCTGCAGAGGTGCCCACCGCGAGGCTCGAACAAGACTCGGCTCTGCCTCTGCAGATCCGAGCCTCCCTCAGGGGCTAAAAGGGGGGGACCCCCTAAGTCCCAGGCACCATTTTTTAGTCATTTTTCAAAAAAATTTCTACGCCAAACTCTCTCGCGTACTCTGACAAATCGATTGTAAAAATCCGAAGGACTGAAAGTCTGTCTCAGGGCCAAAAGGCTGGCCGAGCCACGAGACGGCCTACGCCTCCAGGCTATGGCAACTCCCTCACCAACTTTTGCCCAAGGGGCAGCTTAGGCTCCGACGAAGTTTTTTGCAAGTGATATGTTCAGAGACGATACAGAGGGCAGAGGCTCAGAAATACAATAAAAAACAATAAAAAAGTGTATACACACGAGTACTTTAAAAGGCCTCGACGGCCATAAGCATTATGATATGGTAACATAAGTCCTAATCTGTTTACATGACCCCTTTGGCCTAGGTCAAAACACAGGGTCGCCAGCATCGGCAGACGGCGTGGGAGGAACCACCTCCTCCTCGAACAAACAGGCCAGCGCCATGCCAGGGGCCTCAGCCGCCTCCTCCAGCTTCATGACCTCCTCCTCGGCCTCCTCGTCATCCTCAGCCATGACGTAACCGTCGCTAACGACCTCGAGATCGATGCCGGCGTAGTGCGAGGAGACGACGGCTAGGGCGCGCTTGATGCCCGTATGCAGCGCCCCCTGAGAGCCGATCGTGGACTCGGCTGCTCAACACGATCAGGCGACTCCTGAGGGAGCTGCCCGACTCGACCCCCCTCGGCCTCTAGGGCCTCGCAGGCGGTACGGGCGGCGCTCTACAGTGCGTTGTGCTCCCGGATCTCGGCCTCGAGCATCGACTGCACTTCGACGGAAGCCTCGGCCGCCCGGGAGACCTCCTTCTCTGGCCATGTGCCAAGATAGGCGGGACGGGGTTAAGAACGCAAGAAAAACAAATAAAACAAGGGGTGCGGTTTAACAGGACTCACCCTCGCTCTTCTTCTTCCAGGCTAAGACCTCGACCCAGGAGGCCTTGGCCACCTTGAGGGCCTCTGCCAGGGCACCTTTCATCAGCAGATGCGCGCCCTGCTCCGCACCCAGCTGCCCAGCGATGGCCTTGGTGGAGGCCGTCGCTTCTTCAGCCCGAGACCTGAAGGCGTCCCGCTCGCCAGCCACCCAGGTCAGCTCCTCGATCCGCGCAGCCAAAGGGGCGGCCTACTCCCGAGCCGTGGTCGCCTTGACATTCATATCAGCACAGCGAAGGCGGAGGTCCTCCACCTCCGCGCTTCGTGCCGACAGAAACTCATTAGCATTGGCGAGTAGGTCTTTCTACTGCCGCAGCTGGTCCCAGACGTCCCTCTCCTACCACAGGAACATCGACTTCCCGAGGGACCGGGCCTCGAGCTCCTGGGTAGGCAAAACAGGGGTCAAGTACTGCGAAAAAACTCAGAAAACGACGACACAGCACCGGGAAAGAAAGCGCGCACCTCGGCATCCCTGGGCAGATCGTCAGCTATGACGGACAGTGCTGTCCGCAGCGACCACTCCACCAGCAGGCGAAATTGCTCGAAGGAGCCCCAACGCCCCCCTCGGCCGTGTCCTTAAGGGTGAACAGAGGCTCCCCTCAGGGTCATCCCGGCTCCGCCACAAGACACGCGGGTGATCCCAACCGCAGGGCTTGGGTCGGACCTGGACAAGGGCCGAGCTCCCCTCGGCAGGAGTCGGGACTAGCTACTCCACGGTGCTGGCCGCCTCGGCGTCCGCCACCTCCTTCCCCTGGGAAGTATCGTCGGAGGAGATTATCTAAACTGCCCGGGCGCTCTCCTACGACGGCAGCAGGGCTTGGACCGGGGGCGGTACTGAAGCTTGCCCCGCCTCCATCTCTGCATCCTGGGCCACCAGCTCCGCCGCGCCCGCCTCCACCACCTCGGCCTCGGTGGTCCTGGGAGCCCTGGCGTTCACCACCTCGACTTTAGGAGCCCTGGCCTCGGCCACCTCGGCCTCAAAGGTCCTAGGCGCCTTCTCCCCCGCCTGCTCCGTGGCCGCCTCGGCAGCCTCTCCTTGGGCGACCGGCTCCTTCGGGTCGGTCCTGGCCGACGCCGCACCACACTGTATGGCGGCCTGCGCCTCCACCACCCATTGAGCAGTGGAGCTGGTGCCCACTATGAGCGCCTTACGTGGCGCCAGAGTGGGCGCCTCCGCCTGACGCTTCTGGCTGAAAGCAAAAACACTTACAAGGTCAGCATACGGCCAAGGGACGAGCAGGAGATGCTACAAACTCCACTGACAAAACACTCACCTCGAACATGGACACAACCGCTTCCACACGGCATCCCTCCTCCTCTGCAACGGCGGTGGCGGCGGTAGTGGCACGACCTCCGTGTCCGCCGGTGCCGGCCGGCCCTTGCCGGACTTCGGCGCCCCCTCGACCCTCTGCGGAGGTAGTTGAATCGCCCTCGCCATCACCCGCTCCATCTCTGCCATCGGGTCCCTCGGGCTGACGGCGCTCTTCGCCAACGCTCGTGCCTCGGGCGTGTCGGCCTCGGCCCCAGAGCGGGCTATCGCCAGCCCCGAGGCGTCCTCTCCTCCTCCTCCTAGAAATGCCAGGCTGCTCGTCGATGCCCCAAGCACCGCTCCCCTGATGTCGGGGAGGTGGTCCAGGGGACCCCGCCCCGCCTCGACCTCGTCGTCGCTCGAAGGGTCCAGCGACAACGATGACGAAGACGGCTCTTCTGGGAGACCGTCGTGCCTCTGTTGCCGATGACGCTTCTCCAGCTCTTTGCTCTCGAGGCTCTTCCTCTTACGCCTCGCCTCCTCGGCGTCCTTCTGCTCCTTGTGCGCCTCGGCGTGTGCCCTATTCTTGGCTCGCCGCTCCGCATCCTCGGGAATGGGTGGCAGGGAGGCTCGCACATCCCTCATCCCCTGCAGGAATGGCAAAACACAATAAGGGATCAAACTAAAACGTAAGAAGCAAGAAGGCCTCGAGGGCCGCAGCAATGCGCAACTCACTAGAGAAATATAGCCCCACGACGAGCGCATCGGGAACAGGGTCAGACCACTGCTCTTCAGCCGCCCCTCCATCGTCTCTTTCATTCGACGCAGAATCTCCTCGTCGGAGAGGGCGGCGGTGGACAACCGGATGCCATCGATTGGCTCATCCGGTGTCATCTCGAACAGGTGCTGCCGCCGCGCCATCAGCGGCAGCACCCTCCGGCGATGGAAGGCCACCACGACCATAGCTACCGTAAGACCGCGGCCACGTAGCCTCTCCAGCACCTCTAGAAGCGGCCACAGCTTGGGCTGATCAGGCGTCAGGACACCGTACCTCCATTTCTCCGGCTGGTTCTCCACGACCCGCCCGGTATAGGGGGGAAGTCCGCCGTCGTCGTTGCGGAGGTAGAACCAGCTGTTGTACCAGCGACGGTTGGACGACGCAAGCTGGGTCAGGATGTAGTGGTGCTGTCGGTCTTGGCGCACTTGGAGAATGCAGCCGCCAGCCCTCATCGCCTTCCACGTGCCCGCCGGCTTGGTGGTGATCCCCGCCCAAAAGAGGTGGAGCCACAGCTCCTAGTGGGGGGCAATGCCTAGGTACCCCTCGCAGACGGCAACAAAGATGGCCGCCTGCGCAATGGAGTTGGGGTTGAAGTTGTGGAGCTCCATGCCATAGTAATGCGGGAGCGCCCGCATGAACCGTCCAGCCGGCACGCCGAGGCCATGCTCATGGAAGGACACGAAGCTCACGATATAGCCATCACGTGGCCTCGGCTCCGACTTGCTCCCTGGAGCAATCCACTCCGGCCTGTTGGGGTCGGTGACTGGGCGGAGGAGGCCGTCATTGACGAGTGACTGCAGCGTCTCCGCGGACACATCGGACGGACCCCAAGGATCCACCTAGAGGACGACGGCGCCACCAGCCATGGGTGCGGTGGAAACTCGGCTACGGCGGTAAGGCGTGCTCTCGCTATCTCTCTCTCTCTCTCTCGCCTTTCCTCCTCCTTCTCCCTTCTTCTCCCAGGCGCTCTCTTCCTCTGTTCTTAGCAACCACTCGAGGGCAGAAAGGGCGAACGCAGGCTGGCAAGGTAAGGAGGGACGGGACGAGGCTCATCACATATTTATGAGGAAGGGAAGGGGGTGAAACGGTCGGGCGACAAAGCTGGGGAAATTTCCCTCAGATCTAGCGTAGTTAATCTAGATCTGACTAAACCACCCATGCGTCCATCTTTCCCTTATTAACCGCGCGCACACGGTAACGTCCCAACCGTTAACAATGCGTCACAACCATCCACGACAATAGCAGGCGCCGTCTCCCTGAGGAACCGCCTCAAAAGGCGCACCCGCCGTTGTCAGCCGATGGGAAGGGAATATCCCCCACCCGATTCCTTTCAGGCTAAGGAACTGGGCACCGAGCCCGCTACGGTCCAGGGGTTCAAAGGCTGGGCCCCCGAGGGTCTCGACAGCCGCCCTAGGACAAACAGAGTCAGGGATGACTATGGGGGAGCCCGTACATGGCCGAGGCCCAAGCAAGCGATAGCTTGGGATGCCCTAAGTTGTGTCCGAGATCGGCAGGGAGGTCTCTGAATGGGATCCCACCATAGGGAGGCACCGAGCCCCCGAGGCCAATCGAGCGGCCCTAGGGCTGTAACACCCCAGGTGTTTGTCACCAGTTAAGCAATGGGTTAGAGCTCAACCATGACATGTAAGTGGTGATGGAGATGTTAGGTCAAACAAATGAAAATGAGCCACCACTTAAACTTGGACCATGCACCATTTCTTACATGTTGCCCTTTCCAAAAAAGTATGCTTGAGTAATGTTGGATGTACTTCTTTCATGTGTCTCACATCAATATCCATCTATATTGATCCATGGAAAAGTTTCATGAAGTTTGGAATCAAGAAGTCACACGAAATGATAAGTAAAAACCTTTCTTGGATTGCTTTATTATGTGGATGGAATTATAGGTCATCAACCAAACCTTGCTACCTTTCCCAAATGACTCTAATTGAACTCTACAACAAAAGTCATGAAGGGTTCGTGTTGAGCTGAGGTCAAGAAAATGCATCAATCGGTCTAAAACTCAGATTTAAGCTTTACCGCGATGCTACTGTGACCTATGTTGACCAATCACTTACATTACTTGCATGGAGTTGCACCTTAAATAAAAGTTGA
Organism: Miscanthus lutarioriparius; assembly: GCA_904845875.1. NCBI lineage: Eukaryota > Viridiplantae > Streptophyta > Magnoliopsida > Poales > Poaceae > Miscanthus > Miscanthus lutarioriparius. Next base: position 76,791,754 of record CAJGYO010000004.1, read on the forward strand.
AGATTGAGTAGAGTAGAACAAAATTTGTTTTTGACCAAGAGCCAGATCAGCTTGGAAATAAGTCAAACAGAGGCTCGAAGATTGAATCAGCGATTGTTTTTAGACTTAGAAATATTCTAAGTCAGGAATTCATCGTCATCGGCGTTGGCATGTCGCGTTCTCATGTTTTTGTTAAGCATCTTGACTTGACCCCAAAACAGAAGTTGGGGCTAATTCATTGGAGAAGAGCATACAAAAAGTTGCATTGGGTTTGACCGAGTTTTGACCTCTGAAAGCGAGTTTTCGTGACCGTTATCAACGTGTTGGCGCTATCATATTGGAGATTAATTACCCACTGATCTGTTGCTCCAATGACCTGAGTACCTTAATGGAAAATGTAGAGCAGGCCGAGGTGAACAAACTTCATTTTTGCTCCAATATCTGATTCGGCCCGTAAGCGGCCCAAATCGGCTCCCCACCATGTCCACTCCGGCGCCCGCCACCTGTTCGACCGAGTGCCAACGTGGTCGCCATGCATGGACACCGCGCGCCCCCGCCACTGCCATGTGCCCTGCCTCTCTGTCGTGCCCCTGCGCATTCAACAGAGCGCCCGAGCTGCCCCGTCACTCACTGGCATCTCCACTTCCCTCCCTCGCTCTCTGGTGCCGCGCGCGCTTCGGGAAGCGGCCGCCATGGATGCCGCCGTGAGCTCAAGCTTGACCATCGTTGTTCTTCCACCTTTGAGCGCCTGGAAGCCATGCATCCACCGCCATCGGCTCGGCCAACCTCTCCTCGTTCTCATGCACTCCTTCATCGAGCCAACCCAGGCCAGGAGGTCGAAGGATCGCAGCCGCCGCCGCTGCATGCCGCCGGCGTGCATGGACAGGGCACCACGGCCCGTCTCCCGGACATCCGCGGCAACCTTAGGGTGCGCGTGGACCCACTGGTGCTCCCCCGCCATTCATACGCCGTCGACAAGCCTTCTCCGGCCGACAACGACGAGCTCCCGCGCATCCTCTGCTCCAAAATCCTACCAAGGACTTCGCCCTCGAATTTGACAAAAGGGAGGGTTCCATCTGCCAAGCCATGACTCATTTGAATAGTGCTCCTGAGGACCTCTTCGCTGTAGTTTAATTAATGTTTTCTGTAGGGACCCTGATGCAAGATTTACATGTCTTTTTTTTATTTAGGCAGATTTGAATGATGAACTTTAAAAATTCATAGTAATTAGTATAAAAATCGTAAAATAAATGAGGACTTTTTGGAATCCTTGTGAAATTTTCTATGAAGTATATCTATAATATGGCATGTTTTAGTTTAAATTTTTAGCTGCAAAAATAGATTTGTGCAGTAAGGTTGTAATGCTAGTTGAATTTGTTATTTTCCATAACTGCAGATATAGGGCTCCAAATAAAGTGAAATTTTTGTGGCATGCTACTCATGTGATAATTGATGTATGGTAAAAATTTCATGAGTATTGGATGAAGTATGAGTGAGTTATTGGTTTATCTCGCTCTCACATGATTTCTTGCAATAGCAAATTGTCTTTTTTCATAGAGGAAGATATACTTATGCAAATGGTATGAAATTTGTATAGTAGACTATTGAGAGGATATGTGAGCTACTGTAATTTTTGTAGAATTTATTGTGCATTTTTGGTATATGTTCATAAATACACCTGGATGTCTAAATAAATTAAGAAATGCTTTAAGAAAATTTATTTAGAGGTGAGCACCATGCTTTCTGGTGTTCTTTAGTCATGTGTAAAATGTTGGTAAGGTTGGTTTTGCCCAATTATGTGTTTGCAACATAAGTTAATAATTATTTTCTTGCCGATGTGGTTTATGGACAGATCTAGGAACTTAGCAAAGTTCTTCATGATAATGTGCTTTGTTGTGAAACTTGTTTATACAAAAGTTGTAGATAATTCATGTATCTAGCTTATGTTAAAATTTGGTGTCATTTGGTCAAGTAGTTTAAGAGTTACAGCTGTTTAAAGTTGGGTTACAGAATTGATTGCTCTCTGTCTTGTTTAGACCAGTTTCTGTAAATGGGTATATTTGACTTAGTTAACTTGAGAATCATGCTAAGATGATTAAAGATGAATTGTAGAAAATTTCATAATCTTTCCAGAATGTCTTGTTGCATGTCTATTGGATTTGTATAACTCTAGTTATGATCCAAACATGAAGCTGTTGTTTCCAGTCCAGAAATAGACATATGCTAGTTGTGGTTGTTTACTCCATGTGTTGCTAAGTGTGGCTTATGCCCTTGTTGATGGTCAAGTTATGATACTTATGACCTTGTTAAACTTGTGTCATGATTCATGTGCTTGCTCTCTATAGTTAGTTATGTGATGTTAGTTAAATAGCTATTGGTGTCTATGTCTTGCATAATCTTGTGTTACCATTCATCACATTCATACACATGCATCTTGCATCTCATTTAGGTACGCTAGATGAACCACGTGAAGGAGGTGATGTGGAGCTGAACTCGAAGTTTGGGTTTGGTGGATCTATCCCGAAGATGGAAGGACTAAGCAAGTGCTAGGACTGGAGATGTCACCAAGACGGTGCAAGCTAACTAAACTGACTTGTGTCGAATCACAGGCAAGCCCCGGAGCATTCTAAGTCTGCTACTTTATAAAAGCAATTCTTCCTATATATGAGTTTATATTTTGTTGCATTAAGTTATAGGAGTTGATTGAAACCGTTGATGCATTTATTACTGTCCTTGCCTACCTTATTACCTTTTTACCCTGTTAGGTCGAGATCGAATAACTGCTTAGCCTTGCTTAGACCGGTAGCGATCGGTGATTTCTGGTCACCTACACTTATAGGTGGGTATTGGAAGAATTTAGCTATGGAAAGAATGATATCCTGGAATTAACCATGTGTGATGGATAATTGGAGACCGGACGGAAAAAGTTGGAGGCAACCAGACAGGGTTCTAGGGTGCTGTTAGTCTTCCATCTGTGTCGATTAAGGACCGATCGTTGCTCGTCCCTCTTGTCATGTTGAATGCATGCCCCACATTTAGCTAGCCGAATAAAGTACCTTTCGACCGCGAAGCTAGTGACACTATTTGAGCCGGGATAAACTCGGATTGGCAGACTGGTGCTGAAGGGGGTATGACGGGTACGCGAAGAGTGAGCCCAAGGTGCGTCCTGGCTATCGGGCGGTCCCTGGGTAGTGCGGTCCATTACTGTTATCTTGTGGCTACTTGGAAAGTGTCATTGGTGATCTGTAGCTCACTTGATCGGTGAGTGTGGTTGTGTGAGGAATAAATCACCAGCTGGTTAGGAATCAATTCAAATCGACATCGCTCCTAGATAGTGAGCACTTGACTCGAGCTACAACATCGTAGTAATTATGATGGGACACTGATGGTTATCTGGATGGTATGGGATATGCTAAATCTAAGTTGGTAACTAGATGTTATTGGTTAATCAAGTGATTGCTATAGTATAGGTGCTTACCTAGATGGGTAGGTCATAATAAAGATGATGCAAAGTACTTAACATGGTTTCTTCATGATAGCTTATGCTTTTCGCAAACCAGTCAGCTAGCCCACTAAAGAAAGCCTTGCATAATCCTTGGTGTCATTTGTTTTGGTTTCCGACGGGTAAGTCTAGCTGAGTACATTCGAGTACTTAGTGTTTATCCCACCATGTTGCAGGTGAAGTTCTTGGCCTGCGGAAGATGGTGGCTAACCGCCGGTGGGCTCAGTGACTCTATAATTACTTCTCACCTATATGCTTTTATCTGAGGATGTCACTTATGCTAGCAATGTATTTGGAACTTATATTAATGTAATCATTTGAAAGCTATGTTGTTTTCTCTAATCGGTTTTAAAACCCAAACTTGTACTATTATTTGTGAACCCAATTGTAATATTAATTCGGCTGCAACTTTGCGTATGTGATGTGTATTTGCTTAATCACGCGATCTTGGTTGTGATGTTGATTTACCGAGGTCCTTCATGACACTCGGTGGACTACCGGTTTTGTATAAGTGAAAGTATGCGCGTGTCAACATGTTAGCGGGGACAGCCATACTTGATCTTGTATAAATTGGGCGGTTCTATCACAGCTGGCATCAGAGCAAGATTAAACATAATACTGTCATGTACATAGTTTTAAAAACAAAGTTTTGGTTTTAAAAAGCCTATTTTAACTAAAACTTTAGGTATAGGCAAATTTGTCAAAACTAATTTGCAAAACTATGCTAGCGAGATCCTTCTTTATGCCCAGTTAAGGACTATTCGGTGGCTATCTAAGTACTAACATGGAGGTTTTTACTTTCGTTGTCCATACGGCGTGCTATTGTATGGATGCCATTCACTTGAATGGTAATGTATGGATCAATTGCCTCTACGCCCAGGTAAATGGGAGTTGTGAGAGCATGACCGTCCAACTGTCGGTCTAGGGGAGAGTTAGCTGTGGTTACTAGAATATTTATATGTTACACACATGTATATATGAAGGTACTTAATTGTGGGTATATCTGTCAGGTAGCTATGGATACCAAAGTATATACATCTGGGGATGTATATATGGAGAGTAGCTTAGTTTACTGCTTTCATTGTGTGCTTATTTATCTCTTGTGGGGGTGGGCTGCAATGAATTTGCCTGCAGGTACGCTAACCACGAATGCGTAGATTGGATGTAGCTGACGACTAGCTATATATCGAGAGAGTACGTGTTATGCCACCGACATAGAATGTGATTGTCACCTTAGGCTGGCAATTTCATGAGGACGAATAGGACGAGCATGCATCATGATTGTGCTTGTGCATAAATATGCTTCCCTTCCTTTGTTCTAGTACTAAATAACTTATGATCGATGTGTTGCACTATCTTCCTTGCGAGGAGTTAAACAAGAATGCCTTGTTCCATGTTGCTTGAATAGGAAGTGCTTGAGAAAAGTGTGTGCTTAGCCTTGCTAGAAATAATTGTGGTTACATGCTTAAACCTATAATGTCCTCTAGTTTAGCCAAGTGGTGGGTATGTTGCTCTTACAAGCTTTTGCAAATGCTTTAGGCCTCTCTTAAGTACTTGTGATTCTTATGACTAAAATTAATTTATTGTTGGTCTAAGGTAACAATGTTTAGAGCTGCTAGAATAACATGTTTGTGTGCTCTCTTGTTAAGTAGAACAAATGCAAGTTTTGTTTTGCTTGTGGGACGTTGGCTGCTAGAACAGTTTCTGTAGTAGTGATGTTTTCGTGGTCATAACGGTGTTTTCTATAGTTATGGAGAATACCAAAGTCGTAGCTAACTTTCGTATCTTGCTTGTCCTAAAATTTCATGACCGCAGGCCTTATGGCTTAGGAGTTATGAATTTTAGAAGTTTGTTGTCAGGTTTTGCTTATGTTCTGAATAGATCTGAATATTTGATTTGTTTTACCTGTGTGCATATAGAATTATTTCTTGGAAATATTAGAAGAAGTATAGTAATTTTTCTAAGCTTTCCAAAATGTCTAATAGCACTGCTTTTGGTGATCTAAATCTCCAGTTATGAGCTTGCAAAATGGAATGATAGAATCTGTCCAAATCTGGGTAGAGATGTCTTCTTTGTCTTGTTTGGTCTTGTTCGCTATAGGATCATCTTAATATGATAATAAGAAAGTCATAGACAACTTAATAAGCTTTACCTAAAGTCTAGGATCACCTTTGTTTGATGCCTACAACTTCAGTTATGCTTGAAACATGTGCCTACTGTACTGTTGTTCAGTTTTCTGTGCATATACTAAGTGGATGCTTTAGCTTGCTTTGGTTTTGGGCCAAGCTTGTAGTTAAATCTTGTCTGGTAAATGCTTGTTATGTGTGTGAGCCTTGTGCTTAGTATTTGTGCTTAAGCTAGTTTGATTGAATCTCTCAAATGCTTGCTTGAAACTATGATGTGGTATGTATGCTTGTTATCTAATTAGTGCCATAGTTGTCACCTCGTTTGTCCTCGGTAAGCATACGAGTGTCAAATAGCTTTATCCTAGAACAACGCTCAAGTTACGTAATCGCTCGGTTGTCGTCTCCAATTAGGTTCTCTCTTGGGAGCCTGAGCTTATAGACGTGGTCACTAGCCCTTGAACATTTGTGTATCTATGCCTTGCTTGAACCGTAGGCCCTAGCGTAGTTCCCTTATATGTTTGCTTAGGCCTTGGACGTATGCTACCTTTTGGAGAATGCCATTGTTCGATCGACCAACCAAGTTAAGTCCTAACGAATGCTGGTCTTGGCCACAGTTGTTGCTTGCCAAGTTTTGGAGACTGTGGGGGTATTAACCCCTATACCCTTACGACTAAGCTTGGGTTGGCCTGGATCGATAGGTTCAGTCCACCTGAAAGATGACGTGCGGCCCAGTTAACCTGATCGGAGTCCCGCACAAGGAATCAAGACGGATTTGGCGACCAAGCAGGATCCTGGTCGATTAGAATAGGAATCCTTATCCGGCCACATATGGCAATTGTAACCGACTAGGATTAGTTTCCAGATCTGTAACCTTGCCCCCCGGACTATATAAGGCGGGCAGGGGACCCCCCTAAAAATTATCTCTCATTGACATACAGCAATACAAATCAGACGCAGGACGTAGGTATTACGCCTTCTTGGCGGCGAACTCGGATAAAACCTCGTGTCTGCATCTTGCGTCACCGTCTTGTTTGGGACTTGCGCTTTTGTCTGCGCCGATAATCTACTACCTTGGGCATACCCCTAGGTAGATCCCCGACCATATTTAAATCGACAGCGATGGCGCGCCCGGTAGGGGAGTGCGTCTTGCTCTCCAGCGAACAAGATGGTCATCATCTCCGGCTCCATGGCTACGCCCGACGGCCTCACGTTCACCATCGGCCAGATCACTTGGACCACCGGCCCTGACGTCTCCATCACCATGACCGAGGCGTGTATTCAACCCGCGCCGACGACTACTTCACCTGCATCGGCTACGGTTCCGACCACGGTGAATACGGCTCCGACCACGGTGAATACGGCTCCGACCACGGTGAACACGGCTCTGACCACGACGAACACGGCCTCGACCACGATGGATCTGGCTCCGACCACGGTACATCGGGCTCCGACCACGCCTACAGCCACGCCGACAACCCGTCATCCGCTTCCCCGCTACGGAGGGAAGCAGATCGACGACACCGACCTGCTCGACTCCATCGATCGGGTAACAGCTCCCCACAACAGATCTATCCGACCAGCTCGGGCCAGTCGTCCTGCACGGCTTGGAACAGATCTTGTGGTCGTATCTACTCCTGAGGGGCGCTCCGCTCGTCGCCAGCCAGCCTTCGCGACGGGCCTCCGACTCTGCGAGTACGAAGTCCCGACGGAGAACCACCAGGTCCAGCCCTACGGCCTGCGAAACGCCGCCTTCAGCTACGCGTGCAACCTACGACGCCGTTTGGATCTATGTCCTACACACCGATCTCGTCCGAAGCCATGCAACATCGTCAACATGGTCCGGATTGAAGATTATCAAGAAGGGTCTGTCCACACAGTCCGAGAGGGTGACTCCAGCTCCTCATCCGGCATCGCATCCAACGCATCTGTCCACACCGAGTTTCAGCGTCACGAAGATGAAGGCGTCAAATACGATCTGGATCTACCAGACCACGCCCCGGGTTTCCCCCAATTTCCATCTTTCCCGCCAAGACGAGGGGATTTGATCCATGTCGTCAGCAACGACGAGCCGCCAGCAGTTGGCGAAACAGAACAAGAAAAGACTGCACGCGAAGCACGCAACATTGACCGGTTTAATCGCCGGCAAATCGAAGCTGAAGCAGACCAGGAGGCACGGCGCATAAGGATCCAACCGCGCGACCTCAACAATGCTTTCGACAGGGTGGGGGACAAACAAGTCTTCAAGACCCCAAGCGCCAACGTAGCCGTTGCCATGGCGACAATGCAGCGGCTGCCCAACACTCCAGAAACCCAAGCAGTCCGTGATGAAATACAAGCATATCTGACGGCTGCTATGGCCCAGACCGCTGAGATGAATCAAGCCCGGGCCCCATCCGTCTCGGTGGAATCAAGCCACAGCCGCCAATACTCAAGTCGCTCACAGCCGCTCAACCGACGTGGCTCGCGCAACAACGACCCGTCGGACAATCGTCAAGGCGGAAGCGGTGGTCATGATGGTGGTCGGGACGAAAACCGTCGCCGAGAGGATAACCGTCACGACGTTCGAGGTGACAACCGCCGGGATAACCGCGACAATCGCCGTGATAACCGCGGTGGTCGTGATGGCTATCGGGATCGCCGCGACGGCAATAACGATCTTCGCCATTACCTCGGCGGACGTGATCTGCGTGCTCGCATCAACCAGAGAGCCAACGATCGTGCATCCCATGAAAGCTATCGCCGTATGGAGTATGACACCGCCCACGGCCCTCCGGGTCTGAAGCAGTTCACTCCACACCTTCGCCAAGTCATATGGCCCAAGAATTTCAAGCTCGAGAAACTTCAGAAGTACGACGGCAAGGAAAACCCCGAATTATGGGTCATGCTCTACGAAACCGCGTGCCGATCAGCCATGGCTGACGAGCACGTTATGTCTAACTACTTCCCAGTTGCCGTTGGTCACGCAGGTCACCAATGGCTAGTCAGCTTGCCGGCAAACTGTTTTGACTCTTGGCAGGAGCTCAAGCAGGCCTTCATCGACAATTTCATCGCTACTTGTGAACAACCCGGCAACAAGTACGATCTGCAACGGATCCGAGATCGGAAAGACGAACCACTGCGCGAATACGTTCGGCGTTTCTCGGAGATGCGCATCAAGGTCCCATCAATCTCCGACAACGAAGCAATCGAGGCTTTCGTCACCGGCCTCCGTTTCCACGACGCCCTAAGAGACAAGCTCCTCCGGAAAAGACCTGAGTCAGTCACAGCGCTCTTGGCCACCGCTAAGAAATACGCGGACGCTGACGACGCTAAAAAGATAATCGTCGAAGAAGAAGCAAGGATCCCACGCTCCGACCACCCTCCACGCCGCGACGATTACCGCGGCAACCGTAGTCGGAACGACAATTTTGACCGCCGCAACCAGCGCAACGACTCCAGCGACCACCGTGATCAACGTAATCAGCGGCGCAACCGCCGTGACGATTACAGGAGCAAGCGTGCTCGGGAAGACGACGGCGAGGTCAATACGGTGAAAAAGGGCGGCGGACGTCGTAACTACGAGGACGACTACGCCAAAGCATTGAAGGGCCCCTGCCAGCTCCATCCCAAGTCGAACCATACCATGGAGAATTGTCGCGTCCTCAAGACTATCTACACGCGCCAACAGGCTCCGGATATTTCCGACAAGCCTAATGACGTAAGGGAACAGCGCAACGAGGACAACGACGACGATGATGCAGATCCTCGTCATAAATACGTCAAGCCGACTGATCGCGTGCACACCATCATCGGCGGCAAGGTGTCCATCGAGACCAAACGAGAACGCAAGCTGCTCGCCCGCGCCTGCTTGAACGTGGCAAAGAACGACAACCTTCTCACCGATCCGCGGCTTCCTCCGTGGTCTCACCGTGAAATCTACTTCAGCAGGAAGGACCAATGGGCCGCCATACCCGAGCCAGGGCGTTTTCCCCTGGTCCTCGATCCTTGTATCAACAAGGTTCAGTTCGACAGGGTACTGATTGACGGCGGCAGCTCCATTGATATACTGTTCAAGAACAGCCTGCCCGCTCTGAAAATAGCCCAGGCGGACCTGAAGCCGTACGAGGCACAGTTCTGGGGCGTTCTCCCCGGACAGAGCTCCACACCTCTCGGGCAGATCACGCTACCTGTGCAGTTTGGGACTCCGGACCACTTCCGCACCGACTACGTCAACTTCGTGGTCGCTGATTTCGACGGCACCTACCATGCTATTCTTGGTCGACCGTCGCTCACCAAGTTCATGGCCATACCTCATTACAGGTATCTGGTGCTCAAAATGCCTCTTGAGAAAGGAGTTTTAACCCTCGGGGGCAATGTATACGCAGCTTATACTGCGAGGACGACAAACTTCAAAATAGCGAGGCCCATGACCTCTCTATTCGCATGGCGAGACCATGCTCGACGCTAAGAAGACCACGGCCGACCACTTGGAGATCCCAGAGCTCGAGGCTCAGCGCAAGAACATCGATCCAAGGAGCACAAGACGATCCAATGGTCGAGGGCGATCCCAAAGACAACGGCCCTCATCGGGCCAACCTCGATCCCAAATAGGAAGACGCGCTCGTCGAGTTCTTGAGGGGCAACGTGGGCGTGTTCGCATGGAAACCTTCCGACATGCCCGGTGTACCTCGGGACTTGATTGAGCACTCCTTAAATGTCAACAAAGAAAGCCAAACCAATCAAGCGAAGCTTACGACGGTTCGCTTCGCAACAAAAAGGAGGCGATTAGGGTAGAAGTTACACGGCTTTTGGCAAATGGATTTATCAAAGAAGTGTATCATCCGGAATGGTTAGCCAACCCGGTTCTTGTACGCAAAAAGAATAATGAATGGAGAATGTGCGTTGATTACACTGATCTCAACAAACACTGCCCTAAGGACCCCTTTGGCTTACCTCGCATAGACGAAGTCGTAGATTCAACCGCCGTTGTGAGTCTGCTTTCCTTTCTCGATTGCTACTCGGGTTATCACCAGATCGCTCTCAAAAAGGACGACCAGATCAAGACGTCTTTCATCACGCCTTTCGGCGCCCTCTTGCTACTACGACTATGTCGTTCGGGCTCAAAAACGCCGGTGCTACCTACCAACCAACGCTATATACAGCCTGCCTCAACGACGAGATAAAGACGGCCTCGTCGAGGCTTACGTCGACGATGTAGTTGTCAAAACCAAGGAAGCACATACCCTTGTTGACAATCTGGAACGCACCTTTGCAGCCCTTAATACGTTCCAATGGAAATTAAACCCAAAGAAGTGCATCTTTGGTGTCCTTCCGCATATTGCTCAGCAACGCTGCGTCGATTCGACGGCATACGCCTCTAACCCGGAGAAAGTCAAAGCTGTCTTAGACATGAAGCCCCAAAAAAGGTGAAGGATGTCCAGAAGCTCACCGTGCATGGCTGCTCTAAGCCGTTTCATATCAAGATTAGGAGAAAAGGACTACCGTTCTTCAAACCGCTCAAATCGTCCGAGAAGTTTGAGTGGTCGGAGGAAGCGATCTTGCCTTTACGCAGCTAAAACAATACCTCACGTCACCTCCGGTACTTATCGCTCCCGGAGAAAGGCGAAACTCTCCTACTTTACATTGCGGCAACCGATCGGGTGGTTTCCACTACAATGGTGGTCGAGCGCGACGAGTCGGGCCACGCCTACAAGGTACAATGACCAATTTATTTCATCGCTGAGGTACTCAACGAATCCAAGACGTACCCACAGTTCGTAAACCGCTCTCGCCATCCGATAACATCCCGAAAGTTGAGACATTACTTCGACGGATATCGTGTGGTGGTCATGACCGAGTATCCTTTGGGGGACATCATTCGCAATAAGGATGCGAACGGGCGCATCGTCAAATGGGCAATGGAGCTATGCCCCTTTTCCTTGGAATTTGCAAGTCGTACTACAATAAAGTCTCAGGCACTCGTCGATTTCATCGTCGAGTGGACAGACTTAAGCACGCCTGCCTCTCCGAGATCCGACGAATATTGGACGATGTACTTCGACGGTTCTCTCAACATTGACGGTGCGGGAGCAGGGGTTCTTTTTGTATCACCATCCAAGGAGCAGCTCCGGTACGTCCTCAGGATTTATTTCCCAGCATCTAATAATGCCGCCGAGTATGAAGCATGCCTGCATGGCCTACGCATTGCGGTTGAGCTTGGAGTTAAACGTCTCTATGTCTACGGAGATTCGGCTCTGGTCATCAACCAACTCAACAAGGACTGGGACACGACCAGTGAAAAGATGGACGCATATTGCAAATCGATAAGAAAGCTGGAAGGCGGTTCTATGGCATCGAGTACATACACGTGGTCCGGGACAAGAACCAGGCAGCGGATGCGTTGTCAAAGTTAGGATCATCCCGAGCCAAAATCCCACATGGCGTATTCGTCCAAGACCTGCTCACGCCTTCCATTGAAGACAAAGATTCAACAACCGACAAAGTTTCAGACCAGCAATTAGTGGCTACGGTTCCGGCGCCGCGCACAACCGAGCCGCTTCCGACCACTCATGAGCCGGACTGGAGAACACCTTTTATCAAGTACTTAACAGACGGTAGCGGTTATATCGATCGAACAGAAAATGAACGCCTGATGCGTCGTAGTAAGCAGTATCTGCTCGTCGATGGCAAGTTGTGGCGCAAAAACGCTAAGGAGGAAATCTTGATGAAGTGTATAACCCAGGAGGAAGGCAAGCATCTCCTAGACCAAATCCACTCTGGCTCCTGCGGCAACCACGCCCCTCAAGAACACTTTGGTCAGTAAGGCTTTCCGGGCCGGGTTTTATTGGCCGTCGGCGATGGCCGACGCAGAAAAAGCTAGTCCGCCACCGTGAAGGTTGTCGGTTCTTCTCCAAGAGAATCCATGTACCAAACACATGAGATCCAGACGATTCCAGCCTCTTGGCCCTTCGCATGCTGGGGACTGGACATGATCGGGCCTTTCAAACCAGCTCCTGGGAAATTTACATGCGTCTTCGTACTAATTGATAAGTTTTCTAAGTGGATAGAATACATGCCTCTGCATACAGGCATCCTCGAGAGAAAGTCGTCACATTCCTCGACCAGGTCATCCACCGTTTGGCGTGCCCAACAACAATTCATTACTGATCTGGGTACTCAGTTCACCGGAACGCTTTTGGGACTTCTGCGATGAAAGGAGCATAGTTGTAAAATACGTCTCGGTGGCGCACCCTAGAGCTAATGGACAGGTCGAGCGGGCAAATGGCATGATCTTGGACGCATTGAAGAAGAGGATGTATAGAGAAAACGATAAAGCTCCTGGAAGATGGCTCAAGGAGTTACCGGTAGTTGTCCAGGGCCTCCGAACTCAACCCAGATCAGAACAATTCGGCGTCTCACCATACTTTATGGTTTACGGTGCTGAGGCAGTCCTCCCACCAGAGATAGCTTTCAGATCAGCACGGGTAGAGAACTTCGACGAAGGCAAGGCCGACGAAGTCCGGGAGCTAGAAGTCAATAGCGCAGAAGAGAAAAGGCTTGATTCTTGCGTGATTTGAACGCCAAATACCTTCTTTGTTTTGCGCAGTACTACAACAAGAACGTTAAAGAGCGTTTCTTTGTGGTCGGAGACTTAGTCCTCGAAGTGGAAGACGAACCAGGGCTGGTGTCCACAAACTCGCAACCCCATGGGAGGGACCCTTCATGATCAAGGAAGTCACACGCCCAACGCCTCTTCTGAGTTAGCTCATCTTGGCCAAGACGGACGTATCGAACTCATGGCACATCGACAAGCTTAGACGCTTCTATGCTTAACCACCGAGATATGTACTCCACTTGTATTTTCGATTTACTTTACTAAAGCAACTATGATTTCTCCGACCACTCATGTGTTACTCCAATTTTTATAATTATTCTAACTTAAGCCAAGATACAAGCCGACCACCACTCCTTCTACGGTTTTCGGAGCAGCCCATCTCCGATTCCTCCCAACACGCGCACGGGATCTGTTTCTCTCGTTATGGGTGATCGGCGGCGGTCCCCCTGGTTTGACTTGTCTGCGTCCACGTGTGCACAAAGTCATAGTACCTCATACTCCGACCACATGCCGTCAAATGCACAAACTTTTCGGTGGTGACGTGTCGAGCAAAAACGGTACAACTAAATGAAACGTTAACACGTTCCCACTTAGTTACACCAACAAAAAATTTCAAGCTTAAAGTGTGTTTTGTATAAAACAAACAAGCTTATAATGATATACAGTTACGTTATTACAAGCTTGCCTGAAAAGGCTCAAGTTTACAATAACACAACTATGTCCTCCTTCTACAGCTCTAAGCCTATTACATTTGGTGGTCGGGCGCATGGCGTTTCTTCGCCCGCCCTCGATACCCTACTCGAGTCTCGGGGACTCTAGGGCTGGTCAAGTCAAGGGATGGCCCACCGGTGCTGGTGGTCGAGACCGCAGCTTCGTTGGTTGGCTTGCAGCTGATGGCATTTCCAGCTGGCTTGTCGATGGCATACCCTGCACAGGTGATGTCCCACCTCCGCACAGGCTAATATCGCCAATTATCTTTGACGACAATTCCAGCTGGGCCGTCCAAAGCTCTTGACCTTGTTTGGGTCTATCTCCTTGGTACCCAGCCTCAAGCGTTCTCGAGGTTGATCGGAGGGTAGTGAGCACGCACCATGCTTAGCACATGGGCACCCGTGTACTCACCCGCCTCCTTCACGAAGTCTTGGAACCATCCCCATGCTTGCTTGCATCTCTCGACCAGATCCGAGCCGACGCGTCCTTAGCTCTACCTCCGTGAGCCGGGTCGATAAGGTCGAGGATTCGCACAATGCCGCTTGCCATTTCTTGGCACCGTTGCTCCACATGTCCCGCTCCTCGGTGGCCTTAAGGCATTGCGTTTTCCAGTCGTCACGCTCCTTGATCGCGGCCTCAAGGTGCCTCTTGGCGTTGACTTTCAAAACTGAAAACAAAGACAAGATATCAAACGTGATGACACGACAAGGCCATGAGGGTAATTGAATGAGAAAGGTGGTGCGAGTGCTTACCTTTCAGGTTGTCCTTCATTCCATCGGTGTGGTCTTGGAGTTCGATCGGCGGCGTGCGGCTTTCGTTGTCCTCCTTCAGCGACCACATTACATTCGCAAGCGCGCGATTGTTCTCCCCGAGGCGGGTCACTTCACTTCTAAACCTGCATTACATAAATTCTATCGTCTAGAACAAAATAACACAAGTCCCGCACTTGCTGTAATCACGGTGAACACTTACATTTTTCTCCTGCTCTTTGTTTTCGAGCTGACCGACCGGGCTTTGGTTACATGCTTCTTGGTCTTTTCTCTCTCCTGGTCGGCGGCTTCAAGTTGGCGTCGTGGCGATCCACTTCACCGTCGGCTCCTTATTGGTCATCATGATTCCTTCTATCTGGTCAAGCACCTTTTTTCGGTATCTTGCGCTTTCATTAAGTCCCGCACACGAGACAAATTACGTCGAGACGAGTTCGACTACACAACAGGTCAACGACTAAAGCCAAATATACCGGACTTCCGGTTACGGGCTAGCGCCTGTTCGACTCTTATGGTCTCTTCGATCTCTGGGGATTTCCTCGTGCATGACCCATTCGTCGTTTCAAAGCGCGACACATATACATGTTGTCGCCTATCTTGGGACGGCCCAGACTTCTTCCACTTCATCCTCTTGATTTCTGTTTCGGGGCGGCATGGTCCGGGATTCGCAGACTCCACGCTCATCGAACTTTCCCACGAGCCGTCATCGTAACAACCATGTTCCGGCAACTTCGTTGCTGCCCCTCGGTTAGATCCAGCTCCCTGGGCGCCGTGGTATCCGCCTCATCAGTGTTCGTGCTTCGAGCACTTGTATTACGCTTCGGGGGGTCGGCGCGTCACGTCGTCCGCTTCTTTGAGGCCCAGTGAGTCCTCGCCATGGGCTCCTCCACGGCTGGTTGCTGAGCAGTTTGTCCCGCCGTTGTTGGTAAGGACGTTCCGCACCCAGCTAGCTGGTCGGGGCTTTCGGTGGACGCCGATCTAATACATTCGAGAGACAAATTAAGAATATAATAGCATCCAATGCAAAACGCAAAGCTTACATCAAAAGTATAGATACTTACGCTTTTGACTTGCGAAAGGATGTGACGGCGAACGCGTCTCCTCGACCGCCCTGCTCCGCTTGCTCTCGGCCAGGTCCACTGGGGCTTGTGCAACCTCCCGCAGGCGTCGCCGGAGTATGATGCGGCATGTTCCCTTCGTCTATGCTCTGTGTTGCAGTGGTCGGTGCTGTTACCACTGCTGGCACAGAGGAGCCACCCTGCTCCGACGGTCCCACCTGCTTTCTCCTCTTTCGGGGGACGAGCCGGAGGATATCCGCATCCTCTGCTTCATCGTCCGGCGAGGAAGATGGCTTGCGTCGTTCTTCGGCAGCCGGGCGCTTTGCCGGCTCTAGTCGAGGCGGCCTCTACGGTCTCGAAACCGCCCGATGAAACGTCATCGGTCCGGGTGTTTGGTGCAGGCGGTGGCCCGATAGGCTTGTGGCCATTCTACACCGGGGGGAGGCGACACAAACACTCCTGCCCGGTCACGACCATTACACTGAGACACAAAATGAAGTAAAAGACAGTTATTTTCTTGATGCGACATGATTCTACAGTTAAAAGGTGGCGTCATTTACCTTTGGGGGAGGGCGAGCCAGCTTGAAGGCGTGTTCGATGGCGTCCAATGCAACATAATTGGGATCGGCCAGGTTGAATAGCTCTCCAATCCTGGCCTTGATTTCCACCTTGTCGAGCGGCTCCTTCCTGGTCCTCGTCGGATCAGCGCCTCCTTGGTACTCGTAGCCGGGGTGAATCCTTTTCTGGCAGGGCTGGATTCTTCGGCTGATGAAGTTGCCGACAACGCTCGGGCCATCAAGCCTTCCCCACGGGATCATCCCGAGCAGTTCGGCGATCTGCTCCAAGTTCTCGGGCTTCTCCGACCAGCTGCTTTTCTTCTCTGGAATCAGTCCCACATCGCACAGAGTGATGGTGTTCGGCTCTTCACGGATGTAGAACCATTTCTTGTACCACTCGTCCAAGGAGGTGTTCCAGGGGCAGTGCAGGTATTGAGCCTTCATGCCGTCACGCAGGTTCAAGTAAACGCCACCGGCGATCTTCGAGCCACCGCTCCCTTTCTTCCGAAGACAGAATAGGTGGCGGAAGAGGTCGAAATGGGGTTGGAAGCCACCATAAGCCTCGCAGAGATGGATGAAGGTGGAGACAAGAAGAATCGAGTTGGGATGCAGATTGCAAATCCCAATCTCGTAGTACAAGCAGACCCTGAAGGAAAGGGTGCACTGGAATCCCAAAACCCCGTTTGAAGAAATCTTCAAAGACCACAATCTCACCTGGTTGTGGATCGGGGAAGCTTTCTCCTACCGGTGCACGCCATCCCGCAGTGCCTTGTTGTGGAGCACCCCATGGCGGCGAGGTCCTCGATGGTGCCGCTTTCGTTGCTCGCGATTTCCACCATTCCTTCGCCATGACCTGCTTTTCTTACAGGCGTCTCCCTTCGCCATTAGGTCGTGCTTCCTAAGTGGGTGGATGCAGGAGACCGAGGGATTGGTGATGCTTTTGGGGGCAATAGGGTTCGGCGGGAGGAAGAAGAAGGTTGCGCGGCGGATGACAATGGGGAACGGTATGAGTAGCTTACGGATCTGCATTATATAAAACAACGAGCCCCGTCGTTTCGTCCGCCGAGAATATTGGGGGTCGTGCGACGCAGCTGCAGAGGGTTGTTCACACAACCTCGAAATCTGCGCCAATAAATGCGCTTACTTCATTAACGATGTCTGCGCCTCCCGTTGATGGTGTAAGGAGGCCCACACCGACACACCTCAATACAGGTGTCAATCAACTGTTGCAAAAAAAAAAAAAAAAGATGAGAATGACGTACTGTACCTATTGACTTTTTTGACCGAACGTGTCGATCGGTCTTGGCGAGAGAATAGAGAAAAGTACACAAAATAATAGTACAAGCGGCGCAAAGTGATCGTGGATTTGTTTTGACCACTCACTGCTTGGATATCGCCCGCACTACCACTAATGTGCTCGGGACCGCACAGAGACCACTCACTGTTCTCGAGACCACTTTTTGTGCTCGGGATCGCTCCGACCACGGCCGTGCTTTCGGGACTGCTCACACCAACGCTTGAATAATGGTTCTCCTTGGCTACATGTGATTTGTACTCACATACGCTAAGAGACTTTTTCTTTTAGACCTTGCTACAAGGCTCATACCTCGCCTTCCAAAGAAGCTCGGGGACTACATCGATGATGCGATGCACTGCCGGTGCATCTCGTATCGCTTATACGACGATTGGATTCTCAACTTAATGGGAATTCTTTTTTAGACCACGCACCACGTGCCTCGTCACCTACTACCGGGCTCGGGGACTAAGTGGGCACACTTCACCTTGCGGTGAATGTGTTTGTTTTTCACCCCTCACCTCGATGATCGAGGATGCTACGCTTCAAGACGCACTTACATTTCTTTTTCGTAAATACAAGTGGGCACACTTCTCGGGGCAGAAATCTTTTCTTTTTTCTTAAGAGCACCATACATTCTTGGACAACCTACTTCTCCGGTGATGACGGTGGTCGGGGCGTCAAGAATTCAAGCCTTGCTTGTCGGAGAAGGTTAAAATGGCGTGTCGCAACATAATACATGATGCTCGGGGACTAGCTGTGGGGTATTAACCCCTATACCCTTACAGCTAAGCTTGGGTTGGCTTCGGATCGATAGGTTCAGTCCACGAAAGATGACGTCTGCCCGATTAACTCGATCGAGTCCCGCACAAGGAATCAAGATTTGATTTGGCGACCAAGCGGATCTGATCGATTAGAATAGGAATCCTTATCCGGCCACATATGGCAATTGTAACCGACTAGGATTAGTTTCGGATCTCGTAACCTTGCCCCCCGGACTATATAAGGCGGGCAGGGGACCCCCCTAAAAATTATCTCTCATTGACATACAGCAATACAAATCAGACGCAGGACGTAGGTATTACGCCTTCTTGGCGGCCGAACCTGGATAAAACCTCGTGTCTGTCTTGCGTCACCGTCTTGTTTGGGACTTGCGCACCTGTCTGCCGATAATCTACTACCTTGGGCATACCCCTAGGTAGACTGCCGACCATATTTCGTCGACAGAGACCATACCCAATTTCATGTTGGACCTCCCGATTCTCTCTCCTACAGGTGATCTAGGCAACGCTAATCTCTCGCTGCTTGATCTTGAAATCTTCTGCTAGCAAATCATGTGATTGCCTTATCGACTCAACCTCTGATTGGCATATCGGTTTTGCCTTGAAGTTTGCTTAATCCATCTGCAACCTTCCCACGTCTCGGGATGTCTATCAGACTTGATCTCATGTTGTTGCCCAACATGACTGGATCTTGTGTTAATCTTCCCTTGGGTAATCACCTTGGTGGACGCAAGTCATACGTGGAATTTAAGCACACGTTCCCTGCTCAGTTGTCTTCGGCAATTAAGCTATGTCCTCTTGTACTGTGTTTTGATCCTCGGATTGCCTCTTTGTTGACTCCAAACCTTGTGACTATCCTTGTTTGCTATCCCTCTCTTGCACAATGCTTGTTCTTACAATCTAATTGGTGCCACTAGAAATTTCACTTTGGTTGTCAGTTCAATAATGGTGTTATGATTAACATTCTATGGTGCCACGATGAAACTGAGAGCCTCCTGTGAGTGCGCACACAAGGTTGTGCTGCTCGGCACGCGCTGGTATCAGGGTTGCTAGTCATGATCCATTATGAAATGACAGCCGATGTGATATTTTCTTGTGATCCTTTCTTGGTTATCTCCCCATATCTTATCAGAAGATCAATCTATTAGGACCATATGTAGTAGAGCTTCCTCCTGATGTTGTCCGGAAGATAACCTTTGAAGAATAGGTCACCGGCATAAACAAGAACAGACTGCAAGAGGTGGTAAACAAGCGACTCTACCTAACTGTCCCTGTAATGATGTTGATCGTCTGATGAGCAACTCATGTCATCCATGTTGGATCAGAAAGGTACCCAACACTTAATGTTGGACAAGTTATCAATCTAATGATAATGGATGGCGATATCATGTGGTGTAATAGGTCACCGGGTGCTCATGAACCTCCCGTTCAAGTTCTTGATCTGTAGGTGCATGATGGTCATACAGTTGAAATCAACCATCTCTAGTGTGATCCCATATCTGCAGACTTCGATGGCGACCGTCTGTTTGTGCCTCGATTGCAATTATTGCTGTGGTCAAGATTAAGAATTTGAAACTTTGAGTGTTGAGAGACACATGATTAGTTACCCATAGTAAAGTTAATCTCCAGCTAGGTAGCGACTTCTTGGTAGCTATGAAGACTATGTCTCACAGAACGATGTTAAGCAAAGAAACAACAAGGACGTTCAGCAATGCAAGATGTTGTATCAGCTAAGTGAAGAACTAGAGAAAGCATGTGCCTAGTTTCGATCAGCATCATTGTGCCCCTAGGTACCCCAAATGGATTTGTTCAAGGTTCTATTGGACCAAGTGCCAGAGAATATTCAGAAACGGTTCCTTGTCTATGTAGGAATGCCCTACATGTGGAATAATGCTTTGTGCCCTGCGAAAACAGCCCACAAGTCTAATGCTTGTGCATGGTCAAGTTGGTGTCTAGAACGATGGTTGAAGTGTTACCAGAGAAGCATGTGAGGAAAACTCTAGCCTCCATCCTCAGCTAGGGAAAGGCTTCTGCTGCTATGAGAAAGGTTAGAGAGTGCAAAACACACACCTCAACGTGTGAAGCAAAGAAAAGGGAGAACACGAAATATGTCTAGATTTTGTGGCACTAAACCGGTTATCTTCAAGCCGGTGATTAGTGACTCAAATGAAGTTGGATTGACCCCAAACTTGGTGATCTCATTCCTCTCTTAGGACCCTTCAATGTCTTAAGTTGGTTTGAGTATTGGTTGAGTAAAACGTCGGATTGGAGAGATATCTTGTCGGCTCAGTTTGCTGCCATTTCAGAACAGAGCAGTTTTGGTAGATGAATTGTTTGGATGGTCAAACGGTGTCCATTTGAGTTGAATTTTGGTGGGTAGTTAGAAGACCCATGGATCTACATGTCTACCAAAATTTGTGCATATTGGAGCAGTAGTTTGTGAGATATGAATAGAAAACAAAAGGGTACAGAATCTGCAATTTTGCTGTGACTGCGATCATCCTTTGCATTAGACGGTTGTGTTTGTAATTCATGCCAAGAAATTACAACTTGTAGGTGTATCGCTGTTAGACAACCCTCCATAACCTTGAGAAGACTAATTGCACCCCTATGTGCCTTGCTTTTGCCCTCATAGATCAGCAATGCGTAAGCAGTCAAGGTGTTCTAGAAGTCAAATTGTGCCCTTGCAATTCAAAAGTAATTGAAAAGGTGTCAAACCATAGATTTTTTTGGATTATGGTTTTTGAGATATTGATTGGCCTAAGAATGGAAGCCTCGACGTCAAATATAGTTTAAGAAAGCTGGTTTTGCTATGATGCAAGTCAACCCAACTTGCTGTGCAACTGCACCATGAAGGCAAGTTGTACTCAACCTGCTTGGTAGTGAACTAGTCCATAGTTTTGTGATTACTTGCAACTTGTGTTGTCCTCCAAGCCTCGCTAACATCCTTCTGCGTCGATGGTTCACCAATGCTGACATGCCTTTGGTACCTTATATGTGTTTTTACCCAAGAGGTTGCATCAGATTCAACCCAGATCACTGTTGCAACTTGGATCCAAAGGCTCCCTAAGGAATGATCATCGAGAACATTGAGCCTACAGAGTCAGCTATTACATTTACCACTCACTCGGCAGACTTAGACCATACAATATTGTTATCAGAGAAAGAGAACTGCACACACGAAACCATTGCAACGAGTATCCTTCAGAAGATTATGATCTAGTGCAAAATCCCTATGGTCAGTGCTATATTCAATAGGGAAGTAGATGCTACAAGTATTTAGTCTACGTTTGTATCGCTCTTCGTACATCGAGGACGAAGTACGCAGGACAGTGCTATCTTGGATTCCTCCCAATGTAGCAATGCTTTATGGAAGCCAATGAAGGAAATTCTTTTGACAAAAATTTACTACAAAGAACAAGTATAGAAAGTTGTCTCGACCAATTTGGTCCCTCTGATGCTTGAATCAATGTAGCCTAAATCTCTTGCTGATATTGGGAATTGGTAACATGTCTCTCTTCCATAAAAGTCTTTCGTCCTGAATCTCGGGACGCGATTCCTTTAAGGGGGGAGGGCTGTAACACCCCAGGTGTTTGTCACTAGTAAGCTATGGGTTAGAGCTCAACCATGACATGTAAGTGGTGATGGAGATGTTAGGTCAAACATATGAAAATGAGCCACCACTTAAACTTGGACCATGCACCATTTCTTACATGTTGCCCTTTCCAAAAAAGTATGCTTGAGTAATGTTGGATGTACTTCTTTCACATGTCTCACATCAATATCCATCTATATTGATCCATGGAAAAGTTTCATGAAGTTTGGAATGAAGAAGTCACATGAAATGATAAGTTAAAATCTTTCTTAGATTGCTTTATTAAGTGGATGGAATTATAGGTCATCAACCAAACCTTGCTACCTTTCTCAAATGACTCTAATTGAACTCTACAACAAAAGTCATGAAGGGTTCGTGTTGAGCTGAGGTTAAGAAAATGCATCAATCGGTCTAAAACTCAGATTTAAGCTTTACCACGATGCTACTTTGACCTATGTTGACCAATCACTTATAGTACTTGCATGGAGTTGCACCTTAAATAAAAGTTGAAGATTGAGTAGAGTAGAAGAAAATTTGTTTTTGACCAAGAGCCAGATCAGCTTGGAAATAAGTCAAACAGAGGCTCGAAGATTGAATCAGCGATTGTTTTTAGACTTAGAAATATTCTAAGTCAGGAATTCATCGTCATCGGCGTTGGCATGTCGCGTTCTCATGTTTTCGTTAAGCAACTTGACTTGACCCCAAAACAGAAGTTGGGGCTAATTCATTGGAGAAGAGCATACAAAAAGTTGGATTGGGTTTGACCGAGTTTTGACCTCTGAAAGCGAGTTTTCGTGACCGTTATCAACGTGTTGGCACTATCATACTGGAGATTAATTACCCACTGATCTATTGCTCCAATGACCTGAGTACCTTAATGGAAAATGTAGAGCAGGCCGAGGTGAACAAACTTCGTTTTTGCTCCAATATCTGATTCGGCCCGTAAGCGGCCCAAATCGGCTCCCCACCATGTCCACTCCGGCGCCCGCCACCTGTTCGACCGAGTGCCAACGTGGTCGCCGTGCATGGACGCCGCGCGCCCCCACTGCTGCCATATGCCCTGCCTCTCTGTCGCGCCCCTGCGCGTTCAACAGAGCACCCGAGCTGCCCCGTCACTCACTGGCATCTCCACTCTCCCTCCCTCGCTCTCTGATGCTGCGCACGCGCTTCGGGAAGCGGCCACCATGGATGCCACCGTGAGCTCGAGCTTGGCCGCCGTCGTTCTTCCACCTCCGAGCGCCTGTAAGCCATGCATCCACCGCCACCGGCTCGGCCAACCTCTCCTCGTTCTCGTGCACTCCTTCGTCGAGCCAACCCAGGCCAGGAGGCCGGAGGACCGCAGCCGCCGCACGCTGCATGCCACCGGCGTGCGTGGCCAGGGCACCACGGCCCGTCTCTCGGACATCCGCAGCAACCTTAGGGTGCGCGTGGACCCACTGGTGCTCCCCCGCCATTTGTACGCCGCCGACAAGCCTTCTCCGGCCGACAACGACGAGCTCCCGCGCATCCTCTGCTCCAAAATCCCGCCAAGGACTTCGCCCTCAAATTTGACAAAAGGGAGGGTTCCATCTGCGAAGCCATGACTCATTTGAATAGTGCTCCTGAGGACCTCTTCGCTGTAGTTTAATTAATGTTTTCTGTAGGGATCCCGATTCAAGATTTACATGTCTTTTTCTTTGATTTAGGCAGATTTGAATGATGAACTTTAAAAATTCATAGTAATTAGTATAAAAATCATAAAATAGTAAATGAGGACTTTTTGGAATTCTTGTAAAATTTTCTATGCAGTATATCTATAATACGGCATGTTTTAGTTTAAAGTTTTAGCTGCAAAAATAGATTTGTGTAGTAAGGTTGTAATGCTAGTTGAATTTGTTATTTTCCATAACTGTAGATATAGGGCTCCAAATGAAGTGAAATTTTTGTGGCATGCTACTCATGTGATAATTGATGTATGATAAAAATTTTATGAGTATTCGATGAAGTATGAGTGAGTTATTGGTTTATCTCGCTCTCACATGATTTCTTGCAATAGCAAATTGTCTTTTTTCATAGAGGAAGATATACTTATGCAAATGGTATGAAATTTGTACAGTAGACTATTGAGAGGATATGTGAGCTACTGTAATTTTTGTAGAATTTATTGTGCATTTTTGGTATATGTTCATAAATACACCTTGATGTCTAAATAAATTAAGAAATGCTTTAAGAAAATTTATTTAGAGGTGAGCACCATGCTTTCTGGTGTTCTTTAGTCATACACCTTGGTTTTGCCCAATTATGTGTTTGCAACATAAGTTAATAATTATTTTCTTGCCGATGTGGTTTATGGACAGATCTGGGAACTTAGCAAAGTTCTTCATGATAATGTGCTTTGTTGTGAAACTTGTTTATACAAAAGTTGTAGATAATTTATGTATCTAGCTTCTGTTAAAATTTGGTGTCATTTGTCCAAGTAGTTTAAGAGTTACAGCTGTTTAAAGTTGGATTACAGAATTGATTGCTCTCTGTCTTGTTTAGACCAGTTTCTGTAAATGGGTATATTTGACTTAGTTAACTTGAGAATCATGCTAAGATGATTAAATATGAATTGTAGAAAATTTCATAAGCTTTCCAGAATGTCTTATTTCGTGTCTATTGGATTTGTATAACGCTAGTTATGATCCAAACATGAAGCTGTTGTTTCCAGTCCAGAAATAGACATATGCTAGTTGTGGTTGTTTACTCCATGTGTTGCTAAGTGTGGCTTATGCCCTTGTTGATGGTCAAGTTATGATACTTATGACCTTGTTAAACTTGGGTCATGATTGATGTGCTTGCTCTCTATAGTTAGTTGTGTGATGTTAGTTAAATAGCTATTGGTGTCTATGTCTTGCATAATCTTGTGTTACCATTCATCACATTCATACACATGCATCTTGCATCTCATTTAGGTACGCTAGATGAACCACGTGAAGGAGGTGATGTGGAGCCAAACTCGAAGTTTGGGTTTGGTGGATCTATCCCGAAGATGGAAGGACTAAGCAAGTGCTAGGACCGGAGATGTCACCAAGATGGTGCAAGCTAACTGAAATGACTTGTGTCGGATCACAGGCAAGCCCCGGAGCATTCTAAGTCTCCTACTTTATAAAAGCAATTCTTCCTATATATGAGTTTATATTTTGTTGCATTAAGTTGTAGGAGTTGATTGAAACCGTTGATGCATTTATTACTATCCTTGCCTACCTTATTACCTTTTTACCCTGTTAGGTCAAGATCGAATAACTGCTTAGCCTTGCTTAGACCGGTAGAGATCGGTGATTTCCGATCACCTACACTTATAGGTGGGTATTGGAAGAATTTAGCTATGGAAAGAATGATATCCTGGAATTAACCATGTGTGATGGATAATTGGAGACCAGACGGAAAAAGTTGGAGGCAACCAGACAGGGTTCTGGGGTGCTGTTAGTTTTCCGTCTGTGTCGATTAAGGACCGATCGTTGCTCGTCCCTCTTGTCATGTTGAACGCATGCCTCACATTTAGCTGGCCGAATAAAGTACCTTTCGACCGCGAAGCTAGTGACACTATTTGAGCCGGGATAAACTCGGATTGGCAGACTGGTGCTGAAGGGGGTATGACGGGGACGCGAAGAGTGAGCCCAAGGTGCGTCCTGGCTATCAGGCGGTCCCTGGTTAGTGCGGTCCATGACTGTTATCCTGCGGCTACTTGGAAAGTGTCATTGGTGATTTGTAGCTCACTTGATCGGTGAGTGTGGTTTGTGTGAGGAATAAATCACCAGCTGTTTAGGAATCGATTCGAATCGCCATCGCTCCTGGATAGTGAGCACTTGACTCGAGCTACATCATCGTAGTAATTATGATGGAACACTGATGGTTATCTGGATGGTATGGGATATGCTAAATCTAAGTTGGTAACTGGATGTTATTGGTTAATCAAGTGATTGCTATAGTATAGGTGCTTACCTAGATGGATAGGCCATAATAAAGATGATGCAAAGTACTTAACATGGTTTCTTCATGATAGCTTATGCTTTTCGCAAACGAGTCAGCTAGCCCACTAAAAAAAGCCTTGCATAATCCTTGGTGTCGTTTGTTTTGGTTTCCGACGGGTAAGTCTAGCTGAGTACATTCGAGTACTCAGGGTTTATCCCACCATGTTGTAGGTGAAGTTCTTGGCCTGCGGAAGATGGTGGCTAACCGCCGGTGGGCTCGGTGACTCTATAATTACTTCTCACCTATATGCTTTTATCTGAGGATGTCACTTATGCTAGCAATGTATTTGGAACTTATATTAATGTAATCATTTGAAAGCTATGTTGTTTTCTCTAATCGGTTTTAAAACCCAAACTTGTACTATTATTTATGAACCCAATTGTAATATTAATTCCGCTGTAACTTTGCGTATGTGATGTGTATTTGCTTAATCACGCGATCTTGGTTGTGATGTTGATTTACCGAGGTCCTTCGTGACACTCGGCGGACTACCGGGTTTGTATAAGTGAAAGTATGCGCGTGTCAACGTGTTAGCGGGGACAACCATACTTGATCTTGTATAAATTGGGTGGTTCTGTCACAGGGACCCACTAGAGAAGCCCTCTGGTACTTTTGGAGTGCGTCTCTAGACCGCTAGCCGACCCCTATCAAATGGGGCACGGGCCTCCACGTGGACTTACCTGATAACAGGTCACCGGAGGTGTCACTGCTCGCGCCCACCGAGGGTAGCCTGGCATACTCCACTCCTCCTTCCAAACAAAAGGGATGCGCGAGGGCCGCACAAAAAAGGCAGGGAAAACTCCTGATCGCCCTCTTGCTCCAAGTAGAGGCTTGGGGGCTCCTCCTACAACCAAGCTGATTCCTTTCAGGCTAAGGAACTGGGCACTGAGCCCGCTACGGTCTAGGGGTTCGAAGGCTGGGCCCCCGAGGGTCTCGACAGCCACCCTAGGATAAATAGAGTCAGGGATGACTATGGGTGAGCCCGTACATGGCCGAGGCCCAAGCAAGCAATTTCTTGGGATGCCCTAAGTTGTGTCCAAGACCGGCAGGGAGGTCTCTGAATGGGATCCCACCGTAGGGAGGCACCGAGCCCCCGAGGCCAATCGAGCGGCCCTGGGACCCACTAGACAAGCCCTCTGGTACTTTTGGAGTGCGTCTCTGGACCGCTAGCCAACCCCTATCGAATGGGGCACGGGCCTCCACTTGGACTTACCCGATAATAGCTCACCGGAGGTGTCACTGCTCGTGCCCACTGAGGGTAGCCTGGCATACTCCACCCCTCCTTCCGAACGAAAAGGATGCGCGAGGGCCGCCCAAAAAAGATAGGGAAACTCCTGATGGCTCTCTTGCTCCGCGTAGAGGCTCGGGGGCTCTTCGTGCAGCCAAGCCAAGACCCAACGACCCGAACTCACACTCAGAGGCTCGGCAAACACGATAAAACCCCTCACTCAACAGCAAAAAAGCCCCTAGAGGAGTAAATCCACTCCTCCAGGGCCTCGGGGGCTACACCCGGTGGGTGCGCTCGCGTGCACCCACCGAGGCCTCGAGCACAAAACACAATCCCGACGGGAGCTGTTGCGAGCCAAGTCTCATCAAAACCTCAGGGAGAGTGCCCGTACTCCCCCCGAGGCTCAGGGGCTACTGTCGGATACCATAGAAAGGGGTACCCTAAGCAAGAACCAAAAAAAATTGCTTAGACCTTGTAAATATCGAAGCCAAGAGACAACCACGAGGCCTCGGCCGATTCTCTGATTCGCCCGAGGCCCACGCAGCAAGGCCTCGGACGAGGTACCAACTCTTTGCCTTGCCCGAGGCCCCCTCGCCCAAGGCCCCGCCTCGCAAGGCCTTGGACGAGGTACCAATTCTCCGCCTCACCCGAGGCCCCGTTCGAAAGGCCTCGGACGAGGTACTGATTCTCCGATTCGCTCGAGGCCCCACTCCACGAGGCCTCGGACGAACTCTCAGTTACCGACTCGCTCGAGGCCAGCTCAGCATCGACCCCATCACCGCCGCCTTGACCAATTTCCCTGACAGGATGTGACACCCGACCAACGCGTCCAACCACTCCCGCAATGTTAGCCACACGTCGGCGCAGTACATCGGAGTGGCCGATGGAACGGGAGTCACATCAGCGCCATGCAGTCCGGGACAGAACGGGGCAGGGGTTACCAGCCACTATGCTCGGCACTGTGCCCATGACTAACACCCATGCGGCACTGTGCTACCTAACCCCACCTGCTCTAAGGACAACACGTCATGGAGCGTCAAGTCCAGGTCCCTATAGCCTCGGAATCAACGAACAAGACCAACTGCTCCCTCCAAGCCTCGGCTATCCGCTTCCGGGCTCCTGTAGCCTCGGGACTCATGCCCACCAAGCCCCCCATGACAGTCCAGCCTCTGCATCGACTGGGCTGCAGGAGCTCCCACGTCGCGCACAGGGCCGAGCTCCTATATCCTAAGAGTCAGCACACCGGCGTCATCGCATCAACCCGACCTCGGCACTCCGCGCCGGTCAAACATACAGCGACCAGCATGCCTCCAATAGAAGAAGGTACGCCTGCCACCACAGGAGCTCCCACATCGCACAAGACCAGGCGTGACCGGCGCGTCGCTCCAGAGTACCAAGGACAGGACCGCTCCATCGACCATACCGCCACAGTAACGGGCTGCAGGGCTCGGACATACCGCCTCCGCTCACAAAATGCCACGTAGCGAACACATGTATCACCCCTGTCCCCCCCTTCAACTATAAAAGGGAGTGACTGGGGCCATTTCTAGAAAGGGCACTCACGGAGACATCGCTCAGATAGACACACACGCACAAGCAATCAGCAACACTCTCTAATACGCATGCTCCCTCACCGCGAGAGATCAATATCTCAAGCAACCCACACCGCTCTACGCAAAGACCTAGGACTAACTCCCTCTCTCGCCCTGCTTGTAAACCCCTACTACAAGCACCTCGGTGCAAGGAATACAAGATCGCTATCTCAGACTGGACGTAGGGCACCTATTGCCTGAACTAGTATAAACCTTGTGTCTCTTTGCATCACCATCCGGGATTAGGGACACGCAGTACATTTTCACTCATTGGTTGAGGACCCGCCGGTCCAAAACACCGACATACGTTTAAACACCTCTCGCACCATTCCAGCGAGTAGGCTTCACGGATTATGGTCTCAGCAACCTAGGTAAATTAACAACCATTAAGAGAAGACATTATAAAATGCATATTAATTTTTTAGAGTCTTGCTCTTACTAGGCCATGTAATTTCCCTAGGTAGGTAGCCTATTACGTTTAAACGCCTCTCGCACCTTTCCGGCGAGTAGGCTTCACGGATTAAGGCCTTAGCAACCCAGGTAAATTAATGACCATTAAGAGAAGACTTGAGTAGTCGGGGATGCAACTGTAGTAGAGCCGCGGAGGCATATGGATAATATCCGGAGATATATGATGATTAAAGAATATTTGAAAAATATTAAACCATGACTTAGCTCGATTCATGAACAATTGTCGATGAAGCTGACTAGTCGGAGTCGATTCTGACTAGTTGCCGATGGTGTGAAGCCTGCCCCGGCTAGTTTTCTAGTCGAGATGAGTAGTCGAGGTCATTGTCGGCGGGCGTCATGGCGTAGTCGAAGTAGTCCGTCTTCAATTAGTATTTTAGTTGAGACGAGTAGTTGAGGTTGCCATCGATGAATCAATCAATGGTGGTTGATGAAGCCAACTAGTCGGAGTCGATTCCGACTAGTTGTCGATGGCACGAGGCTTGTCGCACACCGACTGGTTTTCTGGTTGAGACGAGTAGTCGAGGTAGTCATCGGCGTGTCGTCGAGCGCCATTGCGAAGTTGGAGTGGTCATCGGCGAGCGTCACGACGCAGTCGAAGAAGTCTCCAGTGAGTCGACCGTCAAAGTAGTCGAGAAGAATAGTCAAAGCAGTTGTTCTCGACTAGTAACTAGTCAAGATGAGTAGTCAAGGTAGTCGTCGGCGTGTCGTTGAGCACCGTTGCGAAAGTTGGAGTGGTCATCGGCGAGCGTCATGACACAGTCGAAGAAGTCGCCGGTGAGTCGACCGTCGAAGTAGTCGAGAAGAGTAGTCAAAGCAGTCATCCTCGACTAGTAACTAGTCAAGACAAGTAGTCGACGAGTCACCGAGCGCCCTCATGAAGTTGAAGTAGTCGTTGATGAGGTAGTTTATAGCCGGATGTCGATGCTGCTAACTTGTCATGGTGCAAACTTCTGGTAGCTTCTTTGGTATAAGTAAAAGAATTCTTCCACCAGGCGCACATAATTTTTGCTATTTGATCTAGCGTTGCATGGTTAACAGTGGCACATCAGTCTTTAGTAGCTGGAACATCTTGCGGTAGTGTAGCACATGTCCTTGATCCCGTAGGTCTGGATGAGCCGCAACTTTTGTGGTGGTGATCCGAATCTTCGAGGAGACGGCTTTGGAGTTTGCCATTGTCGCCTGCCTCGCAGATCCATGAACCAAAGATGAAGGTTGATCCCATCGAGAAGATCATGTTCTCGAGGTCTGTCGAGGTCTCAGATGCAAATTTGCCAAAAGCCCCTACCTGGCGCGCCAGCTGTCGATGTTTCACCACCGATAGCCTGCCACGGGGGTACCCGGGGCAGTTTGTTCGGGCTTCGACGTATGTAGAACTCAACGATAAACGCAAGAGACAGTCGATTTATCCTGGTTCGGGCCCTCGACTGTGATCGAGTAATAGCCCTGCATCCAGTCGGCGTTAGCCTTTGCGTTGGATTCATTGTAAAGTGTTGTCTCTCTAACTCTCTTCTGCACTCTTTTTTACCTCCCGATCTAAGGAGCCTTGCCCTCCTTTATATAGTCAGGAGGCTAGAGTCCTAGTCGGTTTACAATGTAGAGTCCTAGTAGGATTATAGGGTAGTATTACTACTAGGATTACATGGGAGGAATCCTAATCAAACTAGATCTCCTCTCTTCCTTGTGGTGTATCCCGTGGGTCCCGCATCGACACCTCCATTCCACTCTTGGAGTCAGAGGTGGACATGGCCCACACTACGCTAGATTTGCACATCACTGCCGGATTTGTGAGAACCGATAGTGATGTACCTTCACTGCCGGTTATGAGCTTGAAAATGAAAAAATGATTGGGGCTAGGCTAAAACCGGCAGTGAAGGACCACATCACTGCCGGTTTGTGGCTTGAACCGGCAGTGTTTTGGTGGCCACTCATCACTGCCGGTGTAAGCCAAGAGCCGACAGTGATTGGGCTCTATCACTGTCGGTTCTAGCCAAGAACCGATGGTGATAAGCCTACAACACAAAAAGGTTGCAGCCGTCCTCTCCTTCCTCCTCTCTTCCATCCCGAGAACAGAGGCGCGCGTTTGGACCCTTCCCTCCATTGTTGCGTCTGCTCTTCACCAAGAAGCTAGTGCTTGGATTTTTGAAGAATGGCTTGATCTTTTTGCTTTAAGGTTAGTAACAAACATCCACTCCTTTGATTTTGTTGCTTAATTAGCTTTGTTTTTATGGCTACATTGCTTGATTCTCATTCTAGTTCTTTCTCCATTCTAGAGAGCACTTTTCCAATTGGACATTTGTGCAAGGCTCAAATTGTGGTGAATCCATCATCCAAACGGTTGGTGTCTATGAACACATTTAAATTCCTAGCTAATTATTCCATGGTGGTCAAGATCATCATTGTTAGTATGTGATGCTATAATTAGTTCTTAGAAGTAGAGTAGAATAGATGTTCTTCATTATTGCGCAATAATTGTTTTTTACTACGATTTTCAATTTACAGGGCCGGGCTACCAATTTCAATTTTCCAATAATTAGTGTACAATAATGTTTTCCAAAAATGGTACTTTCAAGCTACAATTTTTGTTCATGAAGCTCGATTTCTTATTAATTCTTTGTAATTACTATCTCAGTATTTTTTTTTGTGCAGAGATGGATTGAGAGTGGATGCATCTGTCCCGAACGGACAAGCGATACATGCATGGTGTCAGCTAGTTTATCACCGATGCCAAAGCCCATACTGGGAATGAGAACACTGTCTTCTGCCCATGCAAAGATTACAAGAATCATAGGAACTTTCGTCAAATTGAGTCTATACGATCGCACATAATTACCAGGGGGTTCATGCCAAACTATACGATATGGACTATGCATGCCGAGGTTGGTGTGAATATTCTGCAGGAAAACGATGATGATGTGGACATGCCTGACGTAGCCATCCACGATGCTGATGAGGAACCCGGTGTCAATACAGAACCTATGGCCATAGTTAATAATGTGTTTAGGAACACGCTAGCTGACGACACCGAGGATAACGATGGCATTTCTCAGCTGCTACGTAATGTAGAGGCCGGTTGTCTTAGTGAAAGACAACTGAGAAAGCTAGAGAAAATGAGACAAGATGGCAAAACACCATTGTATAGGGATTGTCTAATGAGCAAACTAGAAGCCGACATCATGCTGTTAGAGTTCAAATCGACAAACGGATTGAGCGATAAAGGCTTCAATCAGTTGTTAGGTATAATAAGGAAAATGCTCCCAGAAAAAAAACGAGTTGCCAGAAAAGACATACTTGGCCAAGCAAATGATCTGCCCCATCGGCCTCGAGATTGAAAAAATCCACACGTGTTCCAATGATTGCATATTATACCGTGGAGAAAAATACAAAGACTTGGACAAGTGCCCCAAGTGTGAAGCTCCACAGTAAAAGGAACGACCGTTAGATGAGGGTACCAAGACCAGAGAAGGTCCTGTAAAGGTCGTTTAGAATTTCCCTATAGCTCCCTTGGTGCATAGGTTGTTTGCATGTGCAAAGTCAGCAAAGCTATTGCGCTGGCATGGCGAAGAGCGTAAGAAAGATACAATGATGAGGCACCCCACCGATGGTCATGACTGGAGGACTATCAATACTATGTTCTATAAGGACGTCGGTGGAGAGGTAATGCACCTTTGGTTTGGTTTGAGCACAGATGGGATGAATCCTTTCGACTAGGTTAGAAGCAATCATAGCACCTGGCCAGTGACGCTCTGTATATACAACCTTTCACCTTGGGTCTGTATGAAAAGTTATCCTACTTAACCCTTTACTACTACACCGACATCACTGCCGGTTTGATGATTCACCCAGCAGTGATAATTCCTCATCACTGTCGGTTTAGAGTTAAAAACTGACAGTGATAACTCCATTCACTGTCGGTTTTTAAACTAAAACCGACAGTGATGTGTAGATGCTCCTCACATACCAACAGTGCTCCCACTGACCACAACAGTTGGAACACTACTCCCACCTACCCCAACAACTTTAGTTCAGAAATAAAAATGTACCATGACTGCTAGCCCCTATAAAATGGCCCTCAGCCAGGAGCTAGCCTCTCCAAGCATTTTGGTTTCAGCCAGGCCTTATCAACCATGATACAATGTTTTTCTCTCACAACAAACCACATATATCGTTATGCGTTGTAGTCCACCAAAATGGTGCACACAAGAGGTACTAGAAGAATGCTACTAAAAATAGAGCAACGCCGAAGATTGGAGATGCCATGAGGTTCACAGAGCCATCCGTTGCGGTGCGCATCTAGAAAAATGCCATGTACAGACAAGGCGGATTCATCGATGCCACCTTATCATCTCCAACCAGTATAGCTCATAGACCACCTCGGTTGCTGCTGTTTGCCCCTAGTTGGTGCTAGAAGAATGCTACTGAGGTGGTTACATTATAATGTGTTGATACACATTGATTGTAACATTGACATGTACGCAAATAGGTCTTTGTTATCATATATGGAATTTTAGTGTAAGGACTTTGTTATCGTATATGTAATTTATTTCTAATATTTTTGTTATTTTTTGATGTATTTCATTACTATCTAAATAAATATATCGTTGTTATTAAAACTTTCCCACTATACTATCTAAATAAATATATCCTTTACATATATGCACCTTCACTGTTGGTTCTACTTAAAAACCGGTAGTGATGTCCATGCCACCCTATATAAAACAAACCGCCGACCACATACATCGATCCCACCCACCCACGAACTCTCACAGTCTCATTTCTCACCTTTCACTCTCATTTCTCAAGAAATCCACTCTCTCTACGTGATTTGGTCAAGGCTCCTGCATTTTTCAATGGTATTAATATGTTGTCTTCTCCAATATTCTATCTATATTTATTTGATCTATATTTATATTCATGTTTCTTTGCATTCTACATTTATATATATTCTTATTCCTTACATTCGATCTATATTTAATTATGTTGCCACATTTTACTTGGAAGAATTTTTTATGCATATATTTTATGTTCATATTTTTTGGCATTTTATCGATCAGGTGGTATGAACAACAGACCTCCCCCACCACAAGAACCAGGTTTCCACCCTGGCGATGAGCCATTCGCTTCTAATGTGGCCATTCCACGGTTCCCTCTTCTAGCTATCGTATGAAATATTTTCCAACATCTTTTGTTTTTTTATGCTAACAAATAAGTGTAATTAGTTTAATATCATTGTTGCATACATATATGTCGCAGACTATATCCCTAATAGATTGGCTGCGAATAGCACTTAGCTGGTTCTTTAGCTCGGACATCGTCGAGAACACGACATCTAATGCAAGTGGTCGGCTATGGATGTGTGAACTCAGTTTTTCCATCCCTTTGAGGGGTGCAAATCATCGGAACCATATCCACGAGATGGGAAGACAGAGCCCGGACGTGATAAGCGCCCAATTCAGTGTCGTGCGCATCTGTTTAGAGGCACTTCGATGTGTTTGCTATGATGTGCCTGATTTCTCGCACTTCAAGGCACTTGCTTTGAATGTTGGTGATATCCCCGTCCTGCAAGCAAGCGAATGGTTTGCGAGCTACAACCGTGTGGATGTGGTAAAATGGTCGCTTATACCTGAGTCGTGGTTATTTGTTGTTTATTATTGTAATAACATTCTCTAATTTTTTTTCTTTTTCTCCGCATGCAGATTGCGCTCCAGGACCTTAGCTATGCTGCATGTGGCTTGTGGGCTATTCTAGACCAAGCTACGGAGCAACTCGGGTACGATTGGGACTTCTGCAATGGTAACCTCGGCCAGCTCACTGTAGAAGGACGTTAGGACTGCATAAGGATTACTAACAGGGGCAGTGATCGTTTAGTATGTTACATCTATGGCCGACCATTCTTTCGGTATTGTGAGGCACGAGAGAGTGCACTCATACGGGCATTGGACTTCATCGATACAAGCGGATACATAATCCGTGACATCAATTACCATATATGGCTACAGAGGCATGTTAGTGTGCGTGGCCCGATCGAACCCGGCAGTGATTTCGATAGTAATTAATGTTTATTAGGTTGTTTTCAAGGTCGTAGTTTAATTGGGTTCTAATTTTAATATATACGGCTTTGTGTGTTTAATTATTTTCATGCATGTAATTTGTGTAACATTTATTGGGCAACAAGAAATATACATTCTGGTGTCATATTCGTCTCAAACTTTTTCTTAGGCTTGCACGTGCCACGTATGAAGGAAACACCAAGTTTGGGATTTTTCGGAGATGGTTTGCTACTTTCTGATGTTTAATTGAATTTCTGCACGACGACACCGATTAATTATAGGTTGAACTGACTCTACCCATGAAAAGATCTGGAATGGCATCAAACTTTTACACAGGCTCTAATGTGCCATAGGGATAAGAATTTTGTGGAGGTGGTATTGGGTCCAAGATGAAATTCACCCTCTTTTGTCTCATTCGACATAGAGAAAAATATAATAAATAAAAAAACTAATCAAAAAACCTAAGATCCTGTGTGGGGTCTTAATTTGGGTGTACAAGCTTGCCAAAAAAATTTCAAGCCATTTTGATATAGGAATACATATGCTTCTATTTATTCAGTATATAAAAGAAATTTTTTAATATATATAACATCACTGTGTCGGTTTCAAAAAACCAACATTGATGAGAATAAATCGACAGTGATACTGTTTATCACTGTCGGTTTATTTTGAAAATTGGTAGTGATATATAAAAAATTGAAAAAAATTGTGCCACTCCTCAGGTTCGAGCGCGGGTCTCGGGCTGCAGAGTTCAGAGACTTAACCACTACGCTAGTATAGAATGTGTGCCAAGGGTTATTTATTTTTCTTTTTTGACTTTTAGGTCGCTTAAAAAATTATAAAATAGAACAAAAAATTTTGGGCCGCCTAGGACTCGAACATGGTTCTCGGGGGCTAAGTTGAGGGGTCTTAACCATTACGCCAGTACGAGGAGTTCGAAAGAAAACGAAAAGTTATCCTACTTAACACCTAACTTAACATCTAACTGCTACACCACATCACTGCCGGTTTGGGGAATGATCCGGCAGTGATGTACCCC
The DNA here is from genome assembly GCA_904845875.1 of Miscanthus lutarioriparius. Lineage (NCBI taxonomy): Eukaryota > Viridiplantae > Streptophyta > Magnoliopsida > Poales > Poaceae > Miscanthus > Miscanthus lutarioriparius. The sequence goes on from CAJGYO010000004.1 coordinate 76,828,089, forward strand.
ATCACTATCGGTTTACAAGCAGAACCAGCAGTGATGAGCTATTTCCCGTAATTAATTAATAATTTATAAAATAGAACAAAAAATTTGAGCCTCCTGGGACTCAAACACGGGTCTCGGGGGCTAAGTTGAGGGGTCTTAACCAATGCGCCTGTAGGAGGAGTTCGAAAGAAAATGAAAAGTTATCCTACTTAACACCTAACTGCTATACCACATCACTGCTGGTTTGGGGAAGGACCCGGCAGTGATGTACCCTATCACTGTCGGTTTACAAGCAGAACCGGCAGTGATGAGCTACTGGTATAAAAATGGCAGGGGTTGAAATTATCCAAATTCATTTCAACCCCGCGCCAACCCCTCCCCCCGCGCCACCAGAGCACCACCCCGCACCGGAGCACCGCCCCACGCCGTCCACCGCCCCACGTCGGAGCAACGCCCGAGCACCGCCCCACACCGTCCACCGCCGCAAGCTGGAGCACCATGCCGTCCGTGCCAAGCCGGAGCACCGCACCGTCCAGAGCACCGCACCGTCCGGAGCACCGCCAAGGCCTTCAGGAGCACGCGGACAGCTGCTTTCCCACCCCCACAGTGAGTGCGTGGCTCACTGCCCGCTACATGTCTGATGAAATGTCCCACAACTGCTTACTTGAATCAGTAGAGGCTTTTCATTTACCAAGTACTACAACTTTTTGTTTGATATGATAATTTACTTGCCATAATTTATGTTACTGCTACTTTATTGCAATGCTAGCATACAGTTTGATCATGAATGTCTAGTCTGTAGTGCCATCGATGCTCAATGTTTTTGGATGTGAGGATGGAGTATATATATTTTAGACCTATAGAACTAATATATGCACATCTTAGCATGGACCAGATAGGTACAAGTACAAGTACAACCAATTTCTAAAAGATTTGGGTCTTCTTACTCCTTTCACAAATCTCATTCCTAGAGCTGATTATGAGTCACTTCAAGTTTCAAGCTTGTGCAAAAAGCCAAGATAAAGAAAAGTTAATTAGACTGAGGCTAACTACAAGCAAACGAGGGTTGTTCGATCAGTATCAGGCAGGAAGAAACAATCATTATCACATAAGATTGGAATTTGGAAAGATGCTTACCTGCACTGATACTTGTGAAAGAACCTCGCGCCGATGGTTGGGGGATTTATACTGAGACTAAAGACTCTGAGACATCTCTAGGAGTATATCCAAAAGTCTTAAACTGGCTCTCTAAATCATCATTTGGTTTTTAATGAATAAAAAAATATTCATTATATCTTTCCTACATCTAACAACTTTTCTTTATCTTGTATGCATTGTAGAGGGTTCAATGCACTTAGACTAAGGTTATGATGACGTAATATATTAATTGGACTGAGGCTATGGTCATGTGCAATGATGATATAATCATAAGTTGTAGTAACTATTACTGAGGAATGTGAATAGCTATTTTCCAAACACTCCTATCTATGCAATGGTTGTGTGTTATTCATAAATAAATTAAATTTTATAAGAATACATCATGTTTGAATGACAACCTAATTTACTTAAATGTATAGGCAACCATAGCATGGTATGTAGTGCATGTTGGTCACATGCCTGGGATTTATTGAACCTAGGAAGATTGCTATGCTCAAGTCAATCGCTACCCTGGTAATTTGCACAAAAAATACAACACAGAAGCTTAAGCTTTGAGGGCCTACTATAGCCATCCGGCCTACCTTTCAAACCACGGGCAACCAGCCTACTATGGTCCAATGAATGCAAACCATGGCCATCCGCTGGCTCTAGAGATTGAAGAAAAGCCACCCACCGGAGATGTGAAGATTAGGAGAATTTTGCTCCTTGGTCTTGGAAAGATGTCATGCTTTTATTTATGGCTATGGTCATTGCTTTTCTTATTTAGAAGTTGATGTAGGCTTAGTTTCGTAGAACAGTAGGTGGACTTTGTTGTATGTGGTCAATCAAACAATGAATTTGTTCTAGGTGAACATATGCTATTATTTGACTTTGTTGTATGTGGACTTATTATTAGACTTTGCTTTAAACATATTAATATATATATATGAACATATGCTATTAGTAGTTGTCTGTAGCCAAAACTAACCACGATCGTGTCACAGCCATGACTCATCGTCGCCTGTTACTCCGTCGTCGAAGAACAGATCGGCAACAAGAAGTGGCTGATATCGCTGGGACGGGAGAGCCGCATGATCCGACAAACGGTGATGGTGTCAATCAGGACGGTGAGAATGAGCAGCCATGGACCCCGTCCAGCCTGCTCGATCTGGGTCAAAATAACCAAGATGGCTAGGTAACTTTGGTATCATGTGACTATGTAGCCACACACGCTAATCAATTGAGAGGGTCATAGCTTACTTGGTGTCTCTAGCAGGAGTCTCCATCGGCCGAGGAGCCAGAGGGTTCGGGTAGCAGGAAGGCCAGACCAAGTGAGGCGTGTCAAAGATTCCTGTTGGTAGGAATGCACACTGACACATTACTGAGTTCGATGAATTCGGGGATCCACTCTCACCACCTATAGCTTTGACCAAATACAAGACTATCCTCGGGTTACTTGTTAGGGACTTCATCCCAATTAGGTACAGGAAGTGGATTGGGAAAGATGATGACCCGTGGAGGGTTCCCGAAAGTGAGAAGGATTACATATGGGATGTCAAGATCCCAGAGTATTTCACTTTCCCAACCAAGTATGATAGGGAGTTAGTCAAGAAAAAAGCAAAAGAAATCATGGGGACATGCTTCAAGAATTTCAAGGGGACATTGTACAAGAATTTTGTCCTCCAAAATAAAGAGCCAGATTTCGATGGTGGATAGTTTAGCAAGCAGAAGGACTTCTGGCAGGATTTTAAGGAATATAGGTTATCCAAGGAGTACTTAGCACTGAGTAGGAAGAATAAGGAGAACTCGCAGAAAGCGGTGAATCCTCATCATCTCGGCTCTCGTGGCTACGCCAAAAAGATGCTAGAATTTGAAGCAGAACTTCAAAAGATGGATTGCCTTGCTGAGGAAGGCGTTTAGGTTGAGACCGTCGATTGGGAGGCCAGATCAGTATTATACTGTATGGGGAGGAATGTACGGCACACCGAGGATGGGAGCTTTAGCTCCACAAATCAACCCATGAGCGAACTCATCCAGAGGATCTCCTAGGTAACTAAGGAGGTGAGGCAAGGGACTCGCACTTCTAATAGGGAGAAAGACATGCTCACCCAAGCACTCAGAACCAAGGAGCACCCTGGTCGCACTAGAGGAACCGATGTTGTTCCTTGGAAACTAGCATTCCCCCAAGAATCTAACACTTACCGGAGCCGCTCGAGGGGTAGAGCGGAACATGAGGCAGAGTATTTGAGGCGACTAAAAGAGATGGAAGACAGAATAGAAGCACGGATTGAGGCGACTGTTGAAGCACGAGTCGAGCAAATTTTGCTGTCCAAGGGGTCAGGAGTACCACAAAACCCTACTCCTACTGCCTTTAGCCCACAATTTAGGGGTCGCAGCAGCTGCGGATCGACCCCGCTCGACAAAGAAGAGGCGAATGTGCCTCATCTGGTGGACGACATCACTGAACCCGTCAATGTCAAGTTGTACATCCGTCAGGAATGGACAAAGGATAAGGTGGCGCTCGGTCAGGCCTAGCCTATGGGAGACGGGATAATTAATGGCCACCCAATTCCATAGGGGTACGCTCGTGTCACCATTGACAGAACACTTGATTAGAAGTATAACAAGATACCCATTGACTACCCCGTAGCAGAAGACAGGCCGAAACTTGATCAAAACAAGGGCTCTCAAGTGGCCTGGCGCAAGTGCTTCATTAAGCTTGACCATCAATTGTCCTCTGATGATGAGGACGACTGCGAGTCTTCGCCCACCCGCGATGATCACTCACCATCTCCCAACAGAGATCACTCTCCTCCTCATCTGGAGCCATCACCCCCAAGAAAGACAGAGGTCTCCTTCTATTCCTCCTCGTCCGACTCCATCTTCATCAGTTCCAAGAAAAGAGACTCCTCCTCCTCTTCCATCTTCATTAGCGTCGGGAAAACAGAATTCTCGTCGTCCTCCTCCTCCACCTTAGCCCAAAACAAGATCAAGGACATCCTCGTTGTCGTAGAAAAGGTCCTTGGATTCGGTCGCTAATGCTCCCAAAGTGGACAAACAGAAAAGAAAAAGGCCGTTTAGTGGCAGTGTTACCACCTTGATGAAAGAAAAATTTAAAGCACACATCTCGAAGGAAGATTGTGTTAGTTTATTAAATCTCTGTGCCTCACTGCCTTCGTTTTTGTTGAAGTCCGAATTCGAAAGGCAAACACAGAATAAATACGCTACAACAAGAGATGAAGAAATACACAATAAAGATTTAAGGAACATACAGAAGTACGTCGAAGAAAACCCAGGATTAACCATGGAAGAGGCCGCGAACATCTATTATGATGTACAAGGAACGGGAACTCTGGCAATGAAGTATGAAAGGGGCAATCTTTTGGTTCCCGATCATGAGTATAAAAATCTGACAACATATATGCGCCAATTATATGAATATTACATGGCTCAAGCAACAGAGATGGACGACTTTGGCTTTGAGGTTATTATTCGTTCGCCACATGTTTTCTATTATCCTGAAGAAGAGAAGTTCGATGTCGAGTGGGAGTGCTTGTTCCAGCTATACCAGAAACACTCTCTCGATGTTCAAATGTTGATGTTGTGGACTATGTAAGTACGCTACACGCACGATATTACAATTAACTACACTACAACAGCACAGGGATACAATAACACTAACTTGTGTTACTGTAGGTTGAAAAAAGTGTTACTAGCTCTCTTAGTAACACATTTTTTTTGTGTTCCAATTGGCCATGTTACTATAGACTTGTTTATTGTAACACATCTACTTGTCTATAGAAACATTTATCTAGTGTTACAATGATTTTTGCTATAACACTTTTTTTCTCTAGTAACACTTCACATTATGGTGTAATACATAGTTTGTAACACATTTATTTATCTATGGGAACATTTGCCTAGTGTCATAGTGATTGTCTGCTGTAACACTTTTTTTAGTTCTAGTAACACTTCTACATTATGGTAGAGCACAGTATGGAACAAAGGAACACATGGTTTGTAACACTTGTTTATATCTATTGTAACATATTTAGATTAGGAAATAAATATTTGTTTCGCCTATATATGTGGCACACGGATTATTATAGAATCACACAAACATGACACATTGCAAAATCACATAAACCACAAATTTTAATAATCATAACAAGATGCACATGTAGTAGGATGATTTCAAACATAGTGCTTGTTCAGATTAAATCATAGTATTTGTACATAACGATATGGCTCTATAGAGCAAACACACATAGTCCATACTAGAAAGAAAAATTCAAGAACTAGCTAGGATTCATAAAGTCCATTGCTTCTTCTTCCATTATTCTTTGTACACATCGATATAGGAATTCAACCATTAATCATTTGAACCTGCAAAGAAAATGTAAGTTGTAAGATTACAAATTAGGCCACATATGTACAATGATGTAAGTTAAGAAAGCTAGTTTGAACATACAAACATCGAAGGCCAAGCAATTGAGACTCCTTTGGCTTGAGCATCACCAATATTATTGCACCCAGGCCTAGGCCTCACTAATGGTTCATCTTTCGCTATAGCATGATCGATACACACTTTGTAGAATTGACTTCCTGTCTTAACTCCACCAACAATGGCTTCTGGATCAGTGCTCAAGAGAGTTGCATAGGCCACATTAACCTTATTAGGATATTTTGAAGTCATTAGTAGCACCATGGACTCAACCTACATTAATTTGACATAATCTCATAGTGACCAACAACCCTTAGTTGTACATCAAGATCATGCAATTAGAACAAGTGTATTATGTTCATCTACCTTCATTACAGAAAGTTGTTTAGGTGCTTGACGCTTGTTGCATGCAACCTTGTCATGAGCCACCTCCTGGTGTGCAATGGTCGTAGTCTCTCCAGGCCCTCCATGATGACCCTTACACATATAAAATAAAGTACGAAATATTAAGACAAAAATTCCTCTATAAATACTGCAAAGTGTGGTTCATAGATACCTTTTGTTTCTTTGTTGTTTTACTTGTGGTGGATAAAAGTAGACTGTCATCATCACTATATTCAGACTCACATGTTTCTTTATTCTAGTAAAGAGAAAAAAGACAGTAGCATGAGTTAATATAAAAAAAATCCTTTGTGAATAAAATAGTATTAAATTTACAAGAAAGAGACTTTACCAATTCATCCCTGTGTTCAAGGAATCCATCATTCTGGTTGGGTGCAACATAGTGAACTCTCTAAAAATTTGAAAAAATATTAAAGCCAAAAGACTAAATTAGGTGAAAATATGGAAAATAGAGCAAATACCTTTCTTTTAGAAAGCACCGCTTGATTCTGAGAATTGTTATGATCACTCCTAGCACAATTTCCCTGGAAAAAAAATAAAGTTTAAGTAACACATTTCAATACGAAGTTACAAATTAAAATGTACATTGTTACCATTGTTGCTTCTTGGTTCTCATGGTGCCTTTGATTGTTTTTTAGTTCTTCAATAACTTTGTCTTGCATTCTAGAATGCTCTTTGAGTTACCTTATTTCCTCCAACATGTGAGTCTCTACATCAGATGATGAGCCATCTAGTGAAACTATATTAATGTCCTTAAAATGGCATGTTCTTCGACCATAAACTTGTTTAGGAACTGGAAGCAATCCCATGCCGTGCACTTGTCCAGCTTTCTCTTCTCCCAACACCCGATGTAATGCATCACCTTCCCATGCAACTCCTCCCTCACTATTTTGTGCTAACTCTGGTTGTGTGTCTAGGAGATTTTCCAGTTCAACCTACAAGCAAGAAATCCGCACATTAGGAAACAAAAATAATTTTATATTTGCAAAAATTCTCATGTGCATATAGCATACCACTGGTTCATTTATCCCATTTCCCCTTTTCCTGTGAGTTGCAAGGTAAACCTTTGCTCTATGTGGCTGTTTTTTTTCAGGATCAGTTTGCCTCTCGAAAAATAGCAGTAAAGGAAAAGTAAGAAGAATCATATATAATTTTTTTAAACAGAAGATGACTCACCATGTCCTCAGACCAATGAGCGTAACTCTTTGTACCGGCTGTGTGTGTTGTCTTCTTCATTTGACAACTTATTTTGTTCTTCTCACTTAGGGTCTACAAGAAAAGTAAATTAATAGATAATGAACCATTATATATATAAAAATCAATAATGATATAGATAGTGATAGTAAAAAAAGCCAAATAGCGTCAATAATGGTGCCTTACTTGTCCTTCACTGGACTTCCAATATTTTACTAGGGCCTTCCATTGATCTTCATCGATATCATCTGGACAACGCTTGTTCAAAACAGACTTTTTCTTCTTTGGATTAAATAGTGACTTTTTTAATGTTGCCTTGTATTTTCTCCAATCTCTTCCAATTGATTTCAATATCTAGTTCTCACATGAATGAGGATATAAGAACTTTGTCTAAAATAAGAAAGTCACTAATGAATGAATTTGACTTCATGACATGATAACAAGCATATATATACTTAATCTTATAAAAACATTATGTCTTGTAAAATTTAGCTAACCTGGATGAATTGAATTATGGTTTTTGCATTGTTTTTCTTAACTTCTCTCCAATCTTTGGCACCAACTGGACAGTAACCACCATTTCTTGCTATGGTGCCCAAAAATTGTCCTAAAAGGCCACCTTCTTTTCCAATGGGTTGTCCAAGCATATTACATCTTACTACTATCCAATCTCCTCCAAGTAGATCCCAAACATGTGTTAAAACGGTCCCCTTTCGTTTACCAGGTACTTCATCGCCATCACCTATTAAAAATAGAATGATAGTGATAGTAATTGGTTAAGATGCAGTCCATATGAATGAGATTGATCTAACTACATTTGTACCTAATGTGTTCTAGTTCTCATCATCATGCTGCTCAACCTCGTTTGCATATAGTGCTTCCGTATGCATTACATTTAATCCTTTTTTTTTTTTTGTACCTGCTCTTCCTGCTAAACAAATGTTGGGGACATCAACACGTGTTTATAGTAAATATAATAAACAATATGTAATCTTTTTATTAAACAACTAGATATTTGTATTAGACTATCAAGATTGTATTTATTAAGTCACATACCACAATGGGGTTGGATATGCTAATCTTGGATGAAAATAAATCATTGATAACTAACAAGACTTGGAATGGTTGTCCTTGAATAATCAAATATACATAGAAAAGTAAATTATATGTTCATTCTAATACCTTTATTTTTTTTGGTTTAGATTTGGATGGTTCTTTGTTGGACTTGGTAGGTGCTAAAGTGGCCAGTCTTTGCTTCGTCACAAACAAATTAACCATCTTTTCGCTCTCACACTCGTTGAGCATTTCCATCACATCAGAATCTTGTTGTATTACAACCAAGCTATCTTTTCTCTTGTAGTATAGATAGACGACTGATGTGTACCCAGAACCCTCGATCAGATCAATCAAGTCGAAAAAGCATATCTCATCTCTATCCATTTCCCTTTGCACATGTTTATGTCCTTCAGCTTTCCCATCGCATTCCAGATTTATGATCTACAACTTTTATTTTGGTTGTTTCTCCATCCGAGATTCTTTTGTACCACTGTACACTCACTTGTGACTTTAGAGCGTATGGAGTTATGGACTCCTTTGGTATTAACTCTAAAAAATCTTATGATACGTAGTTGGACTTATTTTATTCGTGTATATAGGGCCAAATTTTCATTCGTGTATATAGGGCCCACAATCGATGTCCACGGTGAGGCTCTCCAACTATGCTTTTATTTGTGTATATCCGTTTTTAAGGGACTTGCCCCTACATCATCAGGCTGTTCAATGAATTCAGAGATGGACATCATCTTTGGCGCACGACGAGCACGTGTGGCCTGTGCACGTTGGGTTTGGGTCACGATGGGTTAGCTTACTACAGCTTAGTTGGTTGGAGTTTTGTGGTCAGGTCTCACCCTTATCTTAATTTTTTATAGTTTAAATTCTTCGATGCAAAGAAAACAATCCCTCACAGCCCGACCCAGAGTGAGGTGATGGCATTTGTAAGGGCGATCCTTTTCTCTCGAAGATCTCATGCGTATTTGAAAAAAAAGTCTACTTAAACATAAATTACATTACATAATTTAAATTTTGTTTTGTTTTTGTGACAAACTAACCGTAATAGAATAGTGTTTTCACATTATTAAAATTTTTCATCATGTTTGATGTATTCACGTGTCACATCTCTTCAACTTTTATGTGGACAGAAGACATAAGTGTGTCATCACACTTTTTTCTCAATAATTTAAAATTTTGATCAATATTTTGTCAATACAGCAATATTTTTATTAAATAAGAACTTATTTTATTCTAACGTTAATTAATTGCCTTTTTTGTTTAAAGAAGAATACGAGTTATCTTGGTCTTACAATTTTTTTAGATTTATAACACGTCTATGTCTTTAGCTCCATATGTGCGACTTTATAACAACTTTTTAGAATCTTTTAAAAACAATTTTTTCCACTATGCTATTTTAAAACGGAGTTACTTTTGGTCTAAAAATATTGGCGCACAAGTTTCCGCGAACAGCCGTCTGCGAAATTGAAAACGCCCTTATCTCTTATAACTGTCGTCTTCCAATCTCATCTACAGATCATCTCAACCCAATCCTGCAAGGGGAGGACATCCATGACGGTACCCTTCTCCTAGCAATCCATCTACTCAAGGCCAGACCCCTGCCCTCAAGTTCGGCGCCCCTCTCCTCCAGGCTGCCCGCCAACCCTCTTGTCCGTACGGTGACGCCGCCGGCTGGCACTTCCACGCCGCCTTCGCTCCAGGGCAGGGTGGCTGCGGGCCGGCCCTGCTACAGGATCCAGCGGGATATGTACTTCTCCCGTGCGGCCCTGCTCGTGCAGCAGCCAAGAGTCAGGGTGGTGGCGCTCTAGCTCATTGCCGCGTGGGCGGGCCGGCGGGGTGCCCGTTCAAGTTGTTCGCGTTTCACAACCTCGCGTGGCGTTGGCACTCCGACTGGTGACACCAACTCTCCAAGCGGGAGCAACAGAGCAAGGCAGCCGAGCAGGTAGGTAAGTAGTCCGTTGCTGGATAATGGGTCTATTTAGCTCAGGTTGTTCCGTTTGTTTTATCTAATTGGTTGGTTAATTTAGGAATTATTAGGATTGATAATTGGCTATTTTTTTGGTTAATTTAAGAATTACGAGTGAAATATAAAAGAAGTTAAGTAAAGACGGATCCATAGAAGTTACTGACTTGTATGAAGTGTCATTATATCAGTAACTCAATTGTCATGCTCATGCCAATGTTTAGATGAGAATAACAGGACATTGCAAACCAATGAATAAATGGAGTAGTCTTGTGCTTTTGTTTAGAAACTAAAAGTATGGAAGACAAGAACTAAATCATGTACGCCTATAGCCCTATACCTGTACTGCTGCTGGTGGTGGTCTGCTGTGGCCTGTGTGCCTGATGGTTGATGCCTTTGTATATCTATGAACTATTGCATAATGCATTATTGCCTTTGGTCTATTGCACTCCTGTGATAATGCTGATATGTTCCATTGATAAGTGATAACCTGCTGTGATCATGTAATTCCTGGGAAAAGCTTTTGCTTATGAACTAATTTGTCTCTGGCCTTGCTGTGACTGATATTGTACCTGTGAACTTAGAACTAGACATATAATTTTTATGTACATGTACAGTTATAAGAAATTGAGAACTAGGCACTTGATGTAGTATTTCATTTTTTACGGGCATAAATATGTATTAATTGCTAGGATGTCACCGCTACCGCCTTTGCTTGCTACTCCATGTTTGCCGTTTGGCATACTCTGTTCCACCATCATTGCATTTCTCTTCTCATCAACTAATTTTGGGCATGTTGTGCACCGGTACCTGCAGGAGAGGCACCCATTAGTCAGTTAAGCAACTGTAGTTGTCCTACAAGTGAGCATTACTAGAGTCCATCTATTAATCAGATAATCAGTAATCGCCACCAGTCATTAGTACAGCCTTGCTTGCCATGTTTGGAAAGACTAATATTTTATTACAAGACAAACTGTTTGAGTCCACTTTATATAATTCATAGCTTTTTATGTATTTCCAACATTTTGTCTCAGCTATTGAAGTACCACATAACTGATGCAGTGATAGTATCTCTTGATTTCAGTGAATTAATGGACTTAAGTGCTATTAAGAGGTTGTTGCAATCCAGAAGACCAAGTGATGAGTACATAGCTGGGGTACAGGGTTTTCTTAAGTTTGCCTATAGTGGGAAAAAGTCCGATGCAAAGATTCAATGCCCCTGTGTCAAATGTGTCAATAGACAATTACAAATGCAAGAAACAGTGTATGAGCACTTAGTGTGTGATGGAATGCTACGTGGATACACTATATGGGGCTATCATGGGGAAACCGCATCTTATATCTCTGCTAACAAAGATTCAGAGTCACCACGTCCAAGTTTAAACACTAATATGCGCCAAGTACTCCAAGAAGCCTTTGGATATATAGACGATGAACATCACACAAATGGACCTCACGCATCAGGTTTATCTGAAGATGGGCCAGATGCGGAAACACAAGATTTCTTTGATTTGCTTAGGGCTGCTGATGAACCTTTATGGGAAGGATGTGAGCTATCAAAACTTTCTTTCCTGGTCCTATTGTTTCATGTGAAGTCGACCAACAAGTGGAGCAATAAATCAATTAATGATCTACTTCAAATTTTACAGCTAGCTCTCCCAAATGGTTCAAATATACCTAGAACATTTGTGGAGGCTCGGAAGACCATTGCGAAGCTTGGTCTTAGATATGAGAAGATTCATGTGTGCCCAAATAATTGTCAGCTCTATTGGAAAGACAAGAAATATGATGACTTCTGTTCAAAATGTGGAGCTTCAAGATGGAAAAATAAGCCAGATAAAACATCATTAACAAAAAAGGAAAGAAGAAAGGCAACCCCAAATAAGGTATTGCGTTACTTTCCAATCAAACCTAGACTTAGAAGGCTTTTCATGAACAAGGAAACAACTAAGTTAACTAGATGGCATGATGAGGAGCGTACAAAGGATGGTGCTTTGCGCCATCCTGCTGAGGTTTGAAAAATCACTGATTCCCAGCACCCTCATATTGCATCAGATTCTCGAAACATGAGGTTTGGAATAGCAACAGATGGTTTTAACCCATATGGGAAGTGTAATTCTACCCATAGTTGTTGGCCAGTTGTATTAGTACCATACAACCTTCCACCATGGTTATGCATGAAAGATTCTTCTCTTATGCTCACTCTAATAATTCCTGGTTATCCTGGAAAGGACTTCCATACATTTATGCAGCCGGTTTATGATGAGCTAAATGAGTTGTTTGACACTGGTATGTCTACATATGATGCATCTCGAGATGAGAGATTTCAACTTTATGCTACAATATTGCATACTGTGAGTGACTACCTTGGGACAGGGATACTGGCACAGTACGGTGTTATGGGACAGTTGGGTTGTGTGTCCTGTGAAGATGAAACAAGTTCAATACGCTTGAAGCATGGCCTCAAGCAATGTTTCATGGGACACCGACGATGTCTACCCACTGGCCATGAGTTTCGTTATGATGCCAATTCATTTGACGGAACCGAAGAGCAACGGTTGAGACCTATTTCTCATTCTGGAGTATCTCTTTTGGAAAGGATAAAATCAATTAAAGACTTTGAGAAGTCCAAAACATGGAAGGGTGTTAGTGGCCTATTTTGTTTGTCTTACTGGAAGTATAATTTGCTACGGCACAATCTTGACTTTATGCATATAGAGAAGAATGTGTGTGAAAATATATTTGGGACACTTTTAGAAATGGATGCCAAATCAAAGGACAATCTACAAGCAAGGAAAGACTTGCAAGAAATGAACATCAGGCCAGATCTACATCCACAAAAAAGGCTAATGGTAAGTATTACTTGCCTCCTGCTTTGTATAACATGTCTAAAGAGGAGAAACAACAATTCTGTAAAGTCCTTCATGACATAAAAGTTCCAGATGGTTATTCTAGTAACATCTCTAGATGTGTAAATGTTGGTCAAGCAAAAATTTCAGGCCTCAAAAGTCATGACTGCCACATACTAATGCAACAACTTATGCCACTTGCTCTGAGAGGTCTTCTCCCAGATGAAGTTACATATATCTTATTTGATCTATGTGGATATTTTAGAGAACTGAATGCAAAAGTTCTCCACATGAATGAACTTGAGAAGTTAGAGGACCGAATCATAATGACGTTATGCCGGATGGAGATGATATTCCCTCCTGGGTTTTTCACTATCATGGTGCATCTAGTTCTTCACTTAGCAACAGAGGCAAAAATAGGTGGTCCTGTATGTTATCGATCAATGTATTTTGTGGAAAGGTACGTTTTTCTTATAAAAAAATAAAAGCCATGTTTGGTACCTTCGCTTTGCATGCTAAATTATAGTTTTTATTAATTTATACTAGTTTGTGTAGGTACCTTGGTGATTGGAAGTCAAACGTGAGAAATAAAGCTCGTCCAGAGGGCTGCATTGCAGAATCAGTTCTGGCAAAAGAGGCTATGCACTTTTGTTCAACATTTCTTGATGGTTTTCAGACATTGTCTAATAGGCTTTCGCGGAATGATGATAATGAGGAGTCACTTGGATGCTCTACTAGACATGCATCAACTCTTTTTCCTCAATCTGGGAAACCACTTGGGAAGCCAAGTAGTTATGTCCTGAGAGGTTTGGCTAAAGTACAAGCACATAGATATGTGCTATTCAATTGTTCCGATGTCGATCCATACCTTAGGTAATATCTCAAAATTGTAAACATAAATTTATTTTTTTGCCTCCCATAAATTTTCTTACATGTAAATTGTAGAGCTCATGCTGAAGAGATCATTGGAAAAGGTATTGGACGTAGAGCCAGTCATAGAGATGTTGAGAAAATCCAAAATGAGAAGTTCCATCAATGGTTTAGAGGTCATGTAAGTACCTTAACTCAAAATGCTTATGTAGCACTAACGTGCAGGACTAAACTTGTATAATTGTACAGATAATGCAGTTAGAGAGGGAAAATGGCATTCATGGTGTTAAAGATGACATTAGATGGCTAGCTCGTGGCCCAGCTTGATGCTTGCAAAAGGTAAGGTAGATGCTTTCAACAATCGAGGTTTCCGTTTTAGGCCCAAACGGTTGGATAGGGTGACACAAAATAGTGGTGTAGTGCTAACTGCAAAAACATCAAGTTATGCCAGTGCAAGTGATGGTAGGCCAGTTTTAGGTGATGTGACTTACTATGGGAGGATAATTGATATTATTGAGCTAAACTACTCTGGGAATTTTTCTGTGGTACTTTTCAAATGTGAATGGGTTGATGTTCTTTCTAAAAGAGGAATAAAGAAGGACAAGTATGGCTACACACTAGTTAATTTCTCACACCTGATACATACAGGAGAAAAGTTTGTTCATGAACCGTATATTTTCCCTAACCAAGCTGACCAGGTGTTTTATGCTGAAGACAAAGAAAACCCTGGGTGGTCTGTAGTCATGAAGATGAAACCAAGAGATATATATGACACAGGTTGTGATGGATGGGAAGATGATGTAGAAAATGAGCCATTCCATGTCACACACCTTGGAGATATGTTCAATAATGCAAATGTAAGACATCAATGGGCTAGAACAGACATTGAGGGAACCACGGTGGATGCTAGTGATGCTGTGGATGCTAGTGGCAATGGATTGAATGACCAATCATAGTTCATGAGGTGCAGTACCTGACTCTTTATTGTGCAAGCTCATTTCTTCAATGGTTTGTGTTTCTCCTTTTTCTTTATTGTGTAATTGTACAAGTTCTTCTCATATTTATTCAATTTTTACTATAATGATAATTTATATATGTGAACTTGTACGTTATCTACCTAGCGGGGTCTTACTAAAGTGAAGACAATAGAAAATCAGTCTTATCTTGAATTCCTACATAGGTGATACATGTTCAAATTTTCAGTTCAGAGTTAGGGTATGCTCTATGTGTTAGCAAGCAATTATTTTTTGAGGTCAGTCTTATTGCCAAGTGATGCCAGCATACCCTACCTCAGTAGTTTCAAGTAGAACGTGTGGGAGCTATATATATATATATATATATATATATATATATATATATATATATATATATATATATATATATATATATTCCATGAGATGCCTTGGTTTGCGGGCTTAGTGAGAGAAGATATGTTTCTTAACCTGTATCTGCATTTCTCCCAAGCCTTTTTTTTCTTGGAAGTCTTATAGAGAACTTTGATAGATTGGAAGATTAACTTTCTTTGATACAATGCCATTTGCAGGTCAAACTAAATGGGATTATTCCTTAATGTAATTTAATTTTCGTTTTTTGGATTTTGTCCCATCTTTTTCTAACTTGTTGGAGTAATTGTCCTTGCAGATTTAATTTGTTTACTGAATATGAAAACATGGCCGATGAAATTTCTGTTTGATGGTACATGTGAGCCCAAGGATTCAACTAATAATAAATGTACAATGGATTGGCTTGTGGGTTCAATAAGACGACCAGATGCATAAATAAGGAAATATTGGGATGATGAAAGTTCAAATTATTAATTATTTTTGAGTTTGTAAATGTATACCAATGTTGCTCAAAACACTATGTTTTTTTGCTCATATCACATTGAATTTTTCCGGAACCTCTTCTCTCTGAATCCAGAGATTAAGGAAATTATTGACACTTGCTTTCCCATTTGTAAATTATGAATGATCTTGATGACTCCTTGTTAAATATTGTGTTGTTATCTGCGGTTTCACATACCAAATTTGTAGCGTGTGCTACATATAAATCATTATGTTTTTAGTTGAGCTAAAAAAAATAGTTTGAGTATTTGTTTCTTTGTAAATGCAATTTTATCTTCTTCTAGAAAATCTAATATTTTTCTGTTACATAAGTTTAGTTTTTGCTTATAGACACACTCGCACATGTTTATCTTATCAATTCTTTTCTATATAACATATTTCAGCAACAAAATAATTTTCATATAAAGTCTACTATGCTACAATCTTAATTTTTTACTATAACTATAAAGTCACATGTTATAAACATAAACACGTGCATTCATGGGTGTGGATGTAGCATAGGTCATGACTGTGGAGCAGCCATTTATTGTGTGGCTGTAGATTTATTCTAACTAGTGTATTATAGGAGGTAGATTTACATGGTGCTGCTTTCTTTTAAGATGTCAACATGGTTTGTCTAAATCTTCCATTTTGCACAAACTGTCAATCAAAATTATTAGGCTCATTTCTTCAATAAATATGAGAAGAACTTGTACAATTACACAATAAAGAAAAAGGAGAAACACAAACCATTGAAGAAATGAGCTTGCACAATAAAAAGTCAGGTACTGCACCTCATGAACTATTGGGCAGATTGTAAATGAAAAACCCATGCTATATGGGCCAAAAAAAAAATTGGGCCAATTGGGCAAATTGTAAATGAAAACCCATGCTAGCTGGGCCAAAAAAAAATTGGGCCAATTGGGCAGATTGTAAATGAAAAACCCATGCTATATGGGCCAAATGTTAAATGCCACGTCACCCGCCACGTCCTCTGCCATGTCATATGTGCCATGTCACCATACATGTGGCAGTATTCTATTCAATATGTTGTGACGAGTTTTGTCTTGTCACGAATTATTGACAGGAGAACTATTGTCTCTGTATTAATGAAAATGTCCTCTGGTGGTAATAGAAGCTCCTCCAAAATGGCTCCGACTCCTCCAAAGAAGCCCCTCAGGAGGAGCCTTGCCAAACACCCCCTTACTCATTGTTACTTGGTTCACATGTGATGACAATGACGTGATTGCCTAACAGCCTTGACGACATCTAGGTGCGATGTTCGTGTCGCCTATGAATAGGAAGGTCCACATGTATATGTTTCTTTGTAACACTTGGACTGTAACATTATTTTGTGTTACTACAAGGTATATATTTGTAACACATTTTATATGTTCCATTTATGTGTTACAATATAGTACACTTTTGTAACATTTTGCTTGTAACATTAATTTTGTGTTACTATAATTATTGCCAGTAACACATTTTTATAAAAAAAATGTTTTGTGTTACAACCGAAGTCTGTAACACACTATTTTATGTTACTATGAAATTTCACTGAAACACATTGATGAATATGTTATAAAAAAGTGATACAATATCCTTGTTTTGTAGTAGTGCTACTCTCTCGAGACATAAATTGTTAACTTCTAAGCACTTCCCATGATTTTTTGTAGGTGTATAGCAAAATTTTGCATTCTAAAAAGCAAATAGGATTACATAGGCTTCTTGGACCCCTTGCGAGTTAATGAGAGAACATGTCTAGGCCTCCATGGATGTGACGTGGAAGACCTAAAACAGAGATTGACTGTGTTTTCGACGAATTCACGATGAAGAAGAAAACCCACATACTTCTAGCCTACAACTGTGAGTATGTGTTCTCGGCTTTTAATTTTATGCTTCTTTTTTCGTTAAAATTATTCGATAATTAGGATTATGTGATTGCAGCAACCATTTCGTCTTCATTTGTGTCAATCTTGCCAAAAATCTTATCGAGGTGTGGGACTCGAAGAAAAAACCATTTCATCATCTGGATGCACTGGTGGCAATGCTGAATTAGTAAGCGATCCTAATAACATATTATTTTCTAATCACACATACCGCTTTCTAATGTTTCTCCCTTTAATGTTGCTCAGTGTCCGAAGAAGACATATCGGTGGGACGCCGGTTCCATTCAAGGTTATCGAAATAGAGGGGAAGTACCTATCACAGCCAGCGGGAAACAATGAATGCGGGTTCTATGTAATGTGGGCAATGCTTCACTACATCGGCGGGAAATCGAAAGAAGCCGATAAGTTGGTGTGTATAATCCACATTTCATTTATGTCTGTTAATAATTCAATAAAATGATTTACTGTTCCTCTTTGGATATCATCTTTTTTGAACAACAGCGCAAGAAATATAACCACCAAAGGTTGTTAGACATGGAGATCGTCGCACTGCAATCGGAGCTCGCAAAATTCATCTTAGCCGAGGTATTGGAAAAAGATGGAGTATTTTCCATTGCACAATCCGTGAAGTACAAGGACCAGTATGGCCCGGCTCGCCAGATTATTGTAAGAAGTCCGAGAAGCATTGCACAATCTGTGAAGTCCGAGAACATTTCTTTTTTATTTGGAGGGATCGAGATATGGATAAGAACATTTGAACTGTAACCGTAACATTTGTAATATTTAATACTGATGGACCTATCATCTACGTAGCGTATATAAAGCGAAACCCGTATATAAATTAAAATTAATTATAAAACAATAAAATACGAACGGGCCATCACTACCGGTTAGCAACGAACCGGCAATGTTGTCGTAACCATCACTGCCGGTTATCAACAAACCGACAGTGTTGTCTTGATCAACACTGCCAGCTTGAGCCATGAACCGACAGTGTTGGCTTGCTCAACACTACCGGCTTGAGCCATGAACCGACAGTGTTGGCTTTCTCAACATTGCCGGCTTGAGCCATGAACCGATAGTGTAGGCTTGCTCAACACTGCTTGAGCCAAGAACCGACACTCTTGAAGCAACTATCACTGTCGGTTGGGACTACAAACCGGCAGTGTTGTTCAACTAGACACTGTCGGGTAGAGCCAGGAACCGACACCGCTGCCTGTAGATCAGTGTAGGTTTTTAAGAACCGACAGTGATGTCAACCCCCCATCACTGTCGGTATGCCATTGTCGGTTTAAAATCCAGCAGTGAAGGGTTTTTTTTGAACCGACAGTGATGTCCAGATTTGGGGTAGTGCCAATTCCTACACTCCGGAGGTGGACCTAGCCCAACAGGAGCTGTCCACATCATATAAAGAGCTAGAAAAACAATCTTAGGCACCGTGTTAAAAACCTAGATCGGACCCAATTTATAAGCCTCTTCATCTCGGCCTCCATCAGCCCATCCTCAGGTGGCCTAATGCCACACTAGGTCCCTCTACGTCCCAATGTCGAGGACTCTGCTAAGCGGTGGTTCGTCCAATGGTAGCCCAAAAAATAGGCGATGTCCTCCGGCGTAATTGCCATCATGTCGCAGTGAAGGTGGAAGGTATGGGTCTTCGGCCTCCATCAGTCCACGGCAGCGGTGAGTAGTGTTGGGTCAAGGTCGGGTAGCCCGGAGTTTACAACCTAGGCAAGCTCGAGAAAGCCGGCACATCATAGGTGCGACGCATACCGCTCGTCCCAGAGGTGTTCTGTGTGGGTCTGTGGCCTCAATGCATGCAAGGGTGATAGCGGGTTGACGTTTAGGTGAGCTCGGTGCTTGTCGTTGTAGAATCTCTCAAACAGAGGGTACACTGGATGTTGCGCCATCCTGGTTCATAAAGACATGAAAACAGTTTGAAAAAATGTTGTAACAAATAAAATGCATTGTAGTACCATGAACATAAAATATACGAGGTCATCCCTATGTGATCCAAACAAACTACTAGGAATACATAGCCATGTAAATTAAACCCAATGTGATGCAAATAAACTACTAGGTAAATATAACCGAGACATACTAACTAAATGTAACATAAACTAACTAAGTAAATACTCCCTCCAAAAAAGAATGTAGATCTCAATTTCCAAGGAGTTAAACAGTATCAAGTTTGACCAAATATCTATAAAAGTTATACTAATATTTATGATGTACAATAGGTACCATTAAACTAAGCATAGAATATAGTTTTATAATATATATGCTTCAAAATATAAATATTCATACTTTTTCTAGAAACTTGATCAAATTTGAGATTCTTTGACTTATTGGGAAATGATATTTACATTATTTTTTGGGATGGAGGTAGTATAAACTAATATAGCTAAATAATTATAATCCATACATAAACCTAACTAATTATTAAGAGTCAATTTTCTCAGTGCCATTAGAAATTTCATAACGTCTCTGTGTGCCATTGAAATTGCTGAATTTCCTTGTTAGCTATTGAAAAAAAAACCGTTGTATGCCACTTTCGACATGTTCCTTTAGTCTTTTAATGGATAGACACTGAACGAGCACTGAAACTACTTGAAATGACCTTGCGGTACTTGTTCTAAGCTAGAGAAGAAAGAGGAAGTGGCGATCATCTACAAGTCACACCGATTTTGGAGAAGAACGGATGGGAGAGATGAATGCTGAAGCCATGACCATACGACTGTTTTGGTGTCATGGTGAAAGGATAAGGATTGGTAGGTCCCACTCATCAGTCTCATTAAGGGCATCAGGATTACGGTGCTCGTTCAATGCCTCTGTCGGTCAAAAGACTAACGAAATACGTTCAAATTGGCATACAGGGGATAATTTTTTCGCTAATGATATGACGTGAGCGCCGTCTGTCTTGACGCCACGCGCCCGCACTCCGCCTTATCTAGCGCCGCTCGTCAGTCCGCTTCTTCGAAAAAAGATAGCGCTACTCCCTTCTCTAGCGCGAGGCTCCTCGCCGCAGGCGGTGCGAGGCCACTCGCTGTGGCTGTCTCCAGCGCGGCGGCGGCGCATCCGCCCCCATCCCCCGCTGCTCCGCGCTCCTCTCCCCAATCCGCGCATGCACAGCGTGGCCGCCCACCCCAATTTGACATGCCACCGCCGCCATCCCCCGCGGCGCCTCCATCCCGCGCCGCGGCCCACTCTGGCGCACCGCCGCTGCCATTCCCCGCGGCACCCTAATCCCCCGCAACACCTCCATTCCCCGCCACGCCATGCTGTGCTCCATCCTCCGCTGTGCCCAGGCCAGGTGCCCAGGAGAGGGGTTCGTCGCTGGCCGGGCATAGCTGGCCGCTGACAAGCCGCGCCACCATCCTCGGTCGTCCCCCTGCTCTGCGCTGCGTCGTACGGAAGAAGGGTGAAAACGCATGTTGCAAGCATATGTTTTAAGTGTTTCAGATGTTTCATAGGTATGTTGCAAGTGTTTTATATAGATGTTGCAAAAGTAGATCGAGATGTTGCATATATTGCAAGTGTTTCAGAGGCATATTGCAAGCATTTGTTCAAAATGTTTCATCTGTTTCCAGACGTATGTTTGCATGCGTTTTTTATTTTGGATGTTGCATATGTTTCATACATGTCGCAAGAGTATGTTCCAATTATTTTAGTTGTTTTTCAGTCTTATGTTGCAAGTTACATGTGTGTTTATCTGAAATGTTATGTATGTTTCAAATGTATGTTTCAAATGTTCCAGCTGCTTCATATGTATGTTGCATTCAAGTATTTCATGCTTCAGAGATGTGTTTAGAGAGTCATGGTGCACTTGGGGTCCTGCGGACGGGGGTGTGCTTGTGCTCGTCATGGCTCCCGGGTCCCTCCCGCGCGGAGAGAGGGGAGTGGTGTTGCTAGGAAGAAGCCACGAGCACAGCGACAAGAGCGGGGTGCGCGTACGGGGCGTTTTGAGGCTGATGGGTGCGGGCTGCGCGTGCGTCCGTCTAGACTCTGGACGTCCGGGTGCTAGCCATGTTTATTTTTTTCAATGGCTGACAAGAAAGTTCAGCAATTTCAATGTGACACCGAGAGAATCGGCTCAATGATTAATCCAAGTATAAACATATATCCCGTTCATGCATGCTGTGGAAGTGAAACCTGTTGTGAATCAAAGTCGCCCTGTTCGCTTGGCTTATAAGCCGTATTTTTTCAGCCAACGAATAGTATTTTTCTCTCACAACAAATCAGCCAACAGTACTTTCAGCCATGGCTTATCAACGAAGCGAACAGTACAAATGTGAACAACAGACTTTGAATGGTGGCCAATTAAATGAAGAGGAGGAGAAAGTCTAAGAGTTCAAACACTGTAACTTTGTATTCATCTCAGCCTCCTTTGCTATAAATAGGAGGTCACTTTCACCATTGTAAATCACCAGAGAAGAAAGTGAAATAAAGAAAGACTCCTTCCTCTTCTACATCTCTCTGTTCTTGTGTTGTGTGTGCTTATGTTCAATTCAGAGAACACGATTCCTAACACGTTAGCTAAAAGGGTAAGAAGGTAGGAAATCAGTTCTTTCACATGCTTGTTCATTCATACACGATCTGCACCTCTGTACATGAACAAGAACACACTCTAGCACAGACACATTACCCACTGTGTCGCTGGCAAATCGGCAGTGCCCGGTGACACGAAGGCGGCTCAGCCGCCGTCACCATCCTAACGCCGGAAGCGACCTCGTCGGCCCTGAAGTGTCGACAGTGGTGATGCAAGGATGGCTCGGCCTCTGCTCGCCAAGAAATGGCCCTGGAGTGCCCAACAGACGCCAGCTGCCCCACGACGACCGTGGGCGCAGACAGCAGAGCCTTGACAGGCCGCTGTAACACCCTCGGTGTTACGCCTTAATCAAAATATTAAACCATGTCATGAGCATCATGTTTATGTATTATTGCATATGGTAAATGAGAAATTAAATTTTATTGCACTAATTCTCAAATTGAGCTCTAATTTATTCCTTGTCCAAGTTGTCCTTCTAGCACGTCATCTCTCTCCACGTGAGAGCTCCTTAGCCACAAAGTCAAATGATAAATTATTGTCATTCACTAATTATTAGCATACCACTTGGCAAGATTTATATCTCCATCAATCTCGCGACGCGCCTCTGTCATCTCTCGTTATTCTAATTATCCCGCCTTTACTTCGCTTGCTAATCGCCTTGCAAAATTATCAGCGCACGTCGCGCTGTCGCTGCCATAGTGTGTCGCACACGCTACGCATTTATATCACTCACAAGCTCAGCCGCTGAGCACTCCGCTCGATCACTGCTCAGCTGTTTTGCAAATAAAGGACAGGCACTTTTTCCACACGGTGACACTGTAGCAGCATAGGAACACTGTTCATAGTAGAAAACATGGTTGCTGATATTTTGATCCTTTCTACACGCAGCACTGTAGCAGTGACGGAGCACTGTTCACCCGTGGAACACTGTTCACCCATAGACAACACGGTTCCTGCTGTTTCGATCAAATCGCTGTAGCACGAAGAATCACTAAGAATCGCTGTTTTGGTACAGGAGTGTAAGCACATGCACCAGTTTCCTAGTTAAATGATCATAGATGACATATGAGCCCTGATATTGTGATCGGATCCACATCATACCTGTGAATGGTTGAAATCATTGGATCGAGTAAAGCCGTTCATGTTCTGAAAAGATCAGGATAGTTCTACTAGTCATAAAGCAAGTCAAGTCTTCGGTTAGTCAAGGAGACAAGGACTAGGACACTAGACTCTCTTTTCCACTGTAGGAGAAAGATAATCACTGACTTGAAGGAACCTGCACAGCACGGCATTGCAGCAAAGGCTCTGTCCTGGCTTGGAGACATGGCTCATCTACTCAGCTTCACTCTCGTGGCCCATTCCCTAGTCTTGATCCAAAGACTTAGACTATACTCGTACACTATAGCTGAACCGTGTCACACGTTTGTCAGAAGCCTGAAGGCACTGGCTCTGCTTTGACTTGTTAGGTGACAAAACACTGTTCACATTTCCACACGCATCCATTGTCAGCACGGTAGCGGTACGAGCATGACTGACCGTGACCGCGTGCAACAAGCCAGCTTCTCCCTCCCCGCGTCTTTTGCCTTTATAAGGACATGTCGAGCCATCGAGCTGTTTCGCTCCACTGATCATTCACTTCTCTCAAATCAAGTAACCAGCATCTCACATCCGATTCACCGCTTCGTGTTCTACCTTTTCCAAGAACACGCAAAGGTGCGAATAGATCAGTTGGTTAATCAAGCTAATTGGCCTCCTCCAATAATATCGTTTTCTTCATCTCTAGAGCTCATTTGAATTTATTTATTGATTGTGAAATAAATTTTGTTAGATTCCTAAATTCATGATCTATCTGTTAGTGTAATTAGTTCGTATAGTTCAGTGATACCTTTAGGGTTACTTTATTATTTTGAAATGCTTATTATGGTTATTTAGAGAATGAATTTTTTTATGATGCATGGTAGCTAGTGCACCTTGTTTTATTATATATATAGTAAATTGATATTAACAATAAGGATGCCTTTAGTTGCTAAGATAATACATGAAATATTTAATACTTGTTTAGTGGGAATAATAGGTAACTTTATGTATTAGTCATTAGAGTTAGCTTAGTAGCTTGGTAAATGTATTCTTATTTTAAGAGTTGTGGTTGCCTATATATTAATTATTGCATCATCATCACGCATGCATATAGAGGACGAGCCCACCGGAGATCGTGACATTCGGCGAAAGGTGAGTACGATGAAGTCATCGAAGAGTACGAGGAGATCCTCGTGCGGGAGGACGCGTTTGAGCCACCCGTCATCGACTTTCTTGTCGACACCGCTACCGCCTAAAGGCAAGCCCCGGTGCATAACCCCTATTTTTAAATGATCTGAATATATTTATATGATATGCATTTACGTTACAGGCATTTTATGGAAGCTACATGCATAAATATATCCACCATGAGTCCTACTAGTATAGGTCGAGTAGCTGCTATGCTCAGGATGTTCGGTAGCTGAGTAACCTGTCGTTACTCGCAAATAGGTGTTTAAACTGTGATATCATGATGAAATAATGGAAAGGAAAATGGTGACCGGACGGGGATGTGGATTTGGTACTGGTGGGTGTGAGGGGTTGTGTCCTGCGGCCAACAGGGGCATAGCCCGGTTACACTTTTTCCCTGCCTGTGTCGATTAAGGACCGGTCGTTGCATATGACTCTAGGCAAGTCACAGATTATTGT
Source organism: Miscanthus lutarioriparius (assembly GCA_904845875.1). Classification (NCBI taxonomy): domain Eukaryota; kingdom Viridiplantae; phylum Streptophyta; class Magnoliopsida; order Poales; family Poaceae; genus Miscanthus; species Miscanthus lutarioriparius. Next base: position 76,852,977 of record CAJGYO010000004.1, read on the forward strand.
CCCGAGCACATACTTGGGTATGGGCGCAGGGAAGGCTTGCTGCTCTCTTGTCGTGGATCCGGCTCTTTCCGGACCGACTGATGGGAAGAGGAGGTGGTGGAGGTCCTTGCACCGCACTGAGTCCGGGACTCGGGATGTGGGGCTTGAGTCCAAGTTTGGGCGGGGACACAGACACCCGGACAGAGAGTGGTGGGTTAGTCTTCTTGTGCCTCGGGTACAAGCGGGCGTAGGTCTTGAGGCACCCAAATCTGGGCACATTGATTCGCGAATCGCCGGGTTATCCGATGCGGCTTGTCTCATGCGTTTAGCACCGTAGTAAGAACTGAAAGTTGAAAGGAGAAGAAATGGGCCGATTGCTCAACTCTTGCTTGAAAGTAGAACATGCTTATATAGATTGACTAGATAAAAACTTAATACGGCTGATGATAATAATGTATCAATAAGGACTCACTATTAGTATTGCTTTTTGCTAAAAGAGAACCAGCAAACCATAAAGCCTAGCATATTCCTTGGAGTCGGGAAAGTATTTCCACTGTCGGATAAGTCTTGCGAGTACATTGTGTACTCAGAGTTTATTTACCCCTGTTGCAGGTGACGCTTGAGGAGTTCCTTGTGTGGAGGATCCATCTGGTGGGCTCAAACGGAATCCTCGTTATCTTATCGCTAGATGTTATCTTTTAATATTCCGCTATTTATCATTCCGCACTCTATATTTGGTATTGTAATAATGTACTTTTCAAGAAACTCTAATGTATGAGATAGACTTGTGTTGTAACTCGTTTTCATTATTGGATCCTTGGGAAAAATGTGGATCTTTCGGGTTCTCCCTTGGGGTGTGCTCGACGGACACCGCTCGCTGTAGTTACTTTCGAGGTGCTTAGTGTCTGATGGAAGACAAGCGCCTTCGTAAGTATGCTATTTCGGGTGGTTCTGCCACAGTTGGTACCAGAGCCAATAATGGTCACGAATTCCTCACTCTTTTACAAAACTAAAAGTGGACCAACAAAAGTTTTGCGAAAAGTAGGATGCGATTAAGTTAAGTATAAGCCCTAGCTATATGGTATATCTAGGATAGTGGCACTGGTTTTATCTAATCAGTTTATGTAGGTACACTGACTTACATGACGTAAGAAATCGCTTAGTATACGGAAAGTGAGTGTGCGATGTGCCGAAAATTTTACGAACGCCGCTATATTCCGGCTTGAGTGAACGTATAGGTCGAAGCATGCATCATATAATAGCATCTTACTTGAACTAGGAATCCCCCTTCACGTATAATGAAAGTAGTAAATTGGTAGGATTAACTTAATGAATGCCTTAAAAAATGTGCTGCCATTTCTTTAATCCCTGGATCCTGATCGGGAAGGTGTTCTAATGGATGGTTCGTCTCTCTTATAGATGAATCTGATGTCCGGATGTGGGAGCACCAGTTCGGGAGCGGCCAACGAGGGCCATGGTCACAGTGCTCAGGCCTTTGAGCGTGGCAACGAGGGAGCTCGGGAGGTTCCACCCTTGGTTCCTCAGCCTTTTCCGCCACCGCCTCCGCCGATGTCCGCCGCGGAGGTCATGGTGGAGTTGTTGGCTGCTCGCCAGGAGTCAGCCGCTGCTCGTCAGGAGACAGCTCGTGCCATGGAGATTATGGCACAGGCCCTCGCGGGTCTCGCCCGTGGAGGCCCCGGAGGCAACGGTGGGAATGGAGGTGGTGCTCGTTGTCCTGAGGGACAGTCCTCTTACCAGGACTTCCTCAAAACCCACCCGCCCACATTCACACCGTCGGACGATCCATTGGAGGCGGAGCACTGGCTTCGCACATTGGAGCAGAAGTTTCGGCTGCTCGGAGTGGCCAACGAGCAGAAGATGCACTTTGCATCCCAACTGCTTTTGGGTTCCACAGGTGCCTGGTGGGAGACTTTCCAGGCCACGGAGCTGCCGGATCACCTGGTGACGTGGCAGGAGTTCTCCACCGCCTTCCACGAGTTCTTCATACCTGCTGGTGTTATCCACCAGAAGGTGACCGAGTTCATGGAGCTACGTCAGGGGAGCAGGACAGTAATGGAGTATGTGACCCAGTTTAACCACTTGGCTCAGTATGCTGGTAGTCAGGTGGACACGGATGACAAGAAGAGGGATCGCTTCTTTCGCGGTCTCACTCCTGCTCTTTAGGAAAAACTGTACCTGGGGAACTATCAGACCTTTGGGGCTCTGATGAACGCCGCCATTGCTCTTGAGGGTTTCCAGCGGGCATCCTAGGCGGATTGGAAGCGGAAGCGGGTGGCAGCTGGATCCTCCAGCCATCCCCATACTCAGAAGGTGCAGATTGTTAGGCGGGGGCCCTATCAACCATCCGGCGGGCCTCCGTACCGGTCACCCCAAAGAGACATCATAGACTTCACACTACTCGGTACAAGGCACCTCAAAGAAAGGTGTGCAGCCCCCAATGAGACTTCGAGGATAGCTGGTTCCACCTCGTCAGGGATTCCGGAACAAGCCTGGTGCTTGTTTCAAGTGTGGCAAGGATGGCCACTATGCCAGGGAGTGTCCTCAGCAGCAGACAGCTCAACCGTCTCAGCCGTCTACAAATTCTAGGCTGATTAAGAGGACTTTCATCAAGAGGAAGGTGCCCAGCAGATCTGGTCAGGTGCACTTCATGGATGCTCAACAAGCTATGCAGCAGGAGACAGTTATGGCTGGTATGTTTACCATCGAATCCCATCCAACTTTGGTGTTGTTTGATTCTGGTGCATCGCATTCCTTTATGAGCATGGGGTTTGTAGAGCGGCACAACTTATCACTATTGGCTATACCGTATGCCTATAAGATCCGTACTGTGGGTTCTCAGATGTTCATCAATACCCGCACGGATACAGTAAGTTTGGTATTAGCCACCCACACTTACCGTCTACAGTTCATGATAATGCCTGGGCAAGGCATTGATGCTATTCTTGGAATGAACTGGTTGCGGTTGTATGGGGTAGTACTGGATATGAAGAGAAGAAGTGTAGAGTTACGGCTTCCATTTTCTGAGGATAGGATGTCTCTCATCATACCCTCAGAACCGGTCTTACCTGTTGCTGCCCATGCTGAAGCCGTTCCTGATCTTACCTCCATTCCAGTAGTACGTGAGTTTCCAGATGTTTTCCCTGAAGATCTTCCTGGATTGCCACCGGACCGTGAGGTAGAATTCTCCATTGAGCTTGAGCCTGGTACTGCTCCTATCTCTAGGCGTCCGTACCACATGGCTCCGAGAGAACTGGCAGAAATGAAGAAGCAACTGGAGGAGTTGATGGACAAGGGTTTCATCTGCCCAAGTTCTTCACCATGGGGTTGTCCAGCGATTTTCGTGAAGAAGAAGGATGGTACTCTACGGATGTGTGTGGATTACCGCCCCCTCAATGCGGTAACAGTTAAGAACAAGTATCCTTTGCCCCGCATAGATACTTTGTTTGATCAGTTAGCTGGTGCCAAGGTGTTCTCGAAGATAGATCTCCGATCGGGCTACCATCAGATCAAGATCAGGCCACAGGATATACCAAGGACAGCTTTCTCTACTAGGTATGGGTTGTATGAGTACCTAGTGATGTCTTTCGGTCTCACCAATGCCCTGGCTTTCTTCATGTACCTAATGAACTCAGTCTTCATGCCGGAGTTGGATAAGTTTGTGGTAGTGTTCATTGATGACATTTTGATCTACTCCAAGAATGATGAAGAGCATACCTGTCACCTCCGGATAGTCCTGACTCGACTTAGAGAGCACCAGCTGTATGCTAAATTCAACAAGTGCGAGTTTTGTTAGATCGAGTGCAGTTTTTGGGACATGTGTTGACACCGAGGGCATTTCAGAGATCCCAAAGAAGGTGCAAGATGTGTTAGATTGAAGTCTCCTAGGTCCGTGCACCGATCCGTTAGTTCCTTGGGCTAGCTGGATACTATCGACGTTTCATCCCGATTTCTCCAAGATAGCCCAGCCCATGACTAAGCCGCTTGTAAAGAAGCTAAGTTTGTTTGGGGTCTAGCTTGTGAAGAAGCTTTTCAGGTCCTCAAGACTTTTCCGACCACTTTCCTCTGATTGGCTCAACTCGATATTGAGAGGCCCTTTGATGTTTATCATGATGCCTCAAGATGGGATTGGGGTGTGTGCTTATGCAAGAGGGCGTGTGATAGCTTATGCTTCGTCAATCCCGAAGAAGCACGAGGTGAACTACCCTACCCATGATTTAGAGCTAGCTGCTGTAGTTCACTCTCTGAAGATTTGGAGGCATTATTTGTTGGGCAACAAAGTGCATATCTTCACTGACCACAAGAGCCTTAAGTATATTTTCACTCAGTCTGAGTTGAACATGAGGCAAAGGAGATGGTTAGAGTTGATCAAGGATTATAATTTGGAAGTCCACTATCATCCAGGAAAAGCCAATGTGGTAGCTGATGCCTTAAGTCGTAAGTCGCATCAGGTTGAGGATATACCCTTGTCACTTCACCACATAGAGGTGCTAGCTCAGATTGCTTTGACCTCGTGAGTCTGCTGGAGCAAATTATTCGGGAACAAAAGGAAGACCTCGAAGAGATTCCTCACATCAAGAAGTTGCTAGTCAAGGACGTGGACCTCATTTTAGCATTGATGAGTCGGGAGTCATGAGATACAAGGATAGGTCTGGTGGTTCCATCCAATGAAGAGCCGAAAAGAAAGATTTTAAAAGAAGCCCATCATTCCAAGTCGTTTCTATCCACCACCGGTAGCAACAAGATGTACCATGATCTACGCCAACTGCATCGGGTGGTCTTACATGAAGCAAGATATCACCCAGTTAGTTGCGGTGTGTGACACTTGTGAAAGAGTCAAGGCGATCATATGCGTATTCTAGATATCTATGCCCTTGCCCATTCCTGTTTGGAAATGGGAGGATATTTCCCTGGATTTCATTGTGGGTTTACCCCGCACCTCCTCGGGCTTTGATTCTATTTGGGTCACTGTGGACCGTCTCACCAAGTCTGCCCACTTCCTTCCGGTGGACACTAGATATAATGCCAAGAAGTATGCGGAGTTATACTTTGATCGGATTGTGACCCTACATGGAGTTCCTCGCACCATCATCTCTGATAGAGGGTCAGTTTTTGTCTCTTGTTTCTGGGAGAAACTCCAGGAATGTTTGGGTACTCGTCTTCTCAGAAGCTCGGCATACCATCCCCAGACTGATGGTCAAACTGAAAGGGTGAACCAGGTGCTCGAGGATATGTTGTGGGCTTGTACCATCTCTTTTCCTGAGAAGTGGGATCAGTGTTTGAAGCTAGCCGAATTTTCTTATAATAACAGCTATCATAAGAGTATCCGTATGGCACCATTTGAAGCTTTATATGGACAAAAGTGTAGGACGCCACTAAACTGGGTTGAGGTAGGAGACCGTGGGTACTTCAGGCCGGATTTCATAAAGGAGGCTCGAGAGAAAGTAAATATAATTCGTGAACACTTGAAGTCAGCTCAGAGTCGACAGAAGGCTTACGCAGACAAACGAAGAAGACCTTTGGAATTTGCAGCTGGAGATTATGTGTATCTCAAGGTATCTCCTTTGAGAGGGGTACATCGGTTTGGTGTCCATGGCAAGTTAGCCCCTCGGTATGTGGGTCCATACAAGGTGTTGCAAAAGCAGGTGGTCCCGTTTGCTTATCGCTCTCCAACTCCTGAAATTCTCTCGGCGAGTTCACAATGTATTTCACGTCTCATGAATCAAGAAATGCCTACGAGTTCTGAAGAATCAGAGAAATAGAAGGACTTCCGCTCCAACCTTTGATCATCTTATGTGGAGCATCCTATAAAAATTTTGGATGAGAAGGAGAGAGTGACCAGGAACAGGGTGATAAAGTTTTACAAGGTACAATGGCAAAATCATTCTGAGGCTAAAGCCACATGGGAACAAGAGAGTTACCTATTGAAGCATTACCCCCATCTCCTCAATGGTTCTGATAGTTAGTTGCTACGTCGAAATGTATTTCCTACCTTGTTCTCACACTAGCCATATGAAATCTCGGGTCGAGATTTTGTTTTGGGGGGTAGATTTGTAACACCCTCGGTGTTACGCCTTAATCAAAATATTAAACCATGTCATGAGCATCATGTTTATGTATTATTGCATATGGTAAATGAGAAATTAAATTTTATTGCACTAATTCTCAAATTGAGCTCTAATTTATTCCTTGTCCAAGTTGTCCTTCCAAAGACGCTCATCTCTCTCCACATGTGAGAGCTCCTTAGCCACAAAGTCAAATGATAAATTATTGTCATTCACTAATTATTAGCATACCACTTGGCAAGATTTATATCTCCATCAATCTCGCGACGCTCTCTGTCATCTCTCGTTGTTCTAATTATCCCGCCTTTACTTCGCTTGCTAATCGCCTTGCAAAATTATCAGTATGACGTCATCATTTATCACTTACGCTTATAGTGTGTCGCTTTACGCTACGCATTTATATCACTCACAAGCTCAGCCGTTGAGCACTCCGCTCGATCATTTGCTTTCAAATTGTTTTGCAAATGAAGGATGTGCACTTTTTCCACACGGCGACATCAGTAGCAACATAGGAACACTGCTTCATAGTAGAAACCATGGTTCCCGGTATTTTGATCCTTTCTACATGCAAGATTTGTGAGCATGGATTTTGAATCGCTTCACCCATAGACAACATGGTTCCTGCTGTTTTCGATCAAATCGCTATAGCACGAAGAATCACTAAGAATCATTGCTTTTGGTACAGAGTGTAAGCACATGCACCAGGTTTCCTAGTTAAATGATCATAGATGACATATGAGCCCCGATATTGTGATCGGATCCACATCATACCTGTGAATGGTTGAAATCATTGGATCGAGTAAAGCCGCTTCATGTTCAAAAAGATCGGATAGTTCTACTAGTCATAAAGCAAGTCAAGTCTTCTGTTAGTCAAGAGACAAGGACTAGGACACTAGACTCTCTTTTCCACTCGCAGGAGAAAGATAATCACCGACTTGAAGGAACTCACAGACAAAGACGGCATTGCAAAAAAGCTCTCATCTCGGCTTGGAGACATGGCTCATCTACTCGACTTCACTCTCGTGGCCCATTCCCTAGTCTTGATCCAAAGACTTAGACTATACTCAGTACACTATAGCTGAACCGTGTCACACATTTGTTAGAAGCTTTGAAGGCACGGGCTCTGCTTTGACTTGTTAGGTGACGAAACACTGTTCACATTTCCACACGCATCCATTGTCGTACCGCGACGGCATGCGAGCATGATCGACCGTGACCAAGCGCAACGAGCCGCTTCTCCTCTCCCCGCGTCTTTTGCCTTTATAAGGACATGCCGAGCCATCGAGCTATTTCGCTCCACTGATCATTCACTTCTCTCAAATCAAGTAACCAGCATCTCACATCCGATTCACCGCTTCGTGTTCTACCTTTTCCAAGAACACGCAAAGGTGCGAATAGATCAGTTGGTTAATCAAGCTAATTGGCCTCCTCCAATAATATCGTTTTCTTCATCTCTAGAGCTCATTTGAATTTATTTATTGATTGTGAAATAAATTTTGTTAGATTCCTAAATTCATGATCTATCTGTTAGTGTAATTAGTTCGTATAGTTCAGTGATACCTTTAGGGTTACTTTATTATTTTGAAATGCTTATTATGGTTATTTAGAGAATGAATTTTTTTATGATGCATGGTAGCTAGTGCACCTTGTTTTATTATATATATAGTAAACTGATATTAACAATAAGGATGCCTTTAGTTGCTAAGATAATACATGAAATGTTTCATACTTGTTTAGTGGGAATAATAGGTAACTTTGCGTATTAGTCATTAGAGTTAGCTTAGTAGCTTGGTAGATGTATTCTTATTTTAAGAGTTGCGGTTGCCTATATATTAATTATTGCATCATCATCACTGCATGCATATAGAGGACGAGCCACTGGAGATCGTGACATTCGGCGAGCAGGAGTACGACGAAGTCATCGAAGAGTACGAGGAGATCCACGTGCAGGAGGACATTCCGGAGCCACCCGTCACTGACTTTGCTGACACCGCGCCTGCCCAAGGCAAGCCCCGGTGCATAACCCCTATTTTTAAATGATCTGAATATATTTATATGATATGCATTTATGTTACAGGCATTTTATGGAAGCTACATGCATAAATATATCCACCATGAGTCCTACTAGTATAGGTCGAGTAGCTGCTATGCTCAGGATGTCGGTAGCGTGAGTAACCTGTCGTTACTCGCAAATAGGTGTTTAAACTGTGATATCATGATGAAATAATGGAAAGGAAAATGGTGACCGGACAGGGATGTGGATTTGGTACTGGTGGGTGTGAGGGGTTGTGTCCTGCGGCCAACAGGGAATAGCCCGGTTACACTTTTTCCCTGCCTGTGTCGATTAAGGACCGGTCGTTGCATATGACTCTAGGCAAGTCATAGATTATTGTCCTGAGCACATACTTGGGTATGGGCGCAGGGAAGGCTTGCTGCTCTCTTGTTGCGGATCCGGCTCTTTCCGGACCGACTGATGGGAAGAGGAGGTGGTGGAGGTCCTTGCACCGCACTGAGTCCGGGACTCAGGATGTGGGGGCTTGGAGTCCAAGTTTGGACGGGGACCTAGACACCCGAGACAGAGAGTGGTGGGTTAGTCCTGCTTGTGCACGGGTACAAGCGGGCGTGTCTTCGGGGCACCCACCGGGCACATTGATTCGCGAATCGCCGGGTTATCCGAAGACGCAGCTTGTCTCAAGGTTTAGCACCACCGTAGTAAGAACCGAAAGTTGAAAGGAGAAGAAATGGAAGTGATTGCTCAACTCTTGCTTGAAAGTAGAACATGCTTATATAGATTGACTAGATGAAAACTTAATATGGTGATGATAATAATGTATCAATAAGGACTCACTATTAGTATTGCTTTTTGCTAAAGAGAACCAAAGAAACCATAAAGCCTAGCATATTCCTTGGAGTCGGAAAAGTATTCCCCTTTCGTCGGATAAGTCTTATGCAGTACATTGTGTACTGTGGGTTTATTTCCCCTGCGGTGGCGCTTGAGGAATTTCTTGTGTGGAGGATCCATCCGGTGGGCTCGGATGGAATCCTCGTTATCTTATCGCTAGATGTTATCTTTTAATATTCCGCTGTTTATCATTCCGCACTCTATATTTGGTATTGTAATAATGTACTTTTCAAGAAACTCTAATGTATGAGATAGACTTGTGTTGTAACTCATTTTCATTATTGGATCCTTGGGAAAAATGTGGATCTTTCGGTTCTCCTTGGGGTGTGCTCGATGGACACCGCTCGTCAGTAGTTACTTTCGAGGTGCTTAGTGTCCGATGGAAGACAAACGCCTTTGTAAATGCACGCTTATTTCGGTGGTTTCGCCACACCGCCGCCAGAAGCGCGCAGCAGAAAGCTAGCCTTATCGAGCCGCCATCGCTACTACCCGACGACCATCAACATGTGGCATGGCCTCGCCTTAGCCAGCCCTAGATGGCAGCAGCGCGCTTGCGCGCGGAGCCACGGCCCCGCCGCCGCCACCAGGCTCGCCGAAAAGCCACGCTTTGAGAGAGGCTCACGGATCCGTCCACCCAGCCAGGCCACCACCACCGGTGAGCGCCGCGCGGCCGGCCGCAGCAGTTACCGCCGCAGCCCCAACGGCGCTGAACGCGGGCGCCTCCGCCCCGCCGCCGCTTCTTGCCGCTTCGCACCGGCTAGCGCGCGAGCCGGGTTCTGCAGAAGCTGCACCGTCCGTCACAAAGAAGCGGCGTGCTCATGGGCTGCCCTCCTGGCTGTCCGACGCCACGCCTGCCCTCTCGGCGCTGGCGCGGCGGCGCCTTTTTGGCCCCACCAGCAGCCTCGCCGCCGGCGAGCGTGAAAGAGCGGTGTAGGCACGGGCCCTGCAGGCCGTGGCTAGCCGCTGCTTTCCTCTTCCTTTTCCTGTTGTGCGTTCCTACAGAAACGAACACGGGAGGAAGAAGAGGCTTTTACACGTATGCCATTAAAAAAGTTTGTAATTACACATAAGTTATTAATAAAATTGACCGTACACGAATGTCATCGTTCTGAACTTCTTTGTTCTCCAAGCCATTCCGTCACGAATGTCATCGTTCTAAACTTCTTTGTTCTCCAAGCCATTCCGTCGGTGTTCTCTTCGTTTTTCACCGTTTGGGAGTCCTGACAAGTGGGTCGGTCAGTCAAAACGTCCATAATACCCCTCTCATCCATATCCTCTCTCCTCTCTCTCTCTCAGACTCTCTATCTCTCAGACTCGATATCTCTTCTCGTGTGTGCGGCCGGGGCGGAGCTCACCCGCGCCCACGGCGGCTGGCCGGGGCCGAGCTCGAGTCGCCAGCGTGCACCGTGATGGCCGGGCGGAGCTCGCCACAAGACGCCACCGCGATCGGGCGGAGCTCCCCGCCTTCAAGGCCAAGGGCGGCCGGGCTAGGTCAAGCCGGACATGCGGAGCAGCGGCGCCGAGGCGATCACCTTGAGGATGGCCGCGGCCAGAGCGGCCACCATCAACAGCACCACCATCTCCTTCTTCTTGGCCGCGGCGGCGCGGGAGGCGCGCCTGCACCTCGCCCGAGCACAGAGCGCGTGGCGGCACAGCGCGGCGGGCATGCCCACGGCCGCGAGCACGAGCGCTGATGGAGGGGATCACGGCCACGAGCTCAAGCACGAGCTCCACCAAGCGGGGCTCTATCGACCGCAAGCGTGAGGGGAAGTCGGGCGTGGACGAGGATGCCGCTTGCCGGAGGGGATGGCGGCCGCGAGTGCAAGCGCGAGGTCGGGCGTGGACGACGCTGCCGCTACCGGAGGGGATAGGCGGCCGCGAGCATGAGTGCGAGGCCAGGCATGGATGCCGCCGCTGCTGACGGAGGGGACGAGCCACGAGCTCGAGCGCGAGCTCCGCCGGCTGCGGGCGCGAGCTCCGCCGAGCGGGGCTCTGCCGGCTGCAAGAGCGAGCGCGAGCTCCGCCAGGCGCGGACGCGAGTGGAGGAGGAGATGCCGGACGACGAGGAGCAGTGTAACACCTCGGGTGTTAGCCTTGCATAACTTGACTTGCATAACATGAGCATGATCATCAAGCATTCATAAACAAGCATTTACCATTGAAACATTAGATTGAAACATCTGCAACGTTTGCTTGTTATCGCATGTTTCTTAAACATATGCAACTTTTCTCGTTATTTCATGTCTCCATGTATCTATGCATATGATCATGAGTGTACACATGTACTTGGTGGATGTGAGTCACACAAACATGTAGCAACACCTAGGTTAGCAAATAGGACTTAGTTCATGGTCACATTTCATGAACCAACACTTAAGCTTTCTTGTGATTACACTAGCTAGCCCTATGAGTGACTACTACATGAAATGATTGAATGACCTTGCAAATGACTTGAACATGTTTAGAGTATCATTATGAACAACTTCCATATTCATGGTTAGGGGTAATTAGGTCATTAAGCCATGCTTTGATGTGTATCATCATTTAAAAGTGACATGTTTGACCAAATTTGAACTAGGTGTTAGAGACCTTGCATGGAGGAGATCACTAAAGCAAAGTTGTAGTATTTGACATAAGGAACAACTTTTATTGTTGGGTCATCGACTGATTTAGCTCCTAACATGCTTGAATTTGGATCACAAGAATCAGAAAAATCAATATTTCAACACTTAACAAATTTTCTTAAGTCTTGGTTAACTGAATAGCCTGACAAGTCGATCTTTGTGATGATATTACTTTGTTTCGGTTGCGATTTAGCACAAGTTCACTGAAAGAGAGTTGTAGCTGGTACATGAGTCTACAAATTATGTTTAGGTCGATTGCAAGTTGGAGCCATAGATTAGCAGTTAATTGGACGAGAAAAACCGCTGTCAGGCTTGTTTCGCGGCTCTGAATGAACCGAGCGATGCCGTTCAGTGGCCGACACCGTCAGGGCGTGCACGCCGCGTGGAGCCAGCGGCCAGCCGCGCGTCACTGGCGCCCTACCGCGTGTGGCCAGGGCAGGCCAGCTCGCGCCTTAACCTTCCCAGCGCTCGCCCGCACTCAGCCGAGCACACCATTCGCCTCACCTCGGCCTTCTTCCTTGCCCGTAGCTGCAGCCGTCCCCGCACCGAGAGCCGCCGGTGCCATTGCCGACGACAGCTCGTCCTCGCTGCTCCTCTGCCACCGCAACAGCTCCACCGCCACCCCAGCAACCCACTGCCTCCTCCCGTGTCTGCTGGTAGCGCTTGGTAAGCAACCGCGCCGTGCGCTAGCTCGCCGGAGCTCCGCCGCTAGCCCCGTCTCCGTGGCCACGTCGCCACCGTCCACCCCAGGCCGCGATAGGGCGTTAGCTAGGTCCGCCGTAGCTAGGTGATGCTCGGCGTAGCATTCTATCGAGTTGCCGTAGCCTCCACCGGCGCCTCGCCGTCGCCCAGCGCCACCGCTCCGCCATGGCCGCCGCCGTCGTCACTAGCATCGATGATAGGGCCAGGCAAGTAGTGCAAATGATGCGCCTCGTCGAGTAGATCGTGCCATGAAGATGTCACCGCCGGCAACCTCACCGTCGGTGAGCTTTGGCCACGCCACCGTCTCACAGCGCCGCTGCTCTGTTCGTGTCTCACTGACCAGTGGGTCCCGCGTGTCAGCGACTCCATGTTTTAAAGCTAGTTCATTTAAATACAGATCTGGTGTTGTTTTGTAATTTTTGTATCTTCAGTTTGGTAGCTTCAAAAATTGTGAAATAAATTTGTTAGTGTTCCTTAGGAAGTGTAGTATTTAGGAAAAATATGTTCTTGACATTCACAGTAGAAATTTTTGAAGATTTAAATAGAGATTTGAAATGTGCTTTTGAATGCATTCAAATTTGTTTATTTTATATCTAGAGTTCCTGTGCTCCAAAAATTATAAAATTTTTGTGGTAAGCTAGTCTTAGCATATATGAGCTCTGGTAAAAATTTGAAGGTGAGTGCATGTGTAGATTTGTAGTTATAGATTTTTCTTTTATAATTAGGAGATCTTTGTGTAAATTTTTATAAATTATTTAGGAATCCAATATTCAAGAAATTTGTTGGAGGTTATCCTAGTACCATAAGGATGCTAAGAAAAATAGGAAATCTATTGCTTGACACTTTTCACTAAGGTTTTCTATTTATGCTATTTCAAGCCTTGCTGCCTTGTCATTTTTGTATAGGATGTTTTACTTGGCAAAATGGCATGAAATTTTTACAGTAGTCTATTGGTAGCACTAGTAAGCCACTGTAATTTTCTGAGAATTTATGATGCATATTTGGTATAGGTTTATTATTTAACCTAGGGGTTCAAATAAAATAATAAAGGCATTTAAATAAATAGTTTGGGCTTCACCATTATGTTTTCTTAGATGTATTTGGTATGCTTAAACTGCTGATAGACTTTTGGTCATAAAGATTTGAATACTTATATGAAGTAGAAGTATTGTTACTTTATAATACGAATTGGAATAGTTTCCGGATAGATTCTAGAGTTTGCTAAGTTGCATGATAGAGATGATGTTTGCTGTAAAAATGGTTAATAACAAAGTTGTAGATAATTTGATAAGCTTTCTAGAAAGTCCAGGATCACTGCATTTCGATTAGTAGAACTCCTGTTATGAGTAAAACAAGTAGCTGCTGTTTTGTGATATAGTAGATGCATCGTGGAAGTAGTAATTAAATAATCGAGAAGAGATATGCACCTACTCAATAAACATGATGCACTTGATAACATATATGCATTCGTAATACTTATGCCATATTCATGCATCTAGGATTGGAGGAAGAAATAACGTTGTTGGAATTGAAGAAGCGAGAGAAGGGGACCAGCAGGAGAATCCATAAGCCGCAGCCTCCGAAGGCGTGGAGCGAGAATCCTAAAGAGCTTCCTGACCGTCCCGATCATCGCCCTACTTCCTTTCTCATGAGGCAAGCCCTGAACATTCTAAGTCTCCCAAGATTTTACAAATGATTACTTAAGTACTTATGATTGATGCATTAGGTTATAAGAGTTGAATGGAACCACTTGATGCATGTACATTCCTTGTCCAAATATTACACCTTTAACCGGTATAGGTCTAGGATCGAATATATGCTTAGCCATGCTTAGACCGGTAGAAGTCGGGTGATTTCAAATCACCGTGAGATATAGGTGGATACCGAGCACGGTTGGTTATAATTGCTATCGTGAAAAAAGAACCATGGTTAATGTAAATGGAGACCGGTGGGATGTCGATAGAGAAGCAACAAGACATGGAGGTCTTGGGTGTGGATCTATCCCGTCTGTGTCGATTAAGGACCGCACTGTTGTTGGTGCTTGACAAGATTGAACGCATGCCTATCACTTAGCTGGCCGGATAACTCGTTTCGACCGCTGGCCGAGTAATTCAACTCAGTAGGGACCCGCTTTTGTTGTGCGCTCCTTGCGGCGCGATCGAGACCGAGCCAAGGGCGCGGCTAGGCTCGAACGTCCTCACATCTAGTGTCCCAGATTAGCGGCGCAAATCGGGACCCGCAAATGTGTACCTGAGTTGTACCAAAGGTGACTTGAGGCTATCGTGGCTGGTAGACCTGGGTTTGTGTTAGGAATAAATTCCTAGCTGGTTGAAATCGATTCGAATCGCCGTCTCTCCCGGATAGTGAGAAACTTGGCTAGTCCCAATATCGTAGTAACTGTGTTATGGAACATAATGGTTCAAATGAATATGGAATTACAATACTTGCTATGGTTACTATTGTATGCTTTTAAATGGATATACCACATGTTTGGCACAGGATAGTTGCTAATCTAGAGATGGATAGTTATAAATAATTGATAAACGAATCCTAATTGTATAATAAGTCAACTACTTTTATGCAAAATGTTGTCAAGCTATCTCCACTTATACAGCCTTGCATAATCCTTGGAGTCATTTTATTTCTGGTTTATGACGGGTAAGTCTAGCTGAGTACCTTCTCGTACTCAGGGTTTTATTTCCCATGTTGCAGATGGCACTGTATATCATGGTTATTGCAAGAGTTGCTTCTATCCCACTGTGGATGAGGAGTAAGCCTTGGGCAGGCTTCTTATTAATCCTTCTACATGCTTTTGTGGACCGTGATCGTATCTTGGCACTGTACTAAACTATGTTGGAAACATTACTTTCAAACTTAATTTGCTTCCGCTTTTATCTATCAAACTCGGTTTGTAATAACTTTTATTCGTACTCTGATGGAGAAATGTATCTGCGAACTTTATGTAATATGTGGCATGTATGTTGAATCATGTACGATCTTGGTTGTTGTAAATCGTTTATCGAGACCCGTCGTGGTACTCGACGGACTACCGGGTTTATATGGGTTCAAGTATGACAGTGCGACCGCTTGTGGGCTGCCATTGGACTTGTACTCTTATAAATTGGTCGGTTCTGCAACAGCTAATATCAGAGCAAGATTCAACGTTAATTGTCACATGTGTATTTAAAACAAAAGTTTTTGTTTTCCAAAAACCCATCTCTAACAACTGATAGCTATATAATAGGTATTTGAAATCTAAAGTGTGCCAATGATCACTTTCCTTATGCCCAAATTAAGGACTATTAGGTGGCTATTTAAGTACTAACATGGGGGTTTTTACTTCGTCGTCCATACGGCGTGCTATTGTATGGATGCCATTCACTTGAATGGTAATGTATGGATCAAATGCCTCTACGCCAAGGTAAGATGATGAGTGTATGACCTCAAGATGTGAGCGTGCGGTCGGGGAGAGTTAGCTTTGGTACGTCTATGTATTTAATTGTGGGTTTAAATTATTGTCGGGTAGATTGATACGGAAGTATATGTATGGGTATACATATATGGAAGTATTTATAAATTACATTCTGCATATTTCATTATGGGTTTAGGGCTGAAATGAAATTTTATGCAGGTACACTAACAATGAAATGTGTAGCTCGATTAGTTACGCTATATATGAGAGAACGAATGTATGCCACCGTGTCTACCGTTAGAAACAAATTTTTCCTAAGTTTGTGAGGACGTATGGAACGAGCATGCATCATGATAATTACCATTCACATAATTAAATTATTCCTCCCCTTATAAAATTCTTACTCGGTTATGTAACTCTTATCTGTCATGGTCTTGTCGCACAAAAGTGTACATGTTGATGGTACCGATGGAAGCACCAGTTGGAGTGAGAATTTCCTGATGGTTTTCGGAACACCTACCCTGTTGTGAGAGTTTTGCACTTTGCGGGGTACCATGAACCACCCCTCTATCAGTGGAACGAAGTATACCTAGAAAGAAGTGGAGCCTGAGAATGAGGATAATCCTATCTCCGACCTCGACAGCGATCTTAATGAAGATTTGAGTCACCTAGTGACTAGTATGTTAACACGGTGCGAGTCCGATAAGTGATAAAATTGGTGGTGTCATGTTGCGAGAATGAATTGTTATGCCTCTGTTTTTATTGTGAATTCGAGAATTTTCTCCAGTAATTTCAGTTTGGCATGATTATAAATTCATCTGCAATCTTGTGGCATCAACCAATAATCGCTTATTGTTGCAACTTCGCAGATGACGCGCACCCGTGCTGGAGCTGGTAGCAGTCACGATGGCAATGGTGATGACTTACCACCACCGCCGCCACCGTCTGCTCAGGAGTTCTTTGCTCAGTTCTTGGGGAGCCAAAGGACAATGGAAGAAGCTCTGCGCCTCATCGCACAAAACACCGCTCGTGGCCACCCACAGCAACCAGGGGCCGAGCCAAATCAGCACAGTACATTCAAGGAATTTCTGGATACAAAGCCTCCTATCTTCAAGGTGGCTAAGGAACCACTACAGGCTGACGAGTGGCTCAACACCATTGAGCAGAAGTTTCGCTTGTTAAGAGTCACCGAGCATTTGAAAGCTGAGTATGCTTCTCATCAATTGCAAGGACCAGCAGGGATCTGGTCGACACATTTCCTGTCATCCTTGCCTGCTAATGCGCGAGTTACCTAGGAACAATTCAAGCTGGCTTTTAGGGGACATCATATTCCCCCGGGCCTGATGCGCATGAAAGTGGCCGAATTTATGAGGCTCACTCAAGGAACAAAGTCACTCACAGAATATATGCACGCATTCAACAACTTGTCTAGATATGCTCCAGGTTTTGTGGATACCAAGGAGAAAAAGATAGAGAGCTTCAAGCGAGGTCTAGGTACTAAACTGATGAAGACTATGGCAAATTCTAGGTGTGCCACGTACAATGAGTTTATTAGTGATGCCTTGACCCAGGAAAACCACAATAACATGCATGCAGTTGCCAAGGGTCGCAAGAGGGCATTTGAGGCCGGTGCCTCCGGATCTTTCCAGTCAAAAGCGCCTATCACAGCTAGGCCACAATTTCGTCCACCTGCACCCAAGTTTAGACCTCCACCACCAAAAGCTCAGAATAATAGGCCACAGAAACCATTCCGTAAGGCGTTCACTATTGCCTTACCAAAAGGAAATAGCAGTCAGGACAGCTCCACCGGATTCAGAAGTAATCAACCATGTTTCAACTGCAACCAATTGGGTCATTGGTCCAAGGAATGCCCCCACCCCAAGAAGAATGGCAACCCAAATCAGAACAATCAGAGATAGGCGAACACAAGGGCACGTTGTAAGGTCGAGATGGTGGACTAGAGGGGGGGTGAATAGTCTTTTCTAAAATTAATCGCGTCGGCTAACCGATATAAATGCGGAATTAAAACAATCGGTCTAGCCAAGACTACACCCCTCTATATATGTTCACTAGCACCTTGCAAAGATACTAATAAAGCAACTAAGGTGCCGGGCTAGCTAGAGCTCTCTAAACAATTCTAGGAGCAAGGTCACACAAACCTATGCCACTAGTACTTTAAGTAACAAGGAGCTCCTACACATGCTAGTAAGCAAAAGCACAAAGCTAACTAAGCTCACTAGCAATGCTCAATAACAAGGCAACCAACGCCTAATTAGAGAGCGCAAATACTTAGCTACACAAACTAAGCAATGTGACTAACAAGGTTACTAAAACCAAATTAGCCACGCAAGGGAGCTACTTCTATGCTACACAAGCAAGAAGGTAATTAGCTAACTACACAAGCTATCTAATTACAAGAGCAACTACACAAGCTCAAGATATATATATATATATAAGTAATTGCAAGCTTGTGTAATGGGGATGCAAACCAACGGGAAGAACAAGGTTGACACGATGATTTTTCTCCCGAGGTTCACGTGTTTGCCAACACGCTAGTCCCCGTTGTGTCGACCGCTCACTTGGTGGTTCGGCGGCTAATTAGCATCACCCGCTAAGCCCGCACGTCGGGCACCTCAAGAACCTATCCCTTGAGTGAGGGTAGCTCAATGACACGCTATACTAAAGTTGCTCTTCACGACTCCCACGGGGCGAGCACAAGTACCCCTCACAAGCACTTCTCCGGAGCGCCGCACAAGCTTCTTGCGGGCTTCGACGGAGACCACCACCAAGCCGTCTAGGAGGTGGCAACCTCCAAGAGTAACAAGCACCACCGGCTTGCAATACGACCACCTAGTGCCACTCGATGCAACCTCACGATGCAATCGCACTAGAATCGCTCACTCACACAATCGAATGATCACTATCAAGTATATGTGTGATGGAGGGCTCCCAAGCACTCAACAAGCATGGACACTAAGTCCCTTGAGGTGCTCAGCACCAGCCATGGCCGAGGGCCACTTCTATTTATAGCCCCAAGGGCTAAACTAGCCGTTACCCCTTCACTGAGCAAAAATCGGGCCGACCGGACGCTCCGGTCGTGTTGACCGGACGCTGGACCTCAGCGTCCGGTCGCCCGCAGACGGCCACGTGTCCTGATTCCAACGGTCACTTGACCTGACCGGATGCAGCAGCTTCAACTGATCGGACGCTGTTCCCCAGCATCCGGTCGTTTCCAGTAAGGTACCCGAGGCGTATTTCTTTGACCGGACGCGTCCGGTCGCACGTGATCGGACGCAGCCCAGCGTCCGGTCACACTCCAGCTTCTACGTTACCGTACGTCAGCCTGACCGAACGCACCCTGCCAGCGTCCGGTGCTTTCAGACCTAGTGTCCGGTCAGTTGACCGACGCTAGCGTCTTCGCGATCAACTCGTTTTCACTTCTAACTTCTTCACCCTTGCTCCAATGTGCTAACCACAAGAACTTGCATCCGGCGCAATAGAAAATAGGCATCCTTGCTCCAATGTGCTAACCACAAGAACTTGAATCCCGCTGAGCTTGCGAACACCACCTCCTTTGTAAATATGCCAACACCACCAAGTGTACACCACCATGTGTATGTGTGTTAGCATTTTCACAATCATTTCCCAAAGGATGTTAGCCACTCAACTTGCCACGCCACTCGATCCTAGCGACAATGCAAAGTTAGATCACTCGAGTGGCACTAGATGACCGATATGCAAACAAGTTTGCCCCTCTTGATAGTACGACCATCTATCCTAAACCCGGTCATAAACTTCTCTACACACCTATGACCGGTGAAATGAAATGCCCTAGGTTATACCTTTGCCTTGCGCATTCCATTCCATCTCCTTCAATGTCAATGCAACACATGCACCAACATGATCAACAATGATATGATCCACTTCATATCATCACATGATCATATTGGTTCATCGATCTTGACTCTACTTGCTCTTCACCGTTGCTATCGTCCATCGGCGCCAAGTCTTGCTCAAGCTTCACCGTCACACGGTCCATCACTCCAAAGCCTTTGACTTGCCCTTCACGCTTGCAACCGGTCCATCAAGCCAAGTCTTGTCTTGATCTTCTCCACCTTGATCACATGACTCAATGTCATGTCTCATGTGTGTTAAGCTCCTTCATCATCACATGTGTGAGCTTTGCAACATCTCCAAGCCATTTTCACCTCCATGGCATATGTTGCTCATACACATGTACCTATGGACTAATCACCTGTGTATCTCACATAAACACAATTAGTCCACCTAGGTTGTCACTCAATTACCAAAACCAACATGGACCTTTCACACGTCCAGGATACGTGCATTATACCGCGGTTGAGGAAGTGCCAGCGGGAGAAGTTGTCACGGCTGGTATGTTTCTCGTCAACAAGCATCCCGCTGTTGTTTTATTTGATTCGGGAGCTTCTCATTCATTTATGAGTCAAGCATTTGCATCTAGACATGATCAAGAAATAATTGAAGTAAGCAAAGGGGGTTATAACATAAGTTCAGCAGGGGGTACTATTACTACCAAAAAGATAGTCAAAAATGTGCTCATCTCTATACAAGGGAGGGAGTATACAACGGATTTGATAATATTGCCCGGGTTATCCATCAGTGTAATCTTAGGCATGAATTGGATGAAGTATCATGGTGCTCTTATTGACACCAGCACCCGTACTATTATGTTGAGAGAACCCACGGGAGGGAATGCTTTTCTAGTACCACTCTCCCGCAATTTTGAACTCCAACATTTAGCTTGTGCTATCCAAGCCACCACACTTAGTGATATCCCCGTAGTTTGTGAGTTTCCGGATGTATTTCCAGAGGAATTACCAGGCTTACCACCTGATAGGGAGGTGGAATTTAAGATTGAGTTAGTGCCAGGTACAGCACCCATATCAAGAAGGCCCTATAGAATGACACCCAATGAGTTAGCAGAACTTAAGGTTCAATTGCAAGATCTATTGGACAAAGGTATTATCCAACCTAGCTCATCTCCATGGGGATGTCCAGCCTTATTTGTGAAAAAGAAGGACAAGTCACTAAGAATATGTGTAGATTACAGACCACTCAATGCTGTGACCATCAAGAACAAATATCCATTGCCTCGCATCGACATCTTGTTCGATCAGCTAGCGAAGGCAAATGTATTCTCCAAAATTGACTTGAGGTCAGGCTACCATCAAATAAAGATCCGGCCAGAGGATATACCTAAAATTGCTTTCTCTGGTACAGCTTATACGAGTATTTGGTGATGTCTTTCGGACTAACAAATGCTCCAGCCTACTTCATGTACCTGATGAACTCGGTATTCATGCCCGAACTCAACAAGTTCGTGGTCGTGTTTATCGATGATATATTGATTTATTCAGAAAATGAGTCAGATCATGAAGAGCATCTGAGGATTGTCCTATCCAGATTGAGGGAGCATAAGCTATATGCCGAGTTTAGCAAATGTGAATTTTGCTTGAGCAAAGTACCTTTCTTAGGTCACATCTTATCAAGAGATGGAATCTCTATAGACCCATCAAAAGTACAAGAGGTCATGGATTGGAAAGCTCCAACTTCGGTTCATGAAGTTCAGAGTTTTCTAGGGTTAGCAGGATATTATCGTCGTTTCATTCCAGATTTCTCAAAGATAGCTAAGCCCATGACCAGACTACTTCAGAAAGATGAGAAGTACAAATGGACACTAGAATGTGAAGCAGCTTTTCACACCCTCAGAACTTTGTTGACTACCGCACCTGTGCTAGCACAACCAGACATTGAAAAGCCTTTCGATGTATTTTGTGATGCATCAGGAATAGGTTTGGGATGTGTGCTTATGCAAGAAGGAAGAGTAATTGCATATGCTTCTCGGCAATTGAGGAAACATGAAGTCAACTACCCTACACATGATTTGGAACTTGCAGCCGTTGTTCATGCATTAAAGATATGGAGACATTACTTGTTGGGCAATGTATGTCATATCTATACTGACCACAAAAGTCTCAAGTATATCTTTACCCAGCCAGAACTGAACATGAGACAACGAAGATGGTTAGAGCTAATTAAGGACTACAATTTAGAAGTGCACTACCATCCGGGTAAAGATAATGTAGTAGCAGATGCACTGAGTCGGAAGTCTCATTGCAACACTATAGAAGCATTATTGGAAGATGGATTCAACTTGTTACATCCTGCTGTACTACACAATATCACGATCAGTTGTTCACTTGAGAGCAAAATCATAGATTTGCAGTAGACAGATGTAGGAATAAGTCACATCAAGAGAAAAATGCAAGAGCAAGAGACCAAGCATTTTAGATTGGACGAAAGAGGCGTATTATGGTTTGAGGACCGACTTGTGGTACCAAAAGACCGTGAGCTAAGGAATCAAATTTTAGAGGAAGCTCACTCGTCCAAATTGTCTATCCATCCGGGTAGTAGTAAGATGTATCAAGATTTGAAAACCCGTTTTTGGTGGACTAAGATGAAGAAAGAGATCGCAGCCTATGTTGCTAGGTGTGATAACTGTAGTAGAGTAAAAGCTGTCCATATGAAAACTGCTGGATTACTTCAGCCATTGCCTATTCCAGGTTGGAAGTGGGAGGAAATCAGCATGGACTTTATCACAGGCCTTCCAATAACGCCACAAGGTCACGATTCCATATGGGTTATTGTTGATCGTCTCACCAAGTTAGCACACTTTATACCCATGAACACATGGTATATAGTTGGAAAATACGCTGAGATATATGTTTCCCAGATCGTGAGACTGCATGGAGTACCTAGGACTATAATCTCAGATCGAGGACCATAGTTCATAGCTTGTTTCTAGGAGCACTTACACCAGGCTTTGGGAACCAAGCTAATCAGAAGTTCAGCTTATCATCCGCAAACTTCAGGACAGACAGAGCGAGTGAACCAAATCCTAGAAGACTTACTTAGAGCTTGTGTTATATCTTCAAAAGGTTCATGGGAGAAATGGTTACCTTTAGCTGAATTCTCCTATAACAACAGTTATCAAGCGAGTATCAAGATGGCTCCATTTGAAGCCTTGTATGGCAGAAAATGTAGAACACCATTGAATTGGATTGAGCCCGGTGAAAGAAGATACTTTGGTATTGACTTTGTCAATGAAGCCAAAGAACAAGTACGTATCATCCAACAACATATGAAGGTAGCTCAATCAAGACAAAAGAGTTATGCCGACAGAAGAAGAAGACCACTGACTTTTGAAGTGGGTGACTATGTATACTTGAGAGTATCACCCATGAAAGGTGTGAAGAGATTTGGGATGAAAAAGAAGCTTTCACCAAGATATGTAGGGCCGTACAAGATTGTGGAACGGAAGGGGAATGTTGCTTATAAGTTACAACTTCCACCTGAGATGAGTGCAATATTTGATGTCTTCCATGTTTCTCAGTTGAAGAAATGTCTTCGAGTACCTGAAGAAGCTATTGCACCCACCAACGTGCAGCTTCAATTGGATTTGACCTATGAAGAAAAGCCAATTCGAGTATTAGAGGAGATGGAGAGAGTAACACGGAGTAAGATTATTAAGTTCTATAAGGTGGTGTGGAACAATCATAGTGAGCAAGATGCTACGTGGGAAAGAGAAGATTATCTACGAGAAGTTTATCCCGCCTTTTTCCAAGAATGGTAGGTCTTGCAAATCTCGGGACGAGATTTTTATAAGGGGGAGGGGTTGTAACACCTCGGGTGTTAGCCTTGCATAACTTGACTTGCATAACATGAGCATGATCATCAAGCATTCATAAACAAGCATTTACCATTGAAACATTAGATTGAAACATCTGCAACGTTTGCTTGTTATCGCATGTTTCTTAAACATATGCAACTTTTCTCGTTATTTCATGTCTCCATGTATCTATGCATATGATCATGAGTGTACACATGTACTTGGTGGATGTGAGTCACACAAACATGTAGCAACACCTAGGTTAGCAAATAGGACTTAGTTCATGGTCACATTTCATGAACCAACACTTAAGCTTTCTTGTGATTACACTAGCTAGCCCTATGAGTGACTACTACATGAAATGATTGAATGACCTTGCAAATGACTTGAACATGTTTAGAGTATCATTATGAACAACTTTCATATTCATGGTTAGGGGTAATTAGGTCATTAAGCCATGCTTTGATGTGTATCATCATTTAAAAGTGACATGTTTGACCAAATTTGAACTAGGTGTTAGAGACCTTGCATGGAGGAGATCACTAAAGCAAAGTTGTAGTATTTGACATAAGGAACAACTTTTATTTTTGGGTCATCGACTGATTTAGCTCCTAACATGCTTGAATTTGGATCACAAGAATTAGAAAAATCAACATTTCAACACTTAACAAATTTTCTTAAGTATTGGTTAACTGAACAGCCTGACAAGTCGATCTTTGTGATGATATTACTTTGTTTCGGTTGTGATTTAGCACAAGTTCACTAAAAGAGAGTTGTAGCTGGTACATGAGTCTACAAATTTTGTTTAGGTCGATTGCATGTTGGAGCCACGGATTAGCAGTTAATTGGACGAGAAAAAACCGCTGTCAGGCTTGTTTCGTGGCTCTGAATGAACCGAGCGACGCCGTTCAGTGGCCGACACCATCAGGGCGTGCGCGCCGCGTGGAGCCAGCGGTCAGTCGCGCGTCACCGGCGCCCTGCCGTGTGTGGCCAGGGTAGGCCAGCTCGTGCCTTAACCTTCCCAGCGCTCGCCCGCACTCAGCAGAGCACACCATTCGCCTTGCCTCGGCCTTCTTCCTCGCCCGTAGCTGCAGCCGTCCCCGCACCGAGAGCCGCCGGTGCCATTACCGACGATAGCTCGTCCTCGCTGCTCCTCTGCCACCGCAACAGCTCCACCGCCACCCCAGCAACCCACTGCCTCCTCCCGTGTCCGCTGGTAGCGCTTGGTAAGCAACCGCGCCGTGCGCTAGCTCGCCGGAGCTCCGCCGCTAGCCCCGTCTCCGTGGCCACGTCGCCACCGTCCACCCCTGGCCGCGATAGGGCGTTAGCTAGGTCTGCCGTAGCTAGGTGATGCTCGGCGTAGCATTCTATCGAGTTGCCGTAGCCTCCACCGGCGCCTCGCCGTCGCCCAGCGCCACCGCTCCGCCATGGCCGCCGCCGTCGTCACTAGCATCGATGATAGGGCCGGGCAAGTAGTGCAAACGATGCGCCTCGTCGAGTAGATCGTGCCATGAAGATGTCACCGCCGACAACCTCGCCGTCGGCGAGCTTTGGCCACGCCACCGTCTCACAGCGCCGCTGCTCTGTTCGTGTCTCACTGACCAGTGGGTCCCGCGTGTCAGCGACTCCATGTTTTAAAGCTAGTTCATTTAAATACAGATCTGGTGTTGTTTTGTAATTTTTGTATCTTCAGTTTGGTAGCTTCAAAAATTGTGAAATAAATTTGTTAGTGTTCCTTAGGAAGTGTAGTATTTAGGAAAAATATGTTCTTGACATTCACAGTAGAAATTTTTAAAGATTTAAATAGAGATTTGAAATGTGCTTTTGAATGCATTCAAATTTGTTTATTTTATATCTAGAGTTTCTGTGCTCAAAAAATTATAAAATTTTTGTGGTAAGCTATTCTTAGAATATATGAGCTCTGGTAAAAATTTTAAGGTGAGTGCATGTGTAGATTTGTAGTTATAGATTTTTCTTTTATAATTAGGAGATCTTTGTGTAAATTTTTATAAATTATTTAGGAATCCAATATTCATGAAATTTGTAGGAGGTTATCCTAGTACCATAAGGATGCTAAGAAAAATAGGAAATCTATTGCTTGACACTTTTCACTAAGGTTTTCTATTTATGCTATTTCAAGCCTTGCTGCCTTGTCATTTTTGTATAGGATGTTTTACTTGGCAAAATGGCATGAAATTTTTACAGTAGTCTATTGGTAGCACTAGTAAGCCACTGTAATTTTCTGAGAATTTATGATGCACATTTGGTATAGGTTTATTATTTAACCTAGGGGTTCAAATAAAATAATAAAGGCATTTAAATAAATAGTTTGGGCTTCACCATTATGTTTTCTTAGATGTATTTGGTATGCTTAAACTGCTGATAGACTTTTGGTCGTAAAGATTTGAATACTTATATGAAGTAGAAGTATTGTTACTTTATAATACGAATTGGAATAGTTTCCGGATAGATTCTAGAGTTTGCTAAGTTGCATGATAGAGATGATGTTTGCTGTAAAAATGGTTAATAACAAAGTTGTAGATAATTTGATAAGCTTTCCAGAAAGACCAGGATTACTACATTTGGATTAGTAGAACTCCTGTTATGAGTAAAACAAGTAGCTGCTGTTTTGTGATATAGTAGATGCATCGTGGAAGTAGTAATTAAATAATCGAGAAGAGATATGCACCTACTCAATAAATATGATGCACTTGATAATATATATGCATTCGTAATACTTATGCCATATTCATGCATCTAGGATCGGAGGAAGAAATAATGTTGCTGGAATTCGAAGAAGCAGAGGAAGGGGACCAGCAGGAGAATCCGCAAGCCGCAGCTCCCGAAGGCGTGCAGCAGAATCCTGAAGAGCTTCCGGACTGTCCTGATCATCGCCCTACTTCCTTTCTGCGAGGCAAGCCCCGGAGCATTCTAAGTCTCCTAGTATTTTACAAATGATTACTTAAGTACTTATGATTGATGCATTAGGTTATAAGAGTTGAATGGAACCACTTGATGCATGTACATTCCTTGTCCAGCTATTACACCTTTAACCGGTATAGGTCCAGGATCGAATATATGCTTAGCCATGCTTAGACCGGTAGAAGTCGGGTGATTTCCTGTCACCTGCGAGATATAGGTGGATATCAGAGCACGGTTGGTTATAATTGCTATCGTAGAAAAGAACCATGGTTAAAGTAAATGGAGACCGGGCGGGATGTCGATAGAGAAGCAACAAGACATGGAGGTCTTGGGTGTGGATCTATCCCCGTCTGTGTCGATTAAGGACCGTACCGTTGTTGGTGCTTCTGACAAGATTGAACGCATGCCTATCACTTAGCTGGCCGGATAACTCGTTCCGACCGCGAAACCGAATAATTCAACTCAGGCCGGGACCCGTTTTGTTGTGCGCTCCTTGCGGGGGGCGATCAGACTGAGCCCAAGGGCAGGCTAGGCCTAAACGTCCTCGCATCTGGTGTCCCAGATTGTGCGGCGCAGTACGGACCCGCGAAATGTGTACCTGAGTTGTACCAAAGGTGACCTGAGGCTATCGTGGCTGGTAGACCTGGGTTTGTGTTAGGAATAAATTCCTAGCTGGTTGAAATCGATTCGAATCGCAGTCTCTCCCGGATAGTGAGAAACTTGGCTAGTCCCAATGTCGTAGTAACTGTGTTATGGAACATAATGGTTCAAATGAATATGGAATTACAATACTTGCTATGGTTACTATTGTATGCTTTTAAATGGATATACCACATGTTTGGCACAGGATAGTTGTTAATCTAGAGATGGATAGTTATAAATAATTGATAAAGGAATCCTAATTGTATAATAAGTCAACTGCTTTTATGCAAAATGTTGTCAAGCTATCTCCACTTATACAGTCTTGCATAATCCTTGGAGTCATTTTATTTCTGGTTTATGACGGGTAAGTCTAGCTGAGTACCTTCTCATACTTAAGGTTTTATTTTCCATGTTGCAGATGGCACTGTATATCATGATTATTGCAAGAGTTGCTTCTATCCCGCTGTGGATGAGGAGTAAGCCTTGGGCAGGCTTCTTATTAATCCTTCTACATGCTTTTGTGGACCGTGATCGTATCTTGGCACTGTACTAAACTATGTTGAAAACGTTACTTTCAAACTTAATTTGCTTCCGCTTTTATCTATCAAACTCAGTTTGTAATAACTTTTATTCATACTCTGATGGAGAAATGTATCTGCGAACTTTATGTAATATGTGGCATGTATGTTGAATCATGTACGATCTTGGTTGTTGTAAATCGTTTATCGAGACCCGTCGTGGTACTCGACGGACTACCGGGTTTATATGGGTTCAAGTATGACAGTGCGACCGCTTGCGGGCTGCCATTGTACTTGTACTCTTATAAATTGGTCGGTTCTGCGACAAGCAGGCGGTGGCGGGGACGGGGGCGCCGTGCGGGGCATGCAAGACGCTGTGGCGCAGGTGCGTGCCGGGCTACGTCTTCACGCCCTACTTCACGGCGGACGACTTCGCAGCCGTGCACGGCGTCTTCGGCGCCAGCAACGTGTCCACGATGCTGGAGTGCATCGAGCTCCCCGAGCAGCGGCGGGTGGCCGCGGCGACGCTCGTCGAGGAGGCCAAGGCGCGGCAGCGGGACCCCACCTTCGGCAGCGTCTCCTACATCCGCATCCTCCATGAGGTGAACGACAAGGCCAGGGAGCATGTGGACGCGGCGCGGGAGAAGATTGCCAGGGAGTTCGGCGCCCTGGCCGCGGCCGAGCACCTTCCCGTTCCTGGCGCGCGAGCGCGAGCGTGAAGAAGGTGAAAAAGGGTATTTTCGACCTTTATATTGACCGGGCCCACATGTAACGGTGAAAAACGAACAGAGCACCGATGGAATGGCTTGAAGAGCAAAGAAGTTCAGAACGATGACACTCGTGTGCAGTTAATTTTTTTAATAACTTATATATAATTATAAACTTTTTTAATAGTACGTGTAAAAGCCTCGAGGAAAAAAGAGTGCGAGTCTATGCGATGCCCTGTTTTCCAGCTGCACGCCAAAGCGTTAATGCAATGCCTTCTTTCCAAGCATGCAAGCAGCGTGCAGGCAGCGAGCTGCATGCAGAGTTAATGCAGCGCTTGCATGCAGCATGCTGGCAGCTGGAACGATGCGACGCATGTAGGAAAGCCGCGTTGTGCTAGAGGTTTCTTGGTTCTGATGAAACCTATAAATAGCAAATAAATAGCAGCGACCTAAAGTCTACCGCACTATGCAGACATACAGCCCAAAGTCCGTAAAAATAATAAGTGGCCTGAAGCCCACTGTATCTTTTATATTATTGCACTTTATTTTTTGCAAATTATTCGTTGCATTTATTTAAATTCTGCATATTTACTTTATTACAATTTATATTATTTAATCACAAAGTAATCCTGAAGATTACACCTTGGAAATTTTTGTATAGTCCTCAAGACTATGCAGAGTCGTAATCCTGAAGATTACGCACCGACATTCATTAACCTTGTACATTAATTGTGCAGGCTTGTCGGACATCGCAAAGAGGGAGTTCGAAGCGCTTGCCGTGGACGGCAGCAACTACCTCACTTGGGCTACTGACGTCGAGATCAAACTCGACGGCATGAGCCTCGATCATACCATTGTCCAGCCTGAAGCTGGCAAGGATGATAGCACAAAGCCTAATAAAGCAAGGGTGTTGCACTTTTCTGCGGCACCATCTCCATCCAGACTTGAAGTCTGAGTATATGACGGAGAGGAATCCATTGGTTCTATGGCGATCCCTTTGCTTCAGCCAGCAGCTAACAATTGTGCTCCCCAGAGCGTAGCATGACTGGATCAACCTACGCTTCCAAGACTATAAGTCTGTGGTAGATCACTAACGTGACTCTATCCACCTTCCACCCTAGCAACATAGTACTGCAACAGCAGTACAGGAACTCAAAGTACACCAAGTACTCTGAGCTAAGTGAAGTACTATCTGTTGCTGAACAACAGAATAAGGTTCTTATGAACAATCATTCTGCCCGACCTACTGGCTCTATGGCTGTGCCTGAAGCACATGCTAATGTTGCTGAGAATTCTCGCAACCGCAAAAGGGGCCGTGGAAAAGGGAAGTGAAAGGGGAAAGAGGTGTCGTGTTCAACGACAAAGGAAAGGGAAAACCCAAGGAAAGATTCGAACCCAAGAAGGAAAAAGGTGACCATAGTGGGGAAGAGCAAGGTGAATGCTATAGATGTGGAGCAAAGGGGCATTGGTCCCGTAAATGTCGCACCCCCAAACACCTTGTTGACCTTTACCAACAGAGCAAGAACAAAGGGAAAGGTCAATGTGAGTCCCACTTCATCGCTGAGCCTGAAGCTCAGCCTGAGAAGCGCGACGACATGGTTGTCGACGCGAGCAATGGAGACGTCCAAATGGATGAAAGTGAGGACAACCTTCACAATGACTTTGATTTATTTGGGGACCTACAGTAATCTCCAAAATATCATGCTAGTTAAATGCGATGTCCACATGTACTAGTTTTATTTCAATAAAAGTTTGGCCATGCATGCTCCTGAAGAGCATTTGTAACGTGGTAGATGGTCCAAACCGTCGTAATGTTTCCCAGGAATTATGTAATGTCGTCTTTCTGATAATGTATGCTTTATGTTAAATTCCTGTTTCCTTTTATGGTATTTAACAGAGTCTGTGGGAACCCTATGGCTGAAGCGGAAATCTGTCTTGTAGACAGTGGCACCACCAATACGATACTGAGAGAAACCAGGTATTTCCAAACATTAACAAAGAAAAATGGAAATATTATGACCATTGCCGGAAGCAATCCTCATATCATGGGCACCGAAAAGTGCCACACCGGTTCTCCCTATGGGTACTCAAATCTTTGTGAAGGATGCATTGTTGTATCCTGACTCAAAGTGCACCCTCTTGAGCTTCAAAGATATCCGTGCGAATGGTTTCCATGTAGAAATCGAGATTGAGCATGGTACTGAATACCTGCTCATCACTAAATCCGACGGGTATCAAAAGCGAGTGGTGGAAAGGCACCCTTCATCATCATCGGGTTTGTATTACGCGTACATAAAACCCACTGAAGAATATATTGCGATGAAAACCATATTCAGAAACACAGAATCGTTTCGAATATGGCATGACCGATTGGGTCATCCTGGGTTGAGTATGATGAGGAGGATCATCAATAATTCTGCTGGCCATGATGTCAGAAGCTACCCTAATCCTAAAGATTTTATTTGCACCGTATGTGCAAAGGGGAAGCTAATCACTAGACCATCCCTCCTAAAGATTAGGGATGAGTCACCTGTGTTCCTGCAAAGGATACAAGGTGATATTTGTGGACCTATTCAGCCCCTATCGGGCCTATTTAGGTACTTTATGGTATTGATCGATGCATCTACCAGATGGAGCTATGTGGACCTGCTGTCCACTAGAAACCATGCTTTCTCCAAGCTCATTGCCCAAATAATTAGGCTAAAAGCAAGTTTCCTTGATAACCGCATTCAGCCCATTCGAATGGATAATGCTGGCGAGTTCAGGTTGAAAGCTTTTGATGATTACTGCTTAGCTATGGGCATTAAGGAGAGCATTCAGTACCACATGTCCACACACAAAATGGTCTAGCTGAATCCTTGATCAAGAGGATCAAGTGGATTGCCAGGCCATTGTTGCAGAATTGTAGGCTGCCAACTAGTTGTTGGGGCCATGCAGTGTTACATGCTGCAGCACTAATCCAACTCAGGCCAACTGCATATCATGACACATCTCCCTTCCAGCTGGTGCGTGGGAAAGAACCAAGTATTTCCCATCCAGGTATATTTGGCTGCGCGGTGTACGTGCCAATGCCACCACCCCAGCGTACATCAATGGGACCCCACCGGAAGTTGGGGATATATGTTGGTTATGAGACTCTGTCCATAATCAAATATTTGGAGCCTATGACTGGGGATCTTCATATGGCTCAGTATGTTGATTGTGTCTTCGATGAAGACCATTTTCCAGCATTAGGGGGAGATAGGCATCCAGAAGAATGCTGAAAAATTGTATGGAATGCAACTAGGATGCAATCCTTAGACCCACGCACCAGTGAATCTGAACTGGAAGTTCAAAGGATCATACATTTGCAAAATCTTGCAAATAGACTGCTAGATGCCTTCACTTATCATAAAAGAGTGACAAGGTCGCATATACCTACAGTAAATGCACCAGAGAGAGTATAGGTACCCCAGAAGATTACCATCTCTACTCTCTCCCCTAATCCTAGGAAGAGGGGGAGAACTTCGGGTGCTTAGGACAAGGTTCCACGGAGACGTCTGCAGAGACGGGGACCTGAGCCACTTGCATCACTCAACGAATCAGTTGAAGAAGCTCAACCTGAAGTTGAGAACGCCCCTGAAGAGGCAACTCAACCTGAAGTTGAGATGGTCCTTGAAGGACCCCATCCTGAAGATGGAAATCCTAATGTGTCACGCGCATACTATCGCATTGGTACATCGGAACGCCCCAGCTCAATCGTTATGGGAAATCACAATGAGTGGGAGGACGATTATGAGGAGATTGCCACTAATTATGTGGAGTCAGGAGAGTCATATAAAAGAAAGACTACTGTTGTCGACATATATTTTGCCTCAAAAATTGTTGACTCAATGGATCCGGATCTAGAACCAAAGTCCATGATAGAGTGCCAAAAGCGCTCTGATTGGGACAAATGGA
This sequence comes from Miscanthus lutarioriparius, assembly GCA_904845875.1. Classification (NCBI taxonomy): domain Eukaryota; kingdom Viridiplantae; phylum Streptophyta; class Magnoliopsida; order Poales; family Poaceae; genus Miscanthus; species Miscanthus lutarioriparius. The sequence goes on from CAJGYO010000004.1 coordinate 76,885,118, forward strand.
AAGCAACAATTGAGGCAGAGTTGCGCTCGCTTTACCAAAGAGAGGTTTTTGGGCCTGCAGTCCCAACACCTCCAAAGGTCATCCCTGTAGGATGCAAATGGGTCTTCCTCCGTAAGAGGAATGAACATGGCCAGGTGGTAAGATACAAAGCGAGGCTAGTGACACAAGGGTTCACGCAGAGACCTGGCATCGATTATGATGAGATTTACTCTCCTATTATGAGTGGCATAACGTTCCGATATCTTATATCTATGGCAGCTAACTTGAACTTAAAGATGCAGTTAATGGATGTTGTGACCACATACTTATATGGGTCACTTGATTCGAAAATCTATATGAGAGTCCCTGAAGGGCTCAAGATCCCTAGACTAAATCAAAACCGCAACATGTTCAGCGTCCGCCTGCAGCTGTCGTTGTATGGGTTGAAACAATCCGGAAGGATGTGGTTCAACCGCTTGAGTAACTTTCTCCTGAAGAGAGGTTACACCAATAATGATGATTGTCCCTATGTCTTCATAAAGAAATCCAATGATAGATTTTGCATCACCTCCGTCTATGTCGATGATTTGAACATCATCGGGACTGCAAGGGACATTGAGGACGCGATGGCTTACCTCAAGGCAGAGTTTGAGATAAAAGACTTGGGTAAAACCAAGTTCTATTTGGTCCTGCAGCTCGAACACCTCCCTGAAGGAGTGTTTGTACACCAGTCCACCTATACAAAGAGGGTACTTGAGAAGTTCAATATGAGCGAGTGCCACCCTCTGAAAACCCCCATGGTCGTTCGATCATTGGAAGTGGATAAGGATCTGTTTCGACCCAAGGAAGGGGATGAGAAAATTTTGGGACCTAAAGTTCCATACCTTAGCGCCATTGGGGCACTAATGTACCTCGCAAATTACACACGGCTAGACATTGCATTCGCAGTGAACTTGTTGGCCAAGTATAGTGCCGCACCCACCAAAAGGCATTGGGTTGGCGTGAAAACCATCCTCAAATATCTAAAGGCACTCAGGACCATGGGTTGTGGTTTTCGAAAAAGGGGGACCTAACTATGGTGGGTTATGTGGATGCTGGCTACATGTCCGACCCCCATAATGCCAGATCTCAGACTGGTTTTGTGTTTCTCTGTGGTGGTGCAACCATCTCCTGGCGGTCTGTGAAGCAGACCCTGGTTGCCACATCGACCAACCACTCAGAGATAATTGCCCTGTACGAAGCCACACAAGAGTGTGTTTGCCTACGACGGATGATTAACCACATCCAGAAGTCACGTGGTATGAACATCATCGACACCCCCACCATTATCTATGAAGATAATGCAGCTTGTGTTGCACAGATGCATATGGCCTATGTTAAGAGCAATCTCACGAAGCATATTGCTCTGAAATTCTTTTACCCCCATGAGCTCTAGAAGAGCGGGGAGATAAATATCCTGCAAGCAAGGTCATGTGAGAATCTTGCAGATTTATTCACCAAATCTCTACCCGCTTCTAGCTTCCACAAGTGTGTCCATGGAATTGGCATGAGGCGACTTAGAGAGTTGCGGAATTGGCATGAGGCGACTTAGAGAGTTGCAGGGTTTAGGGGGAGACCAACCCTAGAGCCATAGCACATGATCATGATCCTGAAGATCACGAGTCGGTCTTGAAGATCTGACCCGGACATCAACTGTTGTACTCTTTTTCCCTTGATGAGTTTTTCTCACTGGGTTTTCTCATGCAAGGTTTTTAATGAGGCAACAGGTGCAGCATAAGGATGCATGTGATGTACACTTTTCTCTCCTACCCTTTTTTCCCACTAGGTTTTTTGGGGGAGTTTTTAACGAGGCATAAGCATGGCATATAGTTGGTCAATGGGGAGTGTTTTGAATGAAAGACCAAGACAATGTGAACAACAGAGTTTGAATGGCGGCCAATTAAATGAAGAGGAGGAGAAAGTCTAAGAATTCAAACACTGTAACTTTGTATTCATCTCAGCCTCCTTTGCTATAAATAGGAGGTTACTTTCACCATTGTAAATCACCAGAGAAAGAAAGTGAAATAAAAAAAAGACTCTTTCCTCTTCTACATCTCTCTGTTCTTATGTTGTGTGTAATTCAGAGAACACGATTCCTAACAAAACCATCGGCATTGGAGACGAAGAATGCTTCGGGAGAGGCGGGGGTCCCAGCGTCCCCACCAGGCCACCACAGTCCACAGCCCACAAGAGACGGGCACCAAAAGACAGACAAACCACCGAAGCAGCGCGGCCGTCCTCGTCTTCCAGAAGTCTCTCCGCCTCTCCCGCCCGCGCGTCTTCCACTCCCTCCCCGAAGCCCGGCCGCACCACCTTAACCTCTCCACCACCCCCGCTCCGCGCTCTTCGCCTCCGCATTCCTGCCCCTCCGTCCGCCCGGCGCAGCGCGGACGACGGGAGACGCCGGCACCATGCTCTGCCTCTCGCCGTGCGCGCCGCACCTCCACCTCCACGTCCCCCGCAGCCCGACGGCGCGACCCGCCGCCGCCACGTGCAGGAACGCGCGCTGCATCGGCGTCACGCTATGCCTCCGGATGCCGACGACGCCGGAGGAGCGGCGGCAGAGGCGCCGGCTGGCCAAGTTCCAGGACTCCTCGGCCGCGCCGGCCTTCAAGCCGCCAGCGACCGCGCCCGCGCCCGCGCGTCTGACGCCCGCGGCCGAACGGCGTGGGGCGCTGCGGGAGATGCGCCGGGTGTGGTGGGTGTGCGGTGTCGGGTACTGGGTGCAGGGCTTCCGCTGCTTCCCGTGGCTGGCGCTCAACTTCCACCTCACGCGCGGCCTGGGGCTCAGCCCCGCCGGCCTCCAGCTCATGCAGAACGCCGGGAGCATCCCGCTCGTCGCCAAGCCGCTCTTTGGGGTCCTCTCCGATGCCGTCTACATCGGCCGCGCGCACCGCCTCCCCTACATCTCTCTCGGAGGTACACAGCCGATCCCTTTTTCCTCCCCGTTCCCCGTTCATTTTCGTTTTAATTTTTTTATTATGTTCGTGCGACTCCAGCAATGTTGGAGGTGGAGGAAAGCCAAATATCATGTGAATGATGCTCGTCGTGAAATTATGTTCATTTCATTTCATTCAGTATTTCCGAATAAGCTGCAATTGTCTGCATCTCCATCAGGGTGAATGATCTTCAATTCATAAGCAAACTTCGAAGCAATCAAACATTTGCAGGAGGAAATCTGGTTGTATTCCTCTAGTGATTGTCTGGTCTCATATTTCACTGTTTCTTCAATTATTTCTACAAAAGTAAGAATGAATTTTAACTGATTAGCTACAAAAATATCTGAGCCGTTGAACACATTGAAAGCAACAGCTAGCTACGAAAATTTCTGAGCCGCTGAACACATTGAAAGGGACAGCTATTTCACGTCTCTTTCTGAAATTGAAACACCCTGGACATTGGAGTTCAAGAACTGCAGTCAATTTCTCATTACAACATGTGTGGTTGTAACCATCTGATTGTAAGATAAAAAACATGAAAAAACACTTTCAAGCTACTGCTGTTTAAATCACTCAAGTGTTTAGCACATAAACATGGGTGCCTTGTTCCATTGGCAATGGTATCATGCCCAGCACCTTTACTTGTTCGACCTATTCTGTGTAAAAGATACGTTTTGGAAAGTGGCATGTGCAGCCTTGGGATGGAGCAATACACTTTCCTTCCTGATGTGTACTTTGATTTTGTTGCTAGTCACACATTTCAAGCCTTATCAAGTTGGTTAAACCAACAGGTTACCCCTATTCTGTGGTTCTTGATGCAATGACGTGTGATTTACTCATGCTGCTAGTCACACAATCTGAGTGCTGGTAAGCTGGTATTCTCATAATGGTCCCTTATTTTGTGGTTCCTATGAGAATACGCAGGTGGGACTGTACCTTTAGGACCACAAGTCACTGAAAGCTACTGACCTTTAGATTTACATAGGTTGTCCCATCAAGACTACACAACTCATTTGTCATTAGTGCATCACGTATAGTTTCCTTGCCGTACTATGATATAGACAGCTTCTTGAGAAGTTGAGATGCATCTCCTTGCACAAATAACTGCAGTCTAATTGAAATACTGTTAAATTGTCTGCTCATATTATTTGTACTTTCTGGATTTTGTCCCTCATTTGATTTATTTTTTGTCTTGTGTTAATCTTTTTTGTGCTGGAATGCTAATTTTAATTTTTGCAGAGAATCCTTTTTTTGAATAAACTAATGAGTTGTACAATTGAATTGAATATATCTGCAATCACCAATCAGAAAGTGCAAACCAGCTGCTTTCGCTTTATAGAACAATAAATTTCTTGCTGGAAGATCAGGACTAGTCACTAAGCTACAATTATATAATAAAAAGGTATTTAGAGATTTATTTTATGATGCTTTTGTTGATCCTGTGGTTTTACTGTCAAACTGTTCAGTGTCATAACTATTTGTTACTCAGCTGTTAATCAGAAAGTACACAGCTCACTTTTGTTTTTTGGAAACCATACAACTGACTTGAACTTATGTTGGCTATGTTCAGTGTTGCTGCAGCTTATTGCTTGGGGAACACTTGCAATTACTCCAGTTACAGGGGATGCATTTCCAACTCAAATGGCATGCATTCTCATTGGAAATCTTGGAGCATCTGTCACAGAAGTTGTAAGTGATGCTGTTGTCACGGAGTTCAGTAGAACACAGAAGGCTGGTGTACTACAGTCATACGCATTCATAGCCCTGGCTGCAGGATCCCTACTGGGGAACTTGTCTGGTGGTTACATTCTGCTTAAAACACAGGAACCAAAGATCATGTTCACAGCATTCTCAGTCCTTCTTGGCTTCCAGCTAGCACTGTCCCTAAGTACAAAAGAGACATTGCCAAGTTCTCGAGGAAACTCCAGAAATCGTCTTGTCAAAAGCTCTTTGGCAGCTAACTTCCGCAAGCAATTCTCAAACTTGATGACAGCGATCAGCGAGGAAAGGATCTTATACCCTCTTACATGGATCATGACATCCTTTGCTGTTGTGCCTATTCTTTCTGGAACCATGTTCTGCTTTCAAACACAGTACTTGAACCTTGATCCATCAGTTATTGGTCTATCGAAAGTTGTGGGACAGGTCATGGTCTTATCACTAACTGTACTCTACAATCGATATCTTAAAAGGATCCCGCTGAGGTGCCTTACCAGTGGACTTCAGATACTATATGCTTTGGCAGTTTTGTCAGATTTGGTCCTTGTGAAACAAATAAACCTTGTGCTAGGGATACCGAACGAGATTCATGTTCTTTGCTTCTCAGCTCTAGCTGAAGCTCTAGCTCAGTTCAAGGTCTTGCCATTCTCGGTTTTGTTGTCAAGTCTCTGCCCACCAGGCTGTGAAGGTTCTTTGTTCGCCTTCTTCACATCTGGACTGGTGTTTTCAGCAATACTAAGTGGAGTATTTGGAGTTGGATTGTCTACCCTGATCGGCGTGTCTTCTGTGGACTACTCAAACTTGCCTTTGGGTATTTTGCTGCAAAGTTTAGCTGCATTGCTACCATTGGGATGGATATCCTTTGTGCCTCAGAAATGGACTGCCGATGACAAGGTTGTAATATGAAGATGAAGTGGTGTTTTCACCATACAAAGTTCTAGGCAAGATCCTGTTAGGTAGTGACACAATGTAGATGAATGTCACTCACCAAGTCAAAACTGGTGAGGTTACATGTATGTATAGGTATTCAGATTCTCTTCAATCAGAATAGTTCTTCTGATTACTGTACATATGCAATACAGAATAGCCCTTATGCTTCCTGCTGAATATAACACACGGTTGCATTGAGTTAGTTGTCTCGTGAAAGGAGATTGGACTACAAAATTTGCTTCACTTGCATATGTTCCCAGTTCCCATACCATTAAATTAGATTCCAAATAAATTGACGTTCAGATACAGCCTCTCCATAAAGATAAATAAATATGGGGCAATTACGTATTTGGCACGGGAACAAATCAGTCTTTTTTATTTAGCACTAAAAATTTTGAACTTTCTTATTTGGCATCAAGTTAAAATTTTCTTCTGTAAATGGCACTACCGTCCATTTAGGGCGTCCATCCGTCAGTTGACTGCGTTGACCCTGTCATGTTTCTTTCGGAAGTACCAAAATACCCTTCTATACTCGCTCGAGGCCGGCGGCTCGGCTCCTGCCCAGGAGCTCGCGGAGGCGCGGCGGCCTCTCACGCCGGACTCGGCAGATCAGAGGCGCAGGGACGCGCTGGGAGTTTCTCGCCCGCCAGCGCTGGCCCCAGCTCGCAGCGGCGGGGCGGTCTCGCCCGCCGACGCTAGTGCCAAGCCGCGACGCGGGGGACGCGACGGGGCGAGCTCCGCGACGGCCGTTCATGCGCAGCGTGCGTCTTGGCGAGGAGGAGGACGTCGTCGAGCAGCTTCTCTGTCCAGAGATGACGCGATGGCCCTGGAGCTCGACGCGACGCCGGTCATGTGGCTCCGGGCGTGGAACGAGCGGCGTCTGTGCTGCGCAAAACGCGGCCTCTCCTGCGCGCAGCAGCGGCACGCGGATGAGCGGAGCTCGCGGCCTGGGCGGCGTGCAGAGGACGCGGCCTGGGCGGCGTGCGGAAAGTCTGCTGGTTTTGGTGGCCGGCTGGGTCCCCGCCGTGCCCGCGCGCCATGAGTGAGAGTGACTCGATCATCCGCCCGATCTGACGGGCCGGCCACGGCGTACACGCGCGCGGGGCCTTGCGTCGTCGACCGGTCGGGTACAGTGACCGCACCGACCGACCGCCCCGCGCTGGCGGCGCTCGCGCGACGACGGAGCCGGGGGAGGTTCTGTCCGTTCGACAGGGCCAAGGCTTCCTCCCTCGTAATAAGGCACAGGGCCACAGATGCGTTCGTTTCCTTGTGTCCGCGAGCATGTATGTACACCGGGCGCTGCGGCGCCACGTTGCGAGTGGGACACGGCTCGGATCGCTTCGTGGCTTGGTGCCCGCCGTAGCCGCCGTACGTCCAATGGCGAGCAGCAGCAGCACGTCAGGCGAGCTCCGCGAAGACCGCGTGCTCCGCGCACCGTGCGCCCAGGCCGCGAGCTCCCCGGCTGCGTGCTCGGCCAGCCACGTGCGCTCGGCGTCAAACGCCGGCCGAGCCATGCACGGTGTGCTCTGCTCTTGAGCCATGATGTTACGACGACAGCATATACTCTCCTTTTCTTTTAGAAAACTAAAAGATAAATACCTTGAAAATAGAAGTTACGTATTTCAACCGATAGTCATCCTGAGCCATACATCCTTGATCTATGGCCAAGATGAAAGAAGAGTGAGGGGCATAATCTATACCTGCTATTACCAATTTGAAATTTATTAATTATTTATTTACAGTTTTCAATTATCAAAAATCCATATTTTAGTTCAAAATATATTTATGATATTTATGATTTTCTTATTTGACAACCTGTCTATTTATTTTTTTCCCTATTTAGCACCATGGACTTTTGCTACAATCAAGAGTATTTATGTCATTTTGGTAGCCACTTGACACCGTTACTAGTCTAAATGGACGGCAGTGTCATTTACGAAAGAAAATTTCAACTCGATACTAGATAAGGAAGTTTAAAATTTCTAGTGCCAAATATAAAAGACCAATTTATTTTAGTGCCAAATACATAATTCTCTCAATAAATATAGTCGTTCCACTATAGAGCCAGTTCTCCTTCTCCCATCCCAATCTGAACTGATTAAAAAACGGCAGTAATCCATATTCTGGATTCCGACTTTTTTTGTGTGTCTGTTCACCGAAACGGATCAAATCAAATGAATAAATTGAATTTGTATCTTATTCTTTTGACTTCTGCATGAATTCGTTTGGCTTATTCTGAAAAGTTTTACCATGTCTGATTGAAATTGAATGGAAGTTCAACTGACAAATGATAAAATTCCCTCAAGATAGTGGCACCTTCCAGTTCCGCAGCACAAAACACAGAGACAGCACAGGGAAGCAGAGGCATGGAAGAGTCATCCAGAAGGATAGCAAACCAGAAGTAGTAACACCACGAGTCCACGACAGATTTTTCTGTTATTTCATAGTACAAGACAGCAGCTTCATGCTACATGAAGCATGAACAAGGAACAAAAATGCATCTACCAGAATCTAGGATACTTGGAGCGCTGAATATATGCTATGTTTGTTTGAAGTTGTTGCAACTTGGAAGCCAAGACACGGCTTTGCTCCTTTTTGAGGTTTCGGCAAGTTTTGGGACGCATCACAATGCTTGTGCATTTGTTGTGGCTCCCACGAGACAAGCAGGACTAACAACTATCTTGTATAATATTACTAATAACTCAACTGTTCTATTTTTGCACGGAGCGAACATAGGGAGGGCTAGCAGGCAACCATAGTACTCCCTCCATTCCAAATTATAAATCATTTCAACTTTCTTGGAGAATCAAAACACCTCAATTTTCATAGATTCTGTTCAATGCCTGATAGCAGTTTTGGTCATTTTCCTTTAGGTACAAGTGCAAGCAGAAGATCAATATGACGAAGTCAGGAAGATGATGATCAGCCTGCATGCTACCGTGAAGCTACCGTGAAGATCGATATGTCATTGCTTTTTTATTTTTGCTGCCCTGTTCTATATTAGATCATTTTTCCTTGCTGCGTACATGCTGCCACCGTGAAGCAGCAGCAATCATGTCCCAGATCCACAGCGAGCTGAATGTTCAGTTAAAAAAGAATGCCAAGGAGGCTCTCTGTTTGCTTGTGGGTGAAAGAGAATTCTTTAGAACTATAGTATGAATATTTGTAACCTTTAGTTGCTTGTGGGTGTGAAATCATGTTGTATCAAAAAGCAACACAAGTGTATACTAAAATGATATTCATGATTGATCATGACTATAGTAAGCATTAAACCACTTGCACTTGTTTGTGGGTTGTACGAGCTATCTGTTTAGTTGTCTGTGTTGTGGATTCCAAAAACTTATATATAGGTCCCTATCCGTGGGCTATACATGCCCTAATGCTCTTAATAAGAAGAACAAAGACAATAATGAGACTGGGAACAAGCCAAAACATTTTATGATATGCCCACCAGATTTATGCTCCAGAATATTTCTTTAGATCACAACATGCAAGTCATGCAGTGGGCATCAGGCAGATCTGATTCTCCATGTGACTAGTAGCCCAGCCGGATTATTGTATACCGCAAAATATTCCCTCATTACATGGAAAATCAGATTAACACAACATTGTCAAGCAAACACATTATTTTAGGGTTTTCTAAAATCCGGTTACTTAATTCACACAAGTACATTTTTTAGGTGCACTTTTGACTTGTCATCAGGGCAGCGATGACAAGCTTGATTGCATTAAGTTGTTACTAGTAGGTAGCTAGTCTAATTAATTATGCTAACAGGCTTTGCGAACTCCAAAACAGAATACATTTTGCGAAGTGGACGATGACTCAGACTCCGATCCAATCCAATATATATGCATATACAGCGGGAGGGACGATTCCACTACTTGCAGGCCTTTCTCCATGTGTGCGTTGAAGATAGCTTGCAGGCCTTTCTACAGTGCTTCACTCGGATACACACAGAGTTTACACCTTTTAACAGGTTATTATCTGCTCGTGCATCTGAATTTCTCTCCTTAATTATGCGTTACTCTGTATTTCCAGTTTCTAACTCATAATCCTGCACTAGTCCTTCCTCTAATCCTACATGCGCAGTGCAGATGCTGGCAGCAACTCATAGCCTGATGTAGTTTCCCTAAGCAGAGACCATTGAGGTTGGGAACTCTTCTGTCTCTTCTTCCTTCTTTCCCATCTCGTTCTCTCCCTTCTCTCCTTCCCTCTGCCCAATAATGCCAGCCCGACTTGTGCTATTTGCACGCGTATCCCTGTACGTATGGATATGGTGTGCGTGTGTTTGTATTTGTGTCTTTCTTTCTCTCTTCTTGTCGTTTCTGAATCTCAATTCTCCTACGGATTTATGTTCAGATAATTAGACGTAAGTTGAGATGGACATGGACGCCAAGAAGCCTTATGCAGTAGCAGTAATCATACAAGTCATATACACGGGTATATTTGTAATCCTCAAGGCCGCCTTCAACCAGGGGTTTAATACCTTTGTGTTCGTCTTCTACAGCCAGGCAGCTGCATGTCACTTGCTGCTTCCTATTGCGCTTCTTCGTGAAAGGTGAGTAATTAGTTGCTCATCTGAAGGTGCAGGGGGGCAATGAAATCAAACACACGATCACCAGCCATGCATGCCTCATGGAACTGATTTCCCTTTCTTTCCCTGCCTACTCTGAGACAGAACTTTTATTTAATTTGAAGGAGAAACGTGAAGTCCATGTCGTTTAGGTTGCTGTCGAAGCTTTTCTTTTGTGCCTTAATTGGGTATGGATATCATGTTGTTCTATGATATAGTCTATCATCATGCATGTTCAGGTCTTCAGGATCAGATTAAACATTATTATATTCGATTCTATTGCAGAGATGGGATTATTAGTTATGCTGGTACGGTATATATAGTTTGCAGTGTGATAATGATATGTTTTGCTCTTTTTGCAGAAATACGTTTAGCATAAATGTTTTGAATGTAGCACTTAGGTACACATCAGCAACCGTGCAATCCGCAATAAGCAATGCCAAACCTGTTGTTACCTTCTGCTTGGCCTTGCTATTAAGGTACACTGCTACTAGAAATACCGATCAGCACAGTTTATGTTATTGCGGTGGCAAATTATTAGCTAGTAGAGGATCAAAGAAATATATATATATGTGTGTGTGTGTGTGTGTGTGTGTGTGTGTGTGTGTGTGTGTGTGTGTGTGAGTAGTGGATTTTTAATTGCATGGGGTGCGCAGGATGGAGGTGGTAAAGCTGAGGAGCCAGCATGGCATAGCCAAGGTGACTGGCGTTGCCCTCTGCCTTGCCGGAGTCTTCGTCATCGCCTTCTTTACGGGGCCGGCCTTAAGCCCTGTAAACCATCACCGTGCCTTCCACACCGGTCACGCTTCATCAGATCCGACGAGTCGGGTGACATGGATCAAAGGGACGTTCCTGAAGCTCCTCGGCGACACGGCATGGTCTCTGTGGATCATCTTTCAGGTCTGTTAATTACGTTCATGGACAATCAGATCATCAGAGTGCTAGCCGCTACAACTAATGAGCTGCAAGAATAAGCGAAATTATCATGTAGTAGTATATGTAATTATGTATATAACATATGGTTGATTCCATTGTATGCAAAATGCATGCAGGCAGCGCTGCTGAAGGAGTACCCGAACAAGATGCTTGTGACCGTGACACAGTGCGTCTTCAGCACAGTGCAGTCTTTCGTTGTGGCAGCCGTGGCCGAGCGTGACATGTCCAAGTGGAAGCTTGGGCTAGACATGAGCCTGCTTGCCGTCGTATACAATGTGTGATAACACTGACTTCCTCTCCTTCAATTATTTCCACCTAGTTAATTCGTTGCAACAAATGCCCTGCTTGCTTATTCTTTTGTTTGGGTCAACAAACTGAACGACTCATGGCTCATGGATCAGGGATTTGTAGTTAATGGGGTGTGCTTCTACCTGCAAGTATGGTGCATGGAGATGAAGGGCCCCGTCTTCCTTGCTTTCTGGTTCCCACTTTGCTTGCTCTTCACAATGTTCTCCTCCTCCTTTCTGGGGGAGATTATTCACCTAGGAAGGTAACTAGAACTAGAATGGAAGAATCGGAGTTTTATTTGACAGATGTTTCATGAACCAGACATACATGAAACAATCAACAATATAACATTTCTTTGTTCTCTTTTTTTCTCCTTGTTATTATGTGCAGCATTTTGGGCGGAATCCTTCTGACTGGAGGACTTTACAGTGTTCTGTGGGCTAAAAGCAAGGAGAATATGACTGAGCCATGCAGTGAAGCGAATGCAACGGACAGCGCTAAGATGCGAAAGAAGAGAAAACGCCTGAGGAGAATCCAATTAACTGTAGGGGAGAGAACGCAGAAAAAGTATCATCAGATTATGCTGTTGAACGAGTTTGATCGATTGGTCTGTTCATGGCTAGCTCTAGCTCATGCATATACGTATTTATTAATTTGCCATACTAATTATTACCAATGCATAGTCTCAAGTCATTTCTCCAAAGTTGCCATGCCCTATGTACACAAATATGATATACATCCCCTTGATTACATAGTCTTGATGTTTAGGCTCCTGAGGCTTAATTGCTGCATGCTACTGTCGACGGCAAAATCAAGTACCATCTTAATATTACTAAGAGCATCTCTAAGAGTCTTTCTAAAGTTCACTCTCTAAATTATCATTTGGAGAATCATTTGCATAAAAATTGCTTTTTTATATCTTTTAACTCTCCGTAGTTTTCTATTTCTTGTTTGCATTCTAGAGAGTCATTTTCGTTTTCTATTTTATCCATAATAGAAGGTGGCGATATCAGGATAACCATAAAGAAGCTATTGGAGGGTACTTTCACCAAAATCACTATTCCTAGCAATTAGAAAGGATATAGAGAGTCTCTTGGAGTTGCTCTAATCTCCTAATTAATCCTCATGAGAAGCGCTAGAAAAAAAAAGATAAATCTTAGAAATTATCATAACAATTAGAAAGATCTGCCTTTCAATTTGACAGACTCTAATAATCATCGACAATAATAACCGTTGGATCTATTATGTTTTTTTTTTAAAAAATTACCCACTTTAACTATTATGAAAAACAAATAAAGTCACTCCTAAATTTGCATCCAAATTACCTAACTTTGTCATTATGAATGATAATGCAAAGTAAGCCCTAAACTTCCTCTTAGATTATCCATGTCTACCATTATTAAGGATAATACAAAGAAACTTTTTAAATTTGTAGCAAAATTACCCAACCCTATAGACATAAAAATAAACTAAACTCTTCAAATCTACGTCTAAATAACAATATTGTTATTACAAAAAATAATTCAATAAACATAAGTTATGAAATATATGTTTCTAAACTACACATGCTTCTATCATGGTTAAACTAAAGCATAAATGCTATGAGATAGCATGTAGACCAAATCAATTTTTATTTGTTACACATTAAATTTATCCATGGAATTTTTTAATACTTTCTCCAAGCCATCTCTCACAAGAATAGTCACCAAAGTATCAAACCTCGGTGGTAGGCATCTCAAGAGCTGATGTGAGAAATCCTTGTCTTCCACCTTCTTACCCAAGTTCTTCAAATCATTGTTGTTTGGAGCCTATAAAACATCTCAGGTATTGTCTTTCCATCTTGCATCTTGAAGCTTGTGTACTTGTCCTTGAACATGTACAATTTGGCACCCTTTACCGCCTTTGTGCTCTCTTATAATTTCTCCAATCTACTCCACACATCATGAGCTCTCTCAAGATCCTTGATTTGCTCAAACACCATCATCAATGCCTCATATAAGATGTTGATTGTAATGTCATTGAATTGTAGCTTTTCTTCTTCTCCTGCGGTGGGATTGGTAGGATCAATCACCGCAAAGTCCTCCACGACATCCCAAAATTTTCTATTCATTGATTTCACATAAGCGCTCAACTTTCTCTTCCAATAATCATAGCTCGAGCGATCAAATAATAGTGGCTCCCCCGTATGGTTGATTTGAGCCATTGTTACACCGAAGATTGTTAAGCCTTAATCAAACATTGACCATGGCTCCGATACCACTTGAAAGGTTCTAAATGGTTAAAGAGGGTGAATAGCCTAATTAAAAAATTCTACAAAGCACTAGAGCAAAGTGTTAGATAAAAAATGGCGTTAAGCAATTTTTCTCTAGCTCTACTTAAAATGGAAGCCACCTAACGTATACTAGTAGCTATGATCTCTATATCAATCAATTTGGCTAAGTCACTACTTTACTATCTAGTGAGCTATCTAGCACAAGGTAAACAACTAATACCAAATAAACTAGCTATCACAACTTAACAAGGCAAGCAACTACTAACACAAGATATATGCTAGAAATGTAAATACAAGTGATAGAATGACGATACCGAACCAGGCAAGTGTCCAATTGTGAAATCCAATAAGAAAACCAATAGACAATGAGACACAATTTTTATCCCGTGGTTCGGTTGCTTGCCGACAACTTAATCCACATTGTGATGATGCACTCACTTGGTGGCTCATGCACTAATAGGCATTAAAAGCCTAGCATTATACAAAGGCACCGTAAGAACCAACACAAATGAGGGTACTCAATGTCACGAGTAATTTACTAGAGTTGCCTTTCGCGGCTCCCGCGGAGAATAGGCACAAGAATCCCTCACAAATCATCGATCGGATCGGAACCGGAGACAATCACCACCCTCTGCTCAATGATCACTACTGCTCCAAGCCGTCTAGGTGGCGGCACCCACCAAGTGTAACAAGAGAAATCCATAGTAAAACACAATTACCAAGTGCCACTAAATGCAATCACTCAAGCAATGCACTTGGATCACTCCAATCTCACCAAATAATGAACAAATCAAAAGAAGTGAGCGGGAATGGAGTATATCAACTCTAGGGGGTGTACAATATCTCGAAGTGCCAAGAGATCCTAGCCATTAGAGGCCGAAACCGGCCATTGAACTCGGGTTGCGGGACGTCGCACCCAAACAGTGCCGGTCCGACACCCTACCTGAGCCAACGCCGCTGTGCCACGCATCCCAGCCAAATTCAATCGACCGTTGGCCCTCCCAACGAAACCCTACCGCGCGTCGTACGCCATCGTTAGACCAACCGTTGGGTGTCGAGAGGTCCAAAACTATGAAATTCCGTCAGACCGCGGTTCGACGAGGGGCCGTCGGACCACCACCAGTCCGACCCTCACAGCGAAACACACAACCCCCACGCGCGCCTAGATGAACAGTGTTCGTGGCCGGTCCGATGCACAGTCCGAGGGGAAACCCTCGCTCTCTGTCTCTACTCGCACATTTTGGTCAACCGTCAGACCGACGCCAGAAGGGCCGCCGCCCTTGCCGTCCTGGATCCGACTCCCATGCTGTAACACGGCTCAGCTAGGGTTAGCCATTGGACTAGCAGCCCATGGGCCGACGCCCAGGCCAGCTTGGGTCCGACGCCCTCTTCTCTTCTCTTTCAAGTGCGATCTCTTCTCCTTTGCTCTCATGTGCCAACACCAAAGTGTATGCAACACTTGTGCACGTGTGTTAACATTTTCCAAAGCATTTTGTAAGGGCATGTTAGCTCACTAGAATCTAAATGCATATGAAATGAGTTAGAACTCCTAGTGGCACTTGATAACCGCATTTCACAATGAATTTCTCCCCTCTTCATAGTACGGCAATCTATCCTAAATCCAATCACGCACTCTATTGAGTCTTTGATTGGCAAAACAAAATGGCTCTATTGTTTATACCTTTGCCTTGAGCCTATGTTGTTTTTCTTCCATCACATGGACTTCGACCACCCTAACTCATTTATAAACTTAGACATAGGGTTAGTCTAATAGGTTTTATCAATTAGCCAAAATCAAACTAGGGCTTTCATCAGCTTAGTCGGTTTTTGTGACTTTCTCAAATTGCAAAGTGGACTTCAGCTTTGGATTCCTTTTATCGAGACGATTGAAAAGAGTATATAGAACGTCCAATTTAGAGTCCGCATGAAGAAAATACGATTTTGGGGGGAAATCCACCCGGTAGAGACTGGATTAGCTGATTTCTAAAAACTGGCTAAGCCAGTTTTGTGAATTTCATCAGACTGCATAATGAACTTCACCATTGTGTTTCTTTGTTAAGATTATCAAAAATGCAAATATGTGGAATATCAAATTTGGAGTCCGAATTGAGAAACCATTGTGTTTCTCTTGTTAAGATTATCAAAAATGCAAATATGTGGAATATCAAATTTGGAGTCCGAATTGAGAAAATAACGTTCCAGGGAAGATTCACCATGTGGAAACCGACCTAGGCTGGTTTCCAAACCGGCTAAGCCAGTTTCGGCTATCCAGAATGAGTTGGAGTTGTGTCCATGAGATAAGGTCAGCCCTCTATATATATATGAGAGGATCATGGCCGATTGAGACATCTAATCTATAAAAAAACAAAAATCAATCTACTATATATTTTACTCTTTTATGTCTTTTATCCCTTAACCCTAGTTTTTTCAACCTCATATGTTGTTCTACAAGCATCTCAATGTTCTTTATGAGCGTTCTAGGTTGTCTTATCAACCCTGGAACAACCCTAGATGAGCCTCCATGAAGAGTTCATTCCCGGGAGGTGTTTCTAGGTTTTTGCCGTAGCTAATCTGCCAAGCCTAGATAAGCTGGTCTTCTCTATCTCACTGCGAGATATCAATCCTCCTGTGATCCGGGCTTGCTAGCCGTTTAAGTGTGGGACCAGATTTGCATCAATTACAAGCATTTGTTACAACCGAATACAACAAGCCTGATTCAAGAAGATCTCATCTATGCCAACTAGGTGGAGCTTATCAACAAGGACTACGTTGACTTTGTTATTACAAGCATATATCAAATTAATACGTAACACCATCTATTGGAAATCACTATGCTGCCAATCGCCTGCTATATAGGTGGACACCAGGAGCACCAAAACGTAAACGATGAGGGAAACACCATCCATATGTCCCACGGTGTCACGGTGTGATGACCAGACGCCGGTGATGACTACTACCAAGCCGATGGTAACGAAGTAGACACCCAAGTTACCATGGAAGAAGGCAGCCATGCCGTAGCCCGTGATGGCCAGTCCAACGAGGAAGAGAAGCACCGATGGTCTTGCAAGATGGCGTGACGACCGTTCCATCACCATCCGGCAGGCCATACCTTCCAATTCAGTATAAGCATAGAATGAATGATGTGTGTGTATATGCATGGATTAAAATAATTTATACATTACACACGCACCTGCTTGCAAGTTAGCTCGACCAGGTCTCATATGATTACGAAACAGGAGTGTTAGAAGCAGCATCAGATATGACACGATCTCGAACAAATGTATTGGCATCAACGGAAACGTTTGGTCGGAGCGGCCATTGCGCTGGAGCCAGAAGCTCAACCTCTTTACCCTGATCAAGCCCCACGCCCAGAACGCCGCAAGAACGCTACATAGAAGAGCGGAGATGCTGCGCCGGGTTCTGTGAAGAACTCCAGTGCCGATGATGATGACCAGAAGCCCAGAAGCGGTCACCGTGAACATAATGGCCAGCGCCTCTCCAAGCTCAGCATCGGCGTCCATCCTCCTCTACTTTATTTTCTCTTGCCTGCTTCCTCCGGCACAACTAACACAAGCTGGGATAGCAGGCAGTGCTGCGAGCGAACAGGGAAGATGCGTTATAAAAGCTTGCTAAACCCACGACGCAAGTAATCGTGCATCAGGATTTGGTAAGAAGTTATTATAATACTGTATCTCGCACATCACATGACATTATTGTGCCCCAGTTGCTTAACCTTAAGGTCTTGACTGTTGATAATACAATTATATCACCCTTCTAGTTCCGTGTCAAATCGTCTGCTGCAAGAACATCGATCATGCATTCCTTCTTTTGCATGAATTCTTTATTGATATATTGCAAGTAGGTTGATATATTACAAGTTCTGGGAACTGGACACAGACCATGCACTGACATATAGGATTGTAGATAGAATTTTTTTCAGAAGTTAGTTTTTTTTGTCCTACCAACTTCATTTTCTTCGAGTTATCTTCAGGTTCATTTTATTGAGTGTATGTTGATAGTTTTTAATGGATATATGGTAGGTTCCTAGGAAATTTACCAGTAAGGTTGAAATGAAGATTTCGTCCATTTTATATTGTCTGAAGAGGACAAATCATCAGCGCCAAGCCAAGAATATTGGTATGTTGCTGATGTTTGGTTTAATACCTTTTTTAATATTGATCGATGCTCCATCTTCAGTGTACTATAGTGTTTGCGAAAGAAAAATGTTAAGTGATGAGTTCATTATAAGACATCAAACTAGTCAACACAAAGAAAATAGCAGTGGCATGAAAAGTCTCTTACTTTGAACAAGCGATCTTATTTTTGATTTGGTCTTTTGCATGAATTCAATCTATAGCTATATGTGCCAGAGAAAACTCAAAATTGTGATTCAAAAATAAGCTAGTCAGTAGTTAGTTGGTGTGTTGTCACCTTATAAAAAATATTGGTATTGTAGTTATGTTCAATTCTATGAATTTAAGCATGCTTGTGAGTTCAAGTAGATGTCGTCTCTCTGGTGCTTATAGTATACTGAAAGTGATGTCGTCTCTCTGGTGCTTTTTCTTTCTATTGTCCACAACTTACATTCACTTAACAAGGCATTTTTTCTTGAGAATAATAATAAAGTTCAAGTTTCTCTTTGTCTGTGCAGGACAATGATTTGCTGCATGATATCTTTGACATAAAAATTGATCATCATACTGAACATGTCAACCACCGAAAAGGTATGCTTTTCACAGCTTGGATGGCCTTGCCTTCTGCTTATAATTTGTCGAATATAACATGTCAACCACTTGTGTATCCTGACATAATACTCCTAGGCGTGTTGTATATCTAGGTTCTTCTTAATTTGTTGAATATAACATGTCATCTCTGCATAGTACAGGCTGTAGAGATTCTTTTTTCCCTACCTGCAAGTTATCCTTTATGTGGACTGTAGCCTCTACATAGCTGCATACTTTTACTATGCTATGTAGGTGTCATATGAAGAACTTGTAAGCCAAATCAAGATTTGATGATGCTTTAGAAGAAAGGAAGACCTTGCATTAGTGGATTCTTACACTAAGATAACTAAGAGCATGATTTTAGCACATGTAACTTATGGTAGTGTCATCTAAGTGCATTAGCTGATTCTTTCATTTTTTCTGTATTCTTTCATATTGGAGGACTATCAGCTGTATACCTCTAAGTGCATCTAAGTTCTTCACTCCTGTGAGTATCTTGGTCTAGTGATAGCTCCAATGTGCTTCATCTGTCATTTCTCGTTTTGCACTAAATTAGAATGAGTTAAGATTGAAGTTTGTGGTTGCACTGATATCAACAGCTTCCTCAAGGATTGTAGAAAATCTGAGATAAAATTCTATATTTCTGAGAGAATGATAGAATTGTCACAATAATTTTTGATAAGTTATTTACTCTTGTCATGTTTTTCAACATGGAAGCTAATACTCGCGCCTTCTAAAGTTTACCACTACAATGAACTATGCTTCTTGATCATAGCACTACAGTACTAATAATTCAGAAAGTTTGGGCCTTCTTATTATGTCTTACAGATGCTAAGTAGAGTAGTTACTAGATGCACCTAGGTACTGGACATTAGTGTAGAATGGTTATTTCTAAGTCTGGTTGAGAATGCATGCATAGTAATCTTTGTGTTTGCATTATAGTTATAGATAAATGAATAGTACTCTAATTATGTTGCATTTACATGCTTCACTCCATTTTACTACTCTACATTGCAGGATAGTGGCAACAAATAACAAACCATGTCAAGATCTTACAAAGCTAAAGCATATAAAGGTAAAGGATCTGCTAACAGCGCATCATCTTCGCTGCCACAAGCAAGTAGGTGCAGGCCACCGTCATGGCCACTGCCAGCAGCAGTCAGCAGACAGTGAGTACCACTCGTTCGCTTCAGTTCCTGCAGATTACGAATTCCGTTTTCATTCTGCTTTAGTGCTGCATTGACCTGATGTGTGACTACAACTCTGCAAGTGGAAGGATTATTAGAAGCTTCTGATTTTGTGATGTTCGATTGCTAAATTTGAGCGCCATTAATTTTGTTATTCTGTGCTCTTTCACATAAAAATCATAGTCACCATGAAATGTTATTACTATTAGTGGAAAGTTTAATAGATGAAATTTGTTGTTTCATTTACGTGGACTAAACTGTCCATCTAAAAGTCATGGAATATTTGTTATAATCTGGTATTGTTGGCACAAAATTTTATCCCGTGCCGAGGCACACGAGCAAGCCGGAAGGGTCCGCTCGATGGAGCTGAAGATCCGTCTAGCTTCAACACAGGGATTATTGATCCTGCGCACTCCTCCCGAGACGTGCCAGTCAATTTGATCCTACAATTGACAAGAAGAGAAAGCTAATTAGTAATTTAAGGCGGAACATACCGATGTTGCCGGACAGTCCCGAATGTGCGGCTCTAAGAGCCGATGTGGAAGGAGATCGACTAAATAGCCGATTCCAGCATACTCATAAGAATAAATCAGTTAAAGCTCATGGAGTTATGGAAGAAAAATCGGTTATCATTTAGGATGAATATCGTTATTTAGACAAATATTAGTCAATGGCAATAGGATGTCAATACTAATCAGTTTATGCTAAGCCAATAACTGCAAGTAACCGAATCTTTTTTATATAAAAATTCAGCCCATCATCATTTAACCATTTAATAGAGATAAATTTATGAACATATTAGATCTCATCTATCGCTATGACCAGTGGGGCATAAGGCAGAATCATGCAGGCCGTAGAAACAGCAATAAATTCGATGACCCTAACTTATTACTAATATCAGTGGGGCATGAGACAGAATCATATAGGCCGCAATACAATAATAAGATCATGGGGCTAACACATCTTTCAACCTACCTTTACTTCAACGGTCTGATGACGTGAACTGCATATGTGAAAACACTCGATATCGGCTAAAACAGCCGATTCAGGCATAGCGCACAATTAAGGTCATGCCCTATCAGGAATAGATCTACCAAATAACGATCCCCACTCCACGGTGCTAATAGTGGGGTGTGAGGCAGAATCATACAAGCCGTGATAACAGGTCATGAAACGATTTTCGTTAGCCAATAGATCTATTCAAGACCAGACATGCTTTAACCGCACACTATGCACGATCAAGATTGACATAAAACAGCCGATAAAACATAACTCATCATTTAAGGTGCAGATTAGATCAGTTTAGATTAATAAACGATGGGTTAAACATGATATAAGGCCGATCTAGATCAATCCCAATCGGACGAAGTGATATTGCTATAATTAAATAAATAATGAAAGCAATAAGTAATATCGGTAACTTAATGAATCTATCCGAAGGACGTCACCCTTAGATAGAGCCGATAACTTGACCTTGATCTAGTTCGAGCAGTGGAGGTCCATCGGATCGATGCAGCCTTATTTGAACTAAACAAGAGTCGATAACTAGCTTATACTAGAGTCGCAGTGGAGGTCGACTAGATCGATGTAGTACGAACAAAAGTATAAGTCATGACGGTACTTACAGACAAGCCGGAGGTTGGCCAGACCGATGCAGCCCTGCTTGCTAAAGAATTCGCTGAGATCTACTCTACTCCTACTCCTAAGGGGTGACCGGAGTGGAAAAAAGTAAGTAACGTGTATTTGATTAATTGTGTGTTTTTACGATAGCCGGGGTCCAATATTTATACCTGGAACCTACGCATGAATCCTACTTAAGCACGACTCATCACAATTTTTGGCCTAAGAGAAAACATTTCTAATTTAAGATAACTTGGACCCTAATCTTTCCCTTTTTGTAGAGTCCAACATATTTTCTCGGCGCTGATCGTAGCTTTTGTCGTCATCTGCTGGCGCTATCTGAAGAGAGCCGATTCCAGTGCTGCATTCGAATCAGCTGATACCGACCTTCATGCAATCGATTTCTTGATGACATGATCTTGGAAGCTTTCGAGTTGCTGCAATTCTTCTTCCAAATTTTGGTATGCCCCCTAATTTTGGGATAAAAGTAATTTTATTCCAAAATTATCACGTCTGTATCCCCGATAGGTCCGCAGTCAGGGGTAGAGAATCTTGATCTGGGGTCTACTGTTTATCACCGTCTATGTTAGCTTATGAGGCCATGCTTCAAAACTCTTACGAGAGCATCATTGCTTCACGGCGCTTAGATCCATCTTTCCAGGCCAACTATAAAATGTCTATCCGACTCTAGCGAGAGCAATTCAACAATTCAGCTACATTTCTCTTCTATCTGCTTCCTCGAGTGCCTCTGACTCCGCCTGACTCTCCATGGTCTATCTTTTTGGCATGAAGATCTTGCGTGGTTAGAAAATTTCTTGTGCATAGGGTGATTGTGTCGCTCATCTTAGCGCCTTATTGAGCAAGAGGATCAGCTACTACGGTTAGAAGAATTCTTGTAATATCACCTGAGTCTTCTCTCCATGCTCGCAGAGCTGTTCTAGTGTTTGTAAGGGCTAAAATGTGTGGACACCTTTCCTTTGTTTGCTCCATCAAATGCCCATCGGGAAAGCCATAGGTTTCTTTTGCACAGTTTCTCAGTCACCGAGAAATCAGCTAGGCATCTGTTAGGTAGGCGGCTTTTCCCCTTCTCTGTCATAATTTTATCAACAGGCCGATGTGACTCGGTTCATGATGACCTTTGGCCTTATGGGGATCCGGACTCCCTTCAATCCAAAGAAGCCTCGGTGGGTCGATCACTGGTCAATATAAATCTTTCGTATCTATCCCACGACATTTTGTAATTATGGGAAGCCATAAGTCCGGATCTATTATCTTTTCGTTATCCATCCCCTGAATTTCTGGAGTATCGATAATTTCCGTATCTAACTTCAATTCCACACCCCCGGCGAAATCTATCTTCTCACCTTCTCGGGCTATATATACGGGCCACGGCTGTGGATCAAAAAACATCCTGCTTCGTCTCAAACTTTTCATGTTTTTAGTGTGGTTTCTACTTTTTCATAGGTTTGAGATCATGGAGAACAGCAAGAGATCCGCTGAGGAGGCCCTCAATAGAGCTGCGTCATCATGCCAGCGCCTTCATCACCAGGAGGGTGCAACTCGTGATGCTCTCACTGCTTCGGGGCATAGGGCCAACTCCATTCAGCCTTTGAGGTGTGTGGGGTGTGTGGCAGAATCACACAGGCCGTGATAACAGGCCATGGAACGGTTTTCGTTAGCCAATAGATCTATTCAAGACCAGACATGCCTTAACCGCACTCTATGCACGATCAAGATTGACATACAACAGTCGATAAAACATAACTCATCATTTAAGGTACAGATTAGATCAGTTTAGATTAATAAACGATTTGTTAAATAGGATATAAGGCCGATCTAAATCAATCCCAATCAGGCGAAGTGATATTGCTCTAATTAAATAAATAATAAAAGCAATAAGCAATATCGGTAACTTAATGAATCTATCCGAAGGACACCACCCTTAGATAGAGCCGATAACTTAACCTTGATCTAGTTTGAGTAGTGGAGGTCGACCAGATCGATGCAGCCTTACTTGAACTAAACAAGAGTCGATAACTAACTTATACTAGAGTCGCAGTGGAGGTCGACCGGATCGATGTAGCCGTAAGAAAAGAAGTATAAGCCATGACGGTACTTACAGACAAGCCAAGGTCGGTCGGACCAATGCAGCCCTGCTTACTGAAGAACTCGCCAAGATCTACTCTACTCCTACTCCTAAGGGGTGGCCGGAGTGGAAAAAAGTAAGTAACTTGTATTTGATTGATTGTGTGTTTTTACAATAGTCGGGGTCCAATATTTATACCCGGAACCTACGCATAAATCCTACTTAAGCACGACTCATCACAATTTTTTGGCCTAAGAGAAAACATTTCTAATTTAAGATAACTTGGACCCTAATCTTTCCC
This sequence comes from Miscanthus lutarioriparius, assembly GCA_904845875.1. NCBI lineage: Eukaryota > Viridiplantae > Streptophyta > Magnoliopsida > Poales > Poaceae > Miscanthus > Miscanthus lutarioriparius. The sequence continues at coordinate 76,908,712 of CAJGYO010000004.1, forward strand.
TTTTTTAGAGTCCAACATGTTCTTCCCGACGTCGATCGTAGCTTTTGTCGTCATCTGCTGGCGCTATCTGAAGAGAGCCGATTCCAGTACTGCATTCGAATCAGCTGATACCGACCTTCATGCAATCGATTTCTTGATGACATGATCTTGGGAGCTTTCAAGTTCCTGCAATTGTTCTTCCAAATTTTGGTGTAAACAGGTATAAATAAATGTGTATTGTCATTGAGTTTCAGTACAATCGCAGAAGAATATAAGTCATGATGGAGTTGTGCATGAAAAATATATGTTCTGATCGAATTTGAATTGTAAATTTAATTTTTTGGCGGAAAAATATACTGTAGGGACGGTTCTAAACTGAACCGCCCCTACAAATAGGTATTATAGGGGCGGCTGGTACTACGACCGCCCCTACAAATCGATTTTGTAGAGGCGGCTGGTGTTCCCAGACCACCTCTATAAATACATGATTTGTAGAGATGATATGGTAGAGGCGGCTGGCCGAGCCACCTCTAGAAATCATCGTCAGCCGACTCTACAAATGCTTATTGTAGTAGTGGTTCTTACTTGGAAACTATCGGTGGCCGATAGCCATGCTCCCTTTTCGCAAAATCGTCGTCCCTTATTCCGTTTCCAGTTTTAGTCATGAAAACCCGAATTTAGTCGGAAAGTGGAAACGGTAATTGATGCACATGCACCGGAACGAAAACAGTGCTAAGCTTCCCCCGACCGTTTTTTTCTCGGGTCCTTGCCTCCCAACTCCCAAGTGACTGACTGCGCGAGGTGCGATAAATGGAAGTACGCATACGCTGCCTGTTGCTTGCTGCTACCTGTTTTTTTCTTTTTATGAGAGAAACTTGCTGCTACCTGATGTGCCTCACGTATGATTATTGGGCATTACCTACTTGGGCCTTTTGTCTGTGACTGTTATAAAACATATTGCCAGCGGTTAAAACATTTCTCTCTCTATTTCTAATGATCAACATAGTAGATGAAAGTAGAAAAACAAATAGACATAAGATAGGAAGACTATTTTTTTTTTTTGAATATTTATAATTGCAACATAGAGCTCTCACATATATATAGTCCTACCAAGGTCTAAGAGTTTAGTAAGAGCCCACATACAAACAGACTAGGATTAAGATTCCACCTTCTTCTTTTCTTCTAGGATAGAGTTCGTATATTTTACAACACTCTCCCTTGGGGGATTACAATGATATGCACATGCCTCAATAAAAACTCCATCCAAAAATCCAGTGGAAAAAATAGTTCTTAAGAAAAGAGTACATCACATTCGTTAATTGCATTGCACATGTTGTCTCATTAAAACCCTTATGTAAGAAACCTTCAAGTAAAAACTCACATAGGAAAAAAAGAGTACAACATTTAACCTTCTTGGTTATGTATTCTTCATGATATTCTATTATTCATGAATAGATATTTATCTTCATGATTTATGCATAAACTTCAATGTTTTAGCAAATATGATTTACACGATCTTCGTAATTCTAGCGGTTTTAATTATCATCAAGGTAGATTTATTCAATTTGCTCCTCCTCATAAAGCCATCCTTTGAACTTTATTGTTCACTCCATAATTTTTCATAAATGTGTGCTTAATAATGATATGCAGTACCATAATATCATTCTTCAATGAATTATAATATGAGTAAACAAGAGCAATATGCTTCATGCATAAATAACCACTTATTAGTTGTGCAAAACAAATAAAATTTATCCTTTAGGGTAATAAATCCTTTCAAAGGATTATGAGAGTAAATAAGTTACAATATTCAATATCTTCTAGATAGTGTATCAAACTTATACTAGAGTTTGAGTACTTATAATTCTTTCTTAGTGGATTTTCAAATTATATGTTCTTCAAATCTTTAGGATTTTAATTGTACTATTAAATAATAAATCAAATCTTACATTTGGCATTTAGGTGATAATTCAATTGCTAAAATCACCATTATTCTTATACCTTCTAAGGTATTTAGAGGATATCACCACTTCATTTGCTAGCTTTTGATATGCACTTTCTAAGTGTTTACATGATACCTTCATGGTGTTTAAGATTCCTCATTTTCTCTCTCTCAGGTCTATACTCACTTCAAGGATCAATGGGGTTTATTCAAGAATTGACTGGTAAATCCTTCATGGATTAGTTCCTTTAAGGATGTTCTTATTTTTGGTGAATTATATTTCTCTTCCACGAGATATATTCTCTACTGCATGAGAGATTATTCTAAGATATACACAATGAGATAGTGTTATTCACTATAAAGTCATTCGATGACTCTATTCCTTCTAGGACATGCTCTTCTTGAGACTTCAATATTCATGCAGGAATATATATTCTAGCTTGGACTTCTTAATACTTAGTATGAGATTTAATTTCCATATGTTGCAATTTCTATTCTTCAGTAACTATATGGATTTTTAGAATCCACTTACTAACTACATTATTTCATATTCATTCATTTCATTTGCTAGAGATATAGTAGAACATTTATTTCTTCACAGTAGGAGATTCAACCTCAATTGTTTTTTTCATTGACAAGATATAATCACTACAAGTGACTTTGCCATGTACTTTGTTTTCCACATCCGGGTTCTTATAAGAGAAACATTTGTAATTATCGAGGTAGCGTTGTCAACAACTATTACTTTCTCCGAATATTCTCATAATATGAGATTATTATGTCTCTTTATTATTTTCCAAACAAGAGATAATTTGTTGTTATGCATACCCAACACTAATGATGCGTGCGTTTAGTGTGTTAGATTTCATCTTCATGGTGATCCTCTTCATGAGGTATTTAACCTTCCTCATGAGGTGTTTTCTTCATGAGAATGGAGAAGTTTCATTTTATTTCTATTCAACAAGTATACACTCAACTAGAACCCACAGACGTCTCCGTAGATTTTAGCTTGATAGTATACAATATTTTATTTACTACTAGTAAACACAACTTCTGGTTTATAACTTCAAGTTACTCCTCTCAATTTTTCAAAAATATCTGGCATATGTTCCGCTTTATGCTTGACAAGAGCATTAGTCAAACTATTGTTTGATTTAGTGCGTAATACAATTCCTGCTTTAAGCTTCATGGAATATTTCTCTTAAGATCATTTTCCTTCCGTGAAAATAATATTTGACATTCAAAATAGGCTTTCTCTCCCTTTAATGCCAATATTATCAGATCTTTAATAGTATACTTCAAAAGATATCCCGAGCTAAAAAAATCAAATTCATGTATCTCCAACTACAAATGGAGGTCCATTCATGTATGCTATGATAGAGATTTATGGGAAATATTAATGAACATATTTAAACATGAGGTTTTATTTATTAATGTAGTGAGTTAGAATACATAAAGTCCACTTAAGAATGTTCAACATTCTTACAAACTTAGGGATGTTCTCCCTTAATTTACACATATCATAGTTTAGAAAACTATTTTATTGTCAAGCTTCTTTATTGTTTAGCCAAAATAATTGATCCAAGCAAGTACTCATACATAAAAAATGGACCATATACTTCAAAAAGATATAGAATGCGCAACATTCAAATTCACATAGAATTTTTTTAACTTTCTAATTGCCATTAATGCAAAATTTCCCAAATGTCTTTTGTTTATAAATCCCAAATCATCATAAGTGTGTTATTCACCATATTAATTCCACAATTATCCGTCCCATTAATTGGGTTAGTCTCCATTTAGCTAATTTTAGATTAATCAACTCCCCCGATCTTAGGCTACTTGGCTTATGCATACAGCGCATTGAAAGCAAAATATTCCTTAGTTCAACGAGAACTAGCATGCTAGCTAGTCAATTTAATTATGAGGGAAAACGTAGTAGCTACAAGCTACGAATGTAGCTTCTATGCTAATATTCATGTAGGAGTGGAGATAGTTGCAGCTCAACGAGAGCACTACATAGTAATACACATTCATGTATAATATGGAATGTTGATATTCAATCCAACGTAATAGATAATAACAAAATGCAAAGCTACAAACTTACTTGCAATTAGTGTAATGTAAAGAAAGTTAGCTCGGCCGAAAGGGACGTGTCTAGGACTTCAAGTCCTGATACATGCACTTAAAGATAGATTTAGGAAGGCTATGCCTATTAAATATATATTACCTATATTTTCTTATATCTTTACCCAAAATTCCTTCTCCTTTTTATGCCATAGTTATTTCAAGTAGTAATATGCTACATGAATCATCTATGAATAATCATTTCTAATGTTCCATAGAATCCAATTATACTTTTGGTCTTCATTCGTTCTGGCATGAAATTCACATATCAAGTGCACTATTCAGTGTACAACAACATATTCAGAGTAGGACTTAAACTTCTAGTTTTTAAGCTGAAGTATTAAATACTTAATTTATGGATTATACTATTTCTTGACTAAATTGATCATTCGAAGATCAATTAATATGCTACAATAGTCCAATTGTTCATGTGTTTCTAGAAATTCAGTTTCCTTTCTACCTACATGGTAGTAGTGCACAAAGAACTATAACCTTCATGGTTAATTGAGGCTTCTTTGTGGATAAAATTAATGTAAATTTGTTTAGATAGGCAATAGGCAATTGTTTATATGTAAAACATATAAATCTAATTCATTTCACGTAAGATTAACATATATTATTGCAAGTAAAAAATTGCAACTAAGAACTTCATATTAGTCTTCAAGCTAATAAAGTAACCATTAACTCTTCATGAGTTTACATAATCCACTTAATTCAACGGGAATTAAAACTTAAAGCACCACCACCACTACTATCAATACTTAAGGATATGAATTTCAAAAACAACAAATCTATAAGCACATGATTTAAGTTCTTCATGAGAAACTTTAAATGTTCTAATTTCTATCCATTCTTACGTGTCTTAACTTCAATGTTTGACATTTAGCAGCGTCATGCTTGCTCAATCCTTCTAGGAGTATAATATATGCAAATCACATATCTTGATTTATAGAGCTATCTAAAAATTCTGACTCAATTTCTACTTGATATTAAGTAGTACCGGATGATATTGGATACTTCTAGTACTTCAATGCTCTTGATCTTCTATTTCAAGAAATATTTCTTCTGGAATTAGACAATGTCGTCTTTATATCTCATCTTCTATGACTTTTAACACAAAGCTTCAAGTTAATTGTATTTTATAGAGTAGCATTTATATCCCATATAGTCATATAAGCTTGAAATTCAATTTCCAATATTTCTAACATTATGCAATCATCATAATATAAGATATCCTCTAGAATTTCTTATGCAGTAAGTCCCATAAAACCTTTAGGATTTAGCTTGGTCACATACTCATTCTTTGAGAGTAATACTAGAAATTACTATGCTTAAGATCTACTCCACTTCAGTGATAGTAGAATATCCTACCAGGATTTAACAATGATCATGCTATATCATTCTGCCATTCAGGGCAAGTTCAGGATATTTCTTCTTCATGAAGGTATGCATATATCATTATAACTAAATCATGTGCATATGCGTTTACTACATGTAAATAAGTAGTGAGGTCTAAAAACATAGTGGACGGTTATGTAAAATATTCTTAGACGCGTCTAGCATTTTTCAGGATCTAATCATGGTTCATGTTAATTTTCAGAATCAATACCAATCATTCATTCATCCCACAAATTCATTATGCTAGAAAAAATAAATGAGCCTCTCAAAGATGATAAGTCTAAGGTCTTGCAGGATTTAGAGAGTTCATGTACTTTATACCATGTTTCTAATGTAATCATTCAAGATTTTATTCTTACAATTGCATGGTGTATAATTCATAATGATATTGCACTAGCATTTTTTAGAACTAAATTCAAAGTGTAGAAAACTTTCAGAATTAATCTACTATTTAATTCAAAAAAATTAAAGCTAGGCAAAACAACAATTAAACTATAGAATTGTTGTATATAAACTCTTGTATATTTGATTAAAAAAATAAGAGGGTAGAATAAATAAATATGTATAAGCAGAGAGTCTAGAGTTAGCACTATTATACAAGAATAAGAGACGTGTAGAATCCGCAAGATTTATGGCTTAATCGTAAACTTTCAAATTAACTTTCATGGTTCGATAAAGCTTCCGTCCGAAAACCTTTTAGCATTTTTATATTCCTTTAATCCATTGGTCCAAATTCAAACGTGAGTGACCCACATCCTCCTTAGTATGGTCTGCTAGGCCAATGACCACCGCTTCCTTCTCAGGTAGTAGCATGCGTGGTTTTACCAAAACAGCGTGAGCATGCGAGCCTTTGCTGTGTATGCATGCGTGTGAGCGACTACCTACCGTGGATATGTGCATGCGAGCATGACCACGGCAACATACAAAACTTTGATGCTGTAAAGAGAAATCGACATGCGTGCAAGCATGCTTGATGGCTGAGGTATTGCAGCATGGCTAGAGGCATGTGTCGTGAAGGCCGATGGTATGCTGGCGTCATACGTACAGGCCTCATGCAAGCGGAGGCCGACTCAATACCACATTGTCGCCAGCAGCTGTGATTCTGGTGGGGTGGCATACAGGCCACACTTCGATGGACTAGTAGACATGATACCGGCCTACCTGGGTCGGAGCTAGCACAACTGTCGTAGCCTGTAGCCCGTGCGTTCTCGCACTTATTCTGTAGTGTGGTTCAAGATGCAACTAGCGTGCAAGCTAGGAACAAAGTGAATCATTATGATTTTTATCTTAACCCTAGATGCAAACTCCGTAGATGCAATTGCTTTTACATATTTATTTCTGCATGTCCTTCCTGTACTTAGCGCAAAATTCAGACTCGATGGTCGAGACAGATGCAATCTGCAAGACGCGATTCTTTCGTACCTGATATATCGGATGTCAATTTGATTTACCTCGCGTGCCGCGTAGGGCAGTGGTTAGTAGATACATACCACGTAGGGCGTTTGGCATTGTCATAGAACTGTCTACTTGACGACGACGGTGCATGTCGATGCAGTGTAGATTAGATGCATGTAGAGGTAGCAGATCCGTTCCGCTAACAACGTCGGACATGTTGACGTCGTCGAAGTAGTCGCGGCGGGACGTCGATGGTACAAGCGTCGACATCGAAGATCGATGACGACTCCACCGGCGATGTCAGCGAAGAGCTTGTCGTGCTGATAACGTGTTATAAAACATGTTGTCAATGGTTAGGACATTTTCCTCTCCGTCTCTCAAGATCAACATAGTAGATGAAAGTAGAAAAACAAATAGACACAAGATAGGGAGACTATTCTTTATTGCTTTGAATATCCATGATTACAACGTAGAGCTCCCACATATATATAGTCCTGCCAATGCCTAAGAGTTTGGTAAGAGTCCACGTATAAACGGACTAGAATTAGTATTTCAACTTCTTCTTTCCTTCTAGGATAGAGTTCGTATGTTTTACAACAGTGACTATGTACATGATGTTTTTTAAAAATAATATGGACTTAATTTTTGTTGCATGTGCATGTGCGGTTCTTATTACTTGTATATTTTAAAAACTAATGATCTACTGACTTCTTGTATCAACCAAATTATATCACTACTATTATGCATATATTTATGCCTTTATGGATTATGGTTCTATCTAGTAGCAACCAATTAATCTACGGTACATTAATACCATTTGCATATCTACATTAGTTGTATCTATTGTGTTGCGTTGCACACTTGAATGGTTATTACATTCGTGATGCGATTGTTCCCAGTTTATCGACGGGTACCGATCGACGTGTATCTGACCTTCGCTCCTGATATTCCGAATTTCCTGTTGTTTGGTTTTCCCAACTGGTAGTCCCTATTCCATTTCCGTTTTTCGTGTAGAAATATGAAATAAAAAATGGATAGAAGGTTTTCTCAACCGTTCCCTACCATTTTCATCCATGTAACTACACACAGACTAGAAGATTGCACCCCTTAAGCTATATATAACGGGGCCATCCATGGCTGCATAGGCGACCAATATGTCACATTTTTCCTTTGAAAGAAACAGATGTCTCCTAAAACTAAGCTGAGATCAAGAGCAGGCCGGGTGAATTTGGGTCTCTTAAAAACTTAGCCCGAGGTTCTATTTGAACATCACTAGAAAAAAATGCATAAACTAATTAACTAGCATGATGTAGTCCTTAGTTTTTGTTTTCTAAAGTGCTCTGGCTACCCAAATTAACAAAGAGTTCTGCAACTTAAAGTTAATTCTACCAACTAGCGTATGCTAATTTAGAAAAAGCAAAGGCCACACAAAAGAAGCACAAAATAGAAGTTTAAGTACAGTAAGAGCAAGTCAAAAGAGAGTAAACTCCCAGAGAAGAGGATATCTTATAGTATCAGTTGATAAACCGCAACCCTTAGTCCATGCCGGAGCTCAACCAATGTATGCTTCGGTTATGAAGCCTTCCCCCAGTCACAACATTGAGCTTGTCACAAAGATTTGCACAACCAAGGCAAATGATGCAAGCCACAAATGCTCATCACTTCCACCTGACTTTCCCGCTCACTCTGGCATCGTCCACTATGGAGCTTCTCCACGAAAAAGGGGTCTCCTTGTCCTCTGCACACCAAGTCACCGTCACTCCACACCAAGCTCAAAAAGTTGATGTCGCCCTAAAAAAACACCAAGACCTAAAGTGCTCCGACACACCAACCTTACAAGGGTACAACAACCGAAGCTATCAATCTCTAAGGCTTAACTCACACAAAGATGAACCCTAACTTCTATCATGTGCCTTGGATAATCAATATGCACATGAGAGGGTAGATGGAGTGTATAATTACTTAGTCTGGCTTCTAGCAGCCTTGGGCACTCCAAAAACATTAGATCAACTCTAGCAAGGATCCTAAACAGGCCCCTGTTCACAATTTGAGGGATGAAAGGAAAAACATCAAGTCCCTATTCAAGCGCTCAAATTGGGCAGATCCTCAAAACTCCCATCGGAGCCCTCAATCCACTGGTGTACACCTGGGCCCCAAATGGTCGTTGATTGGTTAGTCTCTCAGGATTGATTGTTGTTAGATTGCTAGGCTTTTTATTTTAGTTTGCATTACTCGATATAAAGATCTTGAATTAATAAAATTCTTCCATCATCAAGGGAAAAAAATCTCAACCATCACGGGAAAGAAAAGTGTGATTGCTCAATGCTTTCGGAACAAGCCTCGCTCTGGTTGTTGAAAATTAGTTTTGCTATGGGGAAAATTGTTTTCTTGTAAGATTATATTTGTATAAGTTGAGTATAAACTATATATGACATATGCCGACAGAATCTTCCCTTATATTTCTTCATCTTACTATAACATAATAAAAAATATATAGGAGTGGGTAACAACATGGCAGTACTTGTAGCTATTTGCGTTAAAGAAAACCAGCAGATTCTCTTTCTACACAAGCTGGCCATCCGTGCATGATTGTATTCCAATCATTGACGCGGCACTCACGCTAAGCGAGATTAAACAATTCCATCCGCTCTGCAAGATTATGGCACTGTAATCACTGTCTGACAGTTGAAAGAATGGAACCTTCTGAGTTCTGAGCTCTGAGCAAGCCACGCTTTCATCATTTGCTACTGCTTTTAGTCTAGTCAGAAGAATATTGTGGTAGTAGTAGCTACTAGTAGATTACATTAGATTAATCGCCGTTTGACAGCAGAGGATCGGAAGAGCAGCAGCACGATGAATTTGCTGTCTCCTCACCAAAAGCAGACCTCCGTTTGCACATTCCGGACCTCCTGTTGCATTGCATCCTTGAGAATTGAGATCTGTCTACACTGTACATGCAACATGCTGGAGAACAAATGCACAGTTCCTCAAGCTTACGGAGAGAGAGAGAATATGGATCACATGCTTGTTTGGGGGTGATGCTGCACTGCAAAGCATGTGGCAAACACATGTGCGCGCAGTCCTCTGTCAAGCTTTATCATTTTGCGGACCGGGGGAAATCGACAGAGCAGCTTTGCTTCGGGGTGCCTTGCTTCCAGGCGTGCTTCAGGGTCCACTACAGCCTGTGTGCCACTGCCACAGCTTTTTTTTTTATATATTCTGAAAATCCAGCCTCAGAATGAGCGCGGATTGGATAAGTTTTTGGAGTTTAAGAATTCAGATCAGTACTGAACAACAGTATGCATGGACTATAAACCGTTATTTTGTAGTACAACGTGAGTTTGTGGAGTTTCTCTTTTTTTTTATCAGATGCTCCAACTGTTTTTGTTTTTTTAGAAAGGACGACAAAAACTTTGTCACGGTTTTTATTAAACAATAGAAAAGAGAAAAAAAAGCGATTTACAAGTATTTACAACACTAAACCAACCACTATAGAGCTACCTCCCCCCCCCCCCCCCTAGTACGACTATTGAAAATAGGAGGGACCAAAGAAAGACTACTGGAAAACGAAAAACAACCAAGGCACAAAAGGGACGACAGGGAAAGAAAGCAAGCACTCTGAAGATCCTAAATATCATCTGCAACTGTCCTTGGTGCCATGACGATCCTAATTGCATAATGTCATCCTTACATAGCGTGGCCACCTGAATTGGGTTGCGGTCCTTCTGCTGAAAATGTCTTATATTTCTCTCCTTCCAAATATTCCATCAAAAGTAGATGAAGATCCCATCCACTTTTCTCCTCTCATTCTTATCAAAGCTTCTACTGTTTTTTAAATGAGAGCTGTTGATTATATTAAAAAGAAGATAAGCCCAAAATAGGCACAATAATACAACAACGACCAACAACCACGCTGGAAAACAAGCTCAACAAAAGGAACAGAAAAACAACTCTAGCTGATCGGATTTGGACATCGACACGAACTGCACAGAGCCGAAGCTCAACTCAAAAAAAGAAGAAAAAAAGAACCACCACCATCTCCAAACCACCACACTACACCGCCCAACCCCGTACGACTAAAGGACATCAGGGCAAAAACACCATCATCACCGCTCGCGCTGTCGTTACCGACGATGAACCACACCGAGCTAGCCTGCTGCCAAGCAGGACTAGCCACCGTAGGTCGCTGCAAGCTGTGTTGCCGTCCCGCAATCGAATCCGCTTGCGCCGCCTGTCAAGACGATGTACCACACCTGACTAGCCACTGCCAAGTAGGGCTAGCCGTTGTAGCCCGCTGCAAGCTGCCAAACCAACGCGTGAGCCGCTGCGTCTGGTGCTCACCAAGCCGATCCCGTCCACCGAGATCTAGGCGCGTACATTGTAGTTTCCAGCAACCTAGTTGCCTCACCGAAGGTAGAAATGCCACATGGGCCCTCCAGTTGCCGGTTAGAAAAACCTCCTTACGCCGGAACGGCCGCCGCTGAGCGGGAGACCAATCGCCACCAAACCACGCAGGTCACCTTAGCAAAGCAAATCTACTGGCCACACCTCCCATGCCGGCCTCCTCGCCAACTTCATGGGTGCCGCCCACGCCGGCCTCCTCGCCATCTTTATGGGCGCAACTAGCGCCCTCCAGACCGTCGCCCTCCACCAAGCAGATGCCAAGCCCTCCAATCGCTGCGTCAACGCCCTCTTTTTAGCCACCTTCTGACGCCATGGACACTGAACCCTGAATCCTCAACTAGGCCTCCACCCTATTAGCAACCACCATGGCTGCATAGCACGAGCTTCCAAACGACGCCCCCAATGAGGGGAACGACGCCACAAGCGCCGCCGTTGCCTAACCAGAAGGTTAAGGCTTTACACCCAGAAACAAAGTGCCATGCAAGTGGAACGGCTGATCGATAGACGCTTCGAAGGAAGTATGCGGCGCCCGGAGGCATCGCCATCATCGGCCCAAAAGGGCTCAGCTTTCACCAAGCGCCCACCCCCCTACACAGGCCTCAGTGCCGCCATTGCCAAACGTAGGTTGCCGCCCGTCATTGCCATCCCTGGAGTTCAGGGTAGCTGCAACAAGTGTCCCGAGCAGCAAGACAGCGTCGCCGCTGTCCACCGCCGCTGCATGCCACCATCGCCGGCGGTCTACCGCCACATCACCAGGCCCCCATGCTGCAAAGCATGGCCTTGACAAAGATGTACAGGCCACCGCCGCCTCCACCATGTAATCCTTTGGGATGAGGACCGCTGTCGGGCGGCCACCACTGAAAGACCCGCCAACCGCGTAGATCCAGCACAAATGGGGACCGGATCCGGCCGTTGGAGGACCGCATCCACCGCCCCTGAGCCCCAGTCGTCGAGCCACACTCGTAGTCCACGATGTCTAGCAGCAACCCCGCATGGCCACCTCCACGGGCGCACCGCTTTGACCGTGCCAAGCCACAAGGTGCGGAACGAGGCCGCGGCGCATGCCTCGGCAACCCCGACCCATGGACGGGGGCAGGCGGGTTGGCTCCGTTCGGCCGCTGTCCTGGCAAGGCAGCAGGCACGCGGGCACAAGCGGGCTAGCCCTGGCCGGCCGGCCGCATCCCGTTGCCGCGCGCCACCGCCATGGACACCGCACCCCACCTGTCACCCTCCTCCATGTAGATCCTACCATGGACAAACGCGGAAGCAAAGCAAATGAGCATAACACAAGTGATATGACATATAAATAATTCAAAGTAGAGAGCACACATGTCACATATCACATAAATATCACGATCACGTAGATATCACTATCACATAAATATAGTTCGATGTATGAAAGTAAAACACATGAATGCTCAATTATCACTACTGCTCCAAGCCATCTAGGTGGCGGCACCCACCAAGTGTAACAAGAGAAATCCATAGCAAAACACAATTACTAAGTGCCACTAGATGCAATCACTCAAGCAATGCACTTGGATCACTCCAATCTCACCAAATGATGAACAAATAAAAAGAAGTGAGCGGGAATGGAGTATCTTAGCTCTAGGGGATGTACAATATCTCAAAGTGCCAAGAGATCCTAGCCATTAGAGGCTGAAACCGGCTGTTGAACTCGGGCTGCGGGACCGTCGCACCCAAACAGTGCCGGTCCGACGCCCTGCCTGAGCCAACGCCGTTGTGCCACGCATCCCAGTCAAATTCAATCGACTGTTGGCCCTCCCAACGGAACCCTGCCGCGCGTCGTACACCATCGTTGGACCAACCGTTGGGCGTGCCGATAGGTCCAAAACTGTGAAATTCCGTCAGACCGCGGTTCGACGAGGGGCCGTCGGACCACCGCCAGTCGGACCCTCACAGCGAAACACACAACCCCCGCACGCGCCTGGATGAACAGTGTTCATGGCCGGTTCGACGCACAGTCCGAGGGGAAACCCTCGCTCTCTGTCTCTACTCGCACATTTTGGTCAACCATCGGACCGGCACCAGAAGGGCCGCCGCCCTCGCCGTCCTGGGTCCGACGCCCATGCTGTAACATGGCTCAGCTAGGGTTAGCCATCGGACTAGCAGCCCATGGGCCGACGCCCAGGCCAGCTAGGGTCCGACGCTCAGGCCAGCTAAGGTCCGACGCCCTCTTCTCTTCTCTTTCAAGTGTGATCTCTTCTCCTTTGCTCTCATGTGCCAACACCAAAGTGTATGCAACACTTGTGCACGTGTGTTAACATTTTCCAAAGCATTTTGCAAGGGCATGTTAGCTCACTAGGATCTAAATGCATATGAAATGATAAGGACACTCCTACGATGTCCAATAATCTGTCCCAATCTTTCACGATACGTATAAATTTGAACCTCTTTCAAATAGTCAAACAATCTAATTTCAGATATATAAATATTATCGAGCAATTAAAATCCCTTCTGAAGCTAAACGTGAGTAGCAGCAATGAGATTCCGCAAGAAGCAAACAGAATATTCAGAGCCGTCAATATACTATCGACCACATATGGCACCACGCTATTGAGATTAACTTAATTGGCCAATATAAAATAGTATAGCTGCAGCAGCCCTGGTCGACAACTCACATCAATCTCACGTATCCAGCAATAGAAACAATGGACTAGTGCCAGAATAAAATAATTTGATCTCTCAAACCAACAATTGTATAACACCAATAAAATAGAAGCAATAATTCCTCTCGACAGTGACCAGAAATCAAAGACCAACCGTAGCAATGATAGATAGAGGGATCGGCTTACATATGATGCACTCAAACCCTAGATAAATTTTCTACCCGCAGCCACGACGAACCACGATCTGAAGAAGGGGAATTGAATCAATTCCAACACGAGTCCAAGGATCAATCCTCGGGCACACACCAACACAAATCCTCGCAGGGATCCGGAATGGTAAACCTCTAGGTTTCACGAGCGGCGGCTCGACGGGGAATAACTCCACGAATAAAATCCAATCTGAACTTTACAAGAGCCACGGCCCTAGGATATATGGCTCGCGGGCCACCCACCAACCTACGACTGAGACCCAACCAGGCCCGTCTGGACACACTAGGAGACCTGACCGTAATCAACCAGACTATGACTGATAAAACAATCTCGCCGGACCAAGTACTTAAATGAAATAATAAATAATCTAGCAGCTTGTAGTCACGTTACTTAATCTAGCCATAATCTGAAAGTGCCTCAACATGCTTACCCATCAAAGTAGCAGCATACTTCTTGACTTCCTCACGTATGTTAGCACCAATAAACACGTACTTGCTGGGCATATTTTTCTTCATATAACTTCCCTTCACATCAAAGGATAATGCACCAAATTTCATGATTAAATAATATGAATCATCTCCGGCTCTAATAAATTGAGGAGCCATGGGCTCATCATCCTCTCCACCTTGAAACAAAGCCGTCCTCGGCTTTGGATTATTCTTAAGTGTCTTCCTCATTTCAGCAGTGATTATATTTTCAACATTCTTCCCACCTTCAAGCTTCTCAAAAGTAGATAGAAAGCCAGACTGCAAAGACGATTTATTAGCAACGGTCTTTGCTATTTCAGACCCATTGCAATAACTTTCAGAAGCATTATCTAGAGAATTAATCATCACAATATCTTCTTCTCCCTTACTAGGGATTTTAGGATTACCAACCACAATTTTAGGATCCTTGCATAAATTCCCAGGTGCATTAATTCTAGCACTTACAGTCACATCATTCTCTCCCTCTTGGAGCAAAGCCGTCCTCGGCTTTGAGATAATTTCAGCAACCTTTTTCTTCATTTTCGAAGTAGCAAATACCTTAGCCTTAATAGCACTCTTAGGAATTGGTTTGAACACATGATTAACTCCCTTGTGCACAAACGAATAAGTATTAGAACGACCACCATGAGTAGCATCAAGATCAAATTGCCATGGTCGACCCAACAACAAATGACATGCAGTCAATGGTGCAACATCACAATCCACAATATCAATATATGTTCCAACTGAAAATTTAACTCTAGCCTTATGAGTAATTTTTAGTGTACCACTTTGATTCATCCATTGCATATAACGCGGCGTTGGAAGCCTCCACGTAGATAAAGACAAAGCATGAACAACATCTGAGCTAATGACATTAGTGAAACTGCCACCGTCAATAATTAGTTTACATGCCTTATCCTTAATTGTGCATTCTGACTTAAATATGCTGGAGCGTTGCCCCTTCACGGTAGCAACAGTACCATCACTATGTATTTTACTTGCCATCATAGATAATCAATCATCTGTATCATCAATTTCGGGCACTGTAGCCTTCTGCAACAACTGAGAATCTGCTTTCTTCAGTTGCTTAGAACTATCAATTGGCTTGGTGGTTAGAGATTTAGAACCATACACTTCAGCTACCATTTTCCTTGACCAAAATGGAGAAAGAAATAGGCGTTGAAGCACAACCTTCATATTGCTCCATGTCCAACAAGAAAAGTCTTTGTCATAGTCAATCCACCAATAAAAAACATCGTTAGCTAAAGTCTGTTCTTCATAATATATCTCTGACTGTTGGAGTGGACGATCCCGGAAGAAATCATCCAGACTTTCTTCCCAATCAAAATACTCTAGGTGACTAGATGCTAGAGATAGCTTTGGCAAAGATTTAATTTCCTTGAGCAATTTCAAATCAGCCATTGAAAAAGAAAATCCAAATGCACCATGAGCAACCCAGAAGCTGATACCAACTGATAAGGACACTCCTACGATGTCCAATAATCTATCCCAATCTTTCACGATATGTATAAATTTGAACCTCTTTCAAATAGTCAAAGAATCTAATTTCAAATATATAAATATTATCGAGCAATTAAAATCCCTTCTGAAGCTAAACGTGAGTAGCAGCAATGAGATTCCGTAAGAAGCAAAGAGAATATTCAGAGCTGTCAATATACTATCGACCACTTATGACACCACGCTATTGAGATTAACTTAATTGGCCAATATAAAATAGTATAGCTGCAGCAGCCCTGGTCGACAACTCACATCAATCTCACGTATCCAGCAATAGAAACAATGGACTAGTGCCAGAATAAAATAATTTGATCTCTCAAACCAACAACTGTATAACACCAATAAAATAGCAGCAATAATTCCTCTCGACAGTGACCAGAAATCAAAGACGAACCGTAGCAATGATAGATAGAGGGATCGGCTTACATACGATGCACTCCAAACCCTAGATAAATCTTCTACCCGCGTCCACGACGAACCACGATCAGAAGAAGGGGAATTGAATAAATTCCAGCACGAGTCCAAGGATCAATCCTCGGGCACACACCAACACAAATCCTCGCAGGGATCCGAAACGGTAAACCTCTAGGGTTTCACGAGCGGCGGCTCGACGGGGAATAACTCCACGAATAAAATCCAATCTGAACTTTACAAGAGCCACGGCCCTGGGATATATGGCTCGCAGGCCACCCACCAACCTACGACTGAGACCCAACCAGGCCCGTCTGGACACACTAGGAGACCTGACCGTAATCAACCAGACTATGACTGATAAAACAATCTGGCCGGACTAAGTACTTAAATGAAATAATAAATAATCCAGCAGCTTGTAGTCACGTTACTTAATCTAGCCATAATCTAAAAGTGCCTCAACATGCTTACCCATCAAAGTAGCAGCATACTTCTTGACTTCCTCACGAATGTTAGCACCAATAAACACGTACTTGCTGGGCATATTTTTCTTCATATATCTTCCCTTCGCATCCAAGGATAATGCACCAAATTTCATGGTTAAATAATATGGAACATCTCCGGCTCTAATAAATTGAGGAGCCATGGGTTCATCATGAAATGAGTTAGAACTCCTAGTGGCACTTGATAACCGTATTTCACAATGAATTTCTCCCCTGTTCATAGTACGACAATCTATCCTAAATCCAATCACGCACTCTATTGAGTCTTTGATTTGCAAAACAAAATGGCCATATTGTTTATACCTTTGCCTTGAGCCTAT
Source organism: Miscanthus lutarioriparius (assembly GCA_904845875.1). Lineage (NCBI taxonomy): Eukaryota > Viridiplantae > Streptophyta > Magnoliopsida > Poales > Poaceae > Miscanthus > Miscanthus lutarioriparius. The sequence continues at coordinate 76,926,019 of CAJGYO010000004.1, forward strand.
ATTGTTTTTCTTCCATCACTTGAACTTGGACCACCCTAACTCATCTATAAACTTAGACATAGGGTTAGTCTAATAGGTTTCATCAATTAGCCAAAACCAAATTAGGGCTTTCATCAGCTTAGTCGGTTTTTGTGACTTTCTCAAATTGCAAAGTGGACTTCAGCTTTGGATTCCTTTTATCGAGACGATTGAAAAGAGTATATAGAATGTCCAATTTAGAGTCCGCATGAAGAAAATACGACTTTGGGGGGAAATCCACCCGATAGAGACTGGATTAGCCGATTTCTAAAAACTGGCTAAGCCAGTTTTGTGAATTTCATCAGACTGCATAATGAACTTCACCATTGTGTTTCTCTTGTTAAGATTATCAAAAATGCAAATATGTTGAATATCAAATTTGGAGTCCGAATTGAGAAAATAATGTTCCAGGGAAGATTCACCATGTGGAAACCGACCTAGGCTGGTTTCCAAACCGGCTAAGCCAGTTTCGGCTATCCAGAATGAGTTGGAGTTGTGTCCATGAGATAAGGTCACCCCTCTCTATATATGAGAGGATCATGGCCGATTGAGACATCTAATCTATAGAAAAACAAAAATCAATCTACTATATATTTTACTCTTTTATGTTTTTTATCCCTTAACCCTAGTTTTTTCAACCTCATATGTTGTTCTACAAGCATCTTGATGTTCTTTATGAGCGTTCTAGGTTGTCTTATCAACCCTGGAACAACCCTAGATGAGCCTCCATGAAGAGTTCATTCCCGGGAGGTGTTTCTAGGTTTTCGCCGTGGCTAATCTGCCAAGCCTAGATAAGCTGGTCTTCTCTATCTTACTGCGAGATATCAATCCTCCTGTGATCCGGGCTTGCTAGCCGTTTAAGTGTGGGACCAGATTTGCATCAATTACAAGCATTTGTTACAACCGAATACAACAAGCCTGATTCAAGAAGATCTCATCTATGCCAACTAGGTGGAGCTTATCAACAAGGACTACGTTGACTTTGTTATTACAAGCATATATATCAAATTAATACGTAACACCATCTACTGTGAAAAGGGAAGTGTGGCTAGCACACATGTCATATTGTGATGTGATCCTTACACCCACTTATTGGAAATCACTATGCTGCCAATCGCCTGCTATATAGGTGGACACCAGGAGCACCAAAACGTAAACGATGAGGGAAACACCATCCATATGTCCCACGGTGTCACGGTGTGATGACCAGACGCCGGTGATGACTACTACCAAGCCGATGGTAACGAAGTAGACACCCAAGTTACCATGGAAGAAGGCAGCCATGCCGTAGCCCGTGATGGCCAGTCCAACGAGGAAGAGCAGCACCGATGGTCTTGCAAGATGGCGTGACGACCGTTCCATCACCATCCGGCAGGCCATACCTTCCAATTCAGTATAAGCATAGAATGAATGATGTGTGTGTATATGCATGGATTAAAATAATTTATACATTACACACGCACCTGCTTGCAAGTTAGCTCGACCAGGTCTCATATGATTACGAAACAGGAGTGTTAGAAGCAGCATCAGATATGACACGATCTCGAACAAATGTATTGGCATCAACGGAAACGTTTGGTCGGAGCGGCCATTGCGCTGGAGCCAGAAGCTCAACCTCTTTACCCTGATCAAGCCCCACGCCCAGAACGCCGCAAGAACGCTACATAGAAGAGCGGAGATGCTGCGCCGGGTTCTGTGAAGAACTCTGCCGATGATGATGACCAAAAGCCCAGAAGCCGTCACCGTGAACATAATGGCCAGCGCCTCTCCAAGCTCAGCATCGGCGTCCATCCTCCTCTACTTTATTTCCTCTTGCCTGCTTCCTCCGGCACAACTAACACAAGCTGGGATAGCAGGCAGTGCTGCGAGCGAACAGGGAAGATGCGTTATAAAAGCTTGCTAAACCCACGACGCAAGTAATCGTGCATCAGGATTTGGTAAGAAGTTATTATAATACTGTATCTCGCACATCACATGACATTATTGTGCCCCAGTTGCTTAACCTTAAGGTCTTGACCGTTGATAATACAATTATAACTTTTCTGTGTGCTAACTTTTCTGTGTCCAAATAGCTAACTTTTCTGTGTGCTATTATTTAAAAAAAAAAACTTTAATGCAGTTCAAATAGCCTTAAGGTCTTGTCCAAATAGCTAACTTTTCTGTGTGCTATTATTTAAAACCTTAAGGTCTTGTCCAAATAGCTAACTTTTCTGTGTGCTATTATTTTAAAAAAAAAACTTTAGCAATCATTGATAAGTCTATGCTAATTAAAATTGTTCATTCATTCCTGTGTGAGATGTAGCAGCCCTCTTGAATGCAGTTCACAAGTTTTCTGAATGTTCATTCATACCTGTGTCACTGTGTTAGATGTAGTAGCCCTCTTAGTTCACAAGTTTTTTGAATAAAGACAGTTTTGGTTGATCGATTTTGTTTACTAACTCTGCATATGGTTGCACTATCAGCCGTGAATGTTTCTGAGATAATCTAAATTTTCTTTACCATATATTAGTTCTGAAAAATATTTGAGTCTGGATTTGTTTCTTTAATATGATGGCCACATTATTACCCTAGAAAGTTATAGATCTTGTCCATTATTTTATGTGATATGAAACTACAAATGGTGTATCCTTTACGTTGTTTTCCCATATGTTAGTGCCCTGGAGGTTGATGTTTATTGCTGCACAATTTGTTAGCTCAGATTAGCATAGCATCTGTTTCATTTATTGCTGAATAAATTTGTCCAAATATTTATATATCCAGCTAACGATCATCTCCCTATTGTAGGTTTACAAAGTGAAGTCAATGGAGCTTTGGCTCTTCTTTTAGCCCGGAAAGCAACAAAGGCCTTCATGTGTGAGGCTGACAGGCTGTGAGCTGGACTGATGGTTCATAGTATGCTACAAATGATGGAAGTTACCACGGTTGTTTATTATAGAGATTGGGGATAATAGTTTATTGTCATTGATTTCTTACTAGTTTGTTCATTATATAATGTGATTGTTTATGGAAATCAATGTATTTAAACTGGTTGATTTGATATGTTCATAAATTCATTTGGGCCTCTATGTGTTGTTGAATAGGCTGGGCTAATCTTTATGCTGTGTATATTGAAGTGGGCTAGAAAAATGGGTAGAAAAAATTGCGTGGGCCGTTAATCTGACGTGTGGCCTATGTGGGCTGGGCTAAAAAATTGTGTGGGCCCATTGTTATGAAATAAAATGGGCTGAAAATATAAGTATTAAAAAGCTAAATGGGTTGAAAACTACAAAACAAGTGGGCTGATTTTTTTCTGGCCTGCTATAAGCCTGCCAACCACATGGGCCTTAACATGCCTTATTTTAGTTTTATGACATTCTTGTCTTGTCACGTTAGCGCCATGTCAGCTGCCTACATGGCATACCTAAGGACTTGTGACAAAAAACCAATGTCATAACCTTGTGACATAAAATATACGAATGTCACATAATCAATTTGTGACGCTGGTTTTTTGACGTTTGAATTTTCGTTAACTGGATGTCATAAATCTTAAGTTGTGACATTAATTCCGTATATTTTGACATAAATAGAATGTAAAAAAACCACACATGTCTTGTAGTGTGAATTCAATCTGTAGTTATATGTGCCAGAGAAAACTCAAAATTGTGGTTCAGAAATAAGCTAGTCAGTAGTTAGTTGGTATGTTGACACCTTATAAAAAAATATTGATATTGTAGTTATGTTCAATTCTATGAATTTAAGTATGCTTGTGAATTCAAGTAGATGTCGTCTCTCTGGTGCTTATAGTATACTGAAAGTGATGTCGTCTCTCTGGTGCTTTTTCTTTCTATTGTCCACAACTTACATTCACTTAACAAGGCACTTTTTCTTGAGAATAATAATAAAGTTCAAGTTTCTCTTTGTCTGTGCAGGACAATGATTTGCTGCATGATATCTTTGACATAAAAATTGATCATCATACTGAACATGTCAACCACTGAAAAGGTATGCTTTTCACAGCTTGGATGGCCTTGCCTTCTGCTTATAATTTGTCGAATATAACATGTCAACCACTTGTGTATCCTAACATAATACTCCTAGGCGTGTTGTATATCTAGATTCTTCTTAATTTGTCGAATATAACATGTCATCTCTGCATAGTACATGATGTAGAGATTCTTTTTCTCTCTGCAAGTTATCCTTTATGTGGACTATAGCCTCTACATAGCTGCCTACTTTTACTATGCTATGTAAGTGTCATCTGAAGAACTTGGAAGCCAAATCAAGATTTGATGATGCTTTAGAAGAAAGGAAGACCTTGCATTAGTGGATTCTTATACTAAGATAACTAAGAGAATGATTTTAGCACATGTAACTTATGGTAGTGTCATCTAAGTGCATCAGCTAATTCTTTTATTTTTTTTTCTGTATTCTTTCAGATTGGAGGACTACCAGCTATATACCTCTAAGTGCATCTAAGTTCTTCACTCCTGTGAGTATCTTGGTCTAGTGATAGCTCCAATGTGCTTCATCTGTCATTTCTCATTTTGCACTAAATTAGCATGAGTTAAGATTGAAGTTTGTGGTTGCACTGATATCAACAGCTTCCTCAAGGATTGTAGAAAATCTGAGAAAAAATTCTATATTTCTGAGAGAATGATAGAATTGTCACAATAATTTTTGATAAGTTATTTACTCTTGTCATATTTTTCAACATAGAAGCTAATACTTGCGCCTTCTAAAGTTTACCACTACAATGAACTATGCTTCTTGATCACAGAAAGCTTGGGCCTTCTTATTGTGCCTTACAAATGCTAAGTACATCAGTAACTAGATGCACCTAGGTACTGGACATTAGTGTAGAATGGTTATTTCTAAGTCTGGTTGAGAATGCATGCATAGTAATCTTTATGTTTGCATTATAGTTATAAATTGATGAATAGTACTCTAATTATGTTGCATTTACATGCTTCACTCCATTTTATTACTCTACATTGCAGGATAGTGGTAGCAAATAACAAACCATGTCAAGATCTTACAAAGCTAAAGCATCTAAAGGTAAAGGATCTGCTGACGGCGCGTCATCTTCACTGCCACAAGCAAGCAGGTGTAGGCCACCGTCATGGCCACTGCCAGCAGCAGTTAGCAAACAGTGAGTACCACTTGTTCGCTTTAGTTCTTGCAGATTACGATTTCCGTTTTCAGTCTGCTTTAGTGCTACATTGACCAGATGTGTGACTGCAACTCTGCAAGTGGAAGGATTATTAGAAGCTTCTGATTTTGTGATGTTCGATTGCTAAATCTGAGCGCCATTGATTTTGTTATTATGTGGTCTTTCACATAAAAATCATAGTCACCATGAAATATTATTACGATTACTGGAAAGTTTAATAGATGAAATTTGTTGTTTCATTTATCTGGACTAAACTGTCCACCTAAAAGTCATGAAATATTTGTTATAATCTGGTATAAATAAATGTGTATTGTCATTGAGTTTCAGTACAATCGCAGAAGAAGATAAGTCATGATGGAGTTATGTATGAAAAATATATGTTCTGGTCGAATTTGAATTATAAATTTGATTTTTTTTTGATAAAAAATGTACTGTAGAGAGCGGTTCTAGACTGAACCACCCCTATAAATAGGTATTATAGGGGCGGCTGGTACTACGACCGCCCCTACAAATCGATTTATAGGGGCGGTCTGAAAACCGTCCCTATAAATACATGATTTGTAGAGACGATATGATAGGGGCGGCTGGCCGAGCCGCCTCTACAAACTATCGCCAGCCACCTGTAGCAGTGGTTCTTACTTTGAAACTACCGGTGGCCGATAGCCATGCCCCTTTTTCGCAAAATCGTCGGCCCTTATTCCGTTTCCAGTTTTAGTCATGAAAATCTGAATTCAGTCGGAAAGTGGAAACGGTAATTGAAGCACATGCACCGGAACGAAAACAGTGCTAAGCTTCTCCCGACTGTTTTTTTGTCGGGTCCTTGCCTCCCAACTCCCATGTGACTGACTGCGCGAGGTGCGATAAATGGAAGTACGCATACGCTGCCTGTTGCTTGCTGCTACCTATTTTTTTTTTTTTTTATGAGAGAAACTTGCTGCTACCTGATGTGCCTCACGTATGATTATTGGGCCTCACCTACTTGGGCCTTTTGTTTGTGACTGTTATAAAACACGTTGCCAGCGGTGAGGATATTTTTCTCTCCATCTCTTATGATCAACATAGTAGATGAAATTAGAAAAATAAATAGACATAAGATAGGGAGACTATTCTTTATTGCTTTGAATATTCATGATTGCAACATAAAGTTCTCACATATATATAGTCCTACTAAGACTTAAGAGTTTGGTAAGAGCACACATACAAACGAACTAGGATTAGGATTCCACCTTCTCCTTTTCTTCTATGATAGAGTTCGTATATTTTACAACACTCCCCCTTGGGCGATTACCATAATATGCACATGCCTCAATAAAAACTTCATCCGAAAATCCAGTGGAAAAAATGGTTCTTGAAGAAAAAAGGACATCGCATTCGTTAATTGCATTGCACATGTTGTCTCATTAAAACCCTTACGTGAGAAACCTTCAAGTAAAAACTCACATAGGAAAAAGGAGTACAATATTTAACCTTCTTGGTTATTTATTCTTCATGATATTCTATTCTTCATGAATAGATATTTATCTTCATAATCTATGCATAAACTTTAATGTTTTAGCAAATATGATTTACACGATCTTTGTAATTCTAGCGGTTTTAATTATCTTCAAGGTAGATTTACTCAAATTGCTCCTCCTCATAAAGCCATCCTTTGAACTTCATTGTTCAGTCTATAATTTTTCATAAATGTGTGCTTAATAATGGTATGCAGTACCATAATACCATTCTTCAATGAATTATAATATGAGTAAACAAGAGCAATATGCTTCATGCATAAATAACCACTTATTAGTTGTGCAAAACAAATAAAATTTATCCTTCAGGGTAATAAATCCTTTCAAAGAATTACGGGGGTAAATAAGTTACAATATTCAATATCTTCTAGATAGTGTATCAAACTTATACTAGAGTTTGAGTACTTATAATTCTTCCTTAGTGGATTTTCAAATTATATGTTCTTCAAATCTTCAGGATTTTAATTGTACTATTAAATAATAAATCCAGTCTTATATTTGGCATTTAGGGGATAATTCAATTGCCAAAATCACCATTATTCTTATACCTTCTATGGTATTTAGAGGATATCACCACTTCATTTGCTAGCTTTTGATACGCACTTTCTGAGTGTTTACATGATACCTTCATGGTGTTTAAGATTCCTCATTTTCTTTCTCTCGGGTCTATATTCACTTCAAGGATCAATGGTGTTTATTCAAGAATCGACTAATAAATCCTTCATGGATTAGTTCCTTTAAGGATGTTCTTATTTTTGGTGAATTATATTTCTCTTCCACGAGATATATTCTCTACTGCATGAGAGATTATTCTGAGATATACACAATGAGATAGTGTTATTCACTATAAAGTCATTCGATGACTCTATTCCTTCTAGGACATGCTCTTCTTGAGATTTCAATATTCATGCAGGAATATATATTCTATCTTAGACTTCTTAATACTTAGTTTGAGATTTAATTTCTATATGTTGCAATTTCTATTCTTAAGAACTATATAGATTTTCATAATCCACTTACTAACTACATTATTTCATATTCATTCATTTGATTTGCCCGAGATATAGCAGATCATTTATTTCTTCACAGTAGGAGATTCAACCTCAATTGTTTTTTTCATTGACCGGATATAATCACTACAAGTACGTGATTTTGCCATGTACTTTGTTTTCAAGATCCGGATTCTTATAAGAGAAACATTTATAATTATAGAGGTAGCGTTGTCAACAACTATTATTTTCTCCCAATATTCTCATAATATAAGATTATTATGTCTCTTTGTTATTTCCCAAACAAGATATAATTTGTTGTTATGCATACCCAACACTAATGATACGTGCGTTTAGTGTGTTGGATTTCATCTTCATGGTGATCCTCTTCATGAGGTGTTTTCTTCATGAGAATGGAGAAGTTTTATTTTATTTCTATTCAACAAGTATACACTCAACTAGAACCCACAGGCGTCCCCATAGATTTTAGCTTAATAGTATACAATATTTTGTTTACTACTAGTAAACACAACTTCTGCTTTATAACTTCATGTTACTCCTCTCAATTTTTCAAAAATATCTGGCATATGTTCCGCTTCATGCTTCACAAGAGCATTAGTCAAACTATTGTTTGATTTAGTGCGTAATAAAATTCCTGCTTTAAGCTTCAAGGAATATTTCTCTTAAGATCATTTTCCTTTCTTGAAAATAATATTTGGTATTCAAAATAGGCTTTCGCTCCCTCTAATGCCAATATTATCATATCTTTAATAGTATACTTCAAAAGATATCCCGGGCTAAAAAATCAAATTCATGTATCTCCAACTATAAGTGGAGGCCCATTCATATATGCTATGATAGAGATTTATGGAAAATATTAATGAACATATTTAAACATGGGGTTTTTATTCATTAATGCAGCGAGTTAGAATACATAAAGTGCACTTAAGAATGTTCAACATTCTTACAAACTCAGGGATGTTCTCCCCTAATTTACACATATCATAGTTTAGAAAACTATTTTATTGTCAAGCTTCTTTATTGTTTAGCCAAAATAATTGATCCAAGTAAGTACTCATACAAAAAAAATGGACCATATACTTCAAAAAGATATAGAATACGCAACATTCAAACTCACATAGAATTTTTTTAGACTTTCTAATTGCCATTAATGCAAAATTTCTCAAATGTCTTTTGTTTATAAATCCCAAATCATCATAAGTGTGTTATTCACCATATTAATTCCACAATTATCCGTCCCATTAATTGGGTTAGTCTCCATTTAGCTAATTTTAGATTAACCAACTCCCCCCTGATCTTAGGCTACTTGGCTTATGCATGCAGCGCATTGAAAGCAAAATATTCCTTATTTCAATGAGAACTAGCATGCTAGCTAGTCAATTTAATTATGAGGGAAAACGTAGTAGCTACAAACTACGAATTGTAGCTTCTATGCTAATATTCATGTAGGAGTGGAGATAGTTGTAGCTCAACAAAAGCACAACATAGTGATACACATTCATGTGTAATGTGGAATGTTGATATTCAATCCAACGTAATAGATAATAACAAAATGCAAAGCTACAAACTTACTTGCAATTAGTGCAATGTAAAGAAAGTTAGCTTGGTCGAAAGGGATGTGTCTAGGACTTGAAGTCTTGATACATGCACTTAAAGATAGATTTAGGAAGGCTATGCCTATTAAATATATATTAACTATATTTTCTTATGTCTTTACCCAAAATTCCTTCTCTTTTTTATGCCATAGTTATTTCAAGTAGTAATATGCTATATGCATCATCTATGAATAATCATTTCTAATGTTCCATAGAATCCAATCATACTTTTGGTCTTCATTGGTTCTGGCATGAAATTCACATATCAAGTGCACTATTCAGTGTACAACAACATATTCAGAGTAGGACTTAAACTTCTAGTTTTTAAGCTGAACTATTAAATACTTAGTTTATGGATTATACTATTTCTTAACTAAATTGATCATTCGAAGATCAGTTAATATACTACAATAGTCCAATTGTTCATGTGTTTCTAGAAATTCAGTTTCCTTTCTACCTACATGGTAGTAGTGCACAAAGAACTATAACCTTCATGGTTAATTGAGGCTTCTTTGTAGATAAAATTAATGTAAAATTTGTTTAGATAGGCAACAGGCAATTGTTTATATATAAAACATATAAATCTAATTCATTCCACGTAAGATTAACATATATTATTGCAAGTAAAAAATTGGAACTAAGAACTTCATATTAGTCTTCAAGCTAATAAAGTAGCCATTAACTCTTCATGAGTTTAAATAATCCACTTAATTCAACGGGAATTAAAACTTAAAGCACCACCACCACTACTATCAATACTTTATTGCTTTGAATATTCATGATTACAACATAGAGCTCCCACATATATATAGTCCTGCCAATGCCTAAGAGTTTGGTAAGAGTCCACGTACAAACGGACTAGAATTAGTATTTCAACTTCTTCTTTCCTTGTAGGATAGAGTTCGTATGTTTTACAACAGTGACTATGTACATTATGTTTTTTAAAAATAATATCGACTTAATTTTTGTTGCATGTGCATGTGCTGTTCTTATTACTTGTATATTTTAAAAACTAATGATCTACTGACTTCTTGTATCAACCAAATTATATCACTACTATTATGCATATATTTATGACTTTATGGATTATGGTTCTATCTAGTAGCAACCAATTAATCTACGGTACATTAATACCATTTGCATATCTACATTAGTTGTATCTATTGTGTTGCGTTGCACACTTGAATGGTTATTACATTCGTGATGCGATTGTTCCCAGTTTATCGACGGGTACCCGATCGACGTGTATCTGACCTTCGCTCCTGATATTCCGAATTTCCTGTTGTTTGGTTTTCCCAACTGGTAGTCCCTATTCCATTTCCGTTTTTCGTGTAGAAATATGAAATAAAAAATGGTTAGAAGGTTTTCTCAACCCTTCCCTACCATTTTCATCCCTGTGACTACACACAGACTAGAAGATTGCACCCCTTAAGCTATATATAACGGGGCCATCCATGGCTGCATAGGCAACCAATATGTCACATTTTTCCTTTGAAAGAAGCAGATGTCTCCTAAAACTAAGCGAGATCAAGAGCAGGCCGGGTGAATTTGGGTCTCTTAAAAACTTAGCCCGGGGTTCTACTTGAACATCACTAAAAAAAATGCATAAACTAATTAACTAGCATGATGTAGTCCTTAGTTTTTGTTTTCTAAAGTGCTCTGGCTACCCAAACTAACAAAGAGTTTTTGTTTTCTAAAGTGCTCTGGCTACCCAAACTAACAAAGAGTTCTGCAATTTAAAGTTAATTCTACCAACTAGCGTATGCTAATTTAGAAAAAGCAAAGGCCACACAAAAGAAGCACAAAATAGAAGTTTAAGTACAGTAAGAGCAAGTCAAAAGAGAGTAAAGTCCCAGAGAAGAGGATATCTTATAGTATCAGTTGATAAACCGCAACCCTTAGTCCATGCCGGAGCTCAACCAATGTATGCTTCGGTTATGAAGCCTTCCCCCAGTCACAACATTGAGCTTGCCACAAAGATTTGCACAACCAAGGCAAATGATGCAAGCCACAAATGCTCATCACTTCCACCTGACTTTCTGGCTCACTCTGGCATCGTACACTATGGAGCTTCTCCACGAAAAAAGGGGTCTCCTTGTCCTCTGCACACCAAGTCACCGTCACTCCACACCAAGCTCAAAAAGTTGATGTCGCCCTAAAAAACACCAAGACCTAAAGTGCTCCGACACACCAACCTTACAAGGGTACAACAACCGAAGCTATCAATCTCTAAGGCTTAACTCACACAAAGATGAACCCTGACTTCTATCATGTGCCTTGGATAATCAATATGCACATGAGAGGGTAGATGGAGTGTATAATTACTTTGTCTGGCTTCTAGCAGCCTTGGGCACTCCAAAAACATTAGATCAACTCTAGCAAGGATCCTAAACAAGCCCCTGTTCACAATTTGAGGGATGAGAGGAAAAACATCAAGTCCCTATTCAAGCGCTCAAATTTGGCAGATCCTCAAAACTCCCATCGGAGCCCTCAATCCGCTGGTGTACACATGGGCCCCAAATGGTCGTTGATTGGTTAGTCTCTCAGGATTGATTGTTGTTAGATTGCTAGGCTTTTTATTTTAGTTTACGTTACTCGATATAAAGATCTTGAATTAATCACTACGGGAAAAACGTGATTTGCCGAGTGCTTAGGGCACTCGGCAAAGCCCCTATTGCAGTCGGCAAAGAACCCGTCGGCAAAGGTTTCTTTGTCGAGTGCCACATATCGGGCACTCGGTAAAGCCTTTGCCGAGTGTCACGTCAACTCTGACGGCCTCTTTGTCGAGTGCCACCTCAGCGGCACTCGGCAAAGAATTTTTTTTTTTTTTTTGAATTTTTTTTGAAAGTTACTTTGCACTCGAAAGTGAAAATTCTTTGCCATGCTATACTATTGCACTCTCGGAAAGAAATTTTTCTTGTTTTAAAAAAAAACTTTGCCGAAAGTGCCATGGCTCGCACTTTCGGCAAAGCTGGAAATTGGGTCTCTGCTTCCCGGCTTTGCCGAAAGTGTCATGGTCACTGACACTTTCGGCAGTTTCTCTTGCCGAGTGTGGCACTTTCGGCAAAGAGGGGAAAATGCTTTTTTTTTTTTTTGCTTTCCGTCAAGCACAAACAAAGAAATCACATATATATCAACACACAAAGACATGATATATCACATACACATCCATATTCCATCACATACACATCCATAACTCATCACATACACATCCACCATCCATAATACATCACATACAAATCCATTGTCCATAATCCATCACATACATTCGCATCATCCATGACAATATCCATCACAATATATATATGTCTCTAATAGTAGTCCAACATAAGGCTAAGTCTAACACAAATCCATGCAACATGAAAAGAAACAAATAAACGGTACCTACTGCCAGCCTCCCCACCCGGAGTGTGAACTGCCACCTTGAGGAGGGCCAGTTGGCCACCCGGCCTGTGGAGAAGGGCCACCTTGAGGAGTCTGGTTCGAACCCATCGACTGTGGCTGCACAAAGGAGAAGCGAATTCATGAGTATCCACAGGAGGGCCGCATAAGCTAAAGGAATAAACAATCATATATACTCACCGGAGTCCCTACAGGAGGAGGAGCCACAACTAAAGCGAGCAGTGACTAGGGCACGACCACACTTGGCAAGGCCAGAAGGCTCGCCATGAAGCTGAACATGTCCTGCAGCCTCTGCGCCTCGGCCACCCTCTGGGCTTGTACAGCCTCCATCTCCAGCCGATGGGCCTCCGCCTGGGCCGCCTGCTGGGCCTCCAACCTCCGCAAGTCGGCCTGCAACATTCCACCCGCAATGTTTAAACAATGCAAAGGCAAGGTAGATGTGTAAAAGCAATGAACGACGAATAAAACAGTACTAACCTGGAGTTCTGCCATCTGCTGTTGTGAGCTCTGCTGCCGAGAGCGTATGGGGAGGGAGGAGCTCGTGCTCCTTGCTCGAATCTCGGCGAGGTTGGGAACAGAGGCGGAGTCGACTGTGTTGTCCACCATCTAGTAACGGTTGTGCTGCTTCCCTCCTCCCATCCTCATCAGGAGGTCTGTGTCCAGGGGCTGGGTGGTCAGATCGAAGTCCTCCCATGGCGCTCGCGGGCTGCCGAGGTGTACTCGCTAAGCTTGCTGTGGACGCTCGCGTTGGTGTACGCCTCGGGCCCGTCCGTCGGGTTGTAGGTGACTTCCGGGGCCGTCGCCTTGCCCTTGTGTGCCAGGGCGTACGCCATAAACTCGTTGCATTCCTGGCCTTGGTGCGCCTGGGACTGCGAGGAAAACACAAAGATAATTACAAGTAATGAGAATTGAGCGTTACAATAAATAAATAAAGATGAAAACACAAAGAAGATTACCCATGTCTGGGCGTACGCGCTGAGGCTTCGGTTGCCTTGGTGGTGTGGCGCCCCACCCATCTACAGGCGGCAGTCTCGACGGATGTTGTGCTTCTCTGCCCACTCCTCCGAGAGCCACCTGTCCACAATAGCCTCCTAGCAGAGGCGGTGCCTGGCGCACCAATCAGGACATTGCTGCATGCCATCAAGTTATTGATATGTCAGAAGATGAAATAAAGCCTACCTATTCTTCATGGAAGGATTCAGTATTAATGTTTCATACTTACCGAAAGGTACTGCTCCTTGGTGAGCGTCCTGGTCCTAGCATTGGCCTTCCTCACCACCTAACCAAGGACGTCGGCGTTGTAGTTGATGATGCACTAGAGCCATGTCTTGTGGTACAGGTCTAAGAGTTGGGACCTACAGACCTTGTCCTGCACTCACGCCGCCCGGTCCTCACACCCTTTGTCGCACCTGAAGAAGTCCTGCATACAGACATCATGTATCGTTTCATTATTTCAAGAACGACCAATGAATGCGTAGTATTGACCAATTTAGTGCGATGCAGACTCACCCAGAACTCGGCCTTGATCCGCGCCGCAACGGTGCCGAACTCGCTGTCCTCGGTGGCGTAGAAGTGGTCCCACATCTAGGGTGGCAAAGTCACCGAGGCGTAGGTGACCTTGCCAGGGTAGTGCTGCCGAATCAGAAGGCCCAGGGTGCCATTGATGTGCCGGCCCATTCCGGACACAACTTCCCAGTTGCTGCAAGAGTCATTAAGAATTGTTAGTCTCCAGTTCGATTTTCAACATGTCATATGAAATAGTAGTGAAATAATACTTACTTGTCGCCGCTGGGTCGAATCACCGGGCACCGGTGAAGTGGGATCGGCCGCGCCGAGAGCTACGAGGGCCCACGCAAGTAGACTCCCGATGAGGTAGAGCCAGAGGCAGTGCAAGTGGAACCCCCCGCTTGCCACTATCGCCGCCTCCCCATGGTCCGATGAGTCGGAGGAAGTGCCACCCCTCCTATGTGTAGGCCCACCACTGGTCGCCCCTCGCCCACCGATGGGGTGGCAGCTAGTTACACTCTCTCATCTTCGGACGGCCATGCGGGCGGCGGGTCCTCGCCCTCCTCATCGGCGGCTCCGCAAGGGGTCCTCCTCAGGCGTGGGGTGGTGGCGCTCCCTCATGTAGAGGGAGTTGACCCCCGACGGGCCTGCCTTCCACCCGCATTTTGTCGAGTGCCCGCAATTTCAAAGAGTAAACCAATTAGCACATGCTTAAATTACAAGTACTTATAAAGAGATGCAAAATGAACGAAACATAATTGCAATAATAATAATAATAATAATAATAATAATAATATAATAATAATAATAATAATAATATAGTATTACATGAATTAGAAATATTCTTCACGATCGGCAGCGGCTGGATCATAGGTGTTGTCATCACTATCAATATTGTCGAGTAAATCGGGCTCATCTCCATCGTTGTCATCATTGTCATCGCCTAACCATAATCGCTCAAGCATTTGTAAGTCCTTAGCATTTTGCACCTCTTCTCCGTCGTCCTCATCTCCATCGTCTGATCAATGTCATTGTCTACTTCCATGCCCATCAACAAAAAACATGTCTATGTCAAACCTCCTTCTAGCCCCTCCGGTTGATAGAACTCCCGTGTGTTTGGGTCAAAGTTGTAATCCTCATCGTTTGGGACAGGCAGTTTACCGTGCGGTGATACCAACTGCACAAGGTACCAACTGATAAGATTGGGGTCTTTTTGGCACGCCCATGGGAGATAATAAACTTGCGTGGCCTGTTGAGCCACAATATAGACATCCTCTCCTTGATAGACAGAATCCTGTCGAATTTCGACTTGTCCAATCTTAGGGGCTGTTCTCGTGACAATAGGATCGAACCAATGGCATTTGAATACGACTGGATTAGGAGCTTTGCGACACTCAAAATTGAGCTCGTATATTTCTTCTACTATGCCATAGTAGTCGCGCTCATCGGTGCCGGGAGTACGAACTCCGGTATTCGTGGTTTTCTGATTGGGCCGACTCCACTCGTAGTTTCTTGTGTGAAAGCGATAGCCATTCACATCATAAACGGGAATGACTTGACCTTGTAGGCAAAGCCTTTGGCGAGCCCTTTCAACTCATCATCCATTTCTGCATCCTTGCGGGCCTGCAAGGTGAGGCCGGATAGATCGTTACATTACTCGCTCGTAGGAGCAAAGTGGGATGTCAAAGATTGAACGAGGTAAATTGGATGGTACCTTCGTATCAAACCAAGATATGAAATCGGGCACACCATCTTTGAGAAGACTATCTTCTTCTTGAGGGGAAGGAGCCATATTCCCTCTCCAGTATTTATTCAGAAATTCCCTGAAAAAACAAGAGATAAGGGGGTTGGATAGATGGAGGATAGTGACAAGGGCGTATGTAACAAGCTCATTCAGAACTTACTGCACATAAGGCTTCACTTCGTCAAGGATCAACAACACATACAGCATGATAGTGCACCATTCATCATGCCACAAGGTCTTGGTGCCCGATGCGCTTGCCTTTCCGAGTTGCCCTTTGAAAAGGCTGAGGTTCGATGAACTCTCATCCGCGTTGTAACGAGGGGGACGATTGTGCACGCTGGGAAGGCCATCCTTATAGTATGTTGTTGTGAAGTTTGACACCTCCTCCAGAATGAATGCATCTGCCACAGAAGCCTCAATTTTGGCTTTATTTCTACACTTTTTCCGAAGAACCTTTAGACATCTCTCAATTATATAGCACCAACGGGCCTGCACGGGACCCCCCATTCGTGCCTCGTACGGTAGGTGCAAAATCAGATGCTGCATCACCAGGAAGAAGCCGGGTGGGAAGATCTTCTCCAACTTGCAGAGCAACACAGGTGCCACTTTCTCCAAGTCATCAATCACGTCCCGAGATAACTCCTTGGCACAAAGCTAGCGGAAGAAATAGCTCAACTCTGCCAGCACGAGCCACACATGCTCAGGGACGTATCCCCGGGTCATCGCAGGAAGGAGCCGCTCAATCCATATGTGGTAGTCATGACTCTTCATCCCTAAGACTCGCATAGTGGACAAGTTCACTCCCCTACTCAAATTCACCACATGCCCATCAGGGAACATTAACGTCTGGATCCACTTCAGTACTTCCTTCCTTTGGTCCTTTTTCAAGACGAAATCAACCGGAGTCCTTCTCCATTTCTTGCCAGGCGCGGGAGGCTTCATCACTTGCTTTGGCCTATCGCATATCGTTGCTAGGTCCAGTCTAGCCTTAACGTTGTCCTTTGACTTATCAGGAATGTCCATGAGTGTTGCAAAAAGTGCCTCGGCGATATTCTTTTCTGTGTGCATTACATCAATGTTGTGTGGAAGAAGGTCATTGAAATAGGGGGGCCTAGTCAAGCCCGATTTATGAGTCCACTGGTGTTCCTCACCATATCCAATAAAAACCACCTTTCTCTTTATCATCTTTGAGAGCCTCTATCTCAGCATGGACCTCAGCACCGGTCATCATCTGAGGTGCAGGGTCGGTGACTTGAACCCCTTTCCTGAAGTTCTTGACGTCTCGTCTGAATGGATGGTCAAGAGGGAGGAATTGACGATGTTGGTCAAACAAAGAAAACTTGCCACCCCTCTTCAACCAAGTGAACCTCACAACTGTCTTGCATATTGGGCATGGGAACTTCCCGTGAACACACCACACGCAGAATACGCCATACGCCAGGAAGTCATGCAGGGAGTAGTGGTACCACACATGCATTGTGAAGTTCTTCTTTGTAGCTCGATCGTATGTCAGTGCCCCCTTTTCCCAAGCAAGGATCAATTCATCAATGAGAGGCTCCATGAACAAACCCATCTTGTTCCCCGGGTGTCCAGGAATTATCAGTGACAAGAATACGTTCTTGGGTTGAAACATGACGCCGGGGGGGAGATTGAGGGGGATCACGAACACGAGCCAACAAGTGTACGGGGCCGCCAGCAATCCATAGGGGTTGAACCCATCTGTTGCCAGCGCTACACGTACATTTCGAGCCTCCTCAACTTTACCATGATGTATGCCATCGAAATGGGTCCATGCATCGCCATCCGATGGGTGTACCATCTTGTCAGCATTGTATCTTTTGCCATGTTTGTGCCATGTCATCTGTTTCATGGACTCCTCTGTCATGTACAGCCATTGGATCCTCGGTATGACAGGAAGGTACCGTAGGACCTTCGCAGGGATACCAAGTTGTTCCTTCTTGCCATCACTAGTGTCAACCTCCAGATACCTAGAGGATTTGCACTTTGGATAGTGTGTTGCTTTCTCGTGATCTTTCCTAAATAGAACGCAACAATTCGGACAAGCATGGATGTGCTCATACGGCATCTTAAGGGCACGAAGAAGTTTTTGTGACTCGTACAAGTTCTTCGACAGAATGTGACCCTCCGAAAGCAGGGATCCAACAACTGCCAACATACCATCGAAGTTGTCTCGACTCATGCTACACTGCGACTTGAACGTCATTAGGCATCCAATGGCATCCAGTTGCGAAACCATTGTCTTTTCGTGAAGGGGCTTCTGTGCCGAAGACAGCATATCGTAGTACACCTTTGCGGATTCCTCTGGCTCGTCCTCTAATCCTTCACCGAACCGTGCCTCCTGAAAGTCATCCATCCAGTCTGCTACCCCGACATCTCCATCAAAAGCCTCGAGGCGTGGTCTCACCACCTCCTCTCTAATACGATCGGCTTCACCATGGTGGATCCAGCAGGTATAGTTTGGCGTGAATCCATACTTGCAAAGATCTTCCCCCATGTTCTTCCTATTCTTTCTTACATGGTTGTCACATTTGCTGCAGGGACACGGCATCCGACTCGACCCTCTAGCAGCCTCGCCAAATGAATGCTCCAAGAAAGCATTAGTCTTAGTCATCCATTCTGGGGTCATACTTGCGTGGCTCGTGTACATCCAATCACGGTTCTCCATCCTCTGGCATATACATATGTAAGCGAGTAATATAACCAGCAATTGCATCTGCACGGCGTTCCTACCATCTAATAGGTGAGGATAGGTCCTAATCCCACCCGTGGATGCGTAGATGAGGTCAGTTTCAATGCTCTGCTCCTATCCGAGACAGAATTTTGGCAGCACCTCCCCGTTGTTCTCCCGATACACGTCCTGCAAGTGAGAGTGTGTATCTAGAGAACAACAGGGAGGTGATGCCAAAAGTCTGTCTCGGACCGGAGCGAACCATGGAAACTAACCTCATCAACGCATCCACGGGCTATCCAAAATACGTGGACAATCCGAAAGAGATACGATCACAGATATGCAAAGATCTGCATACCTCCGACCGTATCTCTTTCGAACGGGAGATGCCTAACTGGGCTATGTGACCATATAAAACATGAATGCAAAGGAGGAGGGGGTTATACCTAGGGTGGCGGTGGAGTCAGGCTAGCGGGGCAGTGGCGTGTCGGTGCAGTGGCGAGGCGATGCGGTGCAGGCAGACACCAGCCAGCCGCCGAAAGATGATCGGGTCACCGAGTCCCTCCCACGGGTCCTTCTCCTACATAAAAAAGGCAATAGGTTAGAATCCATTGAAAATTTTAAAAGACCTCCCCGCATGGGGGGAGGTTTCAAAACTCAGAAGAAACGTAGGCGCGATGGCCAACAACCACATATATACCAACACATAGGCACGAAGGACAACAAACATATATATACCAAGATGAGCCATGTACTTTAGTTCTCTTTCCATGCAGATGAAAGTATCGAAGTAGTACAACAACAAGTACTACTACCACTACAACTACTACTAACACTAACACTACTACTACTAACACTACTACTATCACTACTTACTACTAACAATACTACTAACACTACTAACTACTAACTACTACTACTTACTAACTACTACTAACACTACTAAGTACTACTACTAACTACTACAGTGTAGGGGCATACCTTCACGACGAGAATGGCAACAACGAGGGTCGGCGACGATGGCGGGGACGACGACCAATGGCAGTGAGGGGGTCGACGGGCCTAGGCCCGGCACCTTCCTTCTCCTCTCCTTCTCCTTCTCCTCCTCTCTTCTCCTCCTCCTCTCCCCATGCCTCCTCCTCTCTTCCTCAGAGTGGCACTTGGCCGGGCGGGGGGCGGGGGGGCATGCCAGGGCGGTGGTCAGGCGGGGGCCAGCAGGGGGCAGGTGCCGGGGGCCACGCGGGGGCACAGTGGCCGGGCCGAGGCCACTGGGCCCACGGGGAGGCGCGGTGGCAGGCGGGAGGCGGCTGGTGGTTGGATGGAGGCCAGGATGTGGCTGGCGCAGGGAGAGAGAGAGAGAGAGAGAGAGAGAAAAAGAAAGAGAGAGAGAGAGAGAGAGAGAGAGAGAGAGAGAGAGCGCCGGCCACGCGCGGGTGAAGGGGTAAGGCGGCTTTGCCGAGTGCCAGATCGGCGGCACTCGGCAAAGTCAATTTTCTTCGCCGAGTGTCGTGATCTGGCACTCGGCGAAGTTTTAAAAAAAAATTCAGCGGCTCTTTGCCGAGTGCCAGTTGGGCGGCACTCGGCAAAGTTATTACTTTGCCGAGTGCCAAAACTTGGCACTCGGCAAAAAAAAATTTGGTTTTTTGCCACCAATTTTTTTTGAAGCTTTAGTACACTACCACAAACAACATGTTTAAATTTGGGACATTTTCATTGCCTTTTGGCATATTTCTATAGTTTATTTTGTTTTGTTGAATTTTTCCAGAAAATGTAAGTTTGAACTGCAGGTGCATCGAATAATGGATTACATTCATTCAAAAAATGTTATTCTTGTTTCTTAGTGTAAATTTAGGCTAAATCTAGGATCTGTCTCGAAATTTCGATCAACGTGCTCACGGGGCAACGCCGCCATCTTGCGTGGGAGTGGTTTTTTAATTGTATAAAATGCGAACGAATTTCGAAAATCATGAAACTTGTCGAGTTGTCGCCGTATCATATGCGTATGCCGTGGAAAAAATTTGAAAAAGTTTCGAGCACGTTGTCACGTACGATGCTCACAAACCAAGACATCTCCACATGTGAGGAATTTATACAATTAAAAAACCACTCCAACGCAAGATGGCGGTGTTGCCCCGTGAGCACGTTGATCGAAATTTCGAGACAGATCGTGGATATAGCCTAAATTTACACTAAGAAACAAGGATAACATTTTTTAAACGAATGTAATCCATTATTCGATGCACCTGCAGTTCAAACTTACATTTTCTGGAAAAATTCAACAAAACAAAATAAACTATAGAAATATGCCAAAAGGCAATGAAAATGTCCCAAATTTAAACATGTTGTTTGTGGTAGTGTACTAAAGCTTCAAAAAAAATTTGGTGGCAAAAAACCAAAAAAAAAATCTGCCGAGTGCCAAACGGGGGGCACTCGGCAAAGAGGACGTCGCTGAATGTCGTTAGGCCCCTACCAATCTTTGCCGAGTGTCTGCCTTTGCCGAGTGCCAGGCACTCGGCTAAGACATCCTTTGCCGAGTGCAGATCTTTGCCGAGTGCCAGCCACTCGGCAAAGACCTGCTTTGTCGAGCGCCGCAAAAGAGGTCTTTGCCGAGTGCCCGAAATTTGACACTCGGCAAAGATTTTTGCACTTAGCAAATCACGTTTTTCCCGTAGTGAATAAAATTCTTCCATCACCAAGGGAAAAAATCTCAACCATCACGGGAAAGAAAAGTGTGATTGCTCAATGCTTTCGGAACAAGCCTCGCTCTGGTTGTTGAAAATTAGTTTTGCTATGGGGAAAATTGTTTTCTTGTAAGATTATATTTGTATAAGTTGAGTATAAACTATATATGACATATGCCGACAGAATCTTCCCTTATATTTCTTCATCTTACTATCACATAATAAAAAAATATGTAGGAGTGGGTAACAACATGGCAGTACTTGTAGCTATTTGCGTTAAAGAAAACCAGCAGATTCTCTTTCTACACAAGCTGGCCATCCGTGCATGATTGTATTCCAATCATTGACGCGGCACTCACGCTAAGCGAGATTAAACAATTCCATTTTTTGAACTCTGCAAGATTATTTGGTAAATACTATCCAATCACTGTCTGACAGATTCATCTCGAAAGAATGGAACCTTCTGATTTCTGAGCTCTGAGCAATGCCACGCTTTTAGATGGCATCTAAACATTTCCATCCGCTACTGCTTTCTGACAGTTGAAAATGGAACCTTCTGTTCTGAGTCTGAGAAGAATATTTGCTACTGCTTTTAGTCTAGTCAGAAGAATATTGTGGTAGAAGTAGCTACTAGTAGATTACATTAGATTAATCGCCGTTTGACAGCAGAGGATCGGAAGAGCAGCAGCACAATGACTTTGCTGTCTCCTCACCAAAAGCACACCTCCGTTTGCACATTCCTGACCTCCTGTTGCATTGCATCCTTGAGAATTGAGATCTGTCTATACTGTACATGCAACATGCTGGAGAACAAATGCACAGTTCCTCAAGCTTATGGAGAGAGAGAGAATATGGATCACATGTTTGTTTGGGGGTGATGCTGCACTGCAAAGCATGTGGCAAACACATGTGCGCGCAGTCCTCTGTCAAGCTTTATAATTTTGCGGACCGGGGGAAATCGACAGAGCAGCTTTGCTTCGGGGTGCCTTGCTTCCAGGCGTGCTTCAGGGTCCACTACAGCCTGTGTGCCACTGCCACAGCTTTTTTTTTATATATTCTGAAAATCCAGCCTCAGAATGAGCGCGGATTGGATAAGTTTTTGGAGTTTAAGAATTCAGATCAGTACTGAACAACAGTATATGCATGGACTATAAACCGTTATTTTGTAGTACAACGTGAGTTTGTCGAGTTTCTCTTTTTTTTTAAATTAGGAGGAGCCCTACTGTTTTTGTTTTTTAGAAAGGACGGCAAAAACTTTGCCATAGTTTTTATTAAACGATAGAAAAGAGAAAAAAAAAGTGATTTACAAGTATTTACAACACTAAACCAACCACTATAGAGCTACCTCCCCCCTGAGTACGACTATTGAAAATAGGAGGGACCAAAGAAAGACTACGGGAAAACGAAAAACAAAGGCACAAAAGGGACGACAGGGAAAGAAAGCAAGCACTCTGAAGATCCTAAGTATCATCTGCAACTGCCCTGGGTGCCATGGCGATCCTGTATTGCATAATGTCATCCTTACATAGCGTGGCCACCTGAATTGGGTTGCGGGCCTTCTGCTGAAAATGTCTTCTATTTCTCTCCTTTCAAATATTCTACCAAAAGTAGATGAAGATCCCATCCACTTTTCTCCTCTCATTCTTATCAAAGCTTCTACTGTTTTTTAAACGAATTAGGCTGGAGAGCTGCTGATTATATTAAAAAGAAGATAAGCCCAAAATAGGCACAACAATACAACAGCGACCAACAACCACGCTGGAAAACAAGCTCAACAAAAGGAACAGAAAAACAACTCTAGTCGGTCGGATTGGGACATCGACACGAACTGCACAAAGCCGAAGCTCTGCTCAAAAAAAGAAGAAAAAAGAGAACCACCACACTACACCGCCCACCCCCGTACGACTAAAGGACATCAGGGCGAAAACACCATCGTCACCGCTCGCGCCGTCGTTACCGACGATGAACCACACCGAGCTAGCCTGCTGCCAAGCAGGACTAGTCACCGTAGGTCGCTGCAAGCTGTGTAGTCGTCCCGCAATCAGATCCGCTTGCGCCGCCTGTCAAGACGATGTACCACACCTGACTAGCCACCGCCAAGCCGGGCTAGCCGCCGTAGCCCGCTGCAAGCTACCAAACCAACGCGTGAACTGCTGCCTCTGGCGCTCACCAAGCCGATCCCGTCCACCGAGATCTAGGTGCATACATTGTAGTTTCCAGCAACCTAGTTGCCTCATCGAAGGTAGAAATGCCACATGGGCCCTCCAGCTGCCAGTTAGAAAAACCTCCTTACGCCGGAACGGCCGCCGTTGAGTGGGACCAATCGCCGCCAAACCACGTAGGTCACCTCGGCAATGCAAATCTACTGGCCACATCTCCCACGCCGGCCTCCTCACCAACTTCGTGGGTGCCGGCCACGCCGGCCTCCTCGCCATCTTCGTGGGCGCAACTAGCGCCTGGTCCCTCCAAGACCGTCGCCCGCCACCAAGCAGATGTCAAGCCCTCCAATCGCTGCGTCAACGCCCTCTTCCTAGCCACCTTCTGACGCCATGAACACTGAACCCTGAATCCTCAACTAGGCCTCCACCCTGTCAGCAACCACCATGGCTGCATAGCACGAGCTTCCAAACCACGCCCCCAACGAGGGGAACGACGCCACAAGCGCCGCCATTGCTTAACCAGAAGGTTAAGGTTTTACACCCAGAAACAAAGTGCCATGCAAGGGGAAGGACTGATCGATAGACGCTTCCAAGGAAGTATGCGGCGCTTGGAGGCATCGCCGTCATCGGCCCAAAAGGGCTCAACTTTCGCCAAGCGCCCACCCCCTGCACGGGCCTCAGTGCCGCCATTGAGTTCAGGGCAGCTGCAACAAGTGTCCCGAGCAACAAGACAGCGTCACCGCTGTTCACCGCCGCTGCATGCCACCATCGCCGTCGGTGGTCTGCCACCACACCGCCGGGCCCCCCATGCCGCAAAGCATGGCCTTGACGAAGATGTACGGGCCACCGCCACCTCCACCATGTAATCCTTCGGGATGAGGACCGCTGTCGGGCGGCCGCCACTGAAAGACCCACCAACCGCGCAGATCCAGCACAGATGGGGACCGAATCCGGCCGCTGAGGACCGCATCCGCCGCCCCTGAGCCCTAGTCGCCGAGCGACGCTCGTAGTCCACGACGTCTAGCAGCAGCCCTGCATGGCCACCTCCGTCGGGCGCACTGCTTTGACCACGCCAAGCCGCAGGGCGCGGAACAAGGCCATGGCACTCGCCTCGGCAACCCCCAACCATGGAGACGGGGGTAGGCGGGCTGGCTTCATTCGGCCGCCGCCCTGGCAAGGCAGCAGGCACGCTGGCACAAGCGGGCGGCCCTGGCCGGCCGGCCGCATCCCGTCACCGCACGCCGCCGCCGCCAAGGACACCGCACCCCATCTACCGCCCTGCTCGATGTAGATCCTGTCGAGGGGTTGTTGGATCTGCGCTCGCCGTTGCTGGGAACTGTCGACACGAAATTTTTGTCCCGTGTCGAGGACACACGCAGCAAGCTAGAAGGGTCCGCTCGATGGAGCAGATCCGCCTAGCTTCAGCGCAGGGATGGTCGATCCTGCGCGTTCCTCCCGAGGCGTGCCAGTCAATTTGACCCTGCAATTGACAAGGAGAGAAAGTTCATCAGTAATTAAGGGCGGAACTTGCCGGTGTTGTCAGGCAGTCCCGAATGTGCGGCTATGAAAGCCGATATGAAAGAAGATCGACTAAATAGCCGATTCCAGCATATTCATGAGAATAAATCAGTTAAAGCTCATGGGGGTGTGTAAGAAGAATCGGTTATCATTCAGGATAAATATCGTTATTTGAGCAAATATGAATCAATGGCAATAAGATGTCAATAATAATCGGTCCATACTGAGCCAATGATTACAAGTAACCGAACCCATTTTATATAAAGAAATAATTCAATACCATTTAACCGTTTGATAAAGATAAATCTAAAGAACATGTTAGATCTCATCTATTGCTATGACCAGTGGGGCATGAGGCAGAATCATGCAGGCCATAGAAATAACAATAAACTTGATGACCCTAACTCATTACTAATATCAGTGGGGCATGAGGTAGAATCATGCAGGCCGTAATACAATAATAAGATCATAGGGCTAATATATCTTTCAACCTATCTTTACTTCAACAGTCTCGTGATACGAACTGTTCGTGACAGCGCTCGATATCGGCTAAAACAGTCGATTCAGACATAGCGCACAGTTAAAGTCCTGCCTTATCAGGAATAGATCTACCAGATAACGGTCCCCACTCCACGGTGCTAACAGTGGGGTGTGAGGCAGAATCACACAGGCCGTGATAACGGACCATGGAACGGTTCTCACCAGCCAATAAACCTACTCAAGACGCAACATGTCTTAACCGCACGCTATGCACGATCAGGATTGACATAAAACAGTCGATAAAACATAACTCATCGTTTAAGGTGTAGATTAAATCAATTTGAGGTTAGCAAACGATGGGCTAAACAAGATATGAGGCCTAGATCAATCCCAATCGGGCAGAGTGATATTGCTGTAATTAGATAAACAATGAAAGCAATAAGCAATATCGGTAACTTAATGAATCTACCAAAGACTGCCATTCTAAGGTAGAGCCGATAACTTGACCTTGATCTAATTCAAGCAGTGCGGTGTGAGGCAGAATCACACAGGCCATACTTGAATTAGACAAGAGTCAATAACTAGCTTATACTAGAGCCGCAGTGGGGGTCGACCGGATTGATGCAGCCATACGAACAGAGGTATAAACCATGATGGTACTTACAACAAGCAGTGGAGGTCGACCGGATCGATGTAGTCGTACTTGCCGAAGAATTCACCGAGATCTACTCTACTCCTACTCCTAAGGGGTGGCCAGAGCCGAAAAAAGTAATTGACTTGTATTTGATTGATTGGTTGTCCTCTTTACAATAGCCGGGGTTTGGTATTTATACCCGGGCCTTGTGTACGACTCCTGCCTAAGCATGACTTATTACAATTTTTGACCCTAGAGAAAACATTTCTAATTTAAGATAATCTTGGACTCTAATATTTCCCTTTTGTAGAGTCCAGCATGTTTCGTCCTGGCACCGAACGTAGCCTTTGTCGTTATCCACTAGCGCTATCTGAGGAAAGCCGATCCCAATTTCTGCATCCGAATCAGCTGGTTCCGATCTGCACGCAATTGATTCCTTGACGACACGATCTTGGGAGCTTCCGAGTCCCTATGACTCTTCTTCTAAATTTTGGTATAAACACATACCCCCAATTTTGGGATAAAAGTAATTTTATTCCAAAATTATCATGTCTATATTCCTGATTGGTCCACAGTCACGGGTAGAGAACCTTGATCTGGGGTCCATTGTTCATCGTTGCTTGCGTCCACTCACGAGCCCATGCCTCAAAACTTTTTACAAGAGCATCGCTGCTTCATGGGCGTTTGGATTCATCTTCCCGAGCTGGCTATAAAATATCCTATCCGACCCTGGTGAGAGCAACTCAACAATTAGCCATGTTTTTCTTCCATCTACTCCCTCGAGTGCTCCTAGCTCCGCTGGACCCTCCATGGTCTATCCTTTTGCTATGAAGATCTCGAGTGGCTTGAAGAATTCTTGTGCATAGGGCGACTGTGTCTCCCATCTTAGCACCTTGTTGAGCAAGAGAATCAACTACTGCGGTTAGAAGAATCCTTGTGATACCACCTGGGTCTTCTCTCTATGCTCGCAGAGCTGTTCTAGTGTTTGCAAAGGCTAAAATGCGTGGACAGTTTCCCCTTGTTTGCTCAGTTAAAAGCATGCCGGGAAAGCCACAAGCTTCTTTCCAGCGGCTTCGAGAAATTGGCTGGGTATTTGTTAGACAAGAGGCCCTTTCCTTCCCTGTCGCAATTTTATTAACGGGCCGATGTAACTTGGTTTATGATGACTTTTCGGCCCTGTGGGGATATGAACTACCTTCAATCCAAAGAGACCTTGGTGGGTTGATTGCTGGTTAATGTAAATCTTTTGATTTATCCCACGACATTCTGTAATTTGGGAGAGTAATAAGTCTGAATCTATTATCTCCTGTTATCTGTTCCCTAAATTCTCGGAGCGTCGATCTTTTTCCGTATCTGCTTTCAATTTCACACTGCGGGTGAGATCTATCTTTCTACCTTCCCGGGCCATATATATAGGCCACGGTTGGGGATCGAAAAACAACTCGCTTCACCTCAAACCTTTCGCGTCCTTAATATAGTTCCTGCTTCTTCATAGGCTTGAGATCATGGAGAACAACAAGAAGTTCGCTGAGGAGGCCCTCAACGGACCTACATTATCGCATCAACGCCTTCATCGGCAGGAGAGTGCAACTCGTGGTGCCCCCACTGTTTCGGAGAATAGGACCGACTCCGTTCGGCCTTTAGGGTCTTCTTCTTTGATAGTTCATCGCCAACTCCCTTGTTATCAAAGGAGGCGGATTGACAACGACGATCTGCTCGTCTCCATTGATCGGCATGGCTAGAATCTCGTTGAATGTCTCTCCCTTGCAGAATCGGCTCTGGCCATGGTTCGATGTCGATCATCTCCCGAGGCCGATGATATATAATAGCCAAAGTGTTTCTCGGCCCATAGTTTGTAATGTGTGATATTAGCAAATAATTCCTTTGTCCTGAATGATTTCTTCTTTTGTTTCGTACTCCATGCTACGTGCATCACTTTGTTCATGTTTGCTTTGCTCTTGTGGGTGACACACATTGTACCGGCTTTTACCCTTTTGGGTTCATTTTTGCACCAGAAGCGATACTCTCATGGTATCGGCTATTAGAGCTGTCAATCGAGCAAATTGGTTGCCCAGTATTAATCCAAACGTTAGGGTAATATTCCTTCAAATATTCCCTATTCGATCGCTCTGCCGAATTCTTCTTCAGTGTTTCTAAAATATAAATATTACCCAGCGCACCACGCTTAATCCGATAACGTTCTTCTCAATTAGTCAACTATTTTTTGCTAGATTTGCTGCCCTTTGACCTGATCGGCAATTTTACTCTCCAAGCCAAACCTCCCATAGAGAATTGCTCATTCCTGACCTCTCAATCATAACACTACAATCCTTGGTTCGTAGGTTTCAATGCTTTTCAAGAACGCGCAGCCGAAGGCAGCATAAATCTTCCAAGTCATTCATCACAAAATTCTTGTAAACCTCGGCATAACGCACCTCAATCTGGTTTAAACTTCCCAAGGAGAGACTATACTATGGCTATGTGCGGGTTTATTAGGTGACTCTATTAGCCCTTTTGTCCTTGGTCATTAAGGGTAATTCGTTTCCAGCCTTCCCGAAAGTCGTCCTTTGTTTTGGTTGAAGAACCGATTTTGAAAATAGCTGATTCCAGACCCTTGGCTTTAATTCTATCTAGGTCTAAAAATACGACCTTTATTAAGGGAGCCCTTCGATCTTCCATCCTTAGTCATCTGGCGTCGTATTCTCTTCGACATTGGTGAAGTGGCGTTTCGCCTTCTATTAATTGCGGTTGCCTTTTGTGCGCCCTGAGGCGTCCGCCTCTTTGCTTCATGTCTTCACATACCAGCCAAGGGCTTTGGCCTCGAACACATCTCTATCTGCAACTGTTCCTTCGCTTTCTTCCGTCTGCCAAAACCCTACAGCAGTTCCATTCCTCTTTTCTACAGATCCAATCATTTCACATGGCCGGCGAAGGTAATCGAGGTAAGCGCGCGGCAGAGGAGATCCCGGCAGAAGACATGCCGATGAACCAGCGTCTCCAACACATAAGGTGAGATTGGCAACCCCTGTTCATGATGATGATCTGTTCCGACTCGCCTATAGGCTCATTGTGAATGACAGCCTTCATCCTTTTTCCAGGACTGACAAACCCGCTGACGCTGCATCTTCCGCACCGGCTTCATCGTCGGGTTCTTCCAACTCATATGACGGTGATGATGCCCGGCGCTTCTTCCGAGAATGGAGGGCGGCCGAGGACCGCTATTCCGAGGCGATTCGGAACAACGGCCAACTGGAGATTCGTTTGGGAGTCCTCCAAGCTGCCCTTAATGCGGCTGAGGAGGAGACCAACGTCGTTCGAGCGTGGCTAGCTAAGTCTAACGCCACGGTAGCAGGTAAGATGAGCCCCATGAACGTTTCCATTCTGGTTTCCGTTGCCTTTGTCTTGATATTCTTCTACAATTGCCAGCTCAAATGGTGCAACTGGAATCTCTCCAATCGGTGGCAAACGCGGCCGCGGACGCCGTCAATGTGAGGGGTTCCCCCATTGACGCTCGTCTCCAAGACATCCCGGCCCGCGTCTAGGAGATTGCTCTTCACGGTGTTCGTCACGGCGCATCGGTGGCGCTCACTGCGGCACAGGTCCAAACCGGGCATGATCTCCATGCCATGGAGGTTGGCTTCCTAATTGGCGATGGCCCTGAGGGACATGAAGATCTGATAGAAGATTTCACCGCAGCGGCGGAGGCCATTGTGGATATCACATCCGCTCAGGATGTGGTGAACAAAGTCTTTGACTAGATTGTACTTAGGGAACCAATGAACAAAGACTTCTTTTTCATGAATGCGCCTTAGTGCAATGCCCAACTGTTTTTATCTTTTGTTTTCGCTCTATAGGTGATACATATCGTATCGGCTTTCATTATCTGTCACAATACCCCCTCTTTTTACTAATCTGTCACGTATAACGGACCCCTCTCGATTCATAATAAACCATCACAATTCATAATAAACCATCATCACAGGCATAATTATATGTCACAGGCATAATAAACCATCATCACAACAAACCATCATCACAATTCACAATAAACCATCATTACAATTCACAATAAACCATCATCACAAGCATAATAAACCATCATCATAAGTCACAACTAAGTCACAATAAGCCACAAATATAAATGCAATCATTGCGGAGGCCCTTGGAACCACTGCGACAAATCCGAGTCTTGAGGCTGATTATTTGATGTCGCCGATTGATTCTGCACAAAAGAGAAGAGATTGCATGTGTGAGTTGCAGATATAAAAAACTTACTGCAATCAGAAAGTATAAGTAGTGTCTTGAAAAAATACTTGCATGTAAGTATATAGGGGTGAAAACGGTACGGATATTTTCCGACCGTATTTGAGACCGAATCCGTTTAGAGGAGTTCAAATCTATCCGTATCCGAGTCCGGATATTCAACATCCGATACCGTATCCGTATCCGAATAATCAAATCGCATATTTATGATGTCGATATTCAATCGTATCCTATCCGTCATGGTTGACAATATCCGTATTCGAATCTGAATCTGGACAGAAATATTAAAATAAATATAATATCAGTGATATCCGTTCGTATCCGATCCATTTTCATCCATATAAGTATATATAGTACTAACTTGTATTTGTGCATGGGAAGCTAATAAGGAAGCTTCTAGTCTTGGCGGGTAGAATTTTGGCTGAAACTGACTGAAAAACACTGTTCTGGCTGAATTATTGTGAGAGAAAAATATTGTTCCGACTAAAAGAAGAATCCAAACAAGCCCAATACATATGATATATATGAGCTAGGCTAGGCAGCACAGGCTGTTGCATGCGTACGTATGTACGATATATATGATGTGTAAGCGGTGATGACACGACGCCACTTGCATTTGTGTGCTGTGCTGCTGCCAGGAAATAACTATATATATTATTAAACTAATTAATAAAGTGGGAGTACGTACAGAACTTAACAAACGCACCCAACTGCCGTCACACGGCCGCCGTTCAATGGAATGTACGCGATAAACCCTCATACACTCGGCAATTATACTGTTTCCGACAGTGCCATCAACAACTAGACACTCGGACACGCATGATAGCAAAAATACTAGGATTTCAGGCCGCTATGAAATGTGGGATCCCCCTCCTCCCCCCACCCCGCATTTTTTTGTGTTTTTTTCAGTAAAAGAAATCAATTCCTATAAATTTCTTGCTTTGTAAAGAGGCTCTAAAACAGAAAGATGTGACAAAATATGCTTATAATTGGTGATGGTGAACAGATCTCTGATTAGAAGTACCAGGTTGCACCGAAAACAGATTAAATTAAATATGAGATGGTACTAACGTAACAGAAGCGATTATTATTTTCCAGTTTCCAGATGCTCATGCCATTATTGTTATTCTATATATCAGGGCGTGTTTAGTTCCGAAATTTTTTGGCTTTTGGCTACTGTAGCATTTTCGTTTGTATTTGGCAAAAATTGTCTAATTATGGACTATTTAGGCTTAAAAGATTCGTCTCACGATTTCTCGACCAACTGTGTAATTAGTTTTTTTTTCATCTATATTTAAGATTTCATATTCTATATTCGATCAGCTGCAATATCTAAAAAACTAAAAACAAACAAGGCTAGCTAGGTCTAGCCGAACATGAACTTGAAGGCAGCGAGCGATATCATCAGTTAGTGCTGTTCGTTTATTGCACGAGCCAAGTGAACCAGAGGGGAAAATAAAATCAGGGATTTTTTGGCCACCACCTGAACCCCCTCCATAATAATAATTCGTCGCAATAAATCCCCGACCAATCGCGCACTGTAGCAGCGTGCGATGTACACGTAACAGTTTGGCCCAGTCTAGTCTAGTTAGTCGGCCAGCCGGTTGGTCAGGGGGTCGCATCGTGCAAACATTTTTAAATTGCAAGCAAAACAGGCAATTACTAGCTAGGAGTATATCTCCAATAAGAGTGAACCCCGCCCAAAGACCCAACCCCGCCCGCCGTCCATATATAATCCCGTTTCCTCGGTCGCTCACGTCTCTCTGATAAGATTGCATAACTACGGATTAATTTTCGAACAGTATATGTATATCTCCAATAAGAGTGAACCCCGCCCAAAGACCCAACCCCGCCCGCCGTCCATATATAATCCCGTTTCCTCGGTCGCTCACGTCTCTCTGATAAGATTGCTTAACTACGGATTAATCTTTCATTATATGGAGAGGGACACACTTTCATTATAACAACCGTCGAGTCTGTCGGACGTTCTGTCACAAGTCACACCCCTGCTCTGCTCACTTGTAGTTGTTGAACTTGAATTATAGGGCCTTCTCAGGATCTCTTGGCATAAATACCATTTTCTTCATCAGAAACCCAAAAAACAAAACAAAACAATGGAGCTTTATCGGTCTTTAATTTTCCTCTCAGAAGAAGAAAAGAAGAAACCCAAGGACATCAAACATCGTCAGAAAGAAAACGCTGCGCGCGCTGGCGCCCATGGATGAATTAGCTAGGTTCAGTTAGCGCTGCCGCTCGTGCGGACGTGGCGCTCGCTGCCCACGAAAACGAAGAAGAGATCAACACGAGGGACAGGGACCCGTCACCTACCGCCCGTTTTGTCATGATATATCAGGCTATCAGCTCCCGGGGCCGGCTGGCTTGAGCCGGAGCCCGGAGGGGTCACCACCGCCCGTTGGTTCGTGATCGCACTCCTCCCCCGGCACGCCCGTCGTCAATCCGTCATCATCATGGACGATGGATCCCGGGCGGCCTCGCTCGATCTCTACCTGCCGTCTGCTGATCGACTTGGGTCGCTCGATCCGCTCGTGAGACATCGATGGATCAACACGGCGGTTACGTTGCTAATTATTCCGGGTAACCACCACACACACACACACTTTTTTTTTTGGAGGGGGGGTGTGCTGGTAGTGGGAGTGGGAGTGAGCTGCTAGCTTTTCTTTCTCTTGGCGTCTGATCCTCCTCGGGGGGTCGCTCGCGTGTGCAGCTGGGTTCCGTGGTGGTTACATGACCCACTGACCGACCGACACTTTACGTATCTTTCAGCTTGTTTCTCAATTCTGCAGCCAGCCACTCTGGCCTATGTATGTATCTATGCATGCATCTACCACTTGTTCTCCATTTATAGGCCACCCTACTACTACTACTACAACAACTACTACTACCAATAATACTGATACTAATACCAGTGTGGGTGGCTAAACAAATTTTATATTTCCTACTGCTGGCGACTTTTGTTTTGTTGTTGTGTGTGTTTCTTAGCTCACAAACCATCGTGGAATCACACTGCAGCCCTCCTCGTGCTTCCGCATTTGCCGTGAGGCATTCATTATATATCGCATTACTATTTCCTGCTACCAAAGAAAATTAGCGCGCCGGAAAAAAAGGAGGATAACTCTGAACGTGTCCTTATTGCGGATATTCTCTCCCTCCCTCCATAGGATACTGCACGTACTACTATTATGGTTTCCTGCAGGGAATGTAGGGTTGGGGTCAGTGATGATGCATGATGCATTTGGAATGCTTGTATCACGAATCAACATTTTTTTTCTTCCAAGTATTCACAACCGAGGACATTCGTGAATAGCTGTACAATAAGGAAGTTCCATATAAAAGTAAAACCGAGATTTTGAGTGGAAGTAGTCAGAGTTTTTGACGCTTAACCACAACATGACAATGTAACACCTATATGGGGGCCATGATTAGTAATGGTGAAACACTAAATGTTACCGCTAGATAATAAACTATGAAGGTTTCAAAAGAAATATAAACCATAATAAATATGGGGTGCTATTGCCCTTATTCCCCCCTAGTCGTCATGATATTTAGTGATGGTGGCTACTATTTTGCCCTACATTCATCACATAGAGAAGCAATATTTTTGTAGCATATCACAGATAGATGTATGAATCAATAAGATGGAGCTAGTAGTTTTTACTCTAGGTTAGTGGTGGAGTTTCGATATTTGACTATAGAATTATAATCCAACATCTATTTTGAGCAGAGTTACTAGTGGTGAAACATTAAATCTTGGATATATTAGACATCAACAATTGGAAACAAATAGAAAACTCAATGAACAATGACCCCTTAATGCCCAAGTTGTCATGTTATTTTTCAACACTAGTGTTAATTACTGTTTTCCCCAATGTTCGTCACTACAAACAAGTAATATTTTTCTACGTACTATACCGTACCGATGACATATAGGGCATGAATAATTAAGATTCAGTACGTTGTTAGTTCCTACTCTATGTCTGATGTCAAAGTTTTGACATTCTACAACATGGTAAGGTAACATATATTTGGTGCAAAGTGAGAAATGGCAAAATATTAAATTATAGATTAACAAAAATAAAATATTAAGGAATGGATATCTACATGTCCTTATTTTTCTTGATAGTTTTTTTATTTTTCTAATGACTACCATCTTATCTCGCATCCGTCACTACAGCCTAATAGGTATTTTTTTAATATGCATCTTAGGTCAACTATGAACATTTCGCATGAAATAGATATGGGAATACTAGTGGTATTGTTGTACTTAGATATGGTGCGTATCTTGGTGCTAACGCTGGCTGCTATTTTGTCCACCATTTGTCATTGCGGCCTACTAATATCCCTCAAAATATACCACAGGGCATAGGGCAAGAATAAAAAAAACTGAGTTAGTAGTTTATAGCCAAAGCTAGTGGTAAGAGTTTCAAATATTTGACTCTAGCATTATAATGTCACATCTATATATGGAGTAGAGTTAGTGGTGGTGAAATATTAAATCTTGGAGTAGCACTCCACATTTCAAAAAAAATTCATTGAATAATGGATGCCAATAATAACCTTAGCTGTCATGGTATTTTCAATGTTAGTACTGTTTACTAGTATATTATTCCATGTTCGTTACTATGGGCTTGTTTGGACAGAAGCCTCCAAGGCAATACCGGTGAGATTGATGTCCATGTTAGGCAAGTTTTCACGCTTCCACCTAAGCAACCCCTACAAAACAAGTAATATTTTTCTAGTATATCACACCGAGGGGAATGAATTATTAAGATTGAGCTATTAGTTTCTACATTAGGTTGGTGGTCAAAGTTTTTGACAATTAAGTACAACATGGTAATTTGGTGCAGTGAAAAGGCAAAATATGAGATGCTCATGTACTTATTTTTTTTGTTCTAGCTTTTTTCTTGACGATTGCTATTTTATATCGCATTTGTCACTACTTCATAATAATAATATTTTAGATAATCTTTAATCAATAATGAACATTTCACAAGAAAGAGAGTGGTTTTGTTCGTCTCTTCTCGCCTATCGCTATGTCGTGGACTCGTGGTGCTAGCGCTGACAAATATTTTTATCTAGCATTTGTCATCGCAACCTAGAATATCCCTCTAGATATACCACAAGGCATAGGCACGAATCAATAATATTGAGTTAGTATTGTCCAGGTTAGCAGTAAAAGTTTTTAACATTTGACTATAGCCTTAATTTCCTCGGTTGTCATGGTATTTTTCAGCTTAGTGCTGATGCTGTTTTGTCCCACGTTCGTCACTTCAAACATAGTGATGTTTTGCTAGTAGCATGTCAATGAGGTCGTATAGGGCATAATTGCATAAATCATTCAGATTATATTTATAGTTTCTAATCTAGATTACTGGTGAAAAAACATTTAAGTAACAACATAGTAATATAACATCGATTTGGTGCTGAGTTAGAAATAGTAAAATATTAAATTAAATTGTAGATCAATAATGAAGATGTCTCAAGGAATATATATCACGATTAACATGGAATGCTCATGTCCTTATTTTTCTCGGTCATATTTTGATTTTTATTTTCTAGCGACTATTATTCTATATCAGGTTCGTCACAAATAGGACGGTGATATATTTTTTTTAGATATAAATTTTAGAGGAACAATGAATATTTCGTAAGGAAAAGATATCGGATTCTTACGTTACCGTTGTCTCTGGTTGTCACCATATCTTGGCACTACCGTTGACTACTATTTGGTCGAGCATTCGTCATCGCGTATCCCTCTAGATATATTTCGGTGTGAATCAATAAGATTTTGTTAGTAGTTATTATAATATAATCAAACATTGTCGTATTAATTTTCGAAAGACGGATTTCCTCCATAAATATGAACCAAAATAAGATGCTTGAAATCATTGGATGGACATCCATGGCATGGTTCCCCTTGAGGTGAGATGCATCCATCTCTCGCTCCTTTGCTTGTTTCTTGTTCACCGGATTGACCTCGTCGTGTCGTTTCAGCCCTTGCTGATGTGCCTTAGCCACCTGTGATTTTTGACGCGGCAAAACTTTTGGTAGCGCTTTTCATCCCAAAATTACCTCCCATTTGTTCAGTTCAACGCTAGTAGTTGGCGCGGCCCTTTCCTTGGCCGTCTTTTCTTTTTCTTTTCGGCCCCCCCTTTTTCTGCGCTCACCGACACTCCTCTCCTCCTCCCCCAATTTTTCTTTAAAAAACCCCCGCTCGCTAATCCCCTCCCCTCCCACCGACGCTGCCGCCGCTGGCACGCATTCCTGCTCCTCTCCTCTCCTCTCTTCTTCGTCGGTGCGGCGCGGCGCTCGGTGAGAATCACTCGGATGGAGATCTGCTGCTAGAGTGAGAGGAGTCAGTATCCTGCGCCTTCGTCGGCGGCGGAGGAGGAGGAGGAGGAGGAGGGGAGGAAGCGATGGAGGCGAGCGCCGGGCTGGTGGCCGGCTCTCACAACCGCAACGAGCTCGTCGTTATCCGCCGCGACGGCGATCCCGGGGTACGTGCGCGCTTCAATTCCCGTCTGGCTTGCGAGAGGAGCGAGCGTTACGGTGCTGATTTTTTGGTTTCTATATGTGTGTGCAGCCGAAGCCGCTGCGGGAGCAGAACGGGCGGGTGTGCCAGATTTGCGGCGACGACGTCGGGATTGCCCCCGGCGGGGAGCCCTTCGTGGCGTGCAACGAGTGCGCCTTCCCCGTCTGCCGGGACTGCTACGAGTACGAGCGCCGGGAGGGCACGCAGAACTGCCCCCAGTGCAAGACCCGATACAAGCGCCTCAAGGGTGGGTGTCCCCAACTCCATCCACCGAAATGCAGCTCCACCCTGGCGCAGCGGCGCCGATGAATTACTCGGGGCGCGGCTTTCGATGATTCCTCTCTAGTCTCAATTGCTCACTCAACTCGTCCGATGTGCGGTGCGGGACTTTGTTTGCAGGCTGCCAGCGTGTGACCGGTGATGAGGAGGAGGACGGCGTCGATGACATTGACAACGAGTTCAACTGGAACGGCCATGACTCGCAGTCTGTGGCCGAGTCCATGCTCTACGGCCACATGAGCTACGGCCGTGGAGGTGACCCTAATGGCGTGCCACAGCCTTTCCAGCTCAACCCCAATGTTCCACTCCTCACCAACGGGCAGATGGTACTAGTACTGCAGAATCCAAGTATCACTGTTCCCTTGCCACCTCCGTATGTGGGATTACTGGTGTGGCAATGGCTCAATTGCTTGTTTCTGGTGCGATTGCAGGTCGATGACATCCCACCGGAGCAGCACGCACTGGTGCCTTCTTTCATGGGTGGTGGGGGAAAGAGGATCCATCCGCTTCCTTATGCGGATCCCAGCTTACCTGGTGTGTATTTGGATGATCATCAGCCAAAACTTAGTTGTGGTCATGGTGCCCTGAATTTAATTGATTAACGGTTGTTGTGTTCCAGTGCAACCCAGGTCTATGGACCCATCCAAGGATCTTGCTGCATATGGATATGGTAGTGTTGCTTGGAAGGAGCGGATGGAGAGTTGGAAGCAGAGGCAGGAGGGGATGCACCAGACGAGGAATGACGGTGGTGGTGATGACGGTGACGATGCTGATCTACCACTGTATGACCCCCAAAACTTGTTTGGTCCCTGTTAGTTTTATGTATCTTTAATGCTTTATGCTATTTGGTTGCATGTATTCATCCAAATTAATTTCTAAAATAGTCCATGCTCTGTTCAGGATACCATTTGTTTCCCTTTGTCATAATTATCACTCGCAAAAAAAAGAAGTAACGCTTCCAACTTTCTTAGTAAAACGAAAGAAACTGGTGGATTCATATTTTTTTAATTTTGCCTTTGTTTGCATGATTGAAGGATGGCAGTGCACGATAGGCCAGTATAGTATGTGCTCTATCAAATTTAACGTGTTTGCCTGCATGTATCTTTACTACACGTCACCTTCCATTTGATATTTCCAGAAGCAGATCTTTTCTCCTGTCTTGCTACATGCTACTAGACCCAAGTATTAACTTTTAGCTGATTTTTTCTTTCTTTACCAGAATGGATGAAGCAAGACAACCGCTGTCCAGGAAAATTCCGATTCCATCGAGCCAGATCAATCCATATAGGATGATTATCATTATTCGGCTTGTGGTTTTGGGGTTCTTCTTCCACTACCGAGTGATGCATCCGGTGAATGATGCATTTGCTTTGTGGCTCATATCGGTTATCTGTGAAATCTGGTTTGCCATGTCTTGGATTCTTGATCAATTCCCAAAGTGGTTCCCTATTGAGAGAGAGACTTACCTAGACCGGCTGTCACTGAGGTTAGTTGCTGTTGCCACCTGCTAATATTTGCCTTCTCTTCCTGTTGTTTTGTGACTAATTGCTTGTCTGGATAGGTTCGACAAGGAAGGCCAGCCATCTCAACTTGCTCCAATTGATTTTTTTGTCAGTACAGTTGATCCCTTGAAGGAACCTCCTTTGGTCACAGCAAATACTGTTCTGTCTATCCTTTCGGTGGATTATCCAGTTGATAAGGTTTCTTGCTATGTTTCTGATGATGGTGCCGCAATGCTAACGTTTGAAGCATTATCTGAAACATCTGAATTTGCAAAGAAATGGGTTCCTTTCTGCAAAAGGTACAATATTGAACCTCGCGCTCCAGAGTGGTACTTCCAACAGAAGATAGACTACTTGAAAGACAAGGTGGCAGCAAGTTTTGTTAGGGAGAGGAGAGCAATGAAGGTGCCTTATTTGTCCTTTTCTTAATGTGTTGTCTGCTATCCTGTTTGTTAAGAGTATGATAATTAAACCAAGTTTGGATTATTTTCAGAGGGAATATGAGGAATTCAAGGTCAGAATCAATGCCTTGGTTGCTAAAGCACAGAAAGTTCCTGAAGAAGGATGGACAATGCAAGATGGAACCCCCTGGCCTGGAAACAATGTTCGTGATCATCCTGGAATGATTCAGGTAAGTCTTATGGTTTGTTGCTACGTAGTACTTATTGTGGCATGCTTCAAGCATCTATTTATTTTCCTGTCTCTTATCACCAAGACAAGAGAAGTTAATTCTTCTGTACAAATAGGTCTTCCTTGGCCAAAGTGGAGGTCTTGACTGTGAGGGAAATGAACTGCCACGATTGGTTTATGTTTCAAGAGAGAAACGACCAGGCTATGACCATCATAAGAAAGCTGGTGCTATGAATGCATTGGTAATTGTTACATCTTTGAATCATTTGTTTCTGTCTTCTATAACCTATGGGATACAATGGGTTTTTAATTACTTTTGTTTGTCTGTATCACAGGTCCGAGTGTCTGCTGTACTAACAAATGCTCCATATTTGTTAAACTTGGATTGTGATCACTACATCAACAACACCAAGGCTATAAAGGAAGCAATGTGTTTTATGATGGACCCTTTACTAGGAAAGAAAGTTTGCTATGTACAGTTCCCTCAAAGATTTGATGGAATTGATCGCCATGACCGATATGCTAACAGGAATGTTGTCTTTTTCGATGTAAGATTTGGCATTCATATTTCTGAGATGTTCTGTTGTCTACACATTTCTGAGATACATATTTTCCTTTATGAATGTTTTACTAACATTTGTGTTGTGCAGATCAACATGAAAGGTTTGGATGGTATTCAGGGTCCGATTTATGTTGGTACTGGATGTGTATTTAGAAGGCAGGCATTATATGGTTATGATGCCCCCAAAACAAAGAAGCCACCATCAAGGACTTGCAACTGCTGGCCGAAGTGGTGCTTTTGCTGTTGCTGCTTTGGTAATAGGAAGCACAAGAAGAAGACTACCAAACCAAAAACGGAGAAGAAAAAATTATTATTTTTCAAGAAAGAAGAAAATCAATCCCCTGCATATGCTCTTGGTGAAATTGATGAAGCTGCTCCAGGTAACTGTGAGCTTTCAAAGAAGCACTTGAGTTATTCTTGAAACTTCTCCATTGTTTTTTTTTTTTGGGGAATACAGTAGGGGAAACCCCGAAACTTCTTCATTGTGATCTCTATCTAACCTTGTGCTGTTCCCTGTAGGAGCTGAGAATGAAAAAGCTGGTATTGTAAATCAACAAAAATTAGAAAAGAAATTTGGTCAGTCTTCTGTCTTTGTTACATCCACACTTCTCGAGAATG
This sequence comes from Miscanthus lutarioriparius, assembly GCA_904845875.1. NCBI lineage: Eukaryota > Viridiplantae > Streptophyta > Magnoliopsida > Poales > Poaceae > Miscanthus > Miscanthus lutarioriparius. The sequence continues at coordinate 76,966,519 of CAJGYO010000004.1, forward strand.
GTGGAACCTTGAAGAGTGCAAGTCCTGCTTCTCTTTTGAAAGAAGCTATACATGTCATTAGTTGTGGTTATGAAGACAAGACGGACTGGGGAAAAGAGGTAAAGTCTAGAGCTTGTGGTTATTGGTTAATGAGTCAAAACATATGCTACATAGTTAATCATTTGATATTTTTCTTTTCAGATTGGCTGGATCTATGGATCAGTTACAGAAGATATTCTAACTGGTTTCAAAATGCATTGTCATGGTTGGCGGTCAATTTACTGCATACCTAAACGGGTTGCATTCAAAGGTTCTGCACCTCTGAATCTTTCCGATCGTCTTCACCAGGTGCTTCGTTGGGCTCTTGGGTCTATTGAAATCTTCTTCAGCAATCATTGCCCTCTTTGGTATGGGTATGGTGGTGGCCTGAAATTTCTGGAAAGATTTTCCTACACCAACTCCATCGTGTATCCTTGGACATCTATTCCCCTCTTGGCTTACTGTACATTGCCTGCCATCTGTTTATTGACAGGGAAATTTATCACTCCAGAGGTAAATAAAAGCTACTTCAATTATAGTTTTGTATGTTGTGGAATGCCTGGATCTTATGTTCACTGTTTCATCTGCTGCAGTTGAATAATGTTGCCAGCCTGTGGTTCATGTCACTCTTTATTTGCATTTTTGCTACAAGCATCCTAGAAATGAGATGGAGTGGTGTTGGAATTGATGATTGGTGGAGAAATGAGCAGTTCTGGGTCATTGGAGGTGTGTCCTCGCACCTCTTTGCTGTGTTCCAGGGACTTCTCAAGGTCATAGCTGGTGTTGATACAAGCTTCACTGTGACATCAAAGGGTGGAGATGATGAAGAGTTCTCAGAGCTGTATACATTCAAATGGACTACCTTATTGATACCTCCTACCACTTTGCTCCTATTGAACTTCATTGGTGTGGTCGCTGGCGTTTCCAATGCAATCAATAATGGATATGAGTCATGGGGGCCCCTCTTTGGGAAGCTCTTCTTTGCATTTTGGGTGATTGTCCATCTGTATCCCTTCCTCAAAGGTTTGGTTGGAAGGCAAAACAGGACGCCAACAATTGTCATCGTCTGGTCCATTCTGCTGGCTTCAATCTTCTCACTCCTTTGGGTTCGGATCGATCCTTTCCTTGCAAAGGATGATGGTCCACTTCTTGAGGAGTGTGGTTTGGATTGCAACTAGGATGTCAGCACATCAGCTCCCCCAATCAGCGTATGCTTGAAGAAGTATTTTTGCCGTTGTTTGCCCCCATATTTACAATGTCCCCTTTGTAGATAAGAGACATGAAATGTCTCGCATTTCTTTTGATCCATGGTGGCACCTCCACCTAATATCGGAGGTATACTGGGGAAATGGAATCCTTATGCAGTTGGGCCGTGGAATACAGCATATGGTGTTTGATTGTGCAGCATTCTTTATTACTTGGGCGCAAAACTGATCGGGCGAGCCGAACAGCAAGGTGTTTTGATTCTGCACTGCTCCCGTGTACAAACTTGGTTCTCAATAAAAGGCAGGCAGGAATATGCATCTGCCAGTGGAACAGAGCAACCTGCACAGTATTTATGTAGCGAATTATGTATGCCTGCTCATTGGAAGGGCTTGTTCATTACATGTTCGTCTATACTAGAAAGACAGTATTAGTATTAATCTATAGTTAATTAAAGTATGTAAAGGTGCCTGTTTTTTGTCGTGTACTGTAATCGTCGGAGTTGGTTTCGTGAAATTTTCATAGAAAGGTTGAATGTGATAGATACAGAAAATATAATGCTGTGCTATATGGTTATCGAACGATATAATATCTTTTATGGTTCTATATGTGTATTGAATAACTCCAGCAAGGCCCCTCTTTGGGTCTCATTTTTTTAATCCTACATTTTAGGATCGGGGAGCAACAATCTTGCTTCAATAATGTCTGTACTCGTGTCCTTAAATGTTGGACTCTCAAATCTCTTTACTCAAATATAGTCCCATGAGAGCATCTTCGGCAGTTCTTCAGCAAAACTGTGGAACATAAAACTGTCATTGGGAAGTTCTCCAATAAAAATCATATTGGAAACATAATATTGTCATATTGCTTCGGCAGTTCTCCAATAAAACTGTCATATTGGGAACATAGACTTATGTTTTTCTTTTTTGTCCAATAGTTTTCTAATAAGAGTTGTATCTCTCCCAATACCATAAGGACCAACACAACTATCATTTTTTAAACAAATGCTAACTATCATTTTTTAGCCATCTTTTCTTCTACATTTCTATGGAACCCACCTTCCATATGGGTATTATGAGAGATATATTGGGTACTGCTGCAGCAACTCCCCAAATATTCATAAAAATAATTGAACTATATCAATACATACATATCGGGGATAAATTTTTGAGGAATTACTGGAGATGCTCTAAGTAGGAGTGCAAACAGTCGGATACACAGATAACTATAATATTTCTTGGATGTAGATTCAAATAAAGATAATGGTCAACTATGTTGGATAAGATGCTAATGGATGCAATATTTCTTGGATTTAGATTCGAATATGGATAATGATCAACTATGTCGGATAAGTTGCCAATGGATATTGACATCATGTATATCGATTTGAGTATTTGGATACAGATATGGCATCAGGTATTAAATATATGGATTTGAGTATTTGGATATAGATATGGTATCGGGTATTGAATATACGGATTTGAGTATTTGGATACGGATATGGTATCGGGTATTGAATATCTGGACTCGAATGATGGATCTGAACTCCAAATGGTTTCCAACTTGGATACAGGTGAAAAATATCTGTACCATTTGCACAATTACCAATAAGTACATTATTTACTAATTCAGGTAATACTCAGTATATAAGAAATCCCGAAAAAATGAAATAGGGGCGTCAGCTTTAAGCAAAGCACAGCAAGAAACGGGAAGAAGGCACAGCAAGAAAGCACGTGATGTGGTGTCCACAGTTTCACCTAGTGAAACATAACTACATAAATAAGGCCACAATTTAACTCAGCGCTAAGCAAAGCACAGCAAGAAAGCACGTCAGCTTTCCTAGCGCCATCACCAATGCCGCCCTTGACCGGGCCGCCGCCGCGTCCTTGACGAGGAAAAAGTCGCACGCGCTCAATCAACAAGTCATTCTTTCTAGTACGTAATAATTTTCACGACAAGAAGCGTGTGTGCGCGAGCCGGAAGAAGCCGGATGGAAATGGGGCATGTTTAGTTCATCCAAAATCTAAACTTTGGCACTATGCAAAAAGAAGATTCTCCGTCATATTAAATTTGCAGTATATACATGAAGTATTAAATATTGACGAAATCAAAAACTAATTACATAGTTTGGTTGTACTTTATGAAACGAACGTTTTGAGCCTAATTAGTCAATATCTAGACAATTATTACCAAATTAAAACGAAAGCTACTAAACGTGGCCGCACGCCATCCAGCTCCAGCGACCGTGTCCTCGCTCGCGTGCATCCCCATTCCCCCACGACCAGGGCACGGTGGTATATCCTAGCAGTTGCTCTTCGTCGTCTTCGGCTAACTGTTATATCCCCACCGGCGCCGCCAACGCTTCATCCTCCTCCTCCTCGGGTGTGCCGCAGTTCGTTGCCCGATTCCCAGCCGCCGATCTCTCGATCTTCTCCACCTTCGTTCGTCCGTACAGGTGCTCGACTTCATCCTTTGATCTGTTTTTGTTTATATCGTGAGAGAATTTTATTTCAGTTCATGGGAGTTGGTCCTTCAATTATTTATTATGTATGTATGGCGGATGAAATTTGGTTCCTCAATTCAATTCCCCACAGGAACGGTTGAGCACGAACGAGCAGCCACTCCCGAACCGCGATCGCGATTACTTGCCGCGGCACCAGTACTCCAGCCGGCAGCCACCATGAGCAGCGGGAAGCGATCCTTCTTCGCGCCCAAGAAGAAGGCCGCGAACCCGTTCGATTCCGACTCCGACGACGACAAGCCGCAGCAGCGGCAGCCGGCGCGGGCCTCCTCCGTGCCTCCCCCGGACGAACAGCAGGGGCGGGGCTCCTCTCTCTTCGGCGGCGCCGGCGGCGACAGGGCCGGGCTCTTCGCTTCCTCCTCGACCAACCATCACTACCGGAACGACTTCCGCGACGCCGGCGGCCTGGAGGGCCAGTCCGTGCAGGAGCTGGAGGGGTACGCGGCGTACAAGGCCGAGGAGACCACGCGCCGCGCGCAGGGGTGCGTCAGGATCGCCGAGGAGATGCGGGACACCGCGTCCAAGACGCTCGTCACCGTCCACCAGCAGGGGCAGCAGATCCACCGCACGCACATGATGGCCGTCGACATCGACCAGGATCTCTCCAGGGTAACGACAGCCTTTTCTAATTTCTTCTGTTGATTTGCGATATGGTATTAGTTTATGAGATTGTTTGTACTCCTGGCTTAGTTCTGTTCGCCTGAAGAGGAGGTAGTCACTACTGTTCTTCCAAATCCAGACAGTTTCAGAAATCCTGAAATCCATGAAGAGGGCGTGATAACTGACTAATTTACAGAGGCAAATTTAAACCTGCATCGCCAACATTTTTGCATGTTCATGCTCCATTTGCACATGGCAAGTCAGGATGAAAAAAATTCTTATACTAACGAGCCTAGTTCTGCTGAAGTAGGGAGATAATCACAGCACTCCCAATTTCAAACCAGAATTGGACAGTCCCTGAAATCCTGAAATCTGCTGGGATTCCGGCTAATAACTTTAGAAGTAGTTTCTAGAAGGGAGAGGGGTTAAAACCTGGAAGTACTAACGTAACAATGACATGCTTGTTACTATGGATGCTCCTTTGCACATTGCTGACATGTTAGTGACTGGTGCTGAATATGCTGTCTTTTTTGACACAAATTTTCAGAGTGAGAAGCTATTGGGTGATCTTGGGGGCCTGTTTTCCAAAAAGTGGAAGCCAAAGAAGAATGGCGCAATCAGGGGTCCTATGCTAACTAGAGGTAATTACCTTGAACTGGACTGCACTATGACTAGAGAAACTTGTACCGCTTGGTATTGGTTATGGTGCTGTCCGTGACTGAAAGGATGCAATGATGGATGCAGATGATTCCTTCATAAGGAAGGGCAGTCATTTGGAGCAAAGGCAGAAACTAGGGTTGGCAGATCATCCACGTCCATCAAATGCACGCCAATTCCGTTCTGAACCCTCTTCAGCACTTGAGAAAGTTGAGGTACTATACACACTTGTGTGAAGCTAATGCATGTCCCGCACGTGATGAAATCTTGATGCGTCTAATGCCCTACATGTGTATTCCATAATAATCATCTGGTTGTTTCTTTGGTAGATGGAGAAGGCAAAGCAGGATGATGCTCTGTCTGATCTCAGCGACATACTGACCGAGCTGAAAGGGATGGCCGTTGACATGGGCTCTGAGATAGAGAGGTAATGTCACATCTCGCTATCTTTTAGACTGATTTGTGGTCAGTAATTCATTTATTTTTCTTCCTGTTGTATAGTCAATTTGTAAGCATGGGATTACATGATTTTTAATGTATAACCAGTATATGTCTCTTCCACTTTGTTTTCGACTCTTTTCATTATATTATATTAATATAAAAGTAGTGAAGAATAGTTCTCAAGAAAGTATCTACAACTTCCAAAGAGGAATTACTATCTGACAGTTTGAATGCTGATGTCAATTTCGTTAGTTATTAAATTATTAATTTGGAGTATTGTTGCTTCAAGCTGTGGCATTTATTCAACATAGTGTGAGTAATGAGTATGACATGTCCTCTTTATGTTTGTTGGATTCAGGCAAACAAAAGCGATGGGCCATGCAGAGAAGGATTATGATGAGCTGAACTTCAGGGTCAAGGGAGCAAACACTCGAGCTCGCCGTCTTCTTGGGAGATAAAGGAAAGACATATATTCTTGTCTCTTAGGTGGTCCATATCACATTAACTGTATGGGGCATCAAATTCTGATGATTTTGTGCATTAAATTTTGATCAGCATTGTTACTGTGGTCCATATCACATGTATGGTATTAGACACATTTTATACGTTTTGCTTCTTCTTTTTTTCTTTCTGATTTTTAGCATTGTACGAGCTTCTGATTAGAAACTTCTCTTTTCAGTTAAATAATGCTGATACATAGTGATTTGTGGCCGTATACCCTCCACGCCATCATCAAGTAGAAACTTCAAACTTTGCCAGCGATTTATGAATGTCATATGTTTATTTCAGTTATGCTGATCTGAAATTTTAAGAATCTTATAAATCACCATTCATATATAAGCAACATCTGAAGATATGTTGGGGCAATTAATAAAAAAACAAGTCTTACTTTTCCCCAAACTTCTATATCTTCTGTCAGTAAGGTAATTAGAAGTGCTGACATTGGTAAACTTTTGTGTAGACAAAAAAAAGCAACAGATAAATGAAAACCAACACCAGAAATTCACATATGGTTTTGTAAGCAAACAATTGCAAGGACAAGATTGAGGCTGTTACCCCATAAAAACAGTATATATGTTGCTCCAAAAGATTGACTTCTATACATGGGCATGCAAAGTTAGCTGTTGCAACGAATTTACACGTACTGATACTGCTCGCAACTTCAATAGAGTGATCACAGTTTCGAACTAACTTCAATAAGAGTATGTCAAAAACTGCAAAGCAACAAATTATAGGCTATGATAAGACGATCTTCTGAATGCGCATCGAATCTTCATGCAGCATCCGCATAAGTGCTGACAAAGGGATCATCCATCCACAAATCGTGTGTGTGGTTGTTGCATATGGGTGAAACCAAACCTGTTCTGAATTCAAATTGAGCACCTTGAGAAGCTCTGTTGTCCAGTTGAAGCCGTCTGTGTTGATTAGCCATCCACTTATCATTGCAGTCGTTCTTAGATCCAAATACCATTTTCTTTAGGACTTTTGCATTCAAAACAAAGAACTTGGCAAAGTCAACATCAGGTCTCATGCCCTGATAATATATCATGACCACTTGTCTAAGATGAGACTCAAGGCATTCAATTGGATCCAGTGGATTGTAGCCCCACTTATTTTTCCTACTCTTCTGTAAGTTAGACTGGATAAAAAAGAATGAAAACAATATGAAAGCAGTTACTAAGCAGTCGGCAATGTCACACAGCAGCTCACTAGATTCCATTATGTCTCAATTGTTCATATTGGCACATGAAGCAAGCAAAGACAAATACTCACTGCGATATACAGCTTCTGCAAGCAGGGGAAACACTTGAGGAAGTCAACAACTGAAGTCCAGATTAGGCCCCAAAGTGTGAAGGGCCAAAACCTTTACAGTACGCATCGAGGTTGTCAAGCTTTGGGCAATCATCTTCTGGACAAGAATCAGGAGACATCACAATTAGTCACTAGCAAATATAAATCCAGAATACAAGATGGAAGAATTGAAGGCTGCTGCTACCTGAAAAACAGTGGTTCCAATATGGAGTTTAGCGATTCCGTCCGACAGCAAGCCCAATATCTCTAATTTTGGCGCCCACACGACCCGTATTGTTAACGGACCACGGATCAGGTAAAGTGGGATCAATCTTTCAAGGCAAGGGGCATCTTGTATAATAAGATCTTGGAGTTCGATAGGATTTTCTACTATCCGACCATAGCAAGAAGAAACACAGATGCCAATGCTCCTTAGAGTGGGCGAGTTAATGCGGAGGCAACCAACGCCGACATTCCCCTCCAGCAAGAGGCTCTCAAGAACAGGGCAACCACAGAGCAGGCTGTGAAGAGCATCTTCCAACACGAAGACGCAACACAGGGAGAGCTGCTTGGGGCAGGGAAACTTGAGCAGTGGCGCCATCTCTCTGGGAGAGTCGCAGTAGCCGATGCTGGCGACACAGAGGGTGGGTGCGAAGCGGAACACGGACGGCGGTAGCGGGTAGTGCAGCTGCGGGCTCTCGGTCTCGTAGCGAAACTCGATCTCCCGGAGGCCGGTGAGGGCCCGGGAGCGCAACCAGACGTCGATACTGGCGTAGCGGTCGCGGAGGCGGATGCCGGGGAGGGCGAAGCAGCGGGCCGGGCCCGGGTGGTCGGAGAGGATCTTGCAGACGAAGGCGACTCGCTTCCGGTCCTCATACACACATTCACACATTTATCCATCCACACATTCATTTATTCATCCCATACATTCAAAGCATCGCATATGCAGTTGATGCATCACAACACCTCGTGTTGCGTCACGAAGCGGTAGTTGTCTCATTCAACATGAGCAATGACCGACCATGGTTTGAAGGCGGCCCGCGAAGGGCTCAAGGCCGCCTCGCGTCAAACAGAGCTAGGGGAGAAAAATACAGACGAGCCCCAGTGGCCCTCGCCCAGTCTACTCCGAAGCAGAAAGGGTCATCTCAACCTTCTCGTTCGATCCTAACCTCGAGCCATGCCCATAGAATCTCCATCGAGGGGAGGCCAGCAGGCCACCTGGGTTGGTCTCTGGAACGACCCGGGCATCTGCCGGGACATGGGTTAAGGAGCAGTGGAATGCCACATGAGGGCTATGCCGATGTCACACCCAGTTTTAAAGACAAAACTGAGTACTAACTATATGTGTACCCAGAAAGTCAAATCACACATATAGCGACAAATTACAATAGTATCAAGAGACAATGCTTTATTATATAACGAAACATACTCATATTTAATACTTACATCAGAGTATCACGGAATGGTAGCTAATCTTTAGGCTCCATTCTTCACAGAGACGGCTAACTGGGGGCTACGTACGCCAAACACTTCTGATAGTATCCTGAGAACTCCTTCGTTGTCTTCACCAATCTTCTGAGCAACTTTTACTAGAGTCTGAGGGTGTAGAGAAATAGCAAGGATGAGCACATGTCGTACTCAGCAAATATAACACGGGGTTCATGAGGCTCAAAAGGCTGACACTGGTTTAACTGCGATTAGCTTTTAATTGTCATAATTTTAGCATAGGAGTAGCAACAAGTTTATCACAAGCCCATATAAACACATGATCAGGTAAACATGAATAATAAATAGCATAAACAGTATTCATTAATGAACATATTCATCATTAGTATCATCTGTGTTCATCATCATTAACCATTAGTGATCATCTATTCCGTAAGGGTTCCAAGGCCGCTTGTGACCGTGAGCACGGCTGATATACCAGTTTTACACTCTGCAGAAGTTGTACACTTTCACTGTGAGTCGTGATTTACCCTTTCGCCCGAGGCGGCCAACCTCTTGACCCACTACCAAGGAAGGTCGGCAGGGTTCACTATAAAGCCTTTCAAAGATTCGTCTAACAAGTTAGGGCCGCTAGGTTTCTGTGGCCTGCGAATGTAGAGCTCCCCTTCCGGCAGGCACAATGACGCACAGCCTATACACTGACGGACAGAGGCTGCACTATATCCAACCCGGAACACACCCCTCTTGCGCTATAAAGGTAACCACTAACAAGCTAGAAAATGTCCTCATAGTGAGCTAAAGCCAGAGCCATGTAGCCCTCACAGCTGTACTGTAAGTCCCGGATGATCACTTACAGATAAGTCCTCAAGGAGAGGAATCTAGTGCACCATAAAAATAGCCCAATGCTCTAGACCTCTTGTTCCATGTTGCTAAAAAATATCTTTTAATGTTTATTGCATATACTATTAGTCAAGTTACAAGATCATAGTTGTAGTTGAGCACTAGCATCATACTACCCAATGCAATACCCCGTAGGTATCAAGGTATAAGTACAAAAAACTAGGATATCCTTAGTGGTAGTCAAGGTAGACACATGCAATATGAATTAAATGATTAAAGGTGAATAGGTAACAAGAAAGATCTCATGCTATACTTGCCTTTTACACTTGATCATATTTTCCTCATACTTTGTTTCTGGTCATCACCTTCTGATCTTCGGTGGTCACATACGGCTTTCATTCTACTCGTAGCAAACATCACGCATAGGAAAACATGCAAGAAGCAAATATAGAAAACTAAGAACAATACACCACACAAGAGAAAACAACATACTAAAAGAGAGATAGTTGCTACGGTCACAAAATCACAAGAAACGCCGCAAACGATGCTACCGTTAGAAAGAATGGCTATCGAAAAGTTTACATTATAAAAGGGAAATAAAGACTACGTGCTTGATTTATTTTAATTAAATAAAACCATACCATAGTTATTAACTCAGATTAGTTAAATTATATTTTGGTTCAAAGCCGAGTTAAAAGTAATCATGTTTTATTTTTAATTGAACAAAATCATGTGTTAATTACCGAGTTAAATCTAGCTATATATTATTTATAAATGTTTAGAGAATCATCTATAAGCAAATACATTTCTTTTATGAAAAGAAAGTAAACAAGTGAGCATCTAAACTAGTTTTTATGTTTGAAACATGTTTAGACTAAGCAGATTACAAATTAAAAACATATTAATGCTGTAATTAATCAAGTTAACATTTGACATATAAAAACAGACGTTAAACTTATATTGCTTTTAATTCGAAAGTCAATTGCACACAATTAATAAATAAATTAAACATGTAATTTATAAAGTTTACAAGCATACCACACGATCAACGCCTATAACACGTAAATTACGTCACTATGATCTCAATGTAACTTGAAAGGATTTAAAATGATGAAACAACAGAAAACTTAGCGCGTAATGAGGGACGACCTTTGTAGATTTATCTTAAGTATCAGAGAGCTCTGGACACAAGGAAGTTGACGGCAGCAAGGTTCTGGAGTTTTGGGAGCAGGCCAGCAGCTCAGCAGCTCGGTCAGCCAAGGATGCAGCTAGTTTTTCCTGTTGGGAAAAGCTTAGTCAAAGGCACGTGATGACTAGTAGGAGATAAAACAGGGCAAGTTAGAGAGAGCAATTCAGGTCAGGTACGTAGGACATGTACCTTCATAGGATGCTCGGTGGCTCGTAGATTCACGGCAATGAAGATCGAGCATTGGCAAAGGGTGCACGGAAGACCTAGCAGCTTGCTTCCGCTGATGGAGGCGTCCTGGTGCTAGTAGAGATCGAGATGCGGCTTGCATGCTTCTGCTCGGCATAGGCAACAGCTGATGGTAGATCGGCAGGCCAGGCACAGCAACTTACCGAAACGATGTATGGTCTGCGTGCACTGCCAGAGATGAAGTTGATGGCAACGGATGGATCTCCCCATGATGGCGGCGCTCCAGAAGCTTGAGAGGACGTCACGTAGCCACGGCCGGCGGCGGTCGATGGCGAGGAGGAGAAAAATTTAATTTACTACACGAAGAATTTCTCAAACTAGGGGTTTCCCATACGGTAGTTTTGACGTACTTTACCCAAAGGGTTGGTAGATATATATAGGAAGAAAAATGTCACACATCTACGTCAACTAGCGATATGGTACTAATTGACGTTATACCATCCACCTACACTAATGGGCCTAAATAATCATTAAAGCTCATTAGTAAATAAATGCATGGGCCTTTAGAATTTATTAGGATTATTGCACATGGGCTTTGAGCATTGAGAAAAATGAGAGATTTATTATTTTTGGAATTAATTAATTTCGTGGATAACATAATTCCAGAAAAGTCTATAATTATTATTTAAGCCACGAAAAATACTCCAAAAGCTCTAAAAATTCAGAGAAAATTCTCAGAGACATTATGAAACATGAGGAACCCAAATAAAGTATTTGGAGCCCATGATAAATTAATTTGGAGCATCTAAAAATTAAATTATGCTCACGGACAAGTTGGAACAAGTTCTAGAAAAAGCTAAAAAAATTTCCGAGAAGTTTGTAGAGATTGATTGACGGACGAAGAACTAAAAGGAGTGATTTGCGTTACAAAGAAAATATTTTAGGAAGCTCCAATGAAAACTTAAGCCAAGAAACAAAGAATTTGATTGTAGATAAAGGCGTGCCGGAGAAGGAAAATCGATCTACTAATGCATTTTAAAGAATTTGCTCACTCTCAACACACAAAGAAGCAACAAGCAAACATCACATCACCCAAAAGCCCGTCAAAATTAGAAAACTTTGAAAATTCACATTTTTCCTATAACTAAATTTGCGCTGGCTTAAACTAAACTTGGTAAATTTTATCTAAATATTAAAATAATTTATTTTATTTAGTGTTTTCTATGCACAACCCAAAATCAGAAATTTTGGGGTGTGACAGCCGACCCCGTCACAAACGACGGACCCGAATTCCACTCGAACGTGCCCATTAGCAAGCTCACCGAGCACGTCACTCGAGCCATCGAGGCAAGCAACGTTACCTCAGCCCCTCCGGTTGCGGAAACCGTGGACGGGGTAACGCACGGAACTAGACCAACCCCTATCAAGCCCAACGGAGCTTAGGGGACCAGGTTGTCCGATATCGACTCGAGAAATCAACTGACCGTACAAGTCGCGAGAGGGACAAACACGGACGAACATCCCGAACGATAGTCTGCGGCCCCAGGAAAGAGTACCAAGATGCTCAGCCTCCAACCGACTCTTCAGTCGGACGCAGGCTTGGGGGCTACACCTGCGGGTGCGCTCGCGCGCACCCCACTATCAAAAACAAAAATTCCCCTGCTGGCAAAACAAAAAACCCCCCAGACGATTCTACCCGAATCACTCGGGAGCTACACTCGCGGGTGCGCTCGCGCGCACCCGCCATTAAGATGAGAAATACCTCAAACGATTCCACCCGAATCACCTGGGGCTCCTATCGGGTTCATAAACCCGGGGTCCCTCATGGACCTGCTTCCTAGCAAAAGCTCGACCCAGCATATGACGTTGCGAACGACACGCAACTCCTGGGCTCGCCCAAAAAACCTAACGACAGGCCAGGGGCGATCCTGTTTCCAACCGAAAGGCCTAGCCAAGGAGGAACGACGCTCATCTCTAACTCCGCCCACCTCTCCGACTGGAAGGCCTGGCCAGCTCACCTCCGACTCTGGCCCGCCTCTCCGACTGGAAGGCCTGGCTAGCTCGTGTCCGACTCCGCCCGCCTCTCCGACTGGAAGGCCTGGCCAGCTCGTCTTCGACTCCGCCGCCTCTTCGACTAGAAGGCCTTGTCAGCTCGCCTCCAACTCCGGCGCTCACTTCCGACTCCGGCCTGCCTCTCCGACCAGAATGCCTAGCCAAGGAGGAACATCGCTCGCTTTCATCGCTTCCGACTCCAGCCTGCCTCTCTGACCGAAAGGCCTGGCCGAGAAGGGACGACGCTCGTCTCTGACTCCGACTCGCTCCTCCGACCGGGAGTACATCCAACCTCTGCTTATAGCTCTTCTTCGACTGGGAGACCGGAGCCGACTGGGGAATGACCGACCGGGGATGCCCGCTTGGTGGAGACCCAAGAAACAGACAGAGCAAGTAAGGTAGGTCGCTCCAGTCAACCGCAATATCAAGGGCCATACCCAACACACCTGCAGGACAACACTGTCAGGCCGTGTTAGAAGGATGCACCACAACCATCTAGACATGTCAGAACATGAACAATGTTGTGGGCGCCGACATTTATCCTACAGTATGGTAGACGCCGACATCGGCTATACCAGAAGATCACGATGGAGCCTATCACATGCATCCAGGCATCAACAGTGTTGTGGGCGCCGACAAACCGCCTTGTACTTGACGGTGTGGGCAACAAGACTAGGTAGCACACACACTCTCTTTGTCTCACAGTCTTTCTCTTGTAAAGCCATCCCCTTCATCTATAAAAGGGGATGCGCTCTCTCCAAAAGGACGGATGATTCGACCACCGATCGATCGATTCACGAATGATTCGAACAACCTACGGTTCGAACGATTCCAATAGAGCACACACTCAAATACTTAGCGCACGTAGGAGCTCCCATCTCTCTCGGTCCTTTGGTCCAGAGTCCGACTGGACTTCTTGCACCCCCCATCTTACTCCCTCTCGTTTGTAACCCCACAGCAAACTTCGAGCACCTAGGCTCAGGAATAAAGTCACCGACCAACTCAAACTGGACGTAGGGCACGTTGCCTGAACCAGTATAAACCCTGTGTCATTGAGTGCTAGGCCTCATCCGATCACAACGTACGACAAAACTATAAATATTTACGTGTTGGCCACTTTCTGCATCTATAGTTGGCGCTGTCCGTGGGGAGGACGCCGTACGTTCACGCTTTTGGTCATCGGATGGCCCACCTTTCCGCCATCTTCGTCATGGCGGGCTCAAGCGATACGACTCGCTTCGGCTTGTTGGAGTTTCCCGCACTCCCACCTATTGGGATGTGGGTTCCGCCCGTCTTCGAGTCGTCCCCGACCTTCCTCTTTGGAAGCCTGGACTTCGTCACCGACCAGCTCGGCATACTTCACCTCCGTGAGGAGTCACTTATCCTAGTGCCTGTCAGGGGAGGAGGGCCCTCTAACGGCTCCAGAACTCCCGGTGACCTCAACGATGAGGCGCCTGCGCTTTGCTCCGAGCCTACGCTAAGCTCAAACCCCACTATGAGTAATGTACATACTGTTATTTACTCGCTATTTACTATTTCTCGCCGATTCTCCGGAGGGACCCCGTTGTCCCTGCCGTGACCGTCGTGCGACCGGTTCCCCTATGGCCTCGCATCCCCCATGGACGTGTACGCACGAGGGCTCCAAAAGATGCTGGCGCCGCCCCTTCTCACATCTGAATTCGTGGCGATGGTGGACTACGCTCCCGCCTCTTTTCATGACCTCGTGGATGATGATGTTGAGAGCGACGACTCCAGCATCGACGACATCGTGGCACCTAGCCACCCTCTGTCCCGTGAGTGCACTATGGAGGATGCTCCGGGACAGCCACCTGTGGTGGTGGAGTCTCTTCAGACCCACACCCCTCCGGACCGTCGTGTGGATGCCCTCGCATGTGCCTAGGAGCACAGCGAGGAGCTACGACAAAGGCGGCAGAACCAGCCGCCACCTGTGCTGGCATGCTCGGCACACCACGATGCGCCCCGTGCGCGTAACCCGGCGAGCGGCGCCTAGGGTCGCGCCCGCCAGGTTATGTGCAACATCATCGATGGGGGAAACGATCCCCCATAGTTTGCTCGGGCTGGTCAGAACATCACCGTGGTGGCTATGCTTCTGCGTAGCCTTCCCAAGCCTGTCGACCCACAGGAGCAGGCAATCCGCCGGAACCTCCAGGCGCTGGTGGAGACCACCACCATTCAACAGGCGGAGAGCTCCGTGTCGCGACACC
Source organism: Miscanthus lutarioriparius (assembly GCA_904845875.1). Lineage (NCBI taxonomy): Eukaryota > Viridiplantae > Streptophyta > Magnoliopsida > Poales > Poaceae > Miscanthus > Miscanthus lutarioriparius. Next base: position 76,981,688 of record CAJGYO010000004.1, read on the forward strand.
GACTCATGGCCTCTCTCCCCACCAAGGGTGCGCGGACGCACCAGACGCATCGCTCCATCTGCTCGCCGCTACAGCCGTCGGGCGCCAAACGGGAGGCCGTAGCTACGCCACGACCTGACCCAACGCCTGCTCCACACCGGCCGCCTGTGCACGAAGGCCTCGGGCCAAACCGAGATGCTCGCAGCGTCATCAACAACTAGCGTCAGGCCTGGTATGACAATGACGTCCATCGAACGGTAGTGAGAGCAGGCAGCACGGGCTCTGGCTAGACCATCGAGGGGACTGGTGAGACGCACCCTAGGCATGGTCGCCGACTCGACGACCGGAGTCCCAGCCCGGATGGCCTCGGACCATGGGCCTTTGGCCGACGCATCCAGAGAGCGCCATTGCCACAATGCTTCCAACCGCCTACCAACATCGCCAAATATATCGAGGATATGAATCCCGGTATATGGCTCGAAGACTTTCGGCTCGCCTGCCGAGCCGGAGGAGTGGATGACGACCACTTCATCATTCAGTACCTCCCCATCTACGTGGGGGAATATGTTCGAGCATGGCTCGAATTCCTCCCGCATGACAGCATCCGCGACTGGGCGGACCTCAAGAGGGTCTTCGTCGGGAATTTACAGGGGATGTATGTCCACCCTGGGAACTCCTGGGACCTCAAGAGCTACTAGCTGGAGCCCAATGAGTCCCTGCGGGATTACATCCGTAGGTTCTCGAAGCGGTGCAACTCCCTTCCTGATGTCGTCGACACAGACATCATCAGCGCATTCCTATCTGGGACAACTTGTGAGTCTTTGATTCACAAGCTTGGCTGCCTGAAGCCCCGAACCACCCACGACCTGCTCGATGTCACCACGAACTATGCCTCCAGTGAGGAGGTGGTCAGAGTGGTCTTCAACGGAGGCCAGGACAAGGGCAAGGCCAAGCGCGAGGACCAAGACAAGGGCCCCTCCACACAGACGGGCAAAAAGAACAAGAAGGATCAGCGCCGACTGGCCAACTCCGTGTTGGTCGCCGTGGCCGATCGCGCGGGCAAGCAGCCCCATCAGGGCTAGCCCGATCACTTCGATAAGCTCATGGATAGCCCATGCACCAACCATGCTTACCCCGTCAAACACCACTACAAGGACTGCGAGCTCCTCAAGCGCTTCCTGCGATAGGCCGGCGGGCCGAAAGAAGCAAAGGGCAAAGAGGTAGCAGCCAAGAAAGGAGGCACGGCGGGCAAGGATGGGGATGGCTTCCCCGACCCTGAGGAAGGCATCATGATCTTCGGGGGATCCAATGTCATCTACTCCAAGCGCCAGCACAAAGTGCGCTATAGAGAGGCATGCATCGCCGAGACGGCCGTCCCCACCTTCCTATGCTGGTCGGAATCTCCGATCACCTATGATCAGAGGGACCATCCTTCCCACATCGCTAGACCAGGTCGCTAGCCACTCATCGTTGACCCCATTGTCCGCAAGAAGCGCCTCACCAAGGTGCTAATGGACGGAGGCAGTGGCCTCAACATCCTCTACGTCGACACCCTTGACGCCATGCGCATCCCCCTATCGGAGCTCCGCCTAGTGATCTCTCCCTTCCATGGCGTGACCCCGAGGACACAGGCATACCCGCTCAGATAGATTGACCTGCCCGTCACGTTTGGCGACCGAGCTAACTTCCGCTCGGAGGTACTCACCTTCGAGGTGGTGGACTTCCCGGGGTCTTACCACGCCATCTTGGGGCGGCCTTGCTACGCCAAATTTATGGCGGTCCCCAACTACACCTACCTAAAGCTGAAGATGCTGGGACCGAACGACATCATCACTGTGGGTAGCACCTTTTCGCACGCCTACACGTGCGACCACGAGCATTTTGAGCTCGCCACTGCCGTAATCAACTCTTCCGAGCTCCCGCGGCTCGGGGAGTTGTCGACCCCAGCAGTCTCGGACTGCAACAAGCCAACCTCCTCGACTGCCTTCCGCCCACTCGAGGAGACCAAAGTAGTGGGGATCGACCCCACCGACTCAACCAAGATAGTGCGGATAACGTTGACTTTCTATGCGCCAACCACGACGTCTTCGCATGGAAACCTTCTGACATGCCAGGCATACCACGGGAGGTCACCAAGCATGCACTACGCCTCGTCCTGGGCTCAAAGCCCGCCAAGCAACGCTTGTGTCACTTTGATGACGAGAAGCGTAGGGCCATAGGCGAGGAGATCGCCAAACTCCTGGCAGCTGGCTTCATCAAAGAGGTATACCACTCCGACTGGCTTGGCAATCCTGTTCTTGTTAAAAAGAAGACTGGGAAATGATGAATGTGCATTGATTATACTGGCCTCAATAAGGCATGTCCGAAGGACCATTTTCCGTTACCACGCATAGACCAGATAGTCGACTCCACCTCAGGATGCGAAATCCTCTCCTTTCTAGATGCCTACTCAGGCTATCACCAGATCGTGATGAAAGAGTCCGACCAGCTCGCGACTTCGTTCATCACCCCGTATGGTTCAAACTATTACGTAACCATGCCTTTCGGTCTGAAGAACACTGGCGCCACCTACCAAAGGTGCATGCAGCAATGCGTCGCCGATCAAATCGACCCGCTCGATCAGCCATGCCCACATAATCTCCATCGAGGGGAGGCCAGCAGGCCACATGGGTCGGTCTCCGGAATGACCCGGGCATCTGCCAGGACATGGGTTAAGGAGCAGTGGAATGCCACATGAGGGCTATGCCGACCCCATCACAAACGACGAACCCGGATTCCACTCGAACGTGCCCATTAGCAAGCTCACCGAGCACGTCGCTCGAGCCATCGAGGCAAGCAACGTTAGCTCAGCCCCTTTGGTTGCGGAAACCGTGGATGGGGTAACGCACGGAACCAGACCAACCCCTACCGAGCCCAACGGGGCTTAGGGACCCAGGTCACCCGACATCGACTCAGGAAATCAACCGACCGCGCAGGTCGCGGGAGGGACAAACACGGGCGAACATCCCGAACGACAGTCTGTGGCCCCAGGAAAGAGTACCAAGATGCTCAGCCTCCAACTGACTCTTCAGTCGGATGCAAGCTCGGGGCTACACCCCCGGGTGCGCTCGTGCGTACCCACTATCGAAAACAAAAATTCCCTCGCTGGCAAAATAAAACCCCCAGATGATTCTACCCGAATCACTCGGGGGTTCGGGGGCTACACCCGCAGGTGCGCTCGCGCGCACTCATCGTCAAGATGAGAAATCCCCCAAACGATTCTACCCGAATCACCCGGGGGCTCGGGGGCTCCTGTCGGGTTCATAAACCCGGGGTCCCTCATGGACCTGCTTCCCAGCAAAAGCTCGGCCCAGCAAATGACACTGCGAACGACACGCAACTCCTGGGCTGGCCCGAAAAACCTAACGACAGGCCAGGGGCAATCCAGTCTCCAACTAAAAGGCCTGGCCAAAGAGGAACGACACTTGCTTCCAACTATGGCCCACGTCTCCGACCGGAAGGCCAGGCCAAGGAGGAACGGCGCTCGCTTCCGTCGCCTCCGACTCCGCCCGCCTCTCCGACCAGAAGGCCTGGTCGAGAAGGAATGACGCTCGTCTCTGACTCCGCCCACCTCTCCGACTGGAAGGCCTGGCCAGCTCGCCTCCGACTCCGCCTGCCTCTCCGACTGGAAGGCCTGGCTAGCTCGTCTCCGACTCCGCCGCCTCTCCGACTGGAAGGCCTTGCCAGCTCACCTCCGACTCCGGCGCTCGCTTCTGACTCCGACCCGCCTCTCCTTCTGGAATGCCTAGCCAAGGAGAAACAGCGCTCGCTTTCGTCGCTTCTGATTCAGGCCCGCCTCTCTGACCGGAAGGCCTGGCCGAGAAGGGACGACGCTCGTCTCCGACTCCGACTCGCTCCTCCGACTAGGAGTACATCGAACCTCTGCTTACAGTTCTTCTCCGACCGGGAGGCCGGAGCCGACTGGGTACCGACCGACCGGGGACGCCTGCTCGGTGGAGACCCAGGAAATGGACAGAGCAAGTAAGGCAGGTTGCTCCAGTCAACCACAATATCAAGGGCCATACTCTGCACGCCTGCAGGACAGCACTGTTAGGCCATGTCAGAAGGATGCACCGCAACCTTCCAGACATGTCAGAACATGAATAATGTTGTGGGCGCCGACATTTATCCTACAATATGGTAGATGCCGACATCGGCCATACCAGAAGATCATGATAGAGCCTATCACAAGCATCCGGACATCAACAATGTTGTGGGCGCCGACAAACCGCCTTGTACCTGACGGCGTGGGCAACAAGACTAAGTAGCACGCACACTCTCTTTCTCTCACACTCTTTCTCTTGTAAAGCCATCCCCCTCATCTATAAAAGGGGATGTGCTCTCTCCAAAAGGATGGACGATTCAACCACCGATCGATCGATTCACGAACGATTCGAACAACCTACGGTTCGAACGATTCCAACAGAGCACACGCTCAAATACTTAGCGCACGTAGGAGCTCCCGTCTCTCTCGGCCCTTCGGTCCAGAGTCCGACTGGACTTCTTGCACCCCCATCTTACTCTCTCTCGTTTGTAACCCCACAACAAACTTCGAGCACCTGGGCTCAGGAATAAAGTCACCGACTGACTCAAACTGGACGTAGGGCACATTGACTAAACCAGTATAAACCCTGTGTCATTGAGTGCTAGGCCACATCCGATCACAACGTACGACAAAACTACAAATATTTACGGGTTGGTCACTTTCTGCACCAATAATGGCATTCTCCCAAATGTGCCGAAAGAGTTAAATCTTATCGGTAAGAATCTAAAAGTTGTAAAGGTTTCTGTTAGTGATGATGACATTGTAGAGGTTACTATACTTGATAACTGGAACAATAAGAAGAGGCACACAATGGATTTGCAAAATCACAGATAACAGGAAAGTCGTGCAAGCATGCTTTGGCTTGGATATTATCCAATAGGGGCCTCCAAATCTCAGATTATGTCCACCTATATTATTCTGTCACTATGTTCAGGGCTACATATGAAGGTAGAGTTGAGCCAATTCCAGATATATCCCAATGCCCTGAAGTTGATCTGGGTTTCAAAGTGTTCCCACCAGTGCTAGGGAGACCACCTGGGCGACCAAGGGTGCAAAGGATAAGGGGCTGCCTAGAAAACAATCCCAACACGAAGAAGGTCAAGTGTAAGAGGTGTGGGACTTTTGGCCACTTTGCCAAAAACATGCAAAAATCCTGAGCAAGGTTAGGATGACCAAACTGCTGCACCAGAATCAAGGTGAGGGTTTATTTGGGCTAATTCATTCGTTCTTTTGATTTTTCAATTTGTCTAAATAAGCTGCTATATCTACTATTATTAGGCAAACACAAGGATTTGATACTGCATGAACATCCCAACCTCCACCTTCACAGGCTGGACCATCTCAGGGCACCAAGAGGAAGAAAGCGGCTACGAAGAAAAAGACACCCAAGAAGAAGACACCGCTAAAGAAGCAAAAGAAAGAAGCAGCTGCTCCACCTCCGAAAGTTGTTAGAAGGCTGAAGGATTTCATGAATGATGAGCTGTGAACATGTTATGTATGGCCTGTTAAAAGTGAGCTGAAAACTCACTCCCTTTTGTACTCTATTTGTATGGCCTATTAAATGCGAGCTGGAAACTCCCTTTAGAATTCTATTGTATGGCTTGTCAAATGCGACCTGAAAACTCGTTTCCTTTAGAATTCTATTTGTATGGATGTTTTTAGAATTCTATTTGTATGGATGTTTATTGTGAGTTACAGACTCACTCATGTGTTCTGTTATGTGAGCTAAAAACTCATTTATAAAGGAAGTGTGTAATGTGTCCATAGACTGTCCAAATGTTGTGCAACTGTTCTGCATATACTGTCCAAATTAATGATGTCTATTCATCTGCAAACAAGAAGCTGCAATCATCTCTGTTGTTGCTGGCAAATTAATCTGCAAACAAGAATTTACATGCCGTCTATTTCAGCGGCTTCAGGCAACAAAGGCTGTTACATGTTGTCTATTTCAGCAGCTTCAGGCAACAAACGCTTCAGGAATCAGGACTGCACGCCCCCGCACGCCCTCTGCTTGCCCGGCTCCCTGCACGACTGCACGCGACTCCCCTCGACCCCCGTGCGCCATCTGCTCGTCCGGCTCCCATGTACGCGGGCGCCTCTCCTCGGATTGCCCGCAGCTAGCCCATGGTAAAAAAATACCGACAACCGAGAACCAAATCAAAAATATGGAGAACCGAACCAAAAATATCGAAACCGAATTTTTTATAACCTATTCGTTCCTAATTCTCCAGAACTGAAATTACCGAAGTAAATTCGATTCTTTTCCTCAGGGAACCGAATTTACCGAAATACCAGAAATGTTCTGAGTTTAAGTGTTGTTATATTATTGATGGTACTAATGTAGACTATTATATTATGTATTTGTGGTACTCACTCTTATAGTCTTGTGGACTTTTATATGTATATTTATTTTACACTATTATTCTCTACGAAATCATGTCAAAATTAGCTTTTGAACCTGCTATTATATGTCTCTGTGATCAATTCGGTACTGTTCAGTAAATACCGAAACCGAATTGTAAGTACCGAAACCGAATTGAACCTATTTTCTCTAAGGAACCGAATTTCACGGGGAACCCAAGTGCCGAACCGATCGATCGGTTCGTTATTACCGAAAGCCCAGGCTGTCCCGCAGTTCTCGCAGCGGCCGCCTGCACCTGCCAGCGCCGCAGCAACCGCCTGCGCTGCAACGCCCGTCCGCACCTGCGCCGCAGCGTCCGCCGGACCGCCCGCCCTGTGCCCGCAGGCAAGAACGACGCCGACGGCGAGGCCAGTCGAGCTCGTCGAGGGGCCCAAATTGAAGATATGGTCGACTCCATACGTAAATACGGTAGACATACGAACTGTAGATGGGTCCAAGGACGCCTGATATGTCCACAATGTCAAGCATGGGACACTTAGAATTGTAATGGTGAATCTTCAAATACCCGAATTGTAATAGCAAATTTAAAAAAACTAAAAATTGTAATGGCTTCAAACCAATTAACCCAAGGAAGAAAAGGGCAGAATAAAAAAGAAAAATAAATAAATTAAAAGCAACTCCAACAACTTGGCTATTCTTGTTGTGAGGGATATTTTAGAATTTGTAATACCAAAAATTAGGTCCCAATTAATGTGCTATTTGACTTTGTAAAATAGAAAGTTGTCTGTCCCTTTATTTTCGGTGGCCATATATAGCTAACCACAAGTGCTCGCTATCTAACTTTGTAAAATAGCAAGGTTGTTGTGAATCTTTTTTTTACCAATTTTCTGTTTTACAAAATGGCTAAACAATAGAATTTGGCTACTAATTTTAGCCAAGCTGATACTCTCTATATCTTTTCTAAATGTTACCAATAGAGATTTTAGTGAAAAATTACCCTCCAACAACTTGTCTAAATGGTTATGCAAATATAACCATCTTCTATTCTGATTTTTCGCTAGCCAAAAATAAAAGACGAGAATGGCTTTAAAGTACGCACGAGATATAGAAAAGCTGTTGGAGAGTGAAAAGATATAGAAATCGATTTTTATAGAAATGACTCTCCAAATAATGATTTAGAGAATGAGATTTAGAAAGACTCAAGGAGTCTAAAAACTTACATCTATGACCCACTGTTTTGATGATGGATATAAAAGGGTACTGGATATGCTCTTAGCAGCATCTCAGCACTTACCCCATGAGAGCTAGGTTAATAATTTAGCCTGCAGCTGGCTAAATACATGTGTCATATCATATAAAGTAAGTAATATAGTCTACTCAAATAATAATTTGGCTGGGAGATCAGCTGCATCAACTACACAAGCAATTAATATTTTTGTAGTTGGGTCCGAGCACTGGAGAATGAAGCGGCAGCTCCCAGCTTGCATCCGGCTGCAGGCAGCCTTTTTGTCTCGTATTTTGGGATTCAGCCGGCGAGATGGTTAGCGCCCGTTCGGTAACCTCTCTCCTACGTGGCATGTTTTTCTGTTGATGTGGATCTCATCTCGCCGGCTCAAACACCTTATTATACCTGCTCTGAGGGCATTTGGTTAGGTTGCCTGCTTCTGGTCGAACCAGGCTCGCCAAGTGCAACATGCAAGCGTTTGGATGGCTGGATCAACGGACTGGCATGGTCGACTAGATGCAAAAAAAACCCGTCTCCGAGCCTGGCTCCTTGCGGTACGGTGCACATTTTTTCTTCATTTCTACGGAGACAGGCTCGCGCGGTGCAGACGGGGCGCGTGGAAAGCTGCGCGTAGACTAGAGGATCTGATGCATGTCTATCCAACTGCGTAACCAAACACAAGCTCTATTTGACCAGCATGCGTGTATGCGAGAATCCAAACAAACATACCTTGCATGAGTTTATAGGGTGTGTTTTTTTTCTTGACCTGCTTTTAACCTGGCTAGCCATCTAAGCCAGGGGTAGCCTTAGCATGCTCCAACCAAAGTTAATTCCTAGTTGTTTTGTTGTCTGCATTGTATAAGTCTAGATAGACACAAGTTTGTTTGTTTGGTTGGCTTGCTTTGCATCAGCTCTGAGGCGGTGACCCGCGTTTCCACCAAATGTCGCGTGCCTACCACCACCTACTCCAACACCGCGGTCACCTCCTCCAGCTCACCGCAACAACGGTTGAGCTCCTCCTCACGGTCGCGCCGCCCGACGAGCACACCACCACGCCCACCTCACTCCTCTGCGTGGTTGTCGTGGCGCACTAGTTGCCTGCCTCTTACGCCCCTCACTCCCTCGCTCCTCCACCTATTTTTTCACCGCCACTGGGGCACTACCGCGCAAGACCGTGGTAATGCCATGCGAGCCAAAGGGGACCTTGCCGCACGAGCCAATCTTCACACGAGACCGTCGTCGTGAGCCGAGGACACGGATGGGAGGTGGTGCCGGACAAGGGGACGACAGAGACGTGGTGGTGGCCGTCAACCAGAAGGTGAGGCGAGCGCGTGCAAGGGCCAGACGTGGCATCGCTACGCGGAAACGGTCACTCCCTCCGTTTCCAGCCAGCCTAGCTAAGTGGTTGTTGGTGGCTTCACTTAGCCTAGCTAAGGAGGCCGTTCAGGCAACCAAACAAGTCCATAGTTGCCTTCCTGGAGCTTGGATAGGGGATGTGCACCAAATCCAAAGGGCCCCCTACATGCTATCGGGGGCCTGGCTACCTCGAGCCACCTAGGCTGGGCTGAGAAGGCAACTAAATACCCCCACATATCTCTGTAAAATTGTCATACTAGGGATAAACGTATCCTTTTCTTACTCTAGCAACTTCTCGATACCTCTTCCTTTTTGGTGGTCACCATTTAGGCCCCTTTGGCAGAGCTCCCAGAGCTGATTCTTTCCTGAATTCAATCGGAGCTCTGCCAAACAGTTTTTCAGATAGAGTGATTCTCTGTTGATTTTGTGAAGTGGTTATCTGAAATGAACTAAGAGGATGGGAGCTAAGAAAGGTATCTTCTTCTGATTCTGTGGAGTGATTCGCCATCGTGATTTTGAGAATTTATGCTAAAGAATCAAAGAGAATCACTTTTAACCATAGAATCACTTCTCCCAGAGAATCAAATTTGATAGAGACTCAGAATCTGACGAAGTTCTACCAAACAGGCTCTTATGTAACATTAGCTTGAGTAATGAGTATGATATATCCTCCTTATGTTTGTTGGATTCTTTCATGCAAACAAAAGCAATGGGCAATGTAGAGAAGATTACGAGGAGATGAAGATCAGGGTCAAGGGAGCCAATGGGAGATAAAAACAAAACATATATTCTTGTCTCTAGATGGTCCATATCAACATTATTAACTATATATATGGGGCCAGTGGCGGATCTAGGAAAAATTTTAGGGGGGGCTGAACAAAAGTGCGACAACAACGTACCTCCGACTGCTGCTCGATCTTAAGTCTCAGCCCCACCTACACGATAGAACTTTGCCTAAAAATTCATGGGGCTCCAGTATCGGTAGGGGGGCTCGAACCCCCCCCCCCCTTCGGGTAAATAATGCTGATACATAGTGATTTGTTACAGTATACTCTCCACGCCTTCAAGTACTTACATGTGAGCAGAAACTTTGCCAGCGACTTAGAATGTATACTAGTAACTATATTAGATATATGCTCGTGCGTTGCTTGTGCGTTGTATACAGTCACGAATGTTTATCCACGTCTACGGTGATGGATTTACAGTACATAATAAAACACACTAATAAACGATTAGGATTGTTGATATTTATTAATGCACGCAGATTAATCCGCAAGCGTACGGATACCACTGTAGGTTTCAACCAGAAGTATTCCAAGTATCGTATTAATAGGGAAACGTATGTGGTTAACTACAATCTATCTTGACCAGGAGTAGCAACAAGACTTAAGATAACAGGAGTATAGAGATCACAAAGGTCTTCTAGTTCTAATGTTGGTAAGCTATGTCTTCTATTGTTCAATTCTGGAGATGTTACTAAGGGGAACACAAGCAGAGTGTGTTCCCTATAGTAATTAGGTCCTGCTCGGCCTACAAACTGGAGATGGACTACAAAGGATTCAATGAGGTTATAAGAGTCACCCTCGCGAGCTACCACCGATCCAGAATGTAGGGTACATTCACGAGTAACCGAGTCTAAGCACCACACTTACACTACGAATACTACTTTAACCTATGGCCAATAGATTAAAGCACTCAAAAGAGTCGCAAACCTAAAGAACAATATAAATACGATACTTACTTGAATCAGAAGTTGATTACCAGCGAAATCTCAGACGCAAGCTCAGGTAGAACTTGAATCCGCTAAGGTATAAGCCATAAAGAAAACACCCATAGGCCGGTACTATCTCCAAACTCTTCATTCACTCTCTATCTCACTATTTCTAATTATAAGACTAGATCCTATGGAGGACTAATCTTCTCTTGATTACTGGCTCTGATCCTGATGAGGAGGATATGAATTAGGGCTTTAGAATGGCTTCAGGGAGGTGGGTAGGGGCTGTTATATATAGGGGGAGATATCAATTCTGAGCCATCGGATCAATGGCAGTGGGAAATCGACATACGAAGGAGAGCCTGATAGGTGGGGCCCATAGGTTAGCCGGCCTAGTGGTGGGGCTGGCCGGCCCCCTCCTGCAAACACAGATTTATCAAAACTCATGGAATTTATTAGTTTAAACCCTTAGACCTATGTTTGGTGATGGAGTTAAGTATATATATAGGATATGTTGACGGTTTATAATTGATGTTAATGACCGTTAACAAGCTCCCCCAAACTTACCCTTTGCCAGTCCCTGAGCAAAGCTAAACTCAACAATGGATCAGGAGTTGCTACAATATTTTCACGCCTCAAAATTACACATGCGTTCAATCAAAAAAATCTCTTCTGGATTAGAATAAACTGATTTGACTTTCAAACTTACCCATATTACCTTCAACCATGGGGCTTCTTAGCCTTCACTTGGCTCTTGAGCAATTGAAAGACAGAATGATCAAGTCAAGCACTATGTCTCAAGTTCTTTGTTCCACCATTGTTCTAGAGTTTTTATAAGTTTTCATATAAAACTCAGAGATTTCATTGTATGACACTTTCAAGTCTCTTAATATATGCGGTATTTGTGGATCCTCACCAAGGCAATAAAGAGGTTATGCCTTTTTCTCTTCCTACTACTAAGGCTTTATGTGGAGTTCATAGGTAGGAAGAAAGCTAGAGCATACTTGTAATGCATATATTGTAAAGTCAAACAACGAATCCAAAGAGAGTTGAGTCATACAATCAAATCAAGATGTGCATGTGTGTGGATATATGATGGCTAACCTAATTCTACTTTGCTCCTTGAAAACATATCTCTCTTTTGAAACTTGGAAATATTTTCTAGAGAGCAGGGGCTATCTTATTCATCTTTTTTTCAGGCGGACATATAAGTACCCATTGTTTTCAATATCTCGGACACTTTTGTGTCCATTTTTTCTCATCATTTTTTCTTATTTTTTATAAATAACTTTTGCATAGCCCCATGCTTCTTTTCTGCAACAAAACTTTGAGAGAGATATCAACAAGAATTTGGAGCATTTATTTTGAGTAAAAACCTAACAAGCATGTTTTTGTGTTCACACCCAATGTAGGACTAGAACATTTTTTGGTGAATCTAAATGGAAGGCATGTTTTTGCACCTACCCCAGTGTAAGAGTACTACATATTTGGGTGGTGTGTACGTGATCTTTATTTTAAGAGCATGACAAATCTCTCATAAGGGTCACATAGCTTGACCAAATTCAATGAAAAACAAGCAGCATATATGTGGAAGTTTTCTTGTCCTAAATAACATGTATGAGTCTGGTAGGAATTCAAACTTTGTCGTATAAAAACTCATCATAGCATTTTTTGTGCTTTCCAAAAAGTAAATCTCTAGAATTTTGGGGTCACTTGGAATAAGATAAACAACAACTCAGACCTTCTCATATCATATCCGTCAATTACCTAGACTTAGATCAAGCATATGCTATCCACGAGTTTCAAGTTCAGAGTAAATTCTTATATCAAAACAATCTTATACAAAACTCAGGAGAATTCAAAGCTGAAAACTAGGTACTTGAAAGGAATTACAACAGAGCAACTATTCATTATTTCCATTCAAGAGATTATCTAGAGAGTCCCTTTTATTTATTCTGCTCTTAAAAATCAAACTTAAAGCTAGACACACTCTTTTTATTTTGTTTTTATTTCTAGATCACACATTATTACTATAGATAACTAATGCAAAGATAAATTTTTATTTTGTTTTTAGTTATGCATCTTTTTTTAACATAATAATTAAAACAAACCAACTAAAACAAAGGGGAAAGAAATACTTACCTAGATACATGGGGGATGCCCTTCCCCCAAGCTTGCTCTTTCGGTGAGGGTTCGGTGTTGTAAGTCCTTCGAACTAGATTGCTCTTTGTAAAGTTCATTGATTGAGTACCTTGGTTCGCTCTGAAAACATGGATTCTTGTGGTGGTGCCTCTAATGGTGATGCCACCTTCTTCTGCCAAACACCGTCTTAGTTTTTGAGTTTTGATTTTGGTTTGACAGGTTCAGAACCTTCACTTGTAGAAATTGGAGAATCGATCTTCCCCCACACGTTGCTCGAAGTGTGTCCTGCTCATAAGACAAGGTAGAGATCAAGCATATGGGCTCTGTTGGTGGGAAAACACCAACAGAACCAAAACTTTATTTATTCTTCTCTATCCTTAGGCACATTGAACAAGATGAAGTTGATGTTATGTGCTTTGTTCAATTATAACATAGGTGGTAAGATTAGAAGGTTGAACATGAATGTAGCATTTAGAAGACATTTGATGAAAATGGTTGAATTGCTTAACCCATGGAAGGATTGTCTATATACATAATGTATCAATTTTTCATGATTATGACTATCGTCTTTCAGAGATAAGATGTGTAATGTTTTAACTCATTTGGTTAGGACTATGAGATCAAGGAAGTGGTGCTATGAACAAACTAAACATGTTGAGTTAATCAGGTTAGATCAAGTAAGTTGTAAACATGTTTGTTTCTTATTTATGTGCATACCATAATCAAGGAAAAGCCTCCCTTTTTTTAAACAATGACCATTTACCTTAGGATGTTAGCTTCATCATTGGAGCGTGATGACACCATGTGACGAAGAGTAGATGACTCATGATGGTCCTTCCCTTTTTGTTTGAAGTTTTCCTTGTTTGGCTAGCCTCGTAGCTTGAGCTGTTCATGAGCTTCTTGTTTCCTAGATTGCACCATTTCTTTCTCATCCTTTAGTTATGCCATCTTTTTGTTCTTTGATCTTGTCATCTTTTTTGACCTTCTGCCTCACTCATTGTTTTATGCCTGCAAGGGATTAGTGAACAACACATACGCGAAGGAATATACAATAATTCAAAGCAAAGGTAGTGTTGTCATAGAGTTAAGGTCATCTTTCTATGCTATAGCAAAGCTAGTTTTAACATTACCACAAAACTTTTATCCCATGTTTTAAATGATGTGCCATGCTTCAACTCTAATTTGAATTCAACTCATGACTTACCCAAATTGAATTGAGAGTTTCCTGCAGGGGTTAGTCCAACAAAATATCCAGTATCTACAAAAGCACACTCTTGGTTCAAAAATTAAACTAGACACAATTGATGGTAGTTAACAACCATTATAAACCATCAATATAACATGTATAAGGGTATAAATATAATCACCAATGAAGGTTTAGGGGTTTAAACTAACAAATTCCATGAGTTTTGGTGAATTTATATTTTCTACAGGGTTTATTCAGGAAACCGTCAAGGTGGACCAACTTATCAGATTTAATTGCGCTTATTCATAGCAAAACGGACACCAGAAGGTTCCAAAAGACTCGAGAGGACTCCACACCGAAGCGGAGGACGAGAGGTTGCCAAGTGGGGCCGCTCGGCCCCTGGGCCCACCTGTCAGCCTCCGCGTCTCAATGTTGGTTCTCCACCGCCTCCTTGGTTGCATCTACGCCATCCTTTAAGTTGGTTTGATCCAAGAGCTCACGTTGGACGCTCCAGCCTATATATATCAGCCCCTGCCCCCTAAAGGCATAAGTCATTTGAGAAGACAGAAACCCTAATCATCCTCAGAGCTCCACCATATTCTAGGGCATAGCTAGTTAGGCTGGGTCTAGAGGGAGACAAGCAGACTTCGCTTGGATTCCCGATCTTGTCAAGAGTGTGGTTCGGTATAATCTTTGTATATGCTAGTTACAATTGTTATGACAATATTAGTATTCATCTTATTCATGTTCTTTGATATAATATTCATCGTCTACTTTGATTATATGCTTAGTATAGCTAGTTTATCATTATATCCATGCATAAGTTCGTATAGCACTCACTCCGCTGCGCACAGAGTGAGTGGTCAACATTGTGTAAGCATGGTGCTTATACATTGTTTATCTTTGGATACACCCTATATTCTGGGTCATGTGGTAGATCGTGGATGTGACACTCCCCTTGAGTCCTTTGTAGTCCACTTCCCGAATATAGGCGCACGTAGGTTCCAGTTACGAAGGAAGGGCAAGCTCTGTTCTTAATCTTCCTTAGTAATATCCGTTATGTGTAGATATGAGGATGATCTTAGCAATGACTATTAGGTATAATTGCACTAATCAATTTATGCTTTGACTTGTAATTAAGAATAACTTAGGAATTATTCCTCTAATATTCTGCCTGACCATGCTAATGCCATAGAAAGGAGTACTCTAAGTGATTTATTATTATTATTGATCAATACTTATCATATATATATATATATATCTTATCCTATGACTTACCCCTATTATGAGTAGAACATTGGTTATGGTTTATTTCTCCTTCAATAGTATAAGTTATCAATACATGTCCATGCTAGACCTTCCTTGTGGTAAAAATATAAATAACAATACCTGAAATACTCTCGGGTAAAGTGCTACAATAGTATATTATCTGTGCGCTTACTGATCCTTTTCATTCATATATTTATATATTCTTTTTAGTCACATAAAATAATAAAGAACTACTTAGTATTATTCTAATAGTAATGCTGAGTAGTACCAACAAGCATCTCTGGCATCATCACTAGGGATGACAACCTAGTAAAGTAATGTTAAAAGATATAGGTTTATAATAGGTGGCTACTTAAAACAAGTGACATGTTAATAAATACCAACAAGCATTTTTGGAGCCGTTGCCGGGGAAGGTAGCTAGGCAAAGGAAGTTTGATAAACTTATACTTATTGATGTGATTGAAGATAACCATTGACCTCTACTCAAATAGGCTTACCCATGTTTTATCTACTTGTGTATCTTATGCAGGGTAATATTTGACTGGTTTTGTCCTTCCGACAAACTATGTTGAAGATCTAGAAGTTTTAATCAGGAGAACTAGAGCTAAACTCAAGAAAGTTCCAGTTTTAAAGTCGGAAGACAACCATATAAGATAAAGCTTAACACCTAAATTTGAAACCATGGCTAACAGGACTCTCTGTGAATTCTCTGCTCCAACTACGGCCAACATCCGTATCGGACCAATAGTTAATATCGGAGATAATGGATTCAAGCTCAAGCCAGCTCTCATCAACATGGTGCAAGCAAACCAGTTTTGTGGGAAGGCACATGAAGATGCGAGTGCACATCTCCAATACTTTCTGGAGATCTGTAGCACTTTCACCATCAAAGGAGTAACCCAAGATGCCATATTACTTCGTCTCTTCCCATTCTCACTCTTGGGGAAGGCCAAGCAATGGTTCTACGCCAACATGGATAGAAATACTACATGGGATAACTGCTCCACTACTTTTTTAGCAAAGTTCTTTTTTCACAAGCAAGACCAATGCTCTGCATGGGAGAATTTTAAGCTTTCAGCAACAACATGATGAATATGTCCCTGAGGCATGGGAACGCTTTCAAGATTATATTGCGGAATGTCCTCATCATGGGATGGAGAATTGGCTACTCATGCAGACTTTCTACCATGGGTTGACCAACAGTACCCGTGAGACTATGGATGCTGCTGCTGGAGGTGCATTCCTGTCACTCACCATACCAGCTACAACAACTCTTGCAGAGAAGATGACCTCCAATCAAGGTTGGAATGAAGAACGTGTTCAAACCCGCAAGAGGGGTGGAGGTATGCATCAACTCAAGGAGGTAGACATGCTATCTACCAAGATAGACCTGCTAATGAAGAAGGTTGAAGATCGAGCCAATGAGAAGCAAGAAGTCATGCATATTCATGATTCTCGCATGACATGTGAAGTTTATGAAAACACTAAGCATTCAGGGAACAACTGCCCTGAGACCCATGAGGATGAACTTTGTCAACAACAATAACTACTTTCGTCCTCAGTAGAATCAAGGATAGAACCAGCAACAGAGACCAAACTACCAAGGTAACTATCAAGGTAATAATTTTAACAATTTCAATCAACCACCCATGAGAGAATTAATTGCTGGCCAATCCAACTTATGGAGGGATTATCTAGAAAGGTAGCTACCAATGATAAAATTCTCAAGAACATAAATAATAGAATGGATAGCTTTACTTCTGCCATTAAGAACAAGCATAGCTTTAATAAAATGATAGAATCACAAATAGCCCAGTTGGCTGCTGTTGTTCCTCCGTCCAACAATGGTAAGATTCTGGGGCAACCAGAAGATCTAGAAACTGCAAATCTTATCAATATTCACAATGCAGCATACTACTGTATACAACCATTGATGGGAAGGTGGATAGACTATACCTTGCTAGAAAAGAAGAGTGATCTAGGAAGACCTGTCATCCCCATCGGCATTGGACCTCACATTTTCCAAGAAGTTGTCTATGATTTTGGAGCAAGTGTCAACATCATGCCTAAGGTAATTTATGATCAAATTAATGGAGATACTTTGTTGTACACAACTATGCATTTCCAGCTTGCAGATCAGTCACTCTGCTACCCCAAGGGAGTTCGTGAAGATGTCATTGTTCGAGTGGGACAATCTTATGTTCCTGTAGACTTTGTGGTTCTAGAAACAGGTGGAGATATAAGGGCACTCATTATTTTGGGCCGACCTTTCCCAAGCACCGCTAAAGCCATTATCTATGTGGACAGTGCCAAGATCTGCTTCACAATTAATGATAGAAAGGAGAAGTTTTCTTTTAAGAACCGCATCCTGCAATCTCCTGGACATCCACAAACGACGTATCTACCCGAAGAGACAACAGTGACCAAGAAGAAGAAGAATAAGAGAAGGAGGAAGAACAAGGCTAGGCAGCCTCAAGAAGAATCGGTCAACATGATCAACACACTTCGATCAGAGTACGACCACCTCCTCACTTCACCATTCCTTGCTAAGAAGGATGACCCAGGCGTACCAACGATCGAGTGTACCATTGGACAAAGAATCTTCCACAAGACCTACGACATTAGGTCGGGTGTCAACATAATGTCCAAGGTAACGTATGAATACTTATTTGGTGATGAACCTTTATTCCCTACATATATACAATTACAGATGGTGGACCAATCAATCTAATTTCTAGATATAATAGCAAAAGATGTCATGGTAAGGATACATGATCACTATGCCCTTGCCGACTTCATGGTTCTAGACATGGGAGAAGAAGACGATACACCCATCATTCTTGGAAGACCATTCCTCAACACTACCAACGCGATCATTTACGTCGGATCTGGACAAATCCACTTTCAATTCCCTGGAGAAAAGGTACGCTGTTATTTCAATAGTTATACCACTTATGAGCAGCCGAAGGAAGTCCCGCTCCAGGAGGAGATGTCGATCATCCCAAAACCAAAAGAATCAATCCCCAAAGAGAAGTTGGGAGGAAGATAAAGAACCTGAAGAACCTGTGAACAATGAACCTGCTCCGCTAAAGTCAAGTCCACAAACCAAGCAGGTATGGAAAGAAAAGGTAACATCACTACCAGAGTCACAAGAGGTGCAACCATTAGGGTCTCCATCCCCGGGATCGGCTGATACACCCAAGGAATGAACAAGATAGGAAAAGAGTCCTGTCCGGAGGACTTAAAAATCCGAACCCTGACCGTGATGTAACATCGGTAGTTATCTATATTTACTTTTTAGTATTGCATGAATTATTTTTCACTTTTAGCATGTTTACTCTTCTTCATTAGTATTGCATTAGTAGAAAGAAAATAAGAATTACATCATTGCATCATTAAAGCCTAAAGCCCCATGTGAATAAATCTATGATGTGTAAAGGCATGTAGGAACATTCACCGTGGTGGCATAAAAATAAAAATACCATACATACATATTTTTTGCATTATATAAATAAGAAAATCCAAAAATATTAAATAAACATTCTACTAGAACTTTGCTAATTAGGAAATCTGTCTAAACCTCCAAGGACAACAAATCTCTGATTGGCTAATCGCTAACCCCTTACCCTAATCTATGCCACGAGTTTTGGTGCTCTTGTTGGAGTATTTTGAAGGATGATCAAGAGTAAAGCCATCTATCCGAGGTACATTTTCCCGAACTATCGCTACAACCGCTAAATAAGGAACACAACTTCTAGACGGATGAGAAAGACTTCTGCTGGTAGACTCACTCTAAGAAAGACCACGGCAACATCCAGCTTGGGAGAGTAGCATCTCCCATGTATCTAGCTAAGTATTTCTTTTGGTTCTATTATTTTTAAGTTTGCTTCATATTTGCTAAAGAATAAAAGGATGCATAATAAACAAAAGCAAAATAAAAATTTATTTTAGCTAGTTATATATATATATTAAAGGTGTGATCTTAAATTATGAAAAACAAAATAAAAAGTGTGTGTCTAATTTTCTATTTTTAAGAGTGAATAAATAAATGGGCTCTGAGGATAATTACTTAAATGGAAATGATGAATAGTTGCTCTATCGTAATTTCTTTCAAGTACCTAGTTTTCAGTCTTGAATTCTCCTGAGTTTTGGATGCGACTGTTTTGATATAAGAATTTACTCTGAACTTGAAACTCATGGGTAACATATGCTTGATCTAAGTCTAGATAATTGACTGATGTGATTGAGAAGGTTTGAGCTGCTGTTTATCTTGTTCCAAGTGACACTAAAGTTCTGGAGATTTATGTTTTGTAAAAATATAAAAATCCTACATGATGAGCTCCTATATGACAAAGCTTGAATTCCTACCAGAGCCTTATATGATATTTAGATTAGGAAAACTTCCACTAATATATATGCTACTTGCATTGCATTGAGTTCAGTCAAGCTTTGTTGACCCGTATGAGAGGTTTGTCATGCTCTTAAAATCAAGATCACATACACACCACCCAAATATGCACTACTCCTACACTGGGAGTAGGCGCAATAATATGGCATTCCATCTAGATCCACCCAAAAATATTTTACTCCTACACTGGGAGTAAACACAAAAAATATTCTTGATAGGAATTTCCACCAAATAAATGCTCGAACTTCTTGTTGCTATCTCTCAAAAATTCTGTTGCAAAAAAGAGGCATGGGGCTATGCAAAAGTTATTCATAGAAAAAAATAGACAAGTGTACGATATATTTAAAACAATGGGTACTCATATGCCTGCCCAAAAAAAGAAAAGATGAATAAGATAGCCCATGTTTTCTTGCAAAGTTGTTTCCAAGTTTCAAAAGAGAGATATATTTTCAAGGAGCATAGTAGAATTAGGTTAGTCACCAATATATCCACCATATATCCATATACATGCACATCTTAATTTGATCGTATGCCTTAACTCTCTTTGGATCTGAGGTTTGACTTTACAATATATGTATTGCAAGTATGCTCTTTTATGCTTTTTCCACTTCTGTGAGCTCCACATAAGTCTTAGTTGTAGGAAGAGAAAGTCATAACATCTTTATTGCCTTGGTGAGGATCCACAAATACCACATATATTGAGAGACTTGAGGGTGTCATACGATGGAAGCTCTGAGTTTTATTTTGAAAAACTATAAAAACTCCAAAATAATGGTTGAACAAAGAACTTGAGACATAGTGCTTGACTTGATCATTCTGTCTTTCAATTGCTCAAGACCCAAGAGAAGACTGAGAAGCCCCAAGGTTAAAGGTAATATGGGTGAGTTTGAAAAGTCAGATCGGTTTATTGTAATCTAGAGGAGAATTCTTATTTGAACACATGTGTACTTTTGAGGAGTTGCTATAATGTTTTCAAAAATCTCAAAACTCCTAATCCATTTACTAAGTTTAGCTTTGCTAAGGGACTAGCAAAGGATAAGCATGGGATAATTTGTTGACGACAGTTAACAACCATTATAAACTATTAATATAACATGTATAAGGGCATAAATATAATCACCAATGAAGGTTTAGGGGTTTAAACTAACAAATTCCAAGAGTTTTGGTGAATCTATTTCTTCTGTAGGGTTTATTTAGAAAACCATCAAGGTGGACCTACATGTCAGATTTAATTGTGCTTTTCCACAGCGAAACGGACACCAAAAGGTTCTAGAAGACTTAAGAGGACTCCACATCGAAGCGGAGGGCAAGAGGATGCCAAGTGGGGCCGCTCGGCCCCACCTATAGGCCACCCAAGCCCTGGGCCCACCTATTAGCCTCTGGGTCACAATGTCGGTTCTCCACCGCCTCCTAGGTTGCATCTATGCCGTCCTTTAAGTCGGTTTGATCCAAGGGCTCACATTGGACGCTCCGGCCTATATATTAGCCCCTGCCCCCCTTGAAGGCATAAGTCATTTGAGAAGACAGAAACCCTAATCATCCTTAGAGCTCCACCATATTTTAGGGCATAACTAGTTAGGCTAGGTCTAGAGGAAAGCAAGTAGGCTTCGCTTGGATTTCCGATCTTGTCAAGAGCGTGGTTCGGTATAATCTTTGTACCCCCTCTCTTTTGTTTCTCCATTACTTTTATATGCTAGTTATAATTGTTATGACAATATAAGTATTCGTCTTATTAATGTTCTTTGTTATATTGTTCAGCGTCTACTTTGATTATATACTTAGTATAGCTAGTTTATCATTATATCCAAGCATAAGTTTGTATAGCACTCGCTCCGCTGCACATGGGGTGAGTGGTCGACATTGTGTAAGCGTGGTGCTTATATATTTTATACCTATGGATACACCCTATATTTTGGGTCATGTGGTAGATCGCGGATGTGACACTCTCATTGTGTTGGTGCAGAAAGTGACCAACAAGTAAATATTTGTAGTTTTGCCGTACGTTGTGATCGGAGGTGGCCTAGCACTCAATGACATAGGGTTTATACTGGTTCAGGCAACGTGCCCTACGTCCAGTTTGAGTTGGTCGGTGACTTTATTCCTGAGCCTAGGTGCTCGAAGTTTGTAGTGGGGTTACAAACGAGAAGGACAAAGATGGGGGGTACAAGAGGTCCGGTCGGACTCCGGTCGGAAGGGCCGAGAGTGACAGGAGCCCCGCTATGAGCTAAGTGTTCGAGCGTGTGCTCATCGTTTGAACCTAGTGGCTCTGCTGTTGTGTGCTAGTGAACTTGATCGATCTAATGAATCTAACTGAGCTTAATGAACTTGGATGAACTGAGTTTTTTGGGAGAGAGCGCATCCCCTTTTATAGATGAAGGGGATGGCCTTACAGGTGAGAGGGAGAGAGTACATATGCTACTAAGCCTTGTTGCCCATGCCGGCGGGTACAGGATGATCGTAGGCGCCCACAACAATATTGGATGTCAGATGCACGTGGAAGGTTATGTTGTCTTCTTTGGGTATGGCGAACGTCGATGCCTGCCACACTATTGATACTTGGAGGTTTGCAAGGGGTTTTGCCATGTTCGCTTGGTACGGTAAATGCCGGCACCCACAACACTGTCGATGCCCAGAGGCATGTGGGGGGGCCTTACCGTATGGGAGTTAATGGCGCCCACAATACTGTAGGGGAAAATGTTGGCGCCTACAACACTGTCTAGGTTCTGACGTGCTAGGGAGGTCGCAGAGTACCGTTTTTGGGGTACGGACCCCGGTATTGCGGTTTGACTTGTGCGCCCTGCCTTACTTTCTTCATCTGTTTGCTGGTCCTTACCGAGCGGGCGTCCCCGGTCGGTTGGACCCAGTCGGCTCTGATCGCGCCAGTCAGAGAAGAGCAGTGAGCAGGGGTTTGGCACATCCCCGGTCAGAGACGCGGGTCAGAGTCAGAAGTGGTGCTTTGGCTAGGCCTTCCGGTCAGAGAGGCCATCCAGAGGCAGGCTGGAGACAGAACCGAGTGCTCTGGTCGGAGACGTGGGCCAGAGTCGGAAAACGGCTACCGTTCCTCCTCAGCTAGGCCTTCCGGTCAGTGATTGGATCGCCCTTCAGGCCTGTTGTTCAGGTACTTGGGCCGGCCCATGAGTTGCACGTTGTTCGCAATGTTGCCTGCTGTGCCAAGCCTTTGTTGGGAAGCCGGTCCACGAGGGACCCTGGGTTTATGAATCCGATAGGAGCCCCCGGGCGATTCGGGTAGAATCGTCTGGGGGATTTTTTCCGTGATGGCGGGTGTGCGCGAGTGCACCCGCGAGTGTAGCCCCCGAGCCCCCGGGCAATTCGGGCAGAATCATTCAGGGGGGGGTTCGTGTTGCCAGCGGGGGAGGTTTTTGTTTCGTCGGCGGGTGCGCGCGAGCGCACCTATGGGTGTAGCCCCGAGCCCTCGGGCGATTCGGGCAGAATCGCCTGGGGGTGTTTATCAGTTGGCATGTGTGTGTGTGTTTTAGTCGAGATGGAGTGATCAACCAAGGCATCGTTGCGCAGCCGAGGCATTTAGTTTTGGGATCGGGTGATTCTGTGGGCTTGGTGAGAGGTTTAGGATCGAACGAGAAGGTTGAGATGACCCTATCTGCTTTGGGGTAGACTGGGCGAGGGCCGCACGGGGCTCATCTACATTTTCTCCCCTGGCTCTGTTTGAGGTGGGGCGGCCTTTGAACCCCGGTCGGTCGTTGCTCATGTTGAATGAGGCAACTGCCGCTTCATGACGCAACACGGAGCGTTGTGATGCATTTCGCTGCACATGCGATGCTTAGTTCCTGAGCCCCCGAGCGGTTCAGAGCTCGAATCGTCCGGGGGGCATGGGCGTATGGAATGAATGCGCATATGGATGGATGGAATGATTATAAAGAAATAGTGGGGGTCGTCAGTGTTACCTTGATGACTCGAGTGACGGGGTTTGAAGAGCTCCAATCAGAAATGTCCGACCGGGACCCATGCTCGTCGTTCGTGACAGAGTCGCCCACATGGGGCGTCCCTTTGCTCCTTACCTGTCTCTCGGTGTTATCCTGAGCTGTTCGATCAACTTAGGAAGCCCGATGGTCTCTCCTGGCGGAGATCCCATTTTGGGGTTTTCCAAGTCCCACCTGGGGATGTGGAGAGCTGCCTGTGTGCGGTGGCGCTTTGGTTCCTACGCCTAGCGTGCGGTAGTGGTGGGCCATACCCAGGCTACGTCCCATCTGATCAGGCGCCATTCCGTCTGGCAGGGCACGTCTCATCGGTCAGGGCGCGTCCCATCTGCATTAAATGGAAAGGGGAGGGTTTTTCGCTCCATCGTTTCGACTCTACTGATCGACGTGCCTTCCCCAACTGTTGCGCCCTTTTCCTTAAGTAGGAGAGTGGAAAAGGCTTTTCGGCCTTTTCCTCATTCGCCGCCTCTTCTCATCTTCCTTCTTGCCGAGAGTGTTTGAGAGCCGTGGCGGTTCCTAGGAAAGAAAAGGGAGAGAGCGAGGGAGAGGAAACAACTCATAAATCCTTTTGCGAACCAAGAGCGAGATGTCGGACTAGAGGTCATCCACTATGAGGAAGTCGGTGCTGAAGGCCTTCGCCGTGAAGGGGTTTCTGCCACCAAAGGAGGTGGCGCACTGGAGGGCTCCCGGGAGAGAGGAGTTTCCACAAACTCGGCCCGACGAGGTGGTTTCCTTTCTTGCCTTCCATGAGCGCGGGTTAGGACACCCCGCGCATTGGTTCGTGTGCGGGCTCCTCAATGAGTGGAGTCTAGAGCTACAGCACCTCAATCCGATGGGGGTGCTGCATATCGCCGGCTTCGTCACCGTCTGCGAGGCCTTCCTTGGGATGGAGCCGCACGCGGACTTCTTCCGGTGGTTGTTCTCTGGGTGAGCTTTGCCGGTGGGGAATCCGCCCGAGGTCGCGCCGGTGGGGGGCTTCACCATGTAGAGAAAACCGAGCGTGGGGGGCTCGTCTCCCGCGTACATTCCCTACGACTCCAACCGAGGGTGGCACGTGGAGTGGTTTTATATCAGGAACCCGGTGGAGGCGCCATTCCCGGCGTTCACCGGCGGGAGGCCGAAGAAGCAGGATAGTTGGTCATGGGGCCCTTCCTATCGGGAGAAGCTCGTGCGGCGCAGCCTTGACGGAGCGCGATTGTTCCACACTCTCTACCATCGGTGGGTTGCTCCGTTGGCGAAGAGGGCGCAGCCAATGTGGAGGTATGGCGGCCCGTCGGACCTTGATCATGCGTCACCGAAGGAGCTGCCGAATGACGAGGTCTAGAGTCACCTCGACCAGGTGCTATAGCTAAAGCCCAAAGAGAGGGTCGATGGAAAGCCCGGACCTCTCAACGCCTTGGTGGTGTCCAAACTGGTATGCTCCTCTCTCTTTACTTTGTGTTCTTTTCCCCTTTGCTTTCCTGCTTTTTTGATTTTGAATCACCTGTTTCGCAGGGACTTGATGCTTACAAGTCCCGTCCGCACCTTCCAAAGGGGCCAGAGGGCGCGGCCCGGTAGGCTGCCTAGAAGGAGGCGGCGGATGCCAGGAAGAAGAAGAAAGCCGAGGTGGCTCAGCGGAAGTATAAAAAGGAGGAGATCGCTCGGCGCGTGAAGGCTAGGGAAAATAGGAGCGACGTCGAGTCCGAGCTTGAGTTGGCGGATCTCACAGAGGTGGATGACATGGTTTTCTTCGAGGAGGAGGAAAGCATGGATGTCGTTGTGACCTCGGCAGAGCATCATGACCCTACGGTGATGTCTGCTGGCGATGAGTAGGAGGTGGAGGGGCGCACCGAGGTTCCCATGCCGAGGAAGCGTGATGCGAGCGCAGACGCCGTCGGTGAATGGGAGGCGAAGCGGACGCAGTCACCGTGCCCCTCGGTGGCGTCGCCGGTCTTGTCCCACCTGCTGCGGGCGCGGCCAAGCAGACTAGGCAGTCAGAGGAGCGGGCTTGCACCCGTGCATTGCCAGGACTGGTGCCAGCGCATGACTTGTAGCAGGAGGATGCCCCGCCTACTACTCCGGTCGGCGCATCCAGAGCCAAAGGTCGCGGTGACCTGCAGGCCGAGCAGGAGCCAGTTGGGATGACTCCGCCCTCGGCTAAAGTGAGGGGGCGTGGGTCGCAACCCGGGAGCGACCCTCGCCCTGCGGGCCCGTCAACACCGGGTCTTGGTTTCAGAGTCATGCCGCTTACCTCCCGGTATGTTTTTCTTTGTTCCTTTTTGATCTTTTTCTGTTGAGTCTTTTTGGAGTATGACTGACCTGTACTTTTTGTTAGTGGCCGGACGGTGATGGGGTTGAGCATCTCCCCAACTCCCGTGCAGGAGGTTTGGTGGCCCACCCTGCAGCGCGCCGCGGTGAGCGGCGGGGGAACAGGGTGGTGGCGGTGAGCCCTTCCCTTTCGGGGGTGGTGCTCCCTGGGTCGGTTACTAGTGCGGCGGCAAAAGTGATGGCGGCTATCTCAGTGGTGATGACGGGGGCTTCGGCAGGGGTGTCCCTTGTGGCCCCTCCTTCACCAGCTGTGGTGGAAGAGGAGAGGGAGGCCGAGCTCCCTGCCTCGCCGGTCGGAGGGCTACACGGCTGACCCTCGCGGTTGGAGTTGAAGGCACCGGAGGGAGATGCGGCCAGGACAGAGTTGGAACGTCCTTCGGTGGCCCGTCAAACCGAGGTGGTGGAGATCCCATCCAACGATGAAATGGATGACGTGGTGGAGCTGTCGGCACCATCGCGGGAGCTGGCGGTGGTTCGGTCGGAGGCTGGGCCCTCTGGTGGGCTGCCAGAGGGTGAACTGGAGTGGCCCTGCCCTGAGGACCCATCAAAGGTGCGGTTCATCCTTTGGAATTCCCATGAGTGTTAGCTCTGGGACATCCTTGGGGGAAAGGACTCGCCATGGAGTCCAATTTTGCCAAGCTATCGGTGAAGCTCGAGGACGCTCAGGAGCAGGTTTAGTCTGCCCAGCAGTTGGTCAAGGTTGACCTGTAGCTCACCACGGAGGTGAGTTTCCCATGTTTGTCCTTGATCTCTTAGTCTCTTGTTGGTTGCCTCAGCATGCTTGTTTTTTGTTTTCATAGGGTCTGAAGGAGATGTCGTCCCGCAAGTCCAGTTTCCTCCGGATGGAGCATGCCCGGATGGCCGAGCTTGAGCATTAGCTGGAGTCCGCCCGCCGAGAGTCCTAGGACCGGGCGGTTGGGGTGACCGTGGTGCGGGCGGAGGAGCAGCGTGCAGTGGAGCGGGCGACCGCCGTCGAGCGGGGGCTTGAGGCGGCGAAGGCCCTCCAGGTGGAGACCGAGGCGAGGCTATGGAAATCCCTGGCGGACATCGAGGTGGTGCTCCAAAAATCCCTGGAGACCCTTGAGTCGGAGCGAAACACCCTGGAGTTAGAGCGGAATGCCCTAGAGTCGACGTGAAAGGCACTGGAGTCAGAGCAAAAGGCCTGGTCGGAGGCAGACCAAGAAGTGCTCGTGCTTTGGGGCTAGGTGATGGGGACGGAGGAGGCGAACGCCCGGCTACGCGAGCAGGTGGCCCAGCAGGCGAGGAATTCTCTGTCCTTGAGAACTTCCACCTCGTTACGTACCTTTTCTGTTTTTTGTCGTGTTGGTTTCTTCCTTCAGCTTGTTTCTGAGCTTGTCGCCCTTCTTCCAGAGCTGGACAGAAAGGTGAAGTCGTTGGAGCGGGACCTGGAGACGGTCAAGGTGACTTTAGGCCGAAATGCAGAGGCGCTGGCCAAGTCCCTTGAAGAGCGACGTGCTCTCGAGGGGGAACTTGACCAGATCCGCAATGTTGCCCAGCTCATTATCTCGGATGTGTTCAGGTCGGCGCCAAGTACCAGCGCGCCCGCCATTTAGCTGGCGGAGGTCCTAGATGAGGTCCGGGCCCTCATCACACACGGGTTGTTCTACGGAGCGTTGGGGGTGTTGACTTTGGTGGTGACGTACCACCCGAACCTAGACTTCGCCACTATCTGCAGCGGGTATGCCGACGGCTTGAGCACGGAGGGCATCCAATCGCTCGGGGAGAGCTTGCTGCCGCACGCAAGGTTGGTGGCAGGGAAAGTCTCTACGCAATGGGTGATGGATGCCCACCGTGAGGACATGGCCGGAAGCGCGTGTCGGGGGGACGTCACCCAGCCTGCGGATGGCACAGAGCCTGGGTCGGAAGTGGACATCGCCCCGCCTTCAACCGAGCCGAATGTCATCCCGCCGGGGAGTGAGCAGCCCGCACCTTCGCCGGTCACACCGACAGCAGATGCCGCTGAGCCGCCCCAATAGCTTGTAAAGTATAAGTAGTTTAGTAGATATAAAAAGTTTAAGTTCGTGGGGGAGCCCCCATGTAAACGTTCTTGTGTACTCAATGACTACAATCGGTTTCATTTTTTGTGATGGAGTTACTGCGTTCGGGGAAGCTTGTTCCTTTCGTTCCTTAGTTTTACCTTAGCATAATTTTGTTTTTTATTCTTTCTTTTTTGTACTTGACCGTTTGTCCCGTAGGCTGCAACCTTAGGACCCCGGGCGTGGCCCGCGAGGCTTAGCTGCTCGTAACCGTAGGTGGAGGCGGGGTGCGATCGGTCGAAATATTTTAAAGCAAATCTACGTAAGGCAATTTAGAGGAACGAACTACCCTTTTGTTCGGGTAGGAAGGAGTTTCACCATATGATAATAAATGATAAAGAGAGGTAGTAGTGCACACTCATGGAACCCCCGAGCGACCTAGGCCAAAAATGTTCGGGTCGGGGCGCTTTTATAGGAGCAAATGTTAAGTAAACAATGGTAAGACTGAATTTTAGGGGAAGAAAATGACAGCTG
This sequence comes from Miscanthus lutarioriparius, assembly GCA_904845875.1. Classification (NCBI taxonomy): domain Eukaryota; kingdom Viridiplantae; phylum Streptophyta; class Magnoliopsida; order Poales; family Poaceae; genus Miscanthus; species Miscanthus lutarioriparius. The sequence goes on from CAJGYO010000004.1 coordinate 77,010,207, forward strand.
TTCCAAGCGTTGGTGAGAATGTCGTCGTTGTCGTCCTTCAGTCGGTAGGCATCTGGTCGGAGCACCTTGGCCTTCAGTCGTCCGGATCCTTGCTCGCTATGCCCCTTTTCTTGGGCGCTGCTTCTTCTCCTTTTTCTTCCTTTACCCCGCTGGCCTATCGCATAAGGCGCTTGAGGAGCTCACAGTCCTTGTAGAGGTGTTTGACGGGGTAGGCGTGATTGGTGCATGGGCTCTCCATGAGCTCGTGGAAGTAGCCCGGAAGGTCCTACTGGGGCTGCTTGCCCGTGTGATCAGCCGTGGCGACCAACGCGAAGTTGGCCGGTCGGCGGCGATCTTTTCTGTACTATTTCCCCCTCTATGTGGAGGGGCCCTCGTCCGGATCCTAGAGCTTGGCCTTGCCTTTGCCTTAGCCTCCATTGGAGCGCTGTGGGAGCGGCGCTCGCTGGATGCGTCAGACAAAGGCCCGTGGTCCCAGGCCATCCGAGCTAGGACTCCGGTCGCTGCTATGAGCGTCCTAGTTTGGCTCGAGCCGCTCGTGTACAGGCGGTCGGTGCGGAGCAATCGCCAAGTCAAGACGAGGCGGAGATGTGGCTTCCTATGGGGAGAGAGACCGCGAGTCGGTGTAGTGGTGAGCGGGTGGAGCGATTCGTCTGGTGCTTCCCCACTCCCCTGGTGGTGAGAGAGGCTGTGAGTCGGTGTCATGATGTGGAGCTCTCCGCATGTTGAATGGCAGCGGTCTCCACCAGTGCCTAGAGGTTCCAGTGGATCGCCTGTTTCGGGGGGTCGTTCGGCTCGAGGAGGCCGCGGAGAAGCATTGCCGCAACGGCAATGTTCTGATTGGCCCGAGCGAACTTTGGGGGATTGTTCCCCCTGTCCATGGTGTTGCACTGGACCCAACAGGCGCGACCCCGGGCGTCGCTCACCAGTTTATGCGCACAGAGCGTAGTGTGGGGCGCCGAGCGCACTGGCGTAGTCGGTGGCTGGTTCAGCCATTGTTGTTGTAGCTCCTCGCCATGCTCCCGTGTGAGCGCGGGGGTCTCCGCACGAGGGTCCGAAGGGGTGTGAGTCTGCAAGGACTCCATTACCACCGGTGGCTGTCCCGGAGCGTCCGCCATAGCGCACTCCTAGGATGGACGGTGGCTAGGCGCCATGTCGCCGATGCTGGAGCCGTCACTCTCAACATCATCATCCATGAGATCGAGGAAGCAGGTGGAAGCATAGCTCGCCATCCCCACGAATTCGGACGTGAGAGGGGGCGGCGTCGGCATCCTTTGGAGCCCCCGGGCGTACGCGTCCGCATGAGACGTGAGGCCATAGGAGAACCGGTCGCATGGTGATCGTGGCGGGGACAACGGGGTCCCTCTAGATAATCAACGGAAGATAGAGAATAGCAACTAAATAACAACATGTACATTACTCACAGCGGGGTTTGAGTAGAGAGTTTGCTCGGAATGAAGCGCAGATGCCTCATCGTTAAAGTCATTGTGCGTCCCGGAGCCGATGGAGGGTGCCCCTCCGACGAGCGTCGGAACGAGTGCCTCCTTGTGGAGGTGTAGTACGCCGAGCCGATTGGCGACGAAGTCCAGGCTTCTAAAGAGGAAGGCCTAGGACGGCTTGGAGATGGGTGGAACCCACATCCCAATAGGTGGGAGCACAGGAAACTCCAGTGAGCCGAAGCAAATTGTATCGCCTGAGCCCACCATGGTGAAGGTGGCGGAAAAGTAGGCCATCTGATGACCAAAAAGTGTTGAACGTACAGCGTCTTCCCCACAGACGGCGCCAACTGTCGGTGCAGAAAGTGACCAACAAGTAAATATTTGTAGTTTTGACATACGTTGTGATCGGAGGTGGCCTAGCACTCAATGACACAGGGTTTATACTGGTTTAGGCAACGTGCCCTACGTCTAGTTTGAGTCAGTTGGTGACTTTATTCCTGAGCCCAGGTGCTCAAAGTTTGCAGTGGGGTTACAAACGAGAAGGAGAAAGATGGGGGTACAAGAGGTCCGGTCGGACTCCGGTCGGAAGGGCCGAGAGTGACAGGAGCCCCGCTATGAGCTAAGAGTTCGAGCGTGTGCTCGTGGTTTGAACCTGGTGGCTCTGCTGTTGTGTGCTAGTGAACTTGATCGATCTAATGAATCTGACTGAGCTTAATGAACTTGGATGAACTGAGTTTTTGGGAGAGAGTGCATCCCCTTTTATAGATGAAGGGGATGGCCTTATAGGTGAGAGGGAGACAGTACGTATGCTACTAAGCCTTGTTGCCCATGTCAGCGGGTACAGGATGATGGTAGGCGCCCACAACACTGTTGGATGTCAGATGCACATGGGAGGTTATGTTGTCTTCTTCGGGTATGGCGGACATCGGCGCCTGCCACACTGTTGATACCTAGAGGTTTGCAAGGGGTTTTACCATGTTCGCTTGGTACGGTAAATGTCGGCGCCCACAACACTGTCGATGCCCAGAGGCATGTGGGGGGCCTTACCGTATGGGAGTTAATGGCACCCACAATACTGTAGGGGAAAATGTGGGCACCTACAACACTGCTTGGGTTCTGACGTGCCAGGGAGGTCACAGAGTACCGTTTCCATAGGTGTACAGGGTATGGACCCCAGTATTGTGGTTTGACTTATGCGCCCTGCCTTACTTTCTTTGTCTGTTTCCTGGTCCTTACCGAGCGGGCATCCCCGGTCAGTTGGGCCCAGTCAGCTCTGATCGCGCCAGTCGGAGAAGAGCAGTGAGCAGGGGTTTGGCGCTTCCTCGGTCGGAAACGCGGGTCAGAGTCGGAAGTAGTGCTTTGGCTAGGCCTTCCGGTTAGAGAGGCCATCCGGAGGCAGGCTAGAGACCGAAGCGAGTGCTCCGGTAGGGGAGGTGGGCTAGAGTCGGAAAACGGGCGCCGTTCCTCCTCGACCAGGCCTTCCGGTCGATGACTGGCTTGCCCTTCCGGCCTGTTGTTCAGGTACTTGGGCCGGCCCACGAGTTGCGCGTTGTTTGCAATGTTGCCTGCTGGGCCAAGCCTTTGTTGGGAAGCCAATCCATGAGGGACCCTGGGTTTATGAACCCGACACGTTGAGTCCTTTGTAGTCCACTCCCCGAATCTAGATGCTCATAGGGTCCGGTTACGAAGGAAGGACAAGCTCTGTTCTTAATCTTCCTTAGTAATATCCCTTATGTGTAGATATAAGAAAGATCTAAGCAATGACTACTAGGTATAATTGCACTAATCAATTTATGCTTTGACTTGTAATTAAGAATAACTTAGGAATTATTCCTCTAATATTCTACTTGGCCATGCTAATGCCATAGAAAGGAGTACTCTGAGTGATTTATCATTATTATTGATCAATACTTATCATATATATATATATATCTTATCCTATGACTTACCCCTGTTATGAGTAGAACATTGGTTATGGTTTATTTCTCCTTCAATATTATAAGTTATCAAGACATGTCCATGCTAGACCTTTCCTGTGGTAAAAATATAAATAACGATACATGGAATACTCTTGGGTAAAGTGCTACAATAGTATATTATCTGTGCACTTGTAGATCATTTTCATTCATATATTTATATATTCTTTCTAGTCATATAAAATAATAAAGAACTACTTAATATTATTCTAATAGTAATGCTGAGTAGTACCAACAAGCATCTCTAGCATTATCACTAGGGCTGACAACCTAGTAAAGTAATGTTCGGAGATATATCTTTACAATAGGTAGCTACTTAAAAGAAGTGACACGTTAATAAATACCAACAGACACCATGTCTAATTCAATCTAGAAAAGCATTTTAACCTAAGCACCATGCTTAATTTAAAAGATATATGAACATACTCCAAACCTTAAGCATGCTATAGCAAACAAAGGTAGCATGAAAGCATTATAGAGATTTATTCAAATAGAGATAAAAGAGTATGATTGTTATTTCACAAACTGAGCATGGTTTTAAAGGTAGAGACAACCAAGATAATTTAGCAACATGGCAAGAGATATTTTTAGATAAGTCTATCCCCCAGCTTGAATTTTGCAACAAAATCAAGTTTGAATGATAGAACTCTCATGTATGAATGTGATTCAATGTTGCATGATGATTGGTTGGACATACCTTGTGTCGTCATCCTTTGTTCTTTTTGCTTCAAACCTAGAATGGTTAGTGACAAAAGTACCCGAAGGGATATTTTCATAATTATATTGCTATGCTCATTTCACAATGGCATTATAGCAAAAGGTGAAAGCTCATGTTATCTCCCAAAAGTGCTTGTTTTAAGACAAAAGCCCGTCTTTGGGAAACCTTCGAATTGCGCTTCAAGTTGGTGAAGTGGTTTCCCCTTCAACACCAATCTTTGTGTACCTATATCAAGATTCATGCCAACAACACAACGAGATCTACAATATTTATGATAAACATATGCTTCTACAACCACCCTTTCAAAGTCTTTATGAACAGGAAGTATGAGGGGTTGAAGATCTCATGTGTGGTAATGTTAGAGAGACCAATTGATTCAAGAGATTTCTCATGTAAGCATGGATTTGATGAGGTGTTCATGAAGTAACTTCCAAACTCGTTGATGTCATCTTCCTTTTCAAGTTCCAGGGTTGATTCTTCATGAATGTCCATAGGCAAAAACATTGTTTCCATCATTCCATGCCTATTACATTCATTGGACGCTTTATTGTCCAAGATTTCCCATGGATTTATGACTATCGGGTTGATCTTGTCTATGGCCTCCTCCAAACTAGGATAAGTCATGTTTATTAAGGAGATTGACTTAAGCTCATCCTTTGGATCAGGTATGGGTTCTATCCTTAATGATTCGGCCTTGTCCATCCATTCTTTGCTAGCAACGGCATATGAGTTCTTAATATCCTCCAGCCATTATTGTTGCTCTTTTTGGTCTTCCTTGTGGCCTCCATGACTCCTATACTTTGGGCGTCTTAGCGGATTTCTAGAATCATCATGAGACTCAGGAAAAAGAACATTAGGGGGATCATCGGGGTCAAGAATGGGTTCAAAACTTGTATCGGTTGTGAGCATAGAAGGAGAGAGGACAGGAATGGCTTCTAAATGACTTGGCTCTACTTCTATGACATCACTTGACATGCCATCCTTGAGTTCTTCCCAATGTCCTACATGGGAATAAGGATGCTTTCTAAGAGATCCCTTCTTGAGAGGATTTGAATTATATTCACTCGAAGGTCTCTTATGTAGCAGAAAGTTTAAGCTTTTTCCAAAATCAGCATCAAAAAGATTATCCTTAATTTCAAAAGGAATTTCCAAAGGTTGAATTTCTTCTTCCCTTAGAGGATTTTAGGGTATTGATGGTTCGGGATTGATAGCTAAACTGTGGGATTGGAGTGGTTGTGATTTGACTATCAAAACTTCTTCTTGTTCGGGAGATGATGTCTTCTCTTCCTCGAGGAGTTCATCATGAATGCTAGTATGGGGAATGCGTCTAATAATTTTGTCAAGGATAGTCCTTGCCTTACTATCAGACAAATGAAGAAGCTCCTCTAGTGGCCATATCAAGGAAATTCATGGAATCCTTGCTAAGACCCTTGTAAAAATATTGAAGAAGTACAGGGTCTTGAATGGCAAGGTCATGTCCAGTGGTGATGAGGTCATTAAAACAATCCTAGGACACGCCAAGAGATTCTTGTTCTTTTTGTTTAAAAGATAGAACCTCAAATCGAAGGCTAACAACTCTAGAGATGGGAAGGAAAGATAAACAAAATTTAGAGCATAGTGTTTCCCAATCTCCTTGCATACTTTCTACGGTTTTGTAATACCATTGCTTAGCTCTTCCCATCAAAGAGGATGGAAATAACTTCCATCTTAAGGTCTCATCAGACATGACAGCGATATGCAAGCATGCACAGGTCTGTTCAAACTCACATAGGTGTGAGTATGGGTTTTCATCACCTTTTTCTGAGAAGGTTTGTTCCCGAATTAATTTTATTAAACACGGGCGCATCTCATAGCCAGGTGTTAGGATAGGCTTTGAGGATTTTGGTGGATCTAGGCGTGCGCTCGTAGGTGCAGCGTATTGATATATAGGTGTGGAATCCATAGTGAAAAGAAAAAAAATGAAATTAAAAAAAGAAAAGATAAAAGATACAAGGTTAAACTAGGTTTGTAGTTAACTCAGCAACCATTTCCCAGCAACGGCGCAAGAAAGCTTGTTGGTATTTATTAACACACATAGATAAATCCGCAAGCGCACGGATACCGCTGTAGCTTTCACCCGGAAGTATTCTAAGTATCGTATCCACAGGCAAACGTGTGAGATTAACTACAATCTATCTTAACCAGGAGTAGCAACAAGGCTTAAGATAATAGGAGTATAGAGGAGATCACAAAGGTCTTCTAGTTCTAATGTCGGTAAGCTATGTCTTCTTGAAAGTGCATCTAGCCCTTTAGTGGGTTTTGGTGGATTGAATGACAACATAATTAAAGGTCTAACAAGTTTGCTAAGTGTTAAATAGGAAATTGAGTCTATTGCATATACTTATGGATTATGGAATGAGAAGTGACTAAAGGTTCAACAAGAAGGCAAACTTGATGATATTCCACATAATGTTCAAATCAAGGCCAAAGTTGTGTATTGCTGTGTTAGAAGATCATGGAAACAATCTAGTTCAAGAGAAAGGACAACAATGCAAATAGAGTTGATGAAATGGCTTATATATGTGGGATATCATAGTATCATGTGAAAGCAAGCATATTTGGCACATGACAAATGAGACATGAGTGAATGGATTTGGATTGGTCTCAAGTAATGGCTTGCTTTTCATGAACAGGGGGAGTTTGATAGTGAACTAGCATTGATCAAGGTTAAAGAATGAATCAAGAATGCATAAGTGAGGAAATGCCAAGCAAAGGTCAAATGACAAAGGACACAACTCATATTGAATATAAGTCGGTCTCTATATTTGTTTGCTTGTATGGATAAAGATTTGGAAAATCACTTTGCATTTGATTTGATCAAGCTAGAAGTATGAAGATAAATATTGAAGTGAGTGTTAGGAGTGTCAAGCCAAAATGAAGAGGATATAAGGAATCATGAATTGGCTTGACCATATTGATGTTGATTCATATATGTCTCTATGTGAATCAAACTGAAGCTTGATTGATCTCAACATTCCTATCAAGAAGATATTCAAGTAAGGATCACAATATTAAAGAAATGGTTTTTCAATGGATGCTTAGTATGATGTGACTTGAGTATGGCTTGATAAGGTGAAGATAGCAAGGAAAGGGCTTCGAGGGACTAAGCGGAGGTGAAGGGCAAGCGATGGCTTAAGGACCAAGGTACCATGGCTAAGGTGAAGAAGAGAGTACTTGCATTGAGTCGAGGAACTAATCGAGCTATGTGGAGTCATATTGTGTTGAGGACCAAATCATTAGTGAAAAGTGACTTGAAGTCATGAATTGAACTTATGTGTATTGAAATGGTTCAAGTCACATGCTTAAGGTATGTTTGCTCGAAGAGATGAGACAAAGATGATTGCAACCCCTTATGAAGTGATACTGAGAAGAAATGGCATATGAAGACATTGAAGACTCAAGTGGTTGAAATGGTTATATTCTCTTGATCTTGAGTATAGGTATGCCGTACTATCAAGGGGGATGCAATACGAATCATAGCCAAGTCTCAAGTGCTCAAACTAACCAAACCCAAGTGCTAACATGAGAGAAACACAATGACACAACACTTACACTCATTGGTTTTGGGTCTTGTTCTTTGTTGGGTTGGAAAGCCCTCGAAACAAGCTTTCCGGAAAGTCCAAGATCACCGAAAACGGAGTTCAGAGTAAAAAGATATGCATTTTTCCGTATGGTGTCTTGTGCTGTCCTGAAGACCCGCGGAGGTTCCGGGCTCTATAGGTCATAACAACTAGTTTTTGACCTCCAATAGCTAGTTTTTGTGGGGTGAGTATATATACCCATCCCATATCTTTTGGCCGAGCTGCTGGCTCCCATTTCAAGCCATTTGTGAGCTCTCTCTAACTCCTCTCTTTGTGAGAGTGAGTAATTAGTGTGTGATTAAGTGATAGAGAGCTGATTAGAGTAAACTAAACCTTGAGCACTTGTTGGGCTACGTCAAGCATTCGTTACTCTTGGAGGTGAAGCCTCCTAGATGGCTAGGCATCGCCCGGTGAGCTCCCATGCTTGTGGTGAGCCGTGGGAAAGTTTGTATTACCCAGAGATCTTAGTGGAACCCTCAAGCTCAACCTCGGTGTTGGACTTGAAAAGAGGATAGGGTTGGAAGAGACCCAAAGCCTTTGTGGCTTCCTCAACAACGTGGACATAGGCAAGCCTTGGTGGCAAGATGAACCACGAGATAAATCATGTATCTTGTCCCTTATGTTTTGAATTGCAATATTTGTGTTCCACCCAATCTACTTGGTTGTGTGTGTTTGTGAGTGCAGGGACTTTGTGGACTTGCCACTGGACATCTCCAAGCACATCATCAAGAAGTTTGGTTTGAGTTTGATGTCTAGGTGTAGCAGCTGCTGAGTACTCTGTGTTGCCCAGAGGCTCCACGACATCGCCCGGAGGTTCTGCGCCCCGGAGGTTCCACGCAGTTTCTCGGATGTTTCACAGTCTGCTAATCCGCTGCAAGTTTTATTTGTTGATAACTTTTAGAAACATCTATTCACCCCCCTCTAGGTGACATCATGGTCCTTTCACTTCTATTGTTCAATTCTAGGGATGTTACTAAGGGAAACACAAGCAGAGTATGTTCTCTATAGTAACTAGGTCCTGCTCGGCCTACAAACAGGAGGTGGACTACAAAAGATTCAACGAGGCTATAAGAGTCACCCTCGCGAGCTACCACCGATCCAGAATGTAGGGTACATCCATGAATAACCGAGTCTAAGCACCACGCTTACACTACGAATACTACTTTAACCTATGACCAATAGATTAAAGCACTCAAAAGAGTCGCAAACCTAAAGAACAATATAAATATGATACTTACTTGAATCAGAAGTTGATTACAAGAGAAATCTCAGATGCAAGCTCAGGTAGAACTTGAATCTGCCAAGGTACAGGCCGTAGAGAAAGCACTAACATGCTGGTACTATCTTCAAACTCTTCCTTCACTCTCTATCTCACTATTTCTAATTACAAGACTAGATCCTATGGAGGACTAATCTTCTCTTGATTGCTGGCTCTGATCCTGATGAGCAGGATATGAATTAGGGTTTTAGGATGGCTTCAGGGAGGGGGGGTAGGGGCTGCTATATATAGGGGGAGCAATCAATTCTGAGCCCTCGGATCAAATTGACTTAAAGCAACAGTGTAGATTGAACCTCAATGGCGGTGGGAAACCGACATACGAAGGAGAACCTGATAGGTGGGGCCCATAGGCCGTCTGCCCTAGTGGTGGGGCTGGCCGGCCCCCTGTCAGCCTCTTGGCTCGATCTTCGGTGAGTTGTCTTCTGGAGTATTCTAGAGTCTTCCCAAGTCGGTTTCATCGTGGATAAATGTGATTTACTTTGACGAATAGGTCTACCTTGAAGGTTTTCTGATTAAATCCCCCTGCAAACACAGCCCCTAGACCTATGTTTGGTGATGGAATTAAGTATATATATAGGATATGTTGATGGTTAATAATTGATGTTAATGACCGTCGACAAAGCGGTCTGTGCATCATCTTGGATTGAATCTCGGTAATAGGACGCGGACGCGTAAACTTTGAGCAAGCGAGATTGTTTTTTGAAATCATACGCGGAGGATTGACTAAGTAGATGTTAATGAATTCTTCTATAAAGTTTAATTTAGGACAAAGTCAAATTACTGGCTAATAAGTTGGACTTAGGACCTTGGGTGCGAAGAGAAGTAATAGTGAGTTTGGCCAATAGGTTGAAGTGAATTTGTCGATGGGAGCCACTTGATGTCTTAAGCTTACGACAACAAGTGCACAATCCCAACAACCAGAGTCCAACATAACATATATTACCGATCGCTAAAATCCCCCGATGGCGACCGGGCGAGGCAAAGGGCAAACCACGACTCTACGAGCGCCTGTGTCCTGTTTGCGTGCTGTGAATGTAAGGGGGGCGAGGGGTCGTGTTAGCGTCCGACCAGGGTGGCATGAGTCGAGCGCCGACCACCCGCCCCGCCCCTCGCCAGTTATGCCGCCAGCCTACCCGACCTCGACGCCTCCCGGTGCTACGGCTGCCCCCACCTTTCTCCTGCTTCCCTACCTCCTCTAGCGGCGGCGGTTCCTGCCGCCTTGCCACGCCGCCCACCAACCGCCCCCGCCCGTCAAATCCGCCCTCCGTGATAGTTGACTAATCACACTGCCCCACCCCCAGCGTCGTCTCGACCGCCACCACCATCGTGTTGTGGCCGCCTGCCCCTAAACCCTCCTTTTAAGGCCATCAGGGAAAAACCTAACCCCACCAAAACCCTATCATCGGTGACCTCCTCCGCTGAAGGTCCACAGAAGGGGCTGCGTAGCGCATGGGCCGCAGTCTCTTGTGGGCCATGCAGCTGCACTTGTGCGGAATCCCTTGGTCACGAAAGGAGTGGTCGGCGCGTGACTCTGGTCCGACCGGATGATGGAATTGTGACACATGATGCATCGATCATCAAACCCTGGGGACTCCCTTGGGCTCGCCGACCACGCCGCCGACGCCGTAGTCGTGGTCCCGGTATCCGCCGCCGCGGCTGAATGAGTATTTCAGTGGTTTTACTTACATATGAGTAGAAACTTTGCCAGCGACTTACGAATGTAGATAGCGTATACTAATAATTATATTAGATATATGTTTGTATGTTGTATAGGGTCACGAATCTTTCTCTATGCCTACGGCGATGGATTTACAGAACATAATAAAAACACTAACAAACGATTGAGAGGTGGTATGTTCATCATCTATTCATCTTGGATTGAATCTCAGTAATAGGACGCTGACGCGTGAGCTCCGAGCAAGCAAGATTTTTTTAGAAATCATACACGACAATTGACTAAGTAGATGTCACTGAATTCTTCTATAAATTTGATTAGGACTAAATAAAGTTTGATTTAGGAGAAAGTCAAAGTATTGGCTAAGTTTGACTTAGGACCTTGGGTGTGAAGAGAGGTAATAGTGAGTTGGGCCAGCAGGTTGAAGTGAAATTGTTGATGGGAGCCACTTGACCTCTTAAGCTTACGACCACAAGTGACAAGTCCAACGACCGGAGCCCAACAGGACATATATTACTGAACATATATCACGAGTCGATAGAATCCCCCGATCATAGCCGGGCGAGGCAAAGGGCCAACCACGACTTCTACAAGCGCCTGCGTCCTGCTGCGTGATGTGAATGTGAGTGAGAGGGGCGAGGGGTCATGTTAGCGTCCGAACAGGGTGGCATCGAGTCGAGCGTCCACCACCCACCCCCACCCACGCCTGCAGTTGGCCCACCCGGCCTCGGCGCCTCGGTATGCTTCGGCCGCCCTACCTTTCTCCTGCTTCCCCTACCACTGTACCTCCGGCCGTTGGCGGCTCTTGCCGCCTTTCTGCACCACCCGCCAATCGTCCCCGCCCATCGAACCCGTCCTCTACTAATCATTGGGCGACAGTTGACTATCACACCGCCACGCCCCCGCGGCCGGCCCTGCCCAACCGCCATCTCCCGCCACTCCGCCCCGTTGCCGTCTCGACCGCCACCACCATTGTGTTCCGGCCGCCTCTCCCCAAATACTCCTTCTAAGGCCGCCAAGAAAAACCTAACCCCGCCGAAACCTTACCGTCGGTGACCTCCTTCGCTGAAGCTCCACGGAAGGGGCTACGTCGCGTGCAGGCCGCAGTCGCTTGTGGGCCGCGCAGCTGCACTCGTGTGGAGTTTCTCGGTCATAAAGGGGTGGTTAGTGTGTGACTCCGGTCCGACCAAAAGAGGGGAGGGGGCGGGAGGAGGGGGAGGGGGAGGGGGTGGGGGGTGGGAGCGGACCACAAAGGGCGTGCTGTGGGCCTGCCGCATGATGCGAGCGCAAGGCACCGGGAGGACGAGGGCCGCAAGGTTGGGCCAGGGCACGCTAGCGTGGTGCAGGCCTGCGGCAGGCTGACGTGGCCATGACCCGTGTGGCCGCTTGTCCCTGCCCTGCGGGCAATGCAACAGGCCCGCCGGCTGTCCGGCCGTTCCGGGGCCTTCGGGCAAGCCAGCGAGCAAGCGAGCTAGCAATGTTTCTTTTATAACACCTAGCTAGCAATGTTAAGCTTGGAACAGGTATTTGCTATGGTCAACACAATATCCGGCCTTTCAATATTTTGAGTTCAAATCTCTTCTATTTCTATACATGGTAAATACTAGCTAGTTTACATTCAACTTGTAGCTAGAACGGCTAGAGTAACACAGATGATACACATGCGGTCTCGTTGTTATGCCACGTGAACTTGTCACGGATGCCATGCCACGTAAGTGACACGAGCCAAACATGCAGCGAACACATGTGCAGAGAGATGATGTGGCTGAACTAATGCATTCGTATCCACCCTAGCTAGAGAGCTGTATAATAATCTAATATATTAAGGCAGTTTGCTTTGGCCGCCTCCTAGCATGTCCACGTCACCTTAAATTTTGTTAGCCGTTAGATCTTCCCATCCGACGACCCAGATTTCGTAAAGCAAATTTTACCGAAAGCGACTTCTCGTGATTCTCCTTACCTTATCCAGCTTCTCACCTGCTTCTCATTGGACTCTCCTGCTTCTCGTCCGAAGCCAGGCAACCAAACATGTATCCAGCTTCTACTTCTCCTTCCTGAAACTTCTCAGAATATCTCGCCTCCTCCTCTCATCTCTCACCCCGTCGCTCCTAGCCCCGACGCGGACGCGCGACACGGACACGACGATGATGGCTGACGCGGTGGCTGTAGCCCTCCTCCTCCTCCTCCCCACCCTGGCCTGCCGTCTGGCCCAGCATAGCGGCTCACTGCGCCAGGCGCGGTCGGGGCACGACGGCGCTCCCGGCCTGCGGCGCGGCTCCGCCCGTGGCCACCGGCGATGGTCGTCCCCGGCCACGACCCAGCGCGACCGCCGCCACCGCCCCCCCCCCCGACGCTGCCTCCTCCCACTGATCCGTGTGTGCTACTATGCTCCAGGAAACCCTAGTTGTCCGTGCTATAGGTCGGGGCAGCACAGCACTGACCCCGCCCCGGCGGCGGTGCCTTGCTCCCGCATCGAGACGCTCGCCGGCGACAGCAGCGGCGGTCATCCTCTGCTCTATTTCTTCCTCCTTGACCTCCCTTGGGCTTGGTATGGTAGCCTAAAAAATCCCCTTTAACTCCTTTGCCACCTTATGTCTCTAATCCCTTGATTTCTCTTTCTGTATGTATGTATTATTTTTACTTACACAGAGTTTGTGTTCTGGAAAAGAAAAACCTAACCATGTCTCAAAGCTTCATATACAAGCGTATGCCATTGCTCATCATGTACGTACAAGAGCAGAGGTCACTATCTTTTGGGTATGTCTAAATACCAAACTAATTTCTGCTCTGATGAATGTGATGTAGCCTTCTGTATGTTTTTTAGTTTGGCTTTAATTTTCAATTATACCTCCTATATGTTTTTTACCTGTTTAGAAACATGTGAGTTATGTTTTTAATTAAGATCCATGCTGTTGAAACTGAACCTTCATACGTGTTCTCTTTCATTTAGTCAGGCAATTCTATCTCACAGGATGATCGTCCTCTTATCTCGACCAGGTAACCGGTGATCTAAGATGTTGGACTGCAGGCTTCTACATAGAGGGCAACAGTCAGCGAAAAGGTAATCAACATCACAGCAAACAATTTCTAAAGGATTCACACGGCTGTTTATCGTTTCAGTGGATCTACAATCCACTGAAGATTTACTTCCGTATAGGCCCTTTCTATTTCAGGATCACGACCATATGATTTAACTATCCACTGAATTTCTTGGGACTGGTTTAGTAGCTGTTAATTACAGAGACTAGGCAAACAAAGGAAAAAGTTGAATGTTTGAGGTCAAATTTCCCATGCTTACTGTTTTTTTAGGTCTATACAAGATTATTGGCCATTGTTCTTAGTTAATCGACCTTGGTTTAGTAGGCGTTATTTAATTTGATTCCGTTCCGGGTAATTGTAATTTGTAGGAATTATGTAATTTAGCTCACAAAATGGTTTGCTAGGCAATTAGGCAGCCTATCTGTCATTCTCTTCGTATTTAATTCCAGTTTAGTTTATGGTATTTTTCAGCGCTTCTCTCCTTTTACTCAAATGATATTCATTGTTGCAACTTGATATGGGTCCATATAGCTACTGCAGGATTGCATGACATTTGGTCATTGTACTATCGGAAACACAAAATTGTGGAGTTACATGAGAGGTTGCTACCGTAGATTAACACGTATTTTCTAGTCCTTCCCTTGGTATATTTATGGTTGGGTATAGTAGTATATTCAGATATATGATTCTACCATAAATCTCTGATCAGTATATGTGATTTTCCTATACATAATTTTATAACTTATAAAGTTAACACTTAGTTCAGGTTAACCATACTTTGTGTTTTTACTTTAGCATTTTAGTTTCAGGCCATATTAAATTTTTGGTTTATCATTTTTACTGAATCTACATCTTTTTAATTTTTTTGTCCAAAAATACTAATACCAGTGTCATTTATACACCAGTTAGGTCCATCCAGATGATTCCAGTTACGGCCTAATTACGATGACTTGCTCAAAAAACTGAATTATGCATTCCAATAATTTCTCCACCTGCTGTGGAAGGTAAAATATTTTCCCAGTAATTTTAGAAAATTGACTGGGGGAGTATGCGGCATATATTGTTTCGAATACTCAGTAATTTTTTCAGTATTTAGCTACAGAACATAGAATGCATTCGTCAGCCTTAGAGCGTGCTCTTGATTTTAATTCTTCACTGCTAATTGCAAATCTAGATTTACTCAACCTTGATGCCTTTCTTTCCAACAAAAATATGAAATACAACTAGCCTAAAATTACGTGGTTCTAGGTTAACTCTACTTTGAATAACATAGAGAACGATGTCCACTTTTAGATTGCCCTTGAATATCTGATACGATGTCCATAGTTCGTTCATGACTTACAGTGGACCCCAAAGAAGGAGAAACCAGGCAGTGCTTTTGGAGGATGGACAAGGTGTTAGCTTCCTATGCTACAAAACCCTCGTGTACCGACAAAGGACAAAATGGACCTCCCTCTATCTAGATTGTTGCCATCTGAACCTTTTTTATGAAAGATATTTGTCTTGATATTACTGACATGTTTTTAAAATTCCTTTGTGCTTATTGTTGTCAATCGAAAACTGACCATACATGTTCCAGGTATTTGCATGTGACCCCGCTTTTCTTTTCGGTCTTGTGAGTTCTTGTTGTTGCACAGGAAAGCAGATGGAGAAATGGTGGCAGCAAGGACAGCCAGTTAGGACAATAGATGGTGAGTTCTTGTTTAACCCAGCCACTTCAGTTGTGTAATTCTTCTTGGAAACATGATAACCTGGAGCGTATGGATTTAATTTTTCCTTCATTTTGGTGTGCTTTGTAGGAACAAATACTGAGATATGTCTTTGATTGCTTAGACACAAATGGTATGGTCTATTGCGCCGCGATTGATGTTGTGCTTCTGTAATATAACCCAGAGAAACAAATAGATCTATTCCCCAGTTAACCTTTGCTAAATAAACCTGCATTGTTACTCATGGTGTATGTACTGGCCTTGATTATTTCTTATGTCATTGTAAGGTTTAGTTCTTGGGCCACTGAACAAAGGAGAGGGATTGGGCTAACTTTAGAGTTTACATTTTGGTCTATTTTTTTGTGACTTCTCTGCTTGCTTGTGCAGTACATGCTTCTCTATACCATCAGGTTGGAGACCAAATGGATGATTTCTTTTATCCTTTATTATTTCGTTGTAGATTCTCTTATCTCCTGATGCAAGATGAATTGTATTTAGTTCTTAATTTTTGCATGTTGGGTGTTTGCCCTACTGAATCTAATATCGTTTGGTTTTACTTTATTTCTTACAGTCCGGTGTGTATACACTAATGTTTCGTGCAGTCCTGCTCCATAAAAGGTATGATGTTTTCTCGGAATAGTCCTCTTATATAATGATGCTGCAGTGAAGCTTGCTTCTTTTAGAAGCAATGGGGGTTACAGCAGTAGTTTAGTTGAAGTAAAACAATAGGAGTTAATGAGGCTTACCAATTTGAATATGTCCATAAACAGTTGGTGCTTTGGTGCTTAGTAAAATCCAGTACAGTTTCCGATTGTTTTTACGTGTCTATGAGAATTAAATTCATTTGATTTAGTTACATGAAGTCTCGGAGACAAAAGGATTACAGAAAATGTCCCCATTCGTGTTTATTACTAGCCATCTTAAAATTGTACATACATATCCTCTAGCAAATGTAAGAAACAATTAGGTCCATTTTATGATGCTGATGGTCATTGAGCTACAGTGCTATTTGGGCAAGGTAGCCCTATTGTGTTTAGGCCTAACACTTTCTATTTGATGAGCTTTTCATTTGAGAAGCTACTATGAAGTTGTGTACTTGAAATAGAGTGAACAATTCTAAATTGCTTCTGTGGTTGCCTTTATTCTCATTTATTAATAGAGTGAAACCTGCAAGATGCATTAGTTAGGATGGTAAAAACTAATGTTTAAGTTCACTAAGTTATGAATTTAATTACCTGATTGATCAATGCGTGTAGCATTGACTTATATAATACCCTCTACTTACCCTTAGTTCATTAGAATTAAAAATGTTGGTTCATTTCCAATTTTCCAACTCCCAATGACTAACTCCAGATTTAGTAGAAGCAGTAAGATCATAGCACCATTTCTATTCCTTCTTTCTATCTGATTAATACATACACAGCCTAAGATTACTATGACTCTCACCAATGTTTCTAACAGAAACACTATTTCTTAGCTTGCATTGAGAAAAAAAATATTAGCTTATCAATTTAAGGTAATACATTGTCTCGTTAGTTTCAGTGTTTCTTACCTAGTTTTCAGATAAAAAAAAGCTTTCAATCCTGCTGCATCTTTGGTTGATAACCGACGTGGACCAGGACGAACGTACACGGACGAACGTGATGGACTAGTAGGATATAATTGGCGTTACAATGTTTGGGTGAATGGGTGGATGTATTATATTATATTGGCTCTTGTGCTATGCATCAAGTGACGGGCCGGGTGGAATCCTGTAAAATAAAGGTCAGATACATTTGAGCCAACGCCAATATCAGATACATCTCAATCAGTGTCACTGACCGGCTGAAACTGACACTACATTTGACACGGGATACATGCATTAACAAACCAGGAAAAAATCCAGAAGCAAGGTGACCCGACTTGTAGAGATGATCGAGCCGACGGTGGACTAGCTAGGTACACACGTACTGTAGTGGTACGTCACAACACACACACACACACTACATATATGTGGGTACTACTTATTACGTCATGCATCACACTCCTGCAACGCGTGATCGATGGAACGCTAGCTTCAGGTGATAGATAACTGACGATCGATCCATCAGAATCAAATCATCAGACCCTGGGTCCCTTCGGCTCTCCGGCCGCGCCGCCGCCAACGCCGTAGTCGTGGTCCCTGTATCCGCCGCTGCCGCCGAAGAGTCCCGCGTGGAGCATGAGCACGTAGAGGAGCTGCGTGAAGGCGAGGATGATGACGAAGGCCTCCAGCACGCGCAGGCGCCACCCGCGGTGGCCCCCGACGTTGATCTCCTTGCAGGCCAGCCCGAAGGCGAGCGCGGTGATGGCCCAGGCGATGAGCGACGACGCCGCGTTGGTGGCCAGGCTGTCGTGGCGCCACGCGCGGACGTGGTGCACCCCGGCCAGCTTCGACGCCGCGCCCACCACCCCCGCCAGGATCGCGAACACCAGGAAGTAGAACGTCGCGCCGTTGCCGCCCACGCCTGGGTAGTTAGTCTGCCCGTTGATGAAGTGGTTGAGGTTCCAGCTCGCGAAGCCGATGACGATGAGGTACATGATGAGGTTGAGCACCATCAGCGGCGCCACCATGTTCCTGCCAACCCCGGCCATTCTTCTCTTTCTTGATTCCTCTCACGCACTGCAGGGGTGCACACTGCTACTTCTGTGCTTGCTAACTGGCTAGCTAACTACCAGCTGGATCGATCAGATCTAGAGCGAGAGCCTAAGCTTGAACACAGCAATGGCGAGCAGGCAGCTGCTGCGCAGTGGCACTCGAGCTACTAGCTTCAGTAGTTAGACCAAGAAGGCGAATGGACAGACTTGAATTGACGAAGCAGCAGATCCTGCCGTGTCCTGGTTTTAAAGACGCAGGGGGGGTAGGGGACCAATCAATCGGCCAAGCCTGCCACGATGCTTATCTATCCGATCCGTCGCCGACGCTGGGGAGCTATCTAGCGTGAGGCTGAAGCGGCGCATGCAGGCGCACACAGGGGAGCAGCAGAGAGCAGGTCGCTTTCGCCCTTCGGCTTTGCATGCGCGTAGGCGCGTGAGGCGCCGACGCGTGTTCGCGCACCGCCAGCGCAGCGCGCCCAAGCCAAAGCGTCGTCGGCCGCGCGCACAGGTGGTGGGGGGCAGGACACGTACGTGGCGTGCCCGGGAGTCGGCGCGCGCGCAAAGCGCGCAGGCGTGGAGCTGCCCACCGCACGAGCTGGCCAATCCGGCAGGAACGGATGCTTCTAGTTTGGGCGCCACCGCCCACCGGATTCTGGGCTGGGAGTATTCTACTCGCAAGCGTCAGAGCGTGCAGTTCTTGAGGTCCGTCCAAGCTCCTGTGATCCCCTGCTCGCCGCCAACTCGTACATTAGGGGGCTGTTTAGATGTATTTGAATGGCAAAACTTCTGTGCTAATCTTTTGTTCCAAATTTTTTGGCATTTAAATTTTATATCTTGGTGTTTAGATGCATGCTAAAACTTTAGCACGGTAAAAAACAAAGACGGATTTGTCACATTTAATACATGATTTAGTTCATTAATTGTCACACATTCAAAGCCATGCATGCTGGGCTTGTTGCTGCTGCTGCTCGCAACCGCTTGCTGCTAGCACTCGCTGCTGCTCGCCATCGCTGCGGCTAGCACTTGCTGCATAATTATTGAATAGTTTAAGTACACAATTTAATTGTCATCAACTATACAAATCACTGTACATGTTACATTTGAAGTACATGATTTCAATTATCATGATCGATTTAACAAACAAGGGCAATCGAGTCACGGAAAGCATTCATCATTGTAGATTCATTCCTTGCCGGTGTTTGATGAGTATGTGGCTGAGAGGCCGATGCTTCAGATGGAACACAGTTCTCATCACGATCACAACGATCAAAGTCCCTATCCACTATTCCACTCGTTCTAATAAAGTTATGGAGTGCCATGCATGCAACGATAATTTGGCTTTGCTTATGAGGTGCATAACTTGGCATTTACAACAAAATCCTCCAATTCATCTTCAAAACTCCAAACGACCTCTCGATAACACTTCTAAGAGATGAATGTGCGGAGTTGAAGATCTCTTTTTTACTTTGTGGCTCCGGGCCGTCTCAATACTCCGGAAGGTGGTACTTGGTTCCCTTGTAGGGCGCAAGGTAACCTAGACAGTTTGGGTAGCCGGAGTCCACTAGGTAAAATTTTTCTACACAATAGAATAGTTTTGTAAGTTTCACCTAGTTCAAGTAGAAGCTTCAAATGCAACAGCAGAAAGGTGTTTACCTGTGAGTGAATGTGGAAAGACGTGGCTGTACTTGGTCATACCATCAGTGAAATACTCTCATGTCATGTACAGAACCAAGCAATCCAGCAACAACAAATATGAACCTCATGTCAAAGTCATAAACAGCCAGCACATTTTATGTTGTCATGCCCTTGAGGCATATGTGCTGAACCGGCTTACTACTTGGCACCACACATGGTATGTGAGTGCCATCTATTGCTCCTATACAATTATTGAAGAAGGGATGGAACCTAAGGTTCTCAATATAGGATGAATTGTTC
Organism: Miscanthus lutarioriparius; assembly: GCA_904845875.1. Lineage (NCBI taxonomy): Eukaryota > Viridiplantae > Streptophyta > Magnoliopsida > Poales > Poaceae > Miscanthus > Miscanthus lutarioriparius. Next base: position 77,030,210 of record CAJGYO010000004.1, read on the forward strand.
TGAATTCTGGGTCCACTGGCTTAATGATGTCTGCAGTTAGCTTAACCACACTTTGCAAAACTTTCTCAAAGTTGTGAACTGTGCCCAGTGATCTTTCAAATCTATCCTTAGCTTGCCTAACTAATTGTGGTGCTCCAAGCATCCACAATAACATTCCTAAAGCCTCAACCGAGGTACTCTTAGTACTAAATTTTAAGCCATATGACTCTACCAGTAGATCATGCAGTCGATGGAACACAGTTGGGCTCATTCTAAACATGTTGTAGCAGCTATTTCTATCTCCTAGCTTTCTCTCTACCCATTCCAGTTCAATTAGCATTGGTTTCCTTCTCTTAGCCCTAATATTGCAGTATTTGTCATGGTGAATAATATATAGAAGCATACCGTTCATAAAATCGTTGTCATCGTCCTCAAGAACAAGTCTGAAGATTTCCTCATCACTTGACTCATCAGAATTGTCCCCATCCCTTGCTGAATTACCATCCTAACACATAAATGCATCACAAACTCAGTTACATATGCCAGTAAAAAGTGAACATACTCACATCACAATCATAATTGAAATTCAACACACAGTACAAGTGGCATTGTTCAAACACAACTGACATAGTGCAAATGCCAAACATAGTTCAAATGAAATAGTGCAAATACAACAGACATAGTTCAAATAACACCCTTACTACAGTGACAGACATAGTTCACATGACATGAATTGTGAAAAATACAGACATAGCTAAGATAAGAGGATCTAGGGGTTGACCCTGGCATAGTGCTCAACGAAGGCTAGCCTTTCTGGAGGTGTAGATGTGCCAATGAAGAACTCCATACTGTCCTTATCTTTGGTGATCTTGTGCACGACATACCACAACTGTCGGTTTGTCTCCTCTACACCACACTCTCTAGCCAACTACTGCACATACCTAATCTTTTCATGTCTGGCAATCTCCTTCTGCTGGGCCATGTGCTGCTTGGCATACAAATGTTTCTGCATCATCACATTCCTCTTAGCTTGAATCCTAGTGTTCTCGCTCATGAACTTGTTAATGCTCCTAACTGTTGGGCTCTTGGGCAGCTTGCACTTACTAGAGCTAGTGGTGCTTGTGCTACTTGCTCTCTTGTGGCTAGTGATGCTAACAGGGGTCTGCACATCAGAGTCCTTAGGTGGGTCCTCGTCTTCCTCATCCACAGTCATACTTTGTCCAGCAACAAATGAGGTGAAGCTATCAACAGCTACACCATGGAACATTTGGTCCAATTCATCGATGTAATCTGGCCACCCTAAATTGCATTTCTTCCAGTCTGGGTGGCCCTGTAAAACTTATCATTGTGAGCTAGTGTACAGCTTACTACATGCAAAACAACAAACAAGCAGTTTGACAATTACCTTAGTGTTGTCTTCCCACCACTGATCAGTTGCATCAATAATGCCATCAGCTCTATGGCCTAAGCTAGTATCATTGCGCAGCCTTTGTATGAATTGCCAATATTCCTTCAATTGCCTAATCCTATTAGCGATCTCCACTCTATCATGGACCAAATTGGTTGCTGCATAATACCTTCTTATGACCTCATTCATCCATGTCTTGTTCATGTCTCCTCTCACGCAGTTACCCTTATTAATTTGGTCAACCAAAATTTCACACAGTGTTCTGGTATTTTGATCTGACCAATTTCCCCTGTCAACTCTAGCCTAATCCAAGCATAGCAACAATAGGTACATACATTACGAAAACGGCAACAATCCAACACATAGCATATTTTTCTAGGTTTGAAAATATACTACGACTTGAGTGTTCGAAAAGATCTGTTGGATCTCATCATCTTCAGCTACATTGTGATTGTTGACGTCGAAGTTGTCTTCCGCAACAACTGCCATCGTGGGTCGTCGACGTCCATCGCGGCTCCTTGATCCGACAGGCACGCCGGATGTAGATCCACGCGAGACGCGCACGCCGGCGGTCATAGGAGGCAAGGGAGGGCCACGGCCACCACAGGAGGATGACGACAAGGCGTGAGTGGCCGTGGCGCCTCCTCCACCGCCACTGCGAGCCGCGCGTAAGCCGAGGGTACGACTACCGTTGTGGACGCGAATGGGACGGGGGGCCAGCGGGCCACCGATGCCTCCACCTTGCGGGCCGGAGCGAAGGAGGCCCTCATAGCTTGGCATTCCGGGCACCTTCGCCATGGGAGTTGAGGTCGAGCACCGTCATGCCCATCCAGGGAGCATTGACGTTGCTCGAGCCCGGAAAGGGATGTGCCGCGTCGTTGAAGATGTCGTAGCGGCCGGCGGGGGAATACGGATCAGGCTGCGACAGGAAGTCCCTGGTGCGGTCGCCGTTGCCGTAGCTGTCGCCATCGCCGTTGCCGTAGCTGTCGCCATCACTGTTGCCGTAGCCATCGCCGTTGAAGCCATCCATCTGTGAGGCGCGGATCTAGATTTGGCGGCCGGGGAGCACGAGCTGGAGCTGGGGGCCGGCGAGGAGGAGCTAGATCTGGTCGGCCACGGAGGCTGAGAGCGAGAGCGGCGGTGACGGGCGAGATCGAGAGCGGCGGGGAGTGAGATGCGGGCGGGGTGGATGGGTGCAGGGTAGTGGGCGTCCAGCTCAACTCCCCCAGTGTTTTTGCCCAGTTTTAGGCCTCTTGGCTCCCAAATGCCAAAAGTTTTGCAGCTCAAGTTTTGCTGTTTTTTGCCCATAGTGTTTAGATTTATTTTGCCAAAAGATGAGATAAAACAACAAAAGTTTTGGCAAAAGTGGGGAACTAAACAAGGCCCTAGGTCAGTCGACGTGTTAAAATGGGCAAAAATGGCAACTCGTTATAGATGTGCAGAAAACACGTGGACCTATAGCCCTATACTGAGCCCGCTTTTCTGGTTCAGCCCAAGCACGGCGGCATACCCCACCCGTTTAAACCCGCTGGCCCGGCAAAGGCCCATTATCTAGGCTAGAAATATATGGGAAAAAAATCCTGTGGATACTGGATGCACATCACACCTCGATGTGTGGCACGTGTCCACTAACAGCGTCAGATTCCGAGAGTGTGGAGGTTGCATGACACAGGCGGCCCAACAACCACGGACGAGAGCGTGGAGGTTGCAGCTGAGCACGTGATCGCTGTTGCATCTGGACACATGGCAACTATATCCGCACGGTGGATACAGTATACACCCAATTTTTTTCCACACATATAAGCCAGCCGATTGATCTGACGGTTGTTCGGTTTGCTTCTTGCATTGCCGGCACTCCGTTTGGATCAGATCTGTAATTCGACTGTGTAACATGTACTCCTATCCTCTTAATGAAAAGCTTGCGCCCTAGCACATGTTCTCGACAAAATAAGCCAGCCGATTAGAGGCTACTATGGCTCCTGCTGCATGATCGCCTTTGATATTGCAAATGTACATCATCGAGTTGATCCACAAAGTAGTTCAGGCTAACCAAGAAAATCATGGTTCCCAGAATAAAGGTGTCATAGTTCTCTTCAAATGTTGAAGATGATTTCTATCTAAAATACTAAAGGAATCTACGCATAAAGTTCTTCTACGTGATGCGCCAACTATCGTAGAAATTATCCTTTGACAAAGTACTAGATCAGCATTTTGTGCATAGGGAATCAGAGGAATAGCACAAGAGACACAAATTTATACTAGTTGAAGTACGGAATACCCTACGTCTAGTGGAGAATGCTTCTCTTGCTTCGTATGCTCGGATTTACAGGGGCATTGATGAGTTTGTGTATGATTTGTAGCTATGAGATATTGTTCTATCAAATGGTTCACCCCTGCCTTCCCTTATTTAGTCGGGGAACAGGGGTAAGGTTACCGATGGAATGCTGAATGACTTGAATCTACAATTTTTCTAATTTGTTATAAGGTAATCTTATCGGATCCAAGCAGACCAACATGATTTACTTGGCTTTCAAAGCTATCTAGTCAATATATATTGTCTTCTAAGTAGTAGATATACCCCGTCCGACTTAGGCTTCTTCCTCAGCAGGCTCGGCCCATCCTATTTTAGTCAGGCTTCTCATCATGCGGCAAGAGTACCTAGGGTCCAATATACCAACACATTCAAATTCTAAAGCTCTAAGGCCTAAACCTACAAAGATGAACAAAAGATTAATCCTATGACTTGGATTTGATCAATATGCACATGATAGAGTGGATAGAGTGTATAATCACTTATTCTAGCTTCCAGCAGTATTTTGGCACTCCAATTACCTCAGGAAAGTGAATGGGAACCCCTATATTTAGCCGATCAACCCTAGCTAACTGTTTGCTAAATTATGCAAAAAGCAGCATTGGGCGGATAGTCCGGTGTGGTCAATTTTTTCCTTGGTCTGACAGTCCTACCCGTACTACCCATTGATTGAAGTAGTTGTTGTAGATCTTGCTAATGTGTTAGTCCAACAGTGACTTTCTTCACCTTTAGTTTGCCTAAAGTTGGCGTCGCCGGAATCACTGTAGCGCACTGTAGCATTTCGTTTGTATTTGGTAATAATTGTTCAATCGTTGACTAATTAGACTCAAAACGTTCGTCTCGCAAAGTACAACCAAACTGTGCAATTAGTTTTTGATTTCGTCAACATTTAGTACTCCATACATGTACCGCAAGTTTGATGTGATGGAGAATCTTCTTTTTACATAGTGCCAAATTCTGGATTTTGGATAACTAAACACACCCTGGTCTGACAGTCCTACCCGTACTACCCATTGATTGAAGTAGTTGTTGTAGATCTTGCTAATGTGTTAGTGCAACAGTGACTTTCTTCACCTAGCCGGAATGCCCGACCTGTTCATTTGAGCAGTGCCACAACACTATGTGCTGGCTGGACAAAGTCCAACTATTCGACGTGTTGTATTTCTCTTTGGCTAAATCACTTGTCGTATGTTTCCTGAACAGTGACCGTAGATAATTTCCAACGGCCTAGCTTTAGCCAATTGTCCAACATTCCTCGACTCCATCGCTGGATCGTCCCAAGCGTTGTAACGAACGGTGCTACTAGTATAGCAAGTGACCAAACCTGAGCAGCCATGTCCCCGAAACGATAGGGGCGAGGAACGAGGAACATGGTATGACACTGGTATGGTACTTTTAGATGGTTTTGTACCGTGGGAAGAAAACTATTCTCAGAATGACATTTCTAGAATGAGAAATGTGGCTATGTTCCATGTGCAGGGCTGCTAAGGGCCAAACTGGCCTAAGTTGGATCTATCCTCGTAGACTACCACTAGTTTCACCATTCTACTTCATCGGATCTCCGATCACATAGAACAGGTTACTACCATGATAAACTTCATGCGGGTCTTAAGTCCATCTCACTCGATGCACTATCTATCACATTACGTGACAGTCCCTTAGTGAATTGATCTGCCAGATTTTTAGACGTATGGACATAATCCAACTCTCTCACTCCGGAGTTTCTTAATTTTCTGAGAGATTTTAATCGCTTTTTTACATGCCTCGTAGACTTCATGTTATCCTTAGAACTGTTCATCTTGATTATCACAGTTCATAGAAATGGCCGGTATAGGTTTTTCTACTATCGGTAAATCCATAAGAAGTTCACGAAGCCACTCGGCCTCAACAGTGGTGATATCTAATGCTACGAGTTCCCCTTTGTCTTGTGTAATTTCCTTACGGAGTCTTCCTTTGTTGATTTCTTCATTTGTTCTTCGTTTCTTCATGCCACTTGTCTAAGACAATACACATGTCATTCTTAATGTTTGTGTTATCATCCAAATCACCAAAACCATATATGATCACTCATATAGACACGTATAATCCTTAAAAACTGTATTCTTATTCGGTCTCTCTGTTTAAGAAGGCAATGCCTAACTCCATTTAGCGTTGCTGCACCACCTCATCTAGTCTAGCTACTAGTGTTTTGTCTAGATTTTCTCCGCATGGAGATGCCTTTTTTTTTAAATCATCATAGAATGCTTTTGATGTATGTATGGAAATGAAACAAATCAGAGATTGAGAAAGATAAACTCCGGTATTATATATACTCATGAATGCATATAATGCCCATTTTTGTCTGTACAGAGACAGATGCACGTATGAAAATGGACCAAGTAGTGATGGACAAAGATAAATTGCGATTATATTACTTATGAATGCATGTAATATCAATTTTTCATGATGTGCTGAATTTCCCTTTTTATTAGCATGGCATTACTCTAACTGTTAGAAGTGGTTAGGCACGCTAAGCCTGTCGCTGGCCTGGCGCCTAGAAACACAGTCAGTCTACAAGATACAAAGTTGCCAAATCTAAAAAATGCCAACCAAATGGAAACATGTCGGTGTCGCATTGGATCAGTCTCTAAAATATGTAAGACAATATCTACGGCAGTTAGTCATGCGTTTTGCACTTCACAACAGACCTGACACTAAGCCCTCAAATTCAAAATATATGGATTAATCATATCAAATTGCCTCTTGTTTTGTGGGGGGGAAATCGCATCCACAAACAAGCAGCTTTACTGAATAGACAGTATTATTGTTATATAAAAAAGAATAATGTTAGTTTTTCGAGAACAAAAAGGCAAGTCAATTATTAGATGCGGCAGCGCAACAAAAAGAAAACAAAATCTAAACGCTAGGTTTCAAAAACCCAAAAGTGAGCTCCAAAAATTGAAGAGGATTCCTTTCTCTTAATCTATCAAAATTGAAGAAAAATCAGCCTGTCTAGACAGTCTAGTATTATTTGTAATACTTCCATCTCCTATTAGTTCTGGATCTCACAAAACTCTTTCCAAGTCTTCTGGACTCTACACAGGATTGTCGACACCTGTAATGTGGTGTAAATAGAGTGGTTAACAGTGTATAACAAATCACCAAAAAACTTGGAGCATAATATAGATAATTCAAACTTTCAAAGGAGATTTACTGTATGCTATGTAGGTTCTATATTAGTTTTGTTCTATTAGTTTTTATGCTCCAGAATCAGTGGTCACCCGTGACATGTTTAAATGATCAAGATTGGCTACATAAACTATGTGACTAGATTTGTCTTTTGAAATGCTTTCAAACATGTCAATTTTGTTATAATTTATTAGTACTGAAGTGTAAAAAGTGTGGTCAAAGTTATCTCACGAAAATAGAAAAAAGTCAATAATGTAAAATAAGAAGGAACTGCATATGGTGCCTCCTAAGTCCTAACACTAAATTTAAGGTGAAGGCTGTCTATATATACAAAAATGGGTAGAATCACAGTTCTACAATTGAATCAGAAAATGAGACAATACTCAACAGGTGAAGATCTTGTTACTTTGCAGCATAACAATTTGAAATGATGTTCTTCGACTGTATTTACAAAATAAAATTTCTCCTGTCCCTCTCGTTTCTACAGAGTTAATTAAGTCATATTATGTCCTCAAGTTTCACATGCTAATTGGAACTACTGTACCAATAATCCTGATGGATCAATGCTGCAAGGGCTTTCTGCTCCAAAGAACTCTATGATATGGTTGATTTTACAGCATAAAACATCGAAAACTAGTACACAAAGATGCTGTCAATGATAAACATCACTCTTCAGAAGTTCCAAAGGCACTAAAACAATGTTCATATTTATGTATGCTGATTGGAAGAATATTTAACAATGCTCAGATTTATGTAAGCTGATTCGAAGAATATTGAAGTAGTTAGAACTGCAATAAAAACCGATCTAGCAAATAGAGACAGAGGAGTCAAACATGAAATAACCAAAGAAATTGTTGCAAAGATAACATACCGTATTTGAAATGAAAAAAAAACCATTTATCCTTTTTGAATAGTTTCGAGTGATGGGATTTCATATCTGCAAAAATATTGACAACTAGCATATCAATGAATGGAATATTATGGATAAACAGGGAAAGTTTATGAACCAAATTTCTCATTACCTGGGATATGGTATGAGAATAATGCTTCCTTCCAAATAAGAACTTCTTTTTAGTACATTTCAGTTGGAGATCCATGACAATTTGCTCTTGGGTACTAATGCCAATATTAGATGCTTTAGAATTTGCATAGCCTAGTTGCCAGATGAAACAACTTCAGCAAATGACACACACGAAGGCCTGAAGATGTCATTCTCTTTGACTACTTTGTTATAGACAAGCTTAAATGGGCGTGACCCATATGTCTTGTTAAGCAAACTTATTGGGATTCTCAGAGTTTGTTTCCGACGGCTTTTCCCCTTTACATATATCCTGAAACTACCTTCATCATGCCTGTTGTCTTCTTGCATGTCAGGACTCAGTTCAATTCTAATGGCATCCTTTAATTGTTTATCTTGATCATCATGTTTGTTGCTTATCAAATTGCCACTTACTACCACTGCAGGAGTCTCCATCTCCTCCTTGGCCACTGCAGCATTACTGTCCAGTGAAGGGCCTATACTAACAACAGCTGCATCAGATTGAATATGTTTATCTGCTAAAGATTGAGAAATAGGGTCAACAACATGTGGCGTGGGAATGAAGTCAACTGTATGGCTACTTGACCATGACGACATTGGCACAAATTCTGATGGCGCTGGGCCCATATAAGGTTGCCATCCATAATGGTTAGGCCGAAAAATGTTAGTGTTCATGGGAAATGTGGTGCTTGGAACCACCTGTGGTTGACTATATGGTGGATAAATAAATGGCACAGGATGCATGAGATTACGAGATCGGGCAGTAGGGTACAAATGATGAGGAGAAGTGCACAAAGGAGGACCACTTGGCACCATAGTTGAATGACCAGGATGCAGGGATACATTCACAGGCCAAGGTCCTACTCCTGGAATGGCACCTGGTGGTGGGAGACCAACATTGCCAGAAAGGGGGCTAAGTACAGATGGTGGAGATGGATTAAATGGTGGTGCAGAAGCAGATAGCTTCTTATTAGGCATCTCTCTCAAATCAATATTACTTAGCACTAAGTTAGGCTTGGACTTCTCACTTCCAACACCTTCAAGACTCCCTGCGTTTGTCGTAGATGCTGAAACTGAAATATTTTCTATACTGCGGGGTAGAGCTTCAAAAAATTCCGTATCAGACTTCTCAGTCTGTTCAGTTTTTACAGATCCAGTGGACTCAGAAAACTCAATGGCTGCACCATCATTGTTACTACTTGATAGTTCTTGACTTGTGTTACTTAACACATTGGCATCTTTTGGACTATTTACAGGCTCACTTCCAATTCCAGATTCCTCAGCCTTTGGTATTGGCAAATCTTGTAACCTGTCTTTGCCCAGATTCTCAATCTCCAGTTCTCCTTCAGAGAATTTTGTTTCTTCTAATTTCTGGAGTTTTCCTAGCACATTGGTTTCTTCTTTGGAATTATTGGTATTTGCAGAGACAGGTCCCTGTTCCACTTGGAGTGAATCAACCAAAGAATCTTTCATTTCTTGTGCAATAATCTGACCAAGTGATGGTTGGTTCTGTGGTACATCATCTCTAGGTTTCTGTATTTGAGTCTTGGCAATTGTTCCAGGGCGTGCTAATGCAACATCTTTGTATGATGGAGCATTTCCACTACTTGCAACTAAAGTTCCATGTGACTCACTTTCTTTGTGATCTGTTGAGGTAGGATTGTGTGCTTGTGAGTATGTTACCTGGGATTCTGCTTTACCACTCATCTGCTCTGTACTCTTAAAAGTATCTAGCACCTCTGTGGTTGCAGTCCCTGGCTTAACCCGATAGGTCACAGCCTTGTAAATCTTGCGACCAAACCTGGCACCAGATGTCTGAACTTTCACATGCTGCTGAGGATCTGTGTATGTTGTAGGTACAACTGTTCTCTTCCTTAAGAAATAATACCGGTTATTTGAATAGGAATTCCTTGCCTTGTATTGTGAAGTATATGTTGGATCATGACTATCAGGTTCATACACCTTTCTGGTGGTTGGGCGATAATGCTTCATCTGTTTTCCTGGACCCCCAGCTGATTTAGGTCTTTGAACAGGCTGCCAACCATCTTCAGGTTCTGAATTTTCAACTTCAATAACTTCCTTAGGTGCATTAATGTTCACCTCAGCTATATCTAGTTGTAGCTCAGAAGGTGCTGGATGCTCAAATGATTCAGGAGTCTGTTTAACCTCAGCTTCAGAAATAATTTTAGTACTGTCATCTTTTGATGGCTCTGTAACTTGCTGTTCCTCATCTATAATGAGATTTGAATCTCTTGGAGATATCTCAGGGCTTGCTCCATTTGAACTTTCATTTGAATGAGATAAAACCTGACAGAATGAGTATGGGTGAATAAATTCTTAGACAGAAAACAAATTTAAGGCAGAAAGAAATATAGGTAACCAACCTTTATGCTTGAGTATCTCCTTTTTCCAGATTCAGAATCTCTTCCCTTGCTCTCTTGGTCAGGATTTATGTAATCAAGAAGATCAGATACACTGGACCAAAGTAAAAGTCAATACAATATCTGAATATCTATCTAAAATGGGGCATCAAAATAGCAGTGAACAAGTTTTTTGTGTACTAGCCTAGTGCAGAACAGAAGTTTATCCAAGGATTTATTATATGCTTTGGTGAGAAATATCCAGTTAAGGTCTCACCTTAGGTGTCCTTTACTAGCTATTGATGCGTCAGGTTTCCGAGTTCCATTCCGTGCAGCCTCTTGTTGCTCAATTACTTTTGACTCAAAGTATTCAAGCCAAGCAGCAGCATCCTGCATTCAGAAAAGGCTAAAAGGTTATGAATGCCCCCGAGTCCTTGTCTAGGCAAATCTGGGTGCCTATTTTCCTTAATATAAAGCCACCTAGTTCCTCCTAGGTGGTCAAACTTTTCGTTTTATATGTCACATAGGAGGGAATGTTTTCTTCACAAAATAAAGGAACTGGCACGTTCTCGAAAAAAAACTACACATGTGTCATCTTGGACAATGAAATGCTCTGTAATGTACATTTTGACTAATGACTATAAATCTGTATAGTAATATGCAACTCATTTTGGTTAGACATTTGAAGCATCCCCATATATAATTAGTGGTGCAATTTTATTGAGCTTTTCATATTTTTCTTCTGCTTGTGGTTAGCTATAAATGATTCTACCACTCTCATGAACAAAAGCATCATTTCTAGTGGGAAACTTGGAATAATTGAAGGACAACCAAGTTGTCTACCTATATTCCTGTGGAGTATAAAGGACAGTTTAAGGGAGTAATTCCATCAGTGCAGAGTTTTTGGAGGTACTTCTGATGGCTATATAGTGACATTATTCTTATCTGATCAATTTCATTATTAAGTTAATACAAGTAGTGAAGCGTTGTTTCGACTACATGCATTTAAAAATGACCTCTAATTGTAGGCAGTACTTTTTGCACGGGAGGGAGATGTGAGTTTGGAAGGTAAGTAGTGCCTAAGAAGGACACCTTTCGTTATCTAGGATCGATGTTACAGAGAGATGGAGATATTGATGCAGACGTTAGCCATAGAATCAAAGCAGGGTGGATCAAGTGGCGACAAGCTTCTGGCATTCTTTGTGACAAGAGGGCACCATAAAAGCTAAAAGGCAAGTTTTATAGAACAACGATTATACCCGCTACGTTGTATGGAGCAGAATGTTGGCCTACAAAGATTCGTCATGTTCAACAACTGAGTGTTGTAGAAATGCGTATGTTGCGATGGATTTGTTGTCACACAAGAATGGACCGAGTTAGGAACGATGATATACGTGACCGCCTAGCACCAATTGAAGAAAAGCTTGTCCAACATCGATTGAGGTGGTTTGGCTATGTCCAAAGGAGACCTTCAGAGGCACCAGTGCATTGTGGAGTCCTAAGCCAAGCTAATAATGTGAGGAGAGGTAGAGGTAGACCGAAATTGACATAGGCGGAGGCAATAAAAAGAGATTTGAAAGTTTGGGATATACCTAGAGATCTATGTTTGAATAGGAGTGCTTGAACCGTGACTAGGGGCTCTTGGTGGGTTTCAACTCTAGCCTACCCCAACTTGCTTGGGACTGACATGCTTTGTTGTTGTTGTTGTAACAATCATATTTCAAGAAAGCATACCTGAGTTCGTAGGTCATCTGGTCCAAGCTTTGCACGAAGGATTTGCAAGGTTGTTTGCTCATGCTGAACACTCAAGGAATATGCTTCCATCAATGAGAGAGCTATGGCTATAGCATGGTAGCTGGCAGCAGTCTACAGATAACAGAAAATAGATCAACTGAAAGTTCTCTAAAAAAAAATAGTGAATCAATCAAAAACTATATGCCAAGTATATTAAGCATGGCATTGCAAGAAGGAAACATCATATTCTAATTAATATATATATATATATATATATTTATTACCTGTATATGATCAGGCCCAAGCAATTTCTGGTTGCATTTTAAAGCTTTGTGCAAGTATCTTAGAGCTACATGCACATTGCCCAATCCTTCTTCCATCATAGCTACATTGATATATGTAGCAGCTGTATTTGGATGAGATGGCCCGCACGTAAGATGCAGAAGATATAGCGCACGCTTGACATACCTAATTTACACCAATTGTTAATATTTGCAGATACTGTTGCAGTTAATTTAAACCATCAGAACTGTACATTCAACAAAGATTATCAAACAAACAAGTACAATCCACTTATGTTTTAAAAAATCCTTTCATTTTCAAATATTTGAGCTTAGCAGAACATAAGATATAACCTGATAGACAAAGATCATAATGAAAAAACAATGACCTACTAAACAAAAAAATTGGTAGAATAAAAAAATGACACTTCTCTTTATCCTTTCCAACCTTTCCTAAAAAATTAAAAACAACAACAACAACAACAACAGATGTTTGTAGATTAACATATTTGTAAAGGAATCATCATCTGCGACATGAGAGAAATAACAAATTTTTTGAACATGTGACAATTTTTTGAACAAAAAATCTAGACTGAGTAACAGAAACAAATCAATGCATGCTTGACAGAAATAACAAATATGTTTCATTTTGTCTCTTGCCAAATATCATTAACACCATATGAATAAACTAGATAGAATACTAACGCCAATCTAGATCTTGAAGATAGTGAGAGATAAGGTATTAACTTAGCTAAGACCTAAAAGGACTATTGTTGTCCTTTAGGTTATTATTATGAAACTATAGATGATATTCATGAAACAGAAAATGAAAGAATGCTATAAATGTGCCTTTACTTTAGGGCCAACTCTGTATGTTGCAGACGGTAGTAGAACACAGCAAGGTCTCCATAGCTCTTCATAGTATCAGGGTGGTCAAGTCCAAGTTCCCTCTCGTTGATGTCTAGGGCCTTTTGCTGATAAATAGTAGCCTGCAGTATTTTTTTTTAACATGTCAAAAGCTAGAACAGACACTGTCACAAAGCTTATTATCTACAGGAACGTTGGCCTTAAAATCATCAATTGATTAGTCATCACATGCTCTCTGGTACTTTGTTTCACCATACACATGTAACACAATTTCTCCTTAAAAGATATCATATTTATTTTATTTTCTAGAAATGTATCATATGTCTTTTAGTGCTATGATTACTTTAATCCTTTAACATATTGTGTAAGCATATATAATCATTGTTTTAAACCATGTTTAGTTGTAGCCACCTAGAATTGTCTGAAAATGTTTAGCAATTTATCAAATGATCTGATTTATTTACAGCTGCAACACAATATACCTGATTAAAATCACCAGTATGGTACAAAACAACAGCTAGCAGACTATAAGCTCCAGCTGTCATTCGGTGGTAGGGACCACATACAGTTATGAGCTTGGAAAGAGCCTGTATTGTCGTAGAGAAAAATAGAAATCAATGAATATTATATGAAAAAAGATGTGACATTTACACGTGATTTTAGAAAGATACCTTGGTCCCATAATTGACAGCATCTTCAAGTTTACCCTTGTCAAGGGCAGTTTTAGAGGATTCTAGCAGTTGCCTACCATCTGCAGATGAGCATGCAACTTGCTGCATATTATGGAAAAATCAAGTTAGTTGCATTTTTATGTCATTTCCTGTTAAGGCTAACAAAATATTGATAAATATAAAAAGCTGTAAACTACTGGCGATCATGACTGATGTACATTTCATCACAGAAACCATATATCTGATTACATATGATGAACCAAATTAATTTCAGAAGGATAATAACCCTATCTTGCAAACTTTACCTTATGTACAGGTACCAGGCTAATAATGTCCTGCTTATGGAATGGGAAAGAGCAATCCATAATGAAATCTCCGGGTGCCAACTCAATGCCCACCTAAAAGCAATGATTATCCTCAATTAGAGCACACCACATCAGGATGAAAATTTTATAATAAAAAAGATAAAAAAAATTATGAACTTTTACCTTATGGCATAGTCCTCTAAGGACAGCATATTTCCTCACATCATGGTAATGTTTCTCCGTGAGCTCAAATTCATATCTCCTTTTCAAGAAGGTCACCAGCCATCTCCATACTAGGGGATGTACATTAGGAGAACTTCCAGAGACATCAGATTCAGGAACACCAAGCAGTAAGTTCAACGCTGCAGCTATTGTTAGTGCTAATTGTCGCATGTCTGAAATAGCAGAAATCACAGAGCGGACGATATGCTTGAAAGCACGCACTATCATCTCATGCACACATAAGGACTGAACATGTGAAAGCTTCTCTGAAAGCTTGACCTATACAGATAGTTATCTAGTCAGCATTTACAAAGAAATTGGAAAGAAAGGCATTCATTCTATCAAATGTAAACCAGAATTTGAAACTTACAACTCGTCCTAGAGAGCGCATCTGTAGGCCTCTGGTATGCATGAAATCAGTCAAAGTCCTACCGTCAACAGGTGAAAGTTCCAGAGAACCAAAATCAGCAACCTGAATATTTTCTTTGATTAGTTATTAGGCTTCTGACTCGAAAAATAAAAATAAATGCTACATGGAAATCTATCACTCATAACGCCATTAAAAACTTGACCACAGGGAAGATGCTCCCCTGGGTTTGTCATAAAACTCATAATCTCAGATATCAATATATACCAGCTTAGGAAGTGCAACTTCATCGTAGTACTTCAGAGCCATCTCAATCAACTCAGGTGGTGACTGTACAACAAACAAGGTTACTCTACAGTCTTCATGGAGAATTATAATACAATGAGCATTTGTACAACAAAGACTGTTTTACCATTCATCAGTTAAACACAATACAAATAAAGCTAAGTTGACTTTTCAGTTGTATTGAAAAGAGATGCATCACCTTCTGGTGGAGCCCAGTTTCAGATTCTTTCAACCTTGTAAAAGCAGATTCTGGTAATAAATCCTTCAGCAGGTTTTCATTCTCAGAAGCACTAGACTCTCCTTGAGGCAATTCAACATCTGATGGCTTGTCTTTCTGGCTTTCTGCAGAGCTTTTGGGCCCCAATGAGGAACCCAGGTCAGCAGAATTAACATTTTTCGCATTCTTAAGAGCTTTGAGAGGCTTCCCTAGCCCTTCAATCTTTGGTTCTTTAGATTTGTCCACTGTTTTCTTCTTATCCTTCTCACCACCTTGCTTTTTATCCTTATCAGAATTTTTCTGATCCTGCAAATGCTGAACCCAGCAGGCACCAAGTTCCCATCTCATAAATGACTCTTTTACATTTTCCTCTTCCTCAAGCTTTTGAAGACTTTCCTTCAATAATTTCTCAACAAAAGTTTGTGTCACAATTAGTTCTTCCTGCCTATGATTTTGTAAAAGGTTTGATATCTTCTTCTCCCCAGTAGAAGTGGCTTCATTAAGGAGCATCCTCAAACTAAATAAATGAGCAGTTCATCAACAGAAGACAGGATGAAGCACAAATAAAATCTAGAGAATAACATAGAAGCATTGCTGTACTCTTGTTATTAACCTGTTAATGTTCAATGCATGTGCACCCCCTTCAGGTTGATCTGCGATATTCATAGGCTTGATAGAAGAGTTTACTTTGGTTTTGTCGATATTGTCCACCTTTGCTACTGCAACATACCCACAATATCTAAGGTTGATAATGCCCAAACTGTCAACATCCTGCAACATTAGAGAGAAAAATAAGAAATTACTATAGTTTGTGCAGAATATGAACAAGGCAACCTTAATTTAGAACCCTTACATGGGCAGCTGTGTTTTCATCCGCAGTTATTCCTTTCAAAAGGTTCCTTTCCGCAAGATTCTTAGAGTCCATTCCTGTGGCTCTGTTTCCATCTATCTTAGTGTCCAACTTGCAGCTTGCATCTGAAGAATCTCTTGTGACAGTGATGCTAAAATTTCCCACTGTCTCAGAATACAAAACTTCATCTATCTTGGTTGATGCCAATAACTCTGTACTTTCCATTACATGCCTTACTGCTGCAATAGCCCGAAAGATAGCAACATCTACAAAGAGGCTGTGAAGTAGGAATGCTCTCCTGTCACGGAGTTCCCTCTCCTCAGCAGTTTTGCAAGGCATGGATGTGAGATAGAGAAATTCATCTGCCCATGGCACCATGTCGCTCTTTCCATCCCTCCCCCAACCACCTCCACTGCCTCCCCATGTTTCATCCTCAGCAGGAAGAGGAGGAAATGTTGATGGTGACTGGGCAGCAATTGGAGGAACAAGCCATGTATTTGCACGAAACCCATAAGGAAAATTTCCAAACTGCAATGTAAGAGCGACACCAACTAGGTAAGGACATGACAATCGAATAGGAGAAAGGTTTATATCAAAAAAATGCCAAACTGCAATGTAAGAAAGACACCAACTAGGTTAAGGACATAACAATGGAATAGGAGAAAGATTTATCAAACAAAGATGCAGCATAGCTCAATGTACTCACTCCGGCCCAAATTATTGGTTGTTTTGGCTTTTCTAGAGATAAAGCTATGTCTAGATACATAATAAAAATTATGTATCTAGAAAAGCCAAAACAACCTATAATTTGGAAAGAAGTACTTGGGTACCAGAAAACTGGACTTATCCATGAAGATTCAACACTTTTGCAATACATGAGTGCTGAATTAAGGTGCTTCAACAAAAGCAGAAAGCACTATATGCAACCAATATTGTTGAAACAGGTTATGAAGGTACATGAGCATATCTATACGAGTAGAAAAGGTATTCCCAGAAGAGAACACAACCAAAATTTTTATTTTCTACTTGAAGTACAAGTACATTAACATTTAACTAGTTCTGTTTCAAATCAACCATACTATTATAATGCATGCCTGATCATATAACATAATTCTAATAG
Source organism: Miscanthus lutarioriparius (assembly GCA_904845875.1). Lineage (NCBI taxonomy): Eukaryota > Viridiplantae > Streptophyta > Magnoliopsida > Poales > Poaceae > Miscanthus > Miscanthus lutarioriparius. The sequence continues at coordinate 77,047,394 of CAJGYO010000004.1, forward strand.
AACTAATGTGAATACTTTACACGGGTGAAGGCCTACAGCAGCTTCGGCCTAGGGCTCTAGCCCTAGGCATAGAACTAGAATGAGCCCTAGGCATAGAACTAGAATGCTAAACCAAAATACTCTGAGAATCAATGGATTAGAGCGATAAAGGCTAAGACGGCCCTATGCTTGGGATAATTCTAGCTCCACCCCTGATAATTTCCAACATCGAAAACGAATGAGGTAATAGCAAACCTTGTTTCGTTCCAAAAATGCCTTCATAAGATCTTCATAAGCCTAAAACATATCCAAACAACAAAAAGGATAGACATAAAGTTAGACATAATGAAAGAATTTAGCAACATGGAACATACTGGCAGTAGTATGAAACATCAAGTATGATGGAAAATCTTGCAACTTATAATTGCCGGTGATTAGATGACTCCTGTTGCACTTTAGCAGTTTGTGATTCCAATATTTCTCATGACATGATCATAAAAGAAACGCGGATGTAGAATTTACTTTCTGCAACAGCATGTCCACATTACTATTAAAACAGCATTAGGCATAAACGAATTGCTTTTGATTTGCAATCCCACAAAAGGTTTTATCATGCTAAACCTAAAATTATGCCAGTTGAGTATATTTCGATACTGAGAAAGACACACACTCTTCACAAACAGATATCAGTCATTTTAATCAAAGTGAAGGAGATCCTGAAATCCTCCTTGGATTATGAATCAGTTTTGCTATGGTTCAGAAAATAGTAATAATTACAAGGTGGGCACTAGGGGTGCTTAGTTAGTTAGCATGCTTGGTCGCTGTACTCTCAGACTCAGGTGATGTAGCTTTAGAAATCAGGGAAGGTGTGGGGGTGAGTGTTTTTGGGTCTATGTATGACTCCTTATTCTTCTACTAATACAAATGATACGCAGCTCTCCTGCGTGTTCGAGAAAAAAAATATCTTCAGCATTCAAGATACTATTAGCCAATAATGAAAAAAATCCAGAAGTTCAGGGAGATAGACTAACATTATCAAATGGTCTACTAAGATGCCTCAGAAGATCGACTAGGTTATGGCACAAGACTCGCTGCTTTCCTAAACTGAAGAATCCCTTTCGTCGAGCTTCAATAACAATGAATTTCCCAGTACAAAGCTTTGCCTGAAAAGCACCAGATGATTCTCTAATTAAGGCCACCAGCCACAGAACAAAAAAACGAGGCATTCTAGCACAAATGAGCCAAAAGAAGATGCAACTTATTAGCCATTTTACCTCAAGAAAGAACAGATGGTCATCCGAAGGCTGCTCCTCCTGTCGAGGCTGCAACACTCGCCTTACAACTGAAATTAATCAAGAACTTTACGTAAATGCAACAAATCGTGGGTGCTAGACGTCTTCACTCCAATAACCCATGCGTGCTTCGGATTGCAGATAACGAGAGGCTGCCACTTACACTGGAGTGGCGGCGTGAGGTTGGCGAGTGAGAAGAACTCATAGAAGGCGCCGAGGCGGGGGCACGCGCCGCTCATCTCGGCGTCCAGCTCTGCCGCAGCCGCGGACTCCTTGGCTGCTGCCTCCTTTGCGGCTGACGACTCCTTCGCGGCGGCGCAGGACGGCGACGCCGGTGGCGGCGAGGCAGTGCGGCGCCCGCCCGAGGAGGCGGATGCGGTGGCCTTGGTGGTGGCGCTGGAGCTGGAGTGCTCCTTGGTGCCATCGGCGTCCTTGGGGGACGGCGGCGGCGGAGGTGGCGGCGCGGGGCCGAAGGAGGTGGTGCAGGCGACGATGTCCAGCAGACGCCGGACGTGCTCGACCGCGCTCTCCTCGCTGTACTCCTCTGCATTTTTAAAATTATTAATTATTATTAGCACTATTATTTCGAGAATTCCTTTTGATGAAAGGGTATTTTTGAGAAATCGAAACCGGAAAAAGTTACTCCCTCAATTTCAGCTTATAGGTTGTTTTGGCATTTCTACATAAACAATTTTTATTATATATCTAGATATATAACAAAAGTTATATATCTAGAAAAGTTAAAATAATCTATAGTTTGAAACAGACGGTCTCAGGGAGATTTTATTCTATTTTCAGACATGGGTGTTTTTTGGCTATTTTTAAACATTTTATCATGGGGAAAACAAGGACCTACTCAAACTTTCTAAAAAATATCTAAATTTTTTTTAGTGTTTGGCATTTCCAACAGTTAAAACTTTTGACAGCTTCAAACTTTTTCATTTATTTTAATATGAATACTAGTTCAAGAAATCAAAACATAAAAAATGGCAGCATTTAATTCTAGATTTTTTTTATTTTTCAAACAAAAGTGTCTGTGTCTATCAAAGAATGTAATTTTATCACAAAAAATAAGGTTATGTTTATACTTTTTAAAGAATTTTAAATGAGTAGAACCTATAGTTTTGTGATACATTGGATACTACGTATACATTTGTACATTTGTGATACTAGCGCACATTCAATATGTATTCCTAATATGCAACTCCTTATACATGTACTATTGTACTTTTTATGACAATACACATGTACTTTTATGATAATACGATACATGAAATGTAGTTTTGTGATATAACTTCTTAAATGTAAAATAATATTATATAATTAATCTAATGGTACCAATTTGACATTATAAATTATAGTTTTTTAAACAAATTTGGTCAAACATTAAATCATCAGATTTCTTGATAAATGATAATTGATTTTTAGACTAATACAGTACAATGGAGGGCATCTTGGTTTTTATACCTTCCACCAACGTGAGCGTGCACGGTTTCAGTGTAGCAATGTCAGCGGTATCCTTCAAGGCACCATCACGCATCTACAAGGAAGCAAAATAAGATGAATATGTATATACATTTTGGAAATACCAGAAATACACAAATACCTGAAAGCAAAGATAATGTGACTCAGCTACCATTTCACTCTTACTGTATATGAACATGATGCAGATAGTAACACCACGTAGGTTGAAAAAAACAGTGTGTTCTATATTTCTTGTGAAACTTTCTCATTTTTTTCCTCCACCAACCCAAATTGACTTTGGCTGCTGCCCGCTGCCCCATAACAACTTGTACTTGGCATTTACCTCATGTGTGAGAGAGTAGTTTGTGATGGCACACGTGGCGGTGTTGACGCAGAGCAGCCGCCTCACATCGATGATCCTGTCCGTTGAAATCCCCTGAACAAAGAAGCAGGCAAATATGGAGCAAAGCTATCCTATGAATACGACCAAACTGGTTTTAGTGTAATAAAACTATAGTTTGCAGTTTCAATATGTGATTTGCAATAGAAAACATAATTCGCCGCCTTGTTCGGGTGTGTACGTATGTAATACAATGAATGAGAAAACTGCAATGAGATTGAACAACTAGAATGGTGTGACAAGGACTCGGAAACCAAACCTTCAGAATGACATGAGACTGGTCCGGGAGGTTCACACTGATGTCAATGGCGACAGGGAGAACTATAACAATCACAAGATGAAATCAAAATGATAAGCTGGAAATTAAACAATGGCTAAGAGGAAACTAAGACTATATAGTGAAGATGAAAAGCACTCACCTTTCTCATCTTTCTTCTTCTTCTCGCCCTTGCCCTTCCCACGCTTGCTCTTGGGCGCCATGCACGCGCCCAACGGCGAGCGAGCAAGCTCAGCTCAAGCAGCCCAACTGCGCAACAGCAACAAAACCGAAACAATTAAATTGCATGCTCTGAAGTCTGAACTGAAGGTTTGGCACACAGACAATTAGATATAGAATGGCCGTCAAGCACTTGGATTTAAACAAGAGTAATACTAGTGCATGGGGCATGCAGCAAGATCTGATTCACTTTCACTAGATACACCTTGATTATTTAACACGCTTCTTCCAACCTTTCTATCTTCAATCAAATGCTGAGAAAAATATGGAACGACGCACCGCCTTTCTGTCTTAGTATTTCAGAGCGGATCAAAAATGCAACCTTTAGTCGCATGCTCATTGCTTAGCAACCATCATGGCCGCCAAACAACCGAAAAGAAAAGGCACTCGCTTTCCTTCCTTGCTATATCCTAGTTATTAGTACCATATGATGGCATCATAGTGATATGATGATGGTATGATTGTTAGCAAAAGGCGGTGCTATTAGAGTATTAGTAATGTATCTGCATGTAACACGCCGTCGCCGTGAGCCCATCACCACAGCACAAGGCACAGCAGGTACATGTTTTCACACGGCTATTCAGAAGAAACATGCGTGTGGCACATGTTCTGTAGGAAGAGAGCGAGCGTCAAGAAATGGTTTACAGGGACGGAAAAAAGCACGGTGAGGACAAATTAGGGAGCTGTCCTTGACATGTGGGCATGCCATGTTCATGGTAAAAGTTAGCCGTGACAGAGAAACACTGGTCGTGTGTACATGTATCTGCCCGGCCCACGCCACGAATACTGACCAGAAAAAATACCGATAAATGGTGTAAGAAAGAAGAGTAAGCAACAGTTTTGGAACTCTGACCCCCGGCGGCCCCTACCACGACCGGATGAGAGATGACTGACTTAGCTTGTGCTGCACAAAAGTATATATGTATGTATACTGGAGCTGGAAGGAGTAATTCAGAAAGTTAGTTGTGTTAATGCCAACTAGAAAATGAAGGGATAAGGTTGTTCACGGAGCAGCGCAGCCTGTGGACCAAGAGAAAGCTAGCTCTGCTTGCCTTCGTTTTTCTGGTACCAAATTTCACACCAAGTGATAGCGCCTGCCGAGCAGAAACAGATATTGCGACGAACAGAACAGGGACGGGTTCGGGTTGGGCCTCATGATAATTTTACGCCCACGCTAGGCATCGCTAGCAGAGGTGCTCATAATTCACCTTTCTCACACAAGCAGTAGCTAGCCTAGTATGCAACAACACTAGTACTGAAACGTTCAAGATATACATACACACTTGCTACCTATTAGAAAACAAGAGTTCTGAATGGCAGGCAGGCATGACAGGACACACCACACAGCATCAGATTGCAACAAGCAATTCGCTGAGAGAGAAGCAGCAGAGCAGTACGTGCTCCATGTTTCAGTGTTCACAGTCATCATAGATAGCACAGAAGCAATAAAGAGAAGAGCCAAATGCCGCGTGGCTGAGCATGAGCATGGACGCATGAGACGACGCCGCCAAAGAAACAAGAGGAGGCACAAGAATTTACCAGTGGGCTGGCGCCCAGCTGCTGCTGCTGCTCTTCAGAACCCTGTGTGTGTTTGCTGGACGACCTCGCTGAAGGCTGCGCAAAGTGTAGTTGTACGAGCGAGCACCGACACCGAACAGCGGACGTGTATGTTGTGTAGAGCGGGCACAGCTAGCTAAGCGGTGTTGCTGGAGGCTGCCATTATCGGGATAAGCTAGAGAGAGAGAGAGAGAAGGTTGTAGAGGGAACGAAAGAAAGAGAGCGAGAGGATAGAGCTGCAGGGAGCGAGGGGGGGAGCCCAGCTGGGAGGTGAGCAGCAGAGCAGAGCAGAGGCGGTGGAAAGGAAGAAGGGAAGAAGTGGCAAGGCAGAGGACGGAGGGAAGGAGAATGATAGCGAGCGAGGAGGCTGCTGAGGTCTCGCTGATAAGGGTGGATTGGTGGAGATTCAGATAGGGTCCTCATTGGCCGCTTCTGCACCTCATGCTATCTCTCTCGCGCTCGCGCGCGGATTCAGTCACGGGCCGGACGGGACGGGCCGGGCCCCCAAATCCCCCGGACGGGCCCATGCAAAACCGTGAATGCAAAGCCTCCTCCTCCCTCTGCCCCTCTCGGCTATATATATATATATATATATATATATATGGGAAATTTGCCAAATGACGCGTCTTTGCTGGCGGACACTGCGTTTTTCATCTTTTGCCGTGAGACACTCTGGTTTTTGGAAATACTGCCAGTGGGCACCGCAACCCAGTTGCACCCGGTTTTAGAGAGAGAAAACTTCGTTTTGGACATCGGGTGCCCCTGAACCATACTTGGCGCCGTCCCAACCTGGTCTGGTTCGACCCACTTAAAACGGCCGGCCCGCACCCGACTCGTCTCCACTGCTCCTCGTTCCCCCTCTTCACCGCAGAGGCGGCATGGCATAGGTGCATGCGGACGGTCGGCGCGAGGTGCTTGCGTACAGTAGGTTGGCGAAGCGCCGTCGACAGGAGAGCGGGCCTATAGAAGATGGCTACAGGATCTGGCGCTTCTTCGTCGACTGGGTCACGTGGAGCGAGAGAGGGGCAGGCGTTGTGCCCTTTCTGCCACACGGCGACGGGCGTGGAGCGGACGTCGAGAACCACAAAAAATCCAGACAAGCCGTTCTACACTTGTAGGAATCGTGACTGGGTGAGTTTTCTTGATTTTGTTCTTGCTACATTTGGGCGTTTTGAAATCGGATGTAGGGTTCATCCTATTGATTTGGCTTTCGCTGTGAAATAGGGCAACGGTACCTGCAACTTCTTCATGTGGAAACCAGAGAGCTCTGGAGATGGCATGGATGGTGCAAAGATGATGATGGTGCGTTGAAGGCTCTGGAGAATTCTCTATTGAACTTGAACAATGTTGTAGTTGCTCGAAAGTAATTTGTTGTGGCTAGAATAATGGAGAGCAATTAGTTGTTAGGATGATGGTTGGGGCCAGTGTGTTTGTAGGTGTTGTTTGCTTTCTTGCTTTGTGCATGGTATTGTACAAGCAAGCATGAAGTATGATTTGTAATGTTTGTGAAATATGAATGAAATGCAGTTTGAATGGAGTAACTTCAACTTAATTTGTTCCCTTTTTAGTTGTAAAGTTAAAATTGCAAAGCATCACTACCTTCAACTTAACAGCTGACTTAATTTTAGCATGACAAACACAGGCATACCAGATCATTAATTATGGAACATCATACCAGATGGCAATATCAAGTTGACACCAACAATAGCCAAGTTCACTACATTACCAGATTACAATACCAGGTTTACACCAACAATATTCAGGCTCAAAAGCACACAGATTACAATAGCAAGTTCATAAAACCACACAAAAGCACACCAAAAGCACAGTGTGGCTCAAAAGGTTGCTTCATGCTTGATGTTCCCAAAGTCAGGGCATCAGGCCCTCCCTCTTGCTCCTAGTGCGGTAGCTTGGGCTCGACTCCTAGTCTGTGCCCCTAGGCTACCTCCGACTTCTTGTTTGGCCTCCTCCCTAGTGATCTGGGGATCTTGGAACCCCAGTAAGATAGCAGATGTGACCATGTTATCAACTTACACTTCATCGCACTTGGCTTTAGATTAAGAACAGTGCTGGCAAGAAATGGATCACTTACTGCACTGATTGCTCAGGAGGTGTAGGCTCAGTTGGAGTTGTCTTCTTCTTGCTAGTTTGTTTCCCCTTGGTGGAGGCCTTTCTCTTCTTCTTGGCTGGCTCTTCTGTTGTTTCTATGATCTCAACAACCTTTGGCTTATAAGTCCTTCTCTTCTTCTTTGGAGGTGCAGGTGGTGGTGCATCGTGGTGCATGTAATGATTTCATTGCAGGTTTTCTGCAGGTGTCCAAATCCACCACACCTTTTACACCTTCTCCTGCCCTTGCTGCTGGAGCCACCTTCTTCAACTCCAACTATCCTTCTCTTCCTTGGCCTTCCTGCTGCTCTGTTGCATTTAGGTGGAAGGAGGTTGAAGCCAAGGTTCAGCTTTTCCCATTCATCCTTGCTTGGCATTGGAGGCACTGGAGTTGCATAGGCTGCTTTGAACATGTCTACAGAATAGTAGTGATCAACATAGTCCTCTAAGTCTACCCTTCTGGTGCCAATGAAAGCTAGGGCATGAACACATGGCAGACCAGTTAACTGCCAACCTCTACAGGTGCACTCTCTCTTGTCTAGATCAACAATGAACCTCCAAGGGACCAGGTCCTTGTTGACTCCTCCAACTTCACCAACCATTGGGTCACTCTTGTGAATGTTGTACTTCAGATTTCTACTTTTGTTGTGCAAATTGCTTCATGACAATGGCGTGAATCTTGAAGGCGAAAAACTTGGACAAAGAAGCTTGCATCCTCGTGCAAAATCTCTCCATGATCAACTGCCTTATCTTGTCCATTAGCTCTACAACAGTAATGACTTCTCTTCCCCGATCCAACTGTTGAAAGTCTCTGCTATGTTGTTTGTGACATAGTCACATTTGCTTGTCAGTGCTAAACTTACACCTTGCCCATAGTCGCTTGTGATTGTCCTGCAGCCCACCTAGTTGCCTTTGGGGCATGCCTTGTCCATCTCATTCCAAAGGCCTATCATGGGTTGTCTGTCTATAGCACCTTGATGCAGGCCATAAGTTCCTCTCAAACACTTCTCCCCTAAACCTCTTCTGGAAATTCTTGACTAAATGCCTCATGCATTCTCTGTGCTCCACCCCATTACTGAAAACTTTGGTAACAGCCTTGTCTATTCCTTTGCCTACAGTTAGTAAGCATGGAAACAATGTCAGGTGGGGAACATACAACACTCAATTGAAAAACAAGAGCACAATGAATGCAACATACCTGCATCAGTTGAAATAACAAGACCATTTGGGGAACCAATAGCCTTGTGCAGCATCTTCATGAACCATTCCCAATTCTCCTTGGTCTCACTGCCAAATACTCCATAGGCCACTGGGAACATCTAGTTGTGGCCATCTATCCCTACAGCTGATGCTAACTGTCCCTTCCACTTTGCTGTCAAAATTGTGGAATCAATTTCTAAATAAGGTCTGCAACCTTGCATGGCTTTAGTGCTACAAACATCCTACTGAATCTTCTCTTCTCATCTACAATATCCCACTCAATCTCTACAACACTGCCAGGACTCCTCTTCTTAATCTCCCTTTTCCAAGAAAACACATGTACAAAGCTATCTTCCCAGCCACCCATGATCTCATCTAAGGCCATTTGCTTGCCATCCCAAACCACGTAGTAGCTCAGCTATACACAAAAATTCTCCTCCAACTTCTGCTTCAAATCTTTAGCTCCAATAGTTGGATCTTCCCTAAGCCAGTTTATAACTCTGTCCTTCACCCAAAGATTGTTAGCCATACAGATTGTTTCGAATTTGCTTGTCTTTGGCACAATTATGCTTGTGTGGTAGCTTCTTCAATCTGCAACATCAACCAACGGTTATCACACAACAATTGATAACTAAATTAAACTAAATGAAGCATTACAAAGCTCACATACCTGCCATGTCTTGCCATCAGGTAACTGAGATGCATGAATCCTCCACGGACATCTCTGGGCCTTACAATATGCTCGGTACCTCCGTGATGCACTATATGGAACTACAAGTTCAACTTCATTAAGCACAGCATATTGTCTAATACATCTCTTAAAGCAGAAACCATCTTCAAAAGTAACACCAAGACCTATCTTAGGGTTATCTATGTCAGTGACATGAACAACACCGTCACAGTCCCTCCCATCGTCCACAACTAATGGGTCATCATCTTCTGGGTCACTGTCAGGATAGTAAGCAGGGTCAGCATCACCATCATCATTGACCCCATCCTTGTACTTTTCATTCTCATCATCTACTCCTACATACTCCACTTCATCAGCCTCTCCCCAGTCATCTTCAGTAATATCTTCTTCTTCTTCAGCAATAGCATCATCATCTTCACCATCATTATCAAGATTAAGACCCTCATCACCATTAGCATCAGCCTCACAATTTTGATCAACAGCTTCACCATTGTCATCAGCTACTAGATTAGGCAGTACAAGTTCATCACTGAAGATCATAGCTATTGGCTGACAATTAACCTGACTCTCCTGAGTGATAATAACAGACTGAGAAGACTTTAGCAAACGAGGACCAGTGTCAACAACATGTACAGTCAGTGGCACCTTCCTACTGTCCCAATACACATCAAATGCATGTAACAGAGCAGAATCAGAATCTATGCGCACTGTCTCATCCTTGGTTTTGTCAAAGAAGGTGACCTGCAGTTCTTGGTCGACCCCATGGACTATCTCCTCACCAAGGCACCCAAGAAACCCCATCCAAGAGAATTTATCTTTGTCTACCACACGAATGTAATTAGCAGTTACATGATAATCATCGAGCCCATCTGCTCTTTGCTCTACATATGCAGGTACGCTAATCGCCAGTCTACACGCGGAAGTCGGATCCATCCTAAATCAACACAAAGGATAACAACCAAACTAAACAATTTTAAAACCGCAAGCATTCTACCACATCCGCAGGCATTCATCTGCAAATAGTAGGGATTCAAAAGACTCACCCTTTCACTAGCCATTTGAATTGAGGAACCCTAGGCAGAGACCTAGGGCACTGCCCGTTCTTCGAGTGGGGGACTTCATCTTCGGGGCGCGGGGGAACTATAGATCCTCAACCCCCCATGGCGGATGACGGCCGAGGCTCGATCTATCAGCGATGGCGGGCACTGGGTGGACGGCGGCGCGACGAGCAGTGGAGACGAGTGGGTGGCGGCGCGATTGGGAGTGAGCGGCGGCAGCGGGATTGGGGAAAGCCTGGAACCCTAACGACGGAGTCAGGTGCGGGCCGGCCGTTTTAAGTGGGTCAAACCAGACCAGGTTGGGACGGCGCCAAGTATGGTTCAGGGGCACCCGATGTCCAAAACGAAGTTTTCTCTCTCCAAAACCGGGTGCAACTGGGTTGCGGTGCTCACTGACAGTATTTCCAAAAACCAGAGTGTCTCACGGCAAAAGATGAAAAACGCAGTGTCCGCCAGCAAAGACGCATCATTTGACATGTCCAATAGCAAAGTTTCCATATATATATATATATATATATATATATATATATATATATATATATATATATATATATGCGCGCGCGCTCCATCCATCAGCTCCTCTCTCCTCCGGCACTGCTAGCTCCTCCGAGTCCATGGACGACTGATGTGTCCAGCTGCTGCGCTTCTCTTCTTCTTCCATCGTCGTCATCAACTCATCATCTCCGCTTTCGCAGGCAGCTCGATCGATCTGTGAGCAGTGAGCTCTAACATCTCCTCGCTTTCGAAGTATTCACGTTGTCGGCGAGTTCAGGGGCGTCTGATGAGTAAACACTGTACATTAATGTGCATGCATGTGGGTGCAGTGGTGGCCCTGGGCAGCATCGCAGGGAGGTTTCCTCTGGCTGGGTCGCTCAATCTAGGGAAGGGTGATGAACTGACGAGGTGGAACTTGTGCCCCCTGCTGGCTCGTTTTGCTTCCTCCAAGCCCCAAAGGTGTGGCCACAGTAAGTACTAAGTTCAAGAAAAGAACGAAAGAAAAAAAATTGAAGTTCGCAAAACATGCCAATAAATGGGCAGCCATATGGATTTTTATTTTTATTTTTAACACTTTTTCAAATTATTTTTAAATTTGACACTGTTTTTTTTAAATCTAACACTTTTGGCTGCGCCTATTCTCATAACGCGGTGAATTCAAGCTACCACGTCATGTATGGAGGCGTGGCAGAACGATGATATAGCAGCGACCAGGGTCGTTGAACGCTGACGTGACTGAGGTTACCGCACCGTGTATTTAGGCGCGGCACTTATGCGCTATGGAGAATGGCGCGGCAGTGCTCCCGCCGGCCTAGCTCCGTATCGGCGTATTGGCCGAGGGGATTGTGGTTACTACGCGAAAATCGGTGCGCTCGCGTATTGGCCCAATGCCTGACCGTGTAGGAGATCACTGTGTTACACCGTAGGCGTCAGTTGTCAAATCCGTCGCCAGAAAGCACGGCACACCAGTATGGCGTGTGCATAGTCGAGGGGCCCTGTTTAGTTCTCAAAATTTTTTAATCCAAAGTGTCACGTCAAATCTTACGGCACATGCATGAAGTACTAAATATAGATAAAAAAAAACTAATTACACAGTTAAATGAGAAATCACGAGACGAAACTTTTAAATATAATTAGTCTATAATTAGATATTAATTATCAAATATAAACGAAAATAATACAATAGCCAAACAGTAGCTAAACCTAAAAAAAAATTTAGGAACTAAACGCACCCTCGTATGCATGTATCTGACGAATGGACGTCTCTATACCTACTACTAAGCTACGCTACACTAGCTACCACACTTACGCACGCTAGTGTGTCTATATATATATATATATATATATATATATATATATATATATATATATATATATATATATATATGCCAAAAGAGCATACATACGACCGCCTTGTTTAGATTAAAAAAAATGAACTCGATGAATAGTGTAATTTTCATCTTATTTGGTAAATATTGTCCAATCGTGGACCAACTAGGCTCAGAAGATTCATCTCGTGATTTCCAACTAAACTATGTAATTAGTTATTTTTTTACCTATATTTAATACTCCATACAAGCGGCTAAAAATTAATGTGATAGAGAGAATGAAAAAACTTAAAATTTAGATGGCATTCGACAACGACGATCCGTACGTACCTTTCATTTTGGAGATGTGCTTCCTGACTTTGCCTGCGCAGCGCAGCGCAGCCCTGCCAGTGGATGGCCACCTTCATCACCACCACCTACACATGTAGTACGACGCACGGTAAGCAATGCAATGACCAGCACACTCTGGGTCGCGCCCCTATGGCGCGTGTAGTGTGTGTTACTTGTGATTTTTACTAGAATCGGTTATCAGAATTACATATATTATTACTAATGTCAAGACTACACCAGTACCACACGTCGACACACTAATCTTTTTTTTATATTCATTCATCTGCATGCACCAGACGGATTTATTATTTATTTCTTTAGAAATTACATGCATGATGATGGATGCTTTGTCACGCACAACTCGATTGATCAAATCTTTTTCTCTGTTCTTTTTATTAAAAACGTAGGAGCATACTCCTACTAACCCACACCGTATAATATTATTACTATGTGCATGCAGTACGATCCGTCCTGTTTAAAACGATAAAAGTTTGAAGCCGGCCGGGCCAGTTTCAAATCTCGACCCCACGTCCTATTTTCCACACTGCATTGCTTACCGTGCGTGGTTACACACAGCCCATTCGTTTGCTCGTAAATGATCGTAAATTTTCAGTCGAGAACAGTATTTTTCTCTCACACCAAATCAGCCAGCAATAAATAATCCACGATACGATACGGTTTTCCGAACATGCTGACAGAATCTGGTCATTGCATTGCTTATCGTGCGTGTTACTACGTGCGGGTAGGTGGTGGTGACGAAGGTGGCCATCCACAGGGCTGCGCAGGCAAAGTCAGGAAGCACATATCCAAAATGAAAGGTACGTACGATCGTCGTCGTCATATATATATATATATATATATATATATATATATATATAACGATCGTACGTACCTTTGATTTTGTAGGGTGCATTTATATATAGGGTGCATTTTATATATTCTCGGGAGTAGTAACTCTCATAATTAATAAATCATGTTGTGTATATGTGCATACTCATTTATCAGTTTGAGTATATTGATATACTAATATTAAGATACTCCAGATATTTACTATATGATTTTTTTTTCAAAAGAGCACATATTTTTAATATATTTTATAATACTATGATAGTAGCATATAAAATAAGTATAACCATATACTCTAAGTGTAACAACCCGGGTTTTTGGAGAAGCCAAAAATACGAACTTTTTAAAATTTTTCTTGCAACGTGTGAAACATGTAATTGCTAGGTCAAACACGAGTCCAACTCGCTAACAAAGACGTTGCATACATGTAGATGGTTTGTAGGTGATTGCCGACGTTTTTGAGTTGTCCTGTGTTTGAGCCTCGTTTTCGTTGGAGAGCACAACCATAGCAACCTCCATGAGATCCTCGCGGGATTATCTCGAGTCTTCCGTGAATCTCTCTCTATAATCCCGAACTCCACTAGAACCCGGACTTGCCATTTATATTTGTGCCAACCATTCAAACTTAAATTGAAGAATCTATTTCCTTCTCTCTCTTCTCTCCCCTCACGCCTTGGCCCGCCCCCAAAGAACCCCCTCTCTTCCCTCCTCATTGCAGACAGCTCAGAAGTGCAGGAGCCCAACCGAGCACCTCTCCCCTTGGCCCAACCGGCGTCAAGAGCCCAGCCCACCACCTCCTGCCAAATTGACCCACTCTCCTCCCTCCCGCCCAAGACTTGGCCCATCCGGCAGAGTGCGACCCGTGGCTGCTTGGCCCAAAGCCCAGCGGCCAGCGGTCGGCGCCCACTCCAATCCTAGGGCGCGCCCGCCGCGACCCCGCTTCCACGCCGCCGCCGCTCGTTCACTGCAACTTGCGTGCGCGCAACGAAGCCCCGCGCCCTCAGCTCACTCCGCACCTCCGCTCGATGCGCGCCGCGTGGGCAGGAAGCGCGGACCCCGAGGATCGCCGCCGTCCGTGACCCCTGGGAACCCTAGCCGCGCACGCTATAAATGCCCCCGACGCCGCCTGCTCTGGAGCTCCTCCCAGTCGCCGCCGCCCTCGCTGCACCACCACGGCTTCGCCCCAAACCTCGCCACGCTGGAGGCGCACCACGGCAGCGCCGCCTCCCTGCTCCGCGTCACGACCAAGCCACCGGCAAGAGCCCATCCTTGCCTCGCCGGAGCCGCGTCTTCGCCGCCGGAGCAAGACGAAGATCGTCGGGGAAGCTACTGCCGCCGGATTGCGTCCTCACGCCGTACGACTACTTCGCCTACACTGTAGCCTCGCCACTCTGACCACATCATGCTGCCACAGCAAGCTGTGCAGGGCACGACGTCGCGTTCACCGGCGTCCCCGTCCTCGCCAATCCCACCGCACGAGAGCACGCCAACCACCTCTGCTTCGTCGCGGCGTGTCGGGGCACGTCACAGCGTCGAGCATCCCCGAACCGCGATGACCTCACCACCCGACGCCGTCAGCGTTCTCTGCCATGGCGGCCTCGTCGCCAAGCCACGTCACTCGAAGGCCGCGTCACCACCTCGCGTCGTCACCGTGCCGATTCTGCTGTTCTCGCAAGGAAGCAGCACCTTTCCTCCTTGGCGTAGCCACCCCACCTCCATGACTTGAGCCACACCACGGGAGTCGTCGTGGCCACGACAAGAAGCCATCTCGGTGCCAGCTGCACCGCCGAGCCGGTCCATGACCACATCGCCGCGGCGATCTGTGTTCGGGACTGAACCACGAGGTCGCGACGCCACTCCGTTCGAGCCCTCGGTGTTGCGACCAGGCGACGACCGTGCGCCAACGATGTCACGGCCACGCGCGGGGACATCACCGCCTCTGCACCGGCCCTGCCTGCACCGAGCCCGTCCTGCACGAGAACATCACCGCCTCTGCATTGGACCTCCAAAGCCCCAGCCCTTATTCGTTCCTCGAAAGCCTGCCTGTCCTGGCCTTTGACGCTGGCTCTGTGTTGCCTATCGTGGACGGCACGACGTCTCTACCGCGCCGGTAGCCACCCACGGTCGCCGCACGCCCGAGCGCCGTCATGAACGCGAGTAGCGCGCTCACACATGCACGTCATGCATGGCGACGCGGTCACAGACACCGCACACACGGACACACGTTCGCCCGCGCCTCGTCCACGGCCGCGACCACACCAAGCCCCGACCCTATCCTGGCCTTCGACGCCAGCTTGACCTCGGAGCTTCTTCGCTCCAGGACACACACGCGCACTCACATACGCGGCCTAGCCAAGCCAACTGGACCACGGTGTCAGGAGGACACCGGATCTGCCGCCACCCCGCACGCCCTGCCGCCGGTGAGACACTGGAGTAGAAGCAGGGAGGGAAACAGAGCCTCCCGTCACCATGTGCACCGGGTGCATGATGCACCGCACGGCCTGTGCCCGCGTGGACATGGTCCACCGCAAACCGTCCCTGCGGTCTATGGACCAGCGCCTGCGAGCCCACCGTACACCAGCCCCACACACCGGAGCCTGATAGGAGCCCAGACCGAGCCACGTGGACGTCCTCCCCGCACGACACGTATCCGGGCCGGCCCAGCCCAAAATCCAGCCCTGTCCAAGCCTGCCAAGGCCCAGTCGAGACCCAAACTGGTTGACCATTGACCGGTCAATGTTGACCATTGACCAGGACCCACTTGTCAGCGACACAGAGCCGCTAGACCCACTTGTCAGTAGGTGACATCATGCTAACGTCCTAATGACGTCATGCGGGTTCCACCTGTCAGTGGCCCAAGATCCCTGGTCCCACCTGTCGGACTGATGACGTCGTGCTGACGTCATGATGATGTCAGCGGAACCCCACCTGTCAGCCACTATTATAGCTGGACCCATCCTGCGCTGCCATGTGTCAAGCCCTGGAATAACCTTCCTTTTTCTTTTTCAAAAAAAGGAGTAAACCTTTGGAAATTTATAGAAAATTCTTACGACCTCAGAAAAATGTGAAACCAGTTCCCACATTTTTCTAAAATCGAGCCCTACGATGTGGACCAACCCTTAAGTACTTTTGACCCCTCGAAATTGAAGAGCCCACTCTTTACTTGCGCTCACCCCGTTCGCGCAAGTCACGTACGATGCCCTGGAATGCCACCATATGGTTCCCAGCACCCCTCGGCCATGATCTATGACCAAGCCACTGACTCGACGCTCTTAGCCATGCTGCGGCGAAGAGTTACCATGACCTCATCGTGAACCCCGAAGCCGTAATTGGACCACGTAGTATTGATCGCCGCATCATGGACTGCAGGATTCCCTATTTGGTTGCCCTGATGGTTCCATGGAACCCTGTGCCCGTGTTTCACCACTGTTCTGGCTACCTCGAGTTACAAGAACATGCCGTCGAGATGTATCGGGACCCACACTAAAGACCTTTTGAAGTAGTCACATTACACGACTCACGAACAAAGCCCTGGCATACACCGCATGACCTAGCACCGTGCCGTCGTTGTATTGAGTCCGTCTCCGACATTCCGGCTGCCTCGTTAAACGAGGGCGAGCTCTTGAGAAACTGCGTGATCCCTAGCATCGTACTCGATGACAAGTGGAGTCTTTCTGATGTTCCGGTCGCCTTGCCTTGCAAGTGCATGCCGTTGAGGAGATATCGAGACCACCATTGCCGAGACCACTGTGCCAAGACCACCGTTGCCAAGACCACCGTTGCCGAGACCACATGGCCTCGCTGGCCGGGACCACCATGGCCTCGCTGCTGAGACCACCATGACCCCGTTTACCGCAAGCCATACCCTCTGGGCCATGAACCCTAGTCGTATGTCTTACCGAGACCTTGGAAAGCCCCATCTCGCATCTTTTCGTATACGCATATCTATCTTGTTGGGCCCTATTCTTATGACCTATCATCATCATGACCGTCTTTTACGAATTCACCTATCACCCAAATTTATGGAATGTGCTACTCCGTAGTCGTGTCGAGTTGTTGCGCCTTTTCGGTCGTGTTTTGGTTCTTATTGCTGGTTGTTGTTGGTGTTGTTGCCTATGTGCCGAGCCTTGAAATGGGCCGAGGATCGTACCTCATCCGGACGTTACGATCGCGGGATCCATCTCGCCATGACCGTGATGCCGAGGGTAACTCGACCCTCGCCTTTTAGTTGACTTCATAGTACCACGAGTGTTAGCTCTCGCCTTGACCCTAGAACATGGTCGTGATGGATTCGATGCCGATACTAACATCGATCACGGATATCACCCGCACGCCTTGAGCCTTCCCCGACCAAGTTCGTGGGAGAAAACACGGGAGTAAACAATCGTGGAACGATGAATGCCAACTCATAGGCATAGCTTGTGGTCGCGAGTTCACCTCGCCATGACCATGGAGCTACGCCTCTCTTTATTTTAGTTGCTTCTTCGTGCTCAAGCCCTTGTATGCTTGTACCCCGCTTGACCATCACGTTTCTCGATTCTCGCGGTGACAACCGCACCGCTTCAAATCCGAGAGATATCTCGCTGCTGGTGCACCTGTGTCGGGTACCCTACGAGTGGCTTATGCACTTGGTGTTCTTGAGCGCCGCTCCTTCCGATGCCCCGCTTTGTCATCATAGCGTGTGCGTTAGAAGAAGTGGACCTTGCTCTTGGTTGTTCCTACTCTTGTTGCCCCGATAGCACGCTTCTGCTCGATCCTGCTTTTGCCCGTAATGGTTGGATCAAAGACCGGACTATTCCCTTTTGTTAGCGAAGCTATGGTCTATGTCGTACCTCGGACCCGTGCGTGTTGACCCGATCGACCGTCTAAAAACCATCTTCCCCGAAGATGTGTCTGGGAACATAACATGGACATGCCTAGCTAACCTCGCTGCTTTTGCCGTGTTGAACGACTATCTCCTCGGCTCCCGACGTTGATGTGTCGTGTGGATCGAGAGGACCCGTCGCTGTCCAACCTCTTTGCGCTACCGCTTCCTACCATAGCGAGTGAGCCAAAGTACATTGGAGCCAAGTTACAATAGTGTTATTCGTTCTTGTTTGCTACTCGTGTCCAATTGTGACTTGCGGGATAAGGCTATAAGAGCCGAACCCCGTCGTTCTTCTTTCTTGGGGCCCGATTTCCAATCCCCGTCAACCCAATGACACCGGATCGAAAGATCGTGAGCCGTGGTGTTTGCTCTGGATAAGCTCTGGCTTAAACCGTTTATCGTAAAGCCATACTAGCTTGGCCATGACTTAAGCTTGTGCTCAGCAAACCACCACTTGTGATTCTTTGGCCCGAGGAAATTGGACAACTCGCTGAGAGGGCTAAGCCGTGTATCTCTTATTGCCTCACTAGTGTTATTGGATTTTCCTGCGTCTTGTCGTCTTTTCGAGCGTTGAGTGCTCTCTTGCCTTGCGTGTCGCTTCGCGGAGTAGCTGACGATCGGACCAAGAGAACGTGGACGATGACAAGGACTGCGGGATGGAGTCAACGCAGGAGGAGGTGACCCCGCTATTGGAACACCAACGAATGGAGAATTATACCACTACTACCTCTACATCGCAGGTGTCATGGCAGCACCCTCTTTTAGAGAATCCTATTAGACATTGCATAATATTTAGAACTGCTAGCGCTTTATAATTATTCTTTTGGTAGTACTTTGATGCATGCTACTACCTGAGCCATTATTACCCTAATGCAACCCACTCTACCAAGTCACCCTGCTTTGTGCATTCGCTCGTTTATATATGCTTACTTGCCTGCTTGCTTGCATATTACACCACTATACTTATTAATAACTCCACTTCGCATTATATTGGGGATGTGATGCTGGTGGTGAACCCCTAGGGAATGGTTCGGCTATGGGTGCCGGACTTGGTGGTGTGTGAGCGTGCTGCGTGTGTCTTGGGTGCATGGAGAGTGAGGGTTGTGTCGACCGAGCTGGAATAACGATGAGCCTAGGGCGAGTCTTGCCATGTGGTGCTACCTGGGCACTTGGATATGGAATACCAGTTGCGGGTAAATGGTAATTGGAGGTGGCCTTGGGTGTGAACCTCGGAGAGGTGGAGCCCGGGGTGGAGGTGCTGTGGTGGCACGGTAAATGGAAACCCTGATGAAGACATTCTGGCTTGGTCACCCCTAAGGACTTATTAGTACTCAGATTCACCAGAAATTCTTTACATCCCACTCGCCCTATATGGTGTGGGACGGTCGGACTACTTGGTAGAACGATGCCACTACTGCTAGGCGAACGTGTGCAAGTAGGTACGGGGCGCGCGGTTTCCCCCACACCCTTCCGAGACTTCAGGAGGCCTTGTGGACCGGCTCTTGACATCCGGTGGGCCCCCTGCTCATCTTCACGACTCACAGATGTCGCCATCCCAGACTAGACTTGGGATGTTCCAGGGCTGAGAGGTAGGGTGGCATCGTTCTAGGCTAGCAAGCGGCCGGAATCTACCTAGACGGGGCACCGTCGAGGATGGCTATCTTGTGGGTATGTGAAACCTCTGTAGAGTGTATGGTTGATCGATCGATACATATGCCGACTTGTCGGCTATGGACCTTTCCTGTGTTTCACTTAAACTAGATAGAAGATGAGTCCTATTCTCCCTCTAGGGTTTGGGGTATTTTTTCCAGTCATGAGCCTTGGGGGCTGCGGACCGTTGAGACAAGGCCGAGAGGGAGTTGGTTTGTCGACCTGAGTGTGTGAGATGAGATATGGTGTGGTGGTGTGGAGATGGTTTGGGATGGATGGTTGGTGGATGGATACGGATGGTGTGGGGGTGAATGTGTTAAAAATTGGATATTATTATTACTAATGTTAGTTACTTCTCATGCGCTAAGGATGCAAACCACAACCAAATATTAGGATCGCCATATCCCTTGTTTATCTTTTCCACTAAAGCTCATCGGTCTTGATCATGGCCTCGCACACATCCGGGCGGTGTGCATTTTCCCGCTTCTCGGAGATGCTTGACTTTAGAAGGATTAGGAGGTCTCGTGCCTCACGCTCAAGTTTGGTTCGAGATGGAATCTCGTTGCCTACGCCAACTCGATGACGACCCGTGAAGGAGAAGCCTTTACTCGATAGTCTTCCGCTAGATTAACTCTGTAATAGGTGTGTTCCCCAGTGATGTAATATCTTGTATTCCTGTAAGCTTACGATGTATGACTGTGATATCGACTGATATATGATAATATGATGGAATCAACTATTGGTTTCATCATATGATAATTCATTCTGTGGATATTTCCTTCGCGAAAAATTGAGGATATTTCACTAAGTATACATACATAGTACTCTAGATGGTCTAGTACGATGATATACTCCATCTACATACACTTCGTCGGACCATATATGTCCTAGATCTAGAGATATACACATAGGAGTAACTACTCCATAGAAGTAGAAAATAATTTCCATATATATATATATATTATATTCAGTAGCCAGCTACAAAATAAGTTATTTTGTAGCCACCTCCATTTACGATAATTTTATATACTAATTTACGATAATGTCAATATATATTTACGATAGTTAGGTTACTGTAACATATGGGGATATTTACCATAACGTTATAGTAAACCACTTAGTAAGGAGTTACTATAATCTCGTAAATTAATATAGTAATTATCGTAACTTAAAGTGACTAAAGAATAAGTTATTTTGTAGCCACCTATAGAGTAGTTGTTATATATATATATATATATATATATATATATATATATATATATATATATATATATATATTCGTCACAGGCATGCATATGACTGCACACGCCGTACTGGTGTACCGTGCTTTCTGGCGACAGATTTGACAATGCGGCGCAGCACAGTGATATCCTCCTACGAGGTTTGGTATCGGGCCAATACGCGAGCCCAACGATTTCCGCACAGTAACCACAATGCCCCTCGACCAATACGCCGTACGTAGCTAGGCCGGTGGGAGCACTGCGCGTGCCATTCTCCATGGCGCCTCAGTGCCGCGCCCCGATCCGCGGCGCGGCAGCCCCAGCCACGTCAGCGTTCAATGGCCCTGGTCGTTGCCACGTCATCGGCCTGCCACGCCTCCATGCATGGCGCGACAGCTTGAATTCGTCGCCGCGCCATGAGAATAGGCGCATAAAAAAATGTTAGATTTGAAAAACAAAACAGTGTCAAATTTAAAAAAAAATGAAAATGTTAAAAATAAAAAAAAATCGCCATATGCATCTGCATTTTGAACCCAGACATGCATCCTTTTCTGATCCACTTCCGTACACAACGTAATCCTCCTCGTTCTGGATTACTGTTGGAATATATGGGCTTGGCCCAATAAAAGATTCTGAAATTTCCAGGAAAATCTTAAAGGCATATTCAAGTGAGCAAAGAGAGGAAGTGAAAAACCTTTAATTCTACCTTGCTTTATGGAAGTATAGGTAGTCATGATTAGTATGGAAGTCCTTTCTACTTCCTTAAGTTTAGTGTGAGGAGGAGAAAGTAAACCCGTAAGAGCTCACTCGCCTCGCTGGGCGGGGTGGGGCGAGGCGAAGGGCGCAACACCTGCGTGTATGGTCCACCGAAATGGGATAGTCAGCTGCTCCGAGCTCTTCACCGCTCATCAATGACTTTGTACCATCACAAGCAATGGCGTCTCCCTCTGCAGACGAAAAGTACATGCACCACGATCCAATTTGTTATTGTCTCCCTACTGTTTTGATGATCACAAGCGATGACATCTCCCTACTGTTTTGATGATCACGTTGTTATTCATCACGCCGCTGTTCATGCTGACCAATCTAAGTAGTGGGCTTCGCATGCTAGTACATGAGATCGTCATGATTTATGTTCTCGTTTTAATTTCTAAATTGCCTACATTTTCAACAATCCAAAAACATTATTGTAGGTCTTTTCCTGAATTAATTATGACTGGTATTGCTGACGCTCTTAGGCCAATTTTTTTCCGGTGTGCATTTTAAGAGGTGTACTGAGTTGAGTTGCATGTACCGACTAATTCAACCCAAAAGCTTAATCTGATGGGGAGAGGTAGGCAATTCACTTATATTCCAATACTCCCCTCACGTGAAGGCTCCCTCATACCTCAAACGTGAATAGGAGCGAGCATCAATTATTTTATTTAATTGCGCTAACTAGAATTCGATCTCGAAACCTCTGGCTTTGATATCATACTGAGTTGCATGCACCAATCAATTCAACCCAAAAGCTTAAACTGATGGGGAAAGATAGACAATTCACTTATATTCCAACAAGGTGGATAGTTAATGCCACGCTCTGACTTCAGGACATGAAAGTATTCTGGGTTAGTGTTGACGTCCCCAAGAAATATCTCTGGAGAAGATCAAAGAAAATTACAGGAAGCCAACACTATGGTCTGTTCACTTCGTTGAAAAAACAAGCCAAAATACTATTTCAACTGAAAAAAGAAACTGAAAAATACGGATTATAAGAGAAATAAATAGGGCCTATCTTGTTGGGGCCAATCCCTAACACTAAAGTTGAGAATTAACTGGCATCTAGGATCGGATCTAGTGAGTATACACCACATATTTATTTATGCCAGTTGTGAACAGTATGATGCAGTGATTGCAGAGCAACCATGTTTTAGCAGACCCAACGTCGTCCAATAGGGTGACTGACACGACTCAAAAATACCATGAAAGATGTTTTGGTGCGCACAGCTACAAAGATTTGATGACTAAAATTTAGAAGGTGTTAAATGAGAGTGTCGTATGAGGTGTTCGGATACTAATAAAAAAACAAATTACATAATTCGTCAGTACTCCACGAGACGAATTTTTTAAGCCTGATTAATCCACGATTAGCATATGTTTACTGTAGCACCACATTGTCAAATCATGAACTAATTAGGCTTAAAAGATTCGTCTCAAAAATTAGTCGCAAGTTGTGTAATTAGTTTCATAATTAGTCTATATTTAATACTGAATACATGTATCAAATATCCGATGACACATCGACTAAAATTTAGGAGGGGCAACCAAACCCCCTAAAACGCGTGCAAGCCTGAACTGAAGCAAGAAGCATCCTCCAAATTGGTATTTTAATTGCTGCTGTCCGGGCAGTGTTTAGCTTGTTTGCCGCACCTCATACTGGTGGCAAATCCTCAACGGCGTCTCGTTAGACACTGGTCTTTCCTCTGACCAGAGCTCCATGTTCACATCACCAGTTCCCCAGTGCACAAAGCATTTGCTGACCTCCCTGGGATTAAACCGATTCACCAAGCTCAGCCCGACACACTTGTCCACTAGCATCCATTCTCCTGTGAATTTGCCAAAAGTAAGTACATGAGTTGACAGAGATGATTAGACGAAGGGTCATGAAATTGTGCAGCACAGGGTAACTTACCGTTGGGTCTGAGGTCTCCCTCGAATGCTATTTCTCCTGCCTCCGGGGAGATCTCTTGCTTTGAACCATTGATGGCCGTGAAAGCAACCACTACCTCAGTTGGGTGTAGTAGGGTGAATGTAGGATGAACTCGTAAACAGACCAACCTTCACGGTGAAAACAGAATTCAGTGTTTCAAAATATATTCTTTGAAAGAATCAGTTGAACTGTTTGAAGAAAAAAACTACTCATGCTTAATGTTCTGTTTCTGGTGTCATCTTTGTTCTGTAATTCCTCAAGTCCGTAAACAACAGTAAGGAGCACATGCATCTGAGCACAGGAAGAGGCAGAGACTGAGAGGAAGAAGGGCCCTCACCTTGAAAACCCACCAGAACCAACTCCTACACTTCTTGCCTGAATGCTAGAGTCGATCTGAACAATCTTTGGGTTGTCCTTCAAAAATCAAAATAGATATCTGGCGCTGGAGAACCAGACCACCCCCAAGTCTCCTTCCATACAAATAGATTCATCCTGTCCAGATTGTTCAAGATACCTCCTATAGTTTTTTTGAACTTAAAGTTACTTAGTGGACAAAACTGGAACTAGACAAGAAATATGCAATGTAACAGGCAACAAATAGCCGCACGAGCAATTAGTCTGAAATGACTATTTCAGTTACCTGATGAGTTTGTACTCTTCTGTGCAGCCAGCAGACATAATTTATCTCAATCCTGCTGTGAAGCCACTGGGAATCTGCAAATATCAGTTACAAATTATACTCAAGCTATGCTAGATAATAATTAACACGTGATACTCAAAGCTAATGACAAATTAACATGATCTATTCAAAGAAGTAAACCGCGCACCCGTCTGCGTCGTCCGTCTCGGGGCGACACGGATAGAGCATCCTCCCCGCACCGCCGCCCCCTCTCCCCGTCCCCAGCTCCCTCGCCACCACCAGAGTGCGCCGCCGGAAGCCCGTGTGGGCGCAAGGAAGGCGGCGGCGGGGCCTTCTTCCCAGTTCAGGGTGCAGCGCAGCGGTGGTTTCGGGGCATCGCCAAGGCGGCGGTTTCCCTATCTTGGTGGCCGGATCCGGCGGTCCCATGGCCTGATCTGCGCGGTGCGTCGGCTTTGGCCCTTCTCCAGCTGCTCCGGCCATGGCCCTTCGTCGGGATGCAGCGGCGGCCTAGGGTGGGTCTGCATCTCCAGCGGTCGGATGCGGCACCTCTAGGGCCAGATCCGCACGGTGCCGGCGTGCCTCACCCAGGGGTGGACGCCGAACGCTGGGGCCGCAGATGGATGGCCTGCGGCGGCGCTGGTCGGTGCCGGTGAATGCGCAAGTGGGCAGCGGCCACGATGTACTGGGTCCAGCATGCGAGGCCGGGTCTGAGCAGGCGAGGAAGGGCGGCCACGGTGGCCGCGCGAGATTGCGGCGGCTGCAACGGGCCATGGTGGTGCGTGTTGGCGACTGCACGCGGGGCGACTCGCGGGGCTGCAGTGACGGGGCGACGGCTGCTGCAGCGGACGGACCATGGCCATTGCCGCGCACAGGGTTGAGGCGCCATGGCGAGAAGCTTTGCCCCTGTTGGGCCGATGACGGCGACGCCTCCGGGCGCCGTTTCTTCCTGGAAGCGTCTATCGAACGGTCCTCTCCCCTTTATGTGACGTCGGCGACGGCGGCGCCGGTGGCGTTGCGTCCCTCCTTGGAGGCATCGTTTTGGACTCGTGCTCGGTCAGTCTGCGGCGGCGGCCAACGTCGTGGTGAGTAAGGTGGAGGCCTAGTTGAGGATTTTTTGGTGTCCAGAGCGGAGGAAGGCGGTCAGGAGGACGTTGGCGCGGTGATCGGTGTTTGGCAGCGGAGGACGGCGGTCTGGTGAGACTGTACTCCAGTTGCGACCATGAAGTTGGCGGGAAGGCCGGCGCAGGAAGCGCCCACGGAGTTGGCGAGAAGGCCGACGTATGAGGTGGTGGCCAGCAGATTTGTGTTCTCGAGGTAACCTGCGAGGTTTGGCGGTGGGTGGTCCCGCTTAGCGGCGGCCGTTCTAGCGTAAGGAGGTTTTTGGAGTAGCAGCTAGAGGACGTGTGTGGTACTTCTAACTTCAACTAGGTCCTGGCAGCTACAGTGTACACGTCTAGATCTCGGTGGACGGGATCGGCTGGGTGAGCGCTAGAGTGTCACACCCGATTTTAAGGATAAAATATGATGCATAATCTTATATGCGTTCAGAGATCAGTCACACACATAAGCCGTCAAATTATAGATAGTATTATCACAAGTGTTTATTACATCACGAATAATAAGACATAGTCTTCATATAAATGCAGCGGAAGTATAAAGATAACTCTCTCGTGATAGCTCCATAGCACAGGGACGTCAACTGGTTGACTACAAGTCTACTAATCCTCAGAAAAGTCGTCATTATCATAGCCATCTATTACCCATCCGGGCTTTTAATCCAAATAATGAAATTAAACAAGCGTAAGTACGTGTCGTACTCAACAAGTGTAACATGGGGTTCATGAGGCTCAAAAGACTTGACACATGTTTAACAGCATTTAGCTTTTAGTTGTCATAATTTTAGCATAAGAGTAGCGACGAGTTATTTTAATCCCAAAATAAAACACATGATCAATGCAAACATGAATAATGAATAGTATAAACGGATAATTCTTAGTGATCATCTATTCTATAAGGGTCCAAGGCCGCTCGTGACCGTGAGCACGGCTGATATACCAGTTTTACACTCTGCAGAGGTTGTACACTTTTACTGTGAGTCGTGATACCCATATGGCCGATTTAATTACTCCCAAAACACTTCTAAGGTGAGCAGGCAGGGTTCACTACGAAGCCTTTTAAAGGTTCGTCTAACAAGTTAGGGTCATTAGATTCACTCGGCAAACAGATGTAGAGCCCCCCTTCCTGATGGCACAATGACGTGCAGCCTATACACAAGGGGACAGAGGCCGCACGATACCTGATTCGTCAAGCCATTCTTACGTTAATAAAGGTAACCACTAACAAGCTAGAAAAGGTCCTTGTACTGAGCTAAAGCCAGAGCCATGTAGCCCTCACAGCTGTACTATAAGTCCTGGATGATATCTTACATATAAGTCCTTAGGAAGATGAATCTGAAGCATCTAGAAAGTAGCTAAATACTCCAGCCCCCTGTTTCCAAGTTGCTAAAAAGTCAGTTTTAATGTTTATTGCATATTCCATTAGTCAAGTTACAAGATCATGGTTTAGTTGAGCACTAACAAAGCTACCCAATGCATATCCCATAGGAGACAAGGTATAAGTTCAATTCTAGGAAATCCCTATCAAGGTGACACATGCAATATGAATTAAATGTATTAAAGTTGATAGGAAACAAGGATGATCCATGCTATACTTGCCTTGAACAAAGTATTCCTGCTGATCTGCTCATCAAAGTAGTACTTCTGATCACCCATGAATTGTTCACCGTCTATACTCGATAATCACAGCAACACACAAGCATCCAGAAGCAATCATGCATAGTAAACAATGACTATAGATTAGAACAGTACACCAACAACATAAAATCAAGATGAAAAGTTTATAAAACGAATCTACGTCTAACACACAGACGCGAAGATCACAAAAATCGAAGCTAAAACGAAGAAGTTATGAATTAAACAAGATTTTCTTTAATAAAATAATAGATTAAATCTAACCTTAAATTTTAAAAGTTGAAAACATACTTAACAGTAGTATGAATATGTAGATTACGCAATTACGAATCTAACGTAACTTGAATGGATCAAATCGGAGTTAAAACGGAGATTTTATAGCCTAAATAAGATTAGTGACAAAACTGTAAATAGATGAAAGCGTATTTTAGATCTAACCGAAGAAACTATGCTTTCTGAAAAAGAAAACGTATTCTAGGAATACGCTTTGGACCGTGGGTTTGAACTTAGAAAATTGCAGGGGCCCTTTTGCAAAACGGTTGGCCGAATCGGTATTGCGTGATCCGAGCCTTTGGATCGTGACTGGATGGCTCAGATCAGACAGGAGGGGGAGAGGCTGCCGGCGGCAAGCTGGCGGTGGCGCCATGGCCGGAGACGGGTGGCACACGTAAAACACGGTCTACGGCTATGATTGGATGAATCGAGGGCACGGAAAGAAAGAGGAGAACAAGGCGAATCCAACCAGGCCACTTACAGCGGTCGACGGCGAAGGGAAACGACGCGGCTCGGTGGGCGAAAGGTGATGGCGGCGCTATGGTTCGCTGTGGCGCAGCTACTCGGTGAGGCGGCTCTAGCTCGAAAGCAAGATACGGAGGCGACACGCGGTGCAGGCCACTATTTATGAGGGCGGGTGGCTTGGGTGGCACGGCAAGGGCGATGCGTGGCAGCGGCGGAGTTAGAGGCGGCGGTAGACTCTGGTTCGGTAACACCACGGGGAAGAAGACGCTGTCGCGTGAGACCGGCTGGTCAGCGTCACGCGGGGGAAGAGAGGAGAACAGCACGGCGATGGGCTGCGGAGAGAATGGGCCGCCTGTGGGGAAAGAAGAAACAGGCACGCGGAAGGGAAACCGGGCTACGCGGGAAAGCCTAGAGCGGGCCGTGGCTAGAGAGAAGGCTAAGCTGGGCCAGAGCCAAGAGTGGGAGAAGAGAGAAAAAAAAATTCCTTTTCTAATTTTCTCAACATAATTTCAAATCCAATTTAAATCTTTTTGCAGATTTTGATCAAACCAAAGCATCACAAATAAAATATGCAGCAGTATGTATGCACATACATGTATGTAAACCTTATATTTGATTTTATTTTTAACAAAGTTATCATTTTTGTAAATTTAAATGCTCACAAAATGCATAATTAAATCATTTTCTCCTATTTTAAAATCTTGCAAATTTTAGGGTGTTACAATTCTACCCCCCTTAAAATGAATCTCATCCTTGAGATTCGGACGATGCTTACTTAAAAAGTTGCGGGTATGTTTTCCTCAAATCCTCTTCTCTTTTTCAAGTAGCCTCATCTTCTGTATACCGATTCTACTGAACTTTATACATCTTTATAACTCGGCTCCTCGTAACCCTTTCTGCCGTCTCCAAAATCCTTACCAGAAATTACTCATAGGTGAGATCTTCCTTAACTGTAAGCTCCTCTAACGATATCTGCTCCTCAGGTACACGCAAACACTTCTTTATTTAAGATACATGGAACACATAATGTACACCTGACAAACTCATGCAATTCCAACTGATAACCTACTTCACCACGTCTCTCTAAGATCTTGAAAGGCCCAATATACCTTGGTGCTAACTTTTCTTTCATGTTAAACCTTCTCACACTTCTCATCGGTGATACTTTTAGGTAAACATAATCCTCTATTTCGAAAACCAATTCTCTTTTCCGAGTGTCAGCATAACTCTTCTGTCGAGACTGCGCCACTCTCAAGTTATCTCTAATCATCCTTACTTGCTCCTCTACGTCTCTTAAAACATCCTTTCCGAACACTTAAGTTTCTCCCGTTTGATTCCAAAACAACGGGGTTCTACACTTTCGTCCATACAAAGCCTTGAAAAGGTGCCATATTGAGACTCTTTTGATAACTGTTGTTATATGAGAACTCTGCATAAAGCAAACTCTTGTCCCAACTTGTACCGTTCTGCAACGCACAAGCTCTCAACATGTCCTCTAAAATCTGATTAGTCCTCTTAGTTTGTTCATCTGTCTAAGTAAAAATGTACTTTAGACTCTTGTGATCAGTATATATATCACTCTTATGTCCGATAAGATAGTGCCTCCATATTTTCAGAGCATGAACCACTGCTGCTAACTCCAAATCATGAGTAGGATAGTTTAGCTCATGCTTTCTCAACTGTCAGGATGCATAGTCCACTACTCTTCCTTCTTGCATAAGAACACATCCGAGACCTTGACGAGATGCATCACAATAGATAGAAAAGTTCTTGCTCAAATCTAGCAAAACCAATACTGGGGCTGTAGTCAACCTCTTCTTCAATTCCTCAAAGTTAGCCTGGCACTTCTCAGAACACACAAACTTTGTATTCTTCTCCAACAGAGCTGTCATAGGCTTGGCAAGTTTAGAAAAGCCTTCTATGAACCTTCTATAGTATCCAGTCAATTCCAAGAAACTACGAATCTCTCCCACATCGATCGGTGGCTTCCAGTTCAACACGTCTCTCACCTTGCTTCACTTAGCATACAACTTGTGTTCCCTGAGCTTCTGCAAGACCAACCTTAGATGTTCAGCGTGCTCTTCTTCTGTTTTGGAGAATACCAATATATTATCGATAAATATCACCACAAACTTATCCAAAAACTCCATGAACACCTTATTCATTAAGTACATAAAGTATGCAGGTGCATTGGTCAATCCAAAGGATATAATGGTGTACTCATACAAACCATACCTCGTAGTAAAAGTTGTCTTGGGTATGTCAGTTGCACGAATCTTCAGCTGATGATAACCAGAACGAAGATCAATCTTAGAGAAAACACAAGCACCTCTCAACTGATCAAACAAGTCATCAATTCTAGGTAGTGGGTACTTGTTCTTAATAGTAACCTCATTTAGTGATCGATAATCAACACACATCCTCTAGGTACCATCCTTCTTGTCAACAAATATAACCGGTGCTCCCCAAGGTGATGAACTAGGATGAATGAAACATTTCTCCTACAACTCCTTTATTTGTTTCTTAAGTTCCTCTAATTCATTAACCCCCATTCTATATGGACGCTTAGCTATAGGTGCAGTTCTAGGTAATAATTCAATAATAAACTCAATGTCACAGTCAGGTGGCATACCTGGCAAGTCATCAGGGAACACATCTGGAAACTCATCCACGACTGGGTCCTCCTTGTTGGTGCTATCATCAAGCTGGTTCACTGTGGCTATCGGCTGCTTCTGTACTACAACATCGACACTGATTCTGTCCCCAGTCTGTGTGGTCACAACAACTACCTTCTTACACTGAATCACTGCTTGTTGTTGCATCATCCAATCCATACCCAGAATCACATCAATGCCAGATGTTCTCAACACAATGGGGCTCACTTTGAACTCTACCCCCCTTAAGGATAGACTAGTTGGAAGACAATGATAAGAAGCTTGCATACTACCTCCTAGTGAGTTTACTAATATGGGATCTTTCATGGCACATAAGGGTATGCTATGCATTCTAACAAATGCTTATGATATGAAAGAATGCGAAGCTCCAGAATAAAAAAGAACAGTGGTAGGAGTGGAATTGACATCAAACGTACCGAGCATGACTTCTGGTTCTGTAAGTGCCGTCTCTGTAGACATATGATTCACCTTTCCTATGTTGGGTGTTGGCTTTTGATAACTATTCTGCCTCTGTGGGGTCTGCTGGTTTGGCTTCTCAAGGCAGTTATAAGACATATGACCCTCCTTACCACAACAAAAATATTTGTTGGGAGTGCTAGGGGCACTGGTCTTCATTGGGGTGTTGTTGGGTGCTCCCTGTCATGGTGTCTGCTGGCCACTCTGATGCTGAGGGCGTTGATTGCCATTCTGCTGCTGGTACAGTGGACACTGCTAGTTTGGGTTGTGATTCCACTGATTAGGTGGCCTCAGGTGCCTCTGCTAGAAGCTTTGCTGCGGATTGGTGCACGGATGAGTATTACTCCCAGAGGCCTGTCCCTGAAGCCTCCTCTTCTTAGCCTCCATCTCTTTGCGCTATTGTCAATCACAATAGCGCTGTTCACCAGCGTCTGTAAATTAGGGTATGTATTGGACATAAGCTGGAGTTGCAGACCATCATAGAACCCCTTGAGAAAGCGGCATTGCTTATCAGCATCACCAGCGACCTCATTCGGAGCAAAATGTGACAACTGAGTGAATTTGTCACGATACTCAGTCACAGACATAAACCCCTATTTCAAAGCTCTAATTTTTCCTGCTTCAGCTCTATCAATCCATCAGGTATGTGGTAGGATCTGAAATTCTCTCTAAATTCTTGCCAGGTGATAGGAGTAGCATTATTGGGACGTCCATACTCGAATGCCTCCCACCTGTCCTGGGCTTCTCCCTGGAGTTGTCCTGATGCGTACAACACCTTTTACCGGTCATCGCACTACACTATGTTGAGTTGCTTCTCCACTGCACGAAGCCAATCATATGCTTCTAGTGGATCGGTGGCATGTGAAAACACCGGGGGAGGGGGGTGGCCCTTCTAGAATTCACCATGCTTATCACGCGGTGCTCCACCAATTGGTTGATTCTGCTGATTCTGCACCAGTGCTTGCATAAGCTGTGTCTGCACTGCCAAAAGTTGCTCAATAGTCGATGGTGGTAGTGGTGGTGGATGTGGGGGAACACCTCCATGACCTCGGCCTCTTCCTCTTCTAGACATCTGACACAAATATTCAAAATTTAGAGATTTCTAAATTTTAGACACTTATAGAGATATAGAATACATTCTGAAAATTTTCTGGACGAGTTTCAACATCAGCAGCTTGGTAAAACAGTCATATCTCTAGTTATAGATATCCAAAAGAGGAGTTCTTTACATGGTTGGAAAGCTTAAGAAATGATCTACAACTTTTATTTAGACCACATGCCCAGATTCTGTCGTTAGGTTAATTAAAAATAGGACACAACCGAAACTATTCCAGATTCCAGGCTGCGCAGAAACTTCAACTTGAAACAGCTATATCTCTCAAACAAAATCATATTTAGGGTTGATTCTAGCGGAATTAGAAAGATACTTAAGTCTAGTTATTACCATAAAAATTTCATATTTTTTGGTCAAGTAGATTTAGATGGGTATTGAGATATGGGCAGACTGCTCCAAAAATAGATCCAAGAGAACAAGATGTACCAAACCCCATTATTTATTTATTGACTCAAACTTTAATATTCTTAACTATGTAACTTGCGGACATACCCACAAAGTTCCATCACTCATTAAAAAAATCTAACTCACTCATAAACATAATAATAAATCAACTAGACACACAAAAGTTCACACCACAATACTAGACTCGACTTGACTGAACTTGACCCTTGCTACTAACGTATTATTACATAGAAAGGAACTCCAACACCTATGGACGATGTTTATGGAGAAGCTTCTCATAAATCCTTGGTAGGCCGAGGCACTCCATTTGGTCATCTATCACTTGTTGGTACCTCTTAAGAGTCTCCTACTGTGCCTTTAACTGATCTTCCAGTCGCCGAATCTTCTCTACTAACTCACAGCCAAAGTGTACCATCACTTGAGTAGTTGGATCTGTGCCCTGAGGGTCTATCATTGCCCACTCTAATTTAGGGTGTTGGCGAGGGAGGAATCGATATTGGTCCTCCTTCATATCCTTAAAACGGTGGCCACGGAGACCCATGCAGGCTTCAGCGGCTGCATCTTCCATGGTGGCATGACGAGCATGATGCAAATAGCTCACGTCCAGCTGGTATGCTTCCTTCTCTTCATCCCTGATGGAGATGCATGCCCTAGTCTTCCAATAAGTGTCCTCCAGAGGGTGCGTATGTTCTTTGCAGACATACTCCACAACTGCGTCCCAATCAGCGTAGTAGGTCTGAAGAATCCCCATAAGTCGGTGGTGCGAAATGGAGGATTCACACCCCAGTTTATACCATATCTTTGTAGTCCATCCTATGGCAGGGGTAGGCTGATCTTCTTGAATGGCCTCCTCCTCCTCCTCCTCCTCATCAGACAATACAACAACCTCCACTTCTTCGGGTTCTTCTTTGGGCTCTTCCTGGAGTGGCTCATGCGTAGGTGCAGGTGTAAGTGCTGGCGAGTCAACTTCCTCCTCCATGGGTTCCTCCTCCTCACATGGATCCATGGGCTCATACAAGCCATGAGATGGGTAGTAGCCTCCGGTGCTGATGCGAGCGGTCTTATTGGCACTAGGCATCTACAGAATTAGATTTAGTTAGAGTAGGAGTAATAATTTTATTAACAGAGTGGAGCGAAAGAAGCATAAAATTTAGCAAATAACAAGAGTGAGATGGGAAGCATGAAAGGAGTGAAGCAAAAGAGGCTAGAATGACCATTGCTAACTAGGCTTGCGTCCTACAGTCAACACGGCTCTGATACTAATCTGTCACACCCGATTTTAAGGATAAAATGGGATGCATAATCTTATGTGCGCCCAGAGATCAGTCACACATATAAGCCGACAAATTATAGATAGTATCATCACAAGTGTTTATTACATCACGAATAATAAGACGTAGCCTTCACATAAAAATAGCGGAAGTATAAAGTAACTCTCTCGCGGAAGCTCCATAGCACAGGGATGTCAACTGGTTGACCACAAGTCTAGTAATCCTTAGAAAAGTCGTCATTACCAGAGCCATCTGTTACCCATCCGGGATTTTTATCCAAATAATAAAATTAAACAAGCATAAGTACATGTCGTACTCAACAAGTGTAACATGTGGTTCATAAGGCTCAAAACGCTTGACACAAGTTTAACAACATTTAGCTTTTAGTTGTCATAATTTTAGCATAAGAGCAGCAACAAGTTATTTTAATCCCAAAGTAAAACACATAATTAATGTAAACATGAATAATGAATAGCATAAATAGATAATTCTTAGTGATCATCTATTCTATAAGGGTCCAAGACCACTCTTGACCGTGAGCACGACTGATATACTAGTTTTACACTCTGCAGAGGTTGTACACTTTCACTGTGAGTCGTGATACCCATATACCCGGTTTAATTACTCCCAAAACACTTCTAAGGTGAGCAGGCATGGTTCACTATGAAGCCTTTCAAAGGTTCGTCTAACAAGTTAGGGCCATTAGATTCACTTGGCAAGCAGATGTAGAGCCCCCCTTCCTGACGGCACAATGACGTGCAGCCTATACACAAGGGGACAGAGACCGCACTATACCTGATTCGTCAAGCCATTCTTACGCCAATAAAGGTAACCACTAATAAGCTAGAAAAGATCCTCGTACTGAGCTAAAGCCAGAGCCATGTAGCCCTCACAGCTGTACTGTAAGTCCCGGATGATCTCTTACATATAAGTCCTTAGGAAGATGAATCTGAAGCATCTAGAAAGTAGCTAAATACTCCAGCCCCCTGTTTCCAAGTTGCTAAAAAGTCAAGTTTTAATGTTTATTGCATATTCCATTAGTCAAGTTACAAGATCATGGTTTAGTTGAGCACTAACAAAGCTACCCAATGCATATCCCATAGGAGACAAGGTATAAGTTCAATTCTAGGGAATCCCTATCAAGGTGACACATGCAATATGCATTAAATGTATTAAAGTTGATAGGAAACAAGGATGATCCCATACTATACTTGCCTTGAACAAAGTATTCCTGCTAATCCGCTCATCAAAGTAGTACTTCTGATCACCCACGAATTGCTCACCGTCTATACTCGATAATCACAGCAACACACAAGCATCCAGAAGCAATCATGCATAGCAAACAATGACTATAGATTAGAATAGTACACCAACAACATAAAATTAAGATGAAAAGTTTGTAAAAGGAATCTACGTCTCGCTATGAACACACAGGCGCGAAGATCACAAAAATCAGAGCTAAAACGAAGAAGTTATGAATTAAACAAGATTTCCTTTAATAAAATAATAGATTAAATCTAACCTAGAATTTTAGAAGTTGAAAACATACTTAACAGTAGTATGAACATGTAGATTACGTAATTACGAACCTAACGCAACTTGAACGGATCAAATCAAAGTTAAAATGAAGATTTTATGGCCTAAATAAGACTAGTGGCAAAACTGTAAATAGATGAAAGTGTATTTTAGATCTAACCGAAGAAACTACGCTTTCTGAAAAAGAAAACGTATTCTAGGAATACGCTTTGGACCGTGGGTTTGAACTTAGAAAATTGCTGGGGCTCATTTGCAAAACGGCCAGCCGAAACGGTATTGCGTGATCCGAGCCGTTGGATCGTGACTGGATGGCTCAGATCAGACAAGAGGGGGAGAGGCTGCTGGCGGCGAGATGGCGGCGACGCCATGGTCGGAGACGGGCGGCACACGTAAAACACGGTCTACGGCTACGATTGGATGAATCGAGGGCACGGGTAGAAAGAGGAGAACAAGGCGAATCCAACCAGGCCACTTACAGCGGTCGACAGCGAAGGGAAACGGCGCGTCTCGACAGGTGGACAGTGATGGCGGCACTAGGGTTCGCTGTGGAGTAGCTACTCGGCGAGGCGGCTGTGTCTCGGAAGCAAGATAGGGAGGCGGCGCGCGGTGCATGCCACTATTTATGAGGGCGGGTGGCTTGGGTGGCACGGCAAGGGCGATGCGTGGCAGCGGCAGAGTCGGAGGCGGCGGTAGACTTGAGTTCGGTAACGCCGTGGGGAAGAAGACGCTGTCGCGTGGGACCGGCTGGTCAGGTCCACGTGGGGGAAGAAAGGAGAACGGCTCGGCGACGGGTTGCTTGGCTGGGCTGGCCTGTTGCGGAGAGAATGGGCCGTCTACGGGGAAAGAAGAAACAGGCCGTGCAGAAGGGAAACCAGGCTACGCGGGAAATCCTGGAGCGGGGCGCGGCGGGAGAGATGGCTGAGCTGGGCCGGATCCAAGAGAGGGAGAAGAGAGAAAATAAAATTCCTTTTCTAATTTTCTCAACACAATTTCAAATCCAATTTAAATCCAAATTTAAATCCTTTTGCAAATTTTGATCAAACCAAAGCATCACAAATAAAATATGCAGCATCATGTATGCACATACATGTATGTAAACCTTATATTTGATTTTATTCTTAACAAAGTTATCAATTTTCTAAATTTAAATGCTCACAAAATGCATAATTAAATTATTTTCTCCTATTTTAAAATCTTGCAAATTTTAGGGTGTTACATAGAGGCACCTGCTCACGTGTTGGTTTTGGCAGCTTGTAGCGGACTATGGCGGCTAGCCCTGCTTGGTGGTGGCTAGTCCAGTGTGGTACATCGTCTTCAGAGGCGGCGCAAGCGGATCTGATTGCGGAAGGGCTACACGGCTTGCAGCGATCTACGGCGGCTTGTCCTCCTTGGTAGCAGGCTAGTTCGGTAAGGGTCATCGGTAACGATGGCGCAAGCGGTGACGACGGCGTTTTCGCCCTGACGTCTTTGTCGTCTCGGGGTTTGGCGGTGCACTGTGGTGACCGGTCGGTGGCTTGGAGTTAGGTGGTGGTTTGTTTTTTCCTGAGTTGAGCGTCGACTGTGTGCGGTTCATGTCAATGTCCCAATGCGACCGACTAGTGTGTTTTTTTTTCTTTTGTTGAGTTTACTTTCCAGCGTGGGTTGTAAGTCGTTGTTGTATCATTGTGTCCACTTTGGGCTTTTCTTCTTTTTAATATAATCGACAGCTGCCTGATTCGTTTTAAAAAAACATGATCTGTTCATAATGCATTTGCATGGCGAAAGGATATACAAGAATAAAACCATCACAAAGAACATAGATGAATTTTAAAGTATGCCAGGAGAAGTGCGCATCAGAAAATAAACAAGGATGTCTCTATTTATAAGATTATAAAAGAATATTAGAATATATTACAATTCGCACAGGTGATTGTGAAGCATATATAGCAGAAGGAAGATGGGTCATCGAGATAATATGGCCTCCAATCCATGGAACATTCTTAAGGGACCAGTCTCCACTCTTCAAATCAACAGGTATTTTTGATAGCTCAGCACCTTCCTGCCCCGATGGCTCCTCTATATCAGGTATAGGCTGAATCATCTCTGTACAACCATAGCAATTTGCCAGTATAAGACAAGCGGAGACAATTAAAACTATTGTACTTTTTTGATAATATGTTAAAATTTATGGAAATGACAAATCTTTCCTTCTAGATCTATAACAGTATAACCATAAATAAGTGGTACGAGAAATACCCATTCGTTTCTTGTGCTCAAATTCGCTAGTTGCGACTAAGCTGGACACTTCAGATTCAGAAGGCATTGTAAGGTGTATTTCTTCACCGTCAACACCATCTGTGCTTATCTGGATGAAAAAAAGTTGTGTTACAGATAACTTCGGTTCTTGAGTGAAAAAAAGAACGAAAGGCAATAGACATATACCATAGCACCTCCACCAAACAATATATTTATTTTTAAATTTCGTTTTGGTCTCTTCCATGACCCTTCAGATTTGAAGACTTTGACAGTAACCACCGATGAGTGGAGTTCAGCAATATAATATGTCAAAAGATAGTCTCCCTGTGTGAATGCATATCCATCTCCAGCATCTTCAAAGAGGACACCTTCAGCTTTACCTGTAAAACAAGCCAAGCCATTGGCAGACATTATGCACACAGTTTTGAGACAACATAAATCAATATCTTGAAAACAAATAAAGGCTTAACTAAAGCATACAAATAATATATCATGGAAACACAAATTAATGTGCTGATTGAATTTTGTTATCGTATCCATTCAAAATGACATATGAGATATTTGTAGGAGGAATATTGTGTGGAATTGTCAATTGTATTGTTGAGGCTCGTGGGCGGATTATACAGGAGTACATTATTTAGGGGGCCAAGAAACCTTCCTTAGACATAAGGGTTAGCCGATCCTAATCTACCTTCTATCATATCTAGAGATATCCCAATATACTCTGACATTCTTGCAGTCACAGCGGGAGTGGCGTAGATGGTTAGACTAGAGAAGAAGCTGGATGTTGTAAGCCATCCAGCTGACCTTCCCCTGTAGTCATAATGGTCGATGCGTAGTGGATGTTGTGGCTGGAGTGGAAGATGACAAGATTTGCTCAATCAAGGCAGTAGCCCATTATGCCAATGTCGAGGTAGCCAAGCGTGAGGGCGGAGTAGCCGTGGTCGAGGATGTCATGCTAGAGACAGTCATAGTCAACATAGCAGTTGAGGTAGCTAATGTCAAGGCGGCAGCACATGAAGCTATGGACACAAAAGAGGCATCATGGTGATGACGGAGACACATCCAAATAGTCATCGTGGAAGGGGACAATGCCGACACAATCAATGCCATCGAGGATGTAGACAAAGATGGTGAAGCAATGGAGACAAATGGGATGGGAGGGTGAATGTTGAAGTCGATATAGTCATGACACCAAGGCTAAGGCGTGCGTCGGGTTTGCTAGACTCAGCTACATATCAGGGACGAAGGCATGCACCAATGTTGCTAATACCAAATGTATTAGGGAGAGGGGCCCTAACAATGTGTCACTGTCTGGAGGACTAGCAGAGAAGGCTTCCACGATGATTGTAGGAATTTCGGGGGTAGAAGGTGTCAGAGCAGACGAACTAGGTGCGGAAGAGACAATGACGTTGGGGACGAGAGGTTGTGCTAGATGTAGAAGAGGCAGTGAATGCTCAGGCGAGCAATCTGGGTGGACGATCTTGCTCGAAGGTGAGCAGTCCTGACGCAATGTAGGTAGTGATAGGAGCGCTCAACATCGGCGACAAAGAACTCAAACATCTTGATGAATACCTGGTGAAGACAGGTGATGATCAAGGGTCACAGCATGGTCATCCATGCACAAGGGACAATGATGTAGATGCAAGTGGCAATGATGAACTAGCAAAGAAGATGTGCGGACAGGATGTAGGAAGGAGTTCCCTCGGCATTGCGTGCTCGTCCTAGTTACACGGTCGAAGAGGTGGAAGTTAGTGTGGTAGAGGCCGAATGTTGGAGTAGAGGCGCATGAAGATGAAGGTGGTGGGTGACACACAAACTGATCTTAGATAGCAAAAACCAAAACAAATGTCGATCAAATAACCAGTGAGAGAGACAGCCCCTCCCAAAATCAATGGATTGGGAAAAGACTATCTAGAGCGACCAATCTACACAGTCAGCAATGCGAGCCCTACATACGGGTGATGCTACCCCTGACAGAGATCCTCTTGGACAATCTCCCGGGGGATGCACATATAAGCGGAAGCTTTAGGTTTTGTAGTCCGGGATCTATCTAAACCTAAACTCGTGATACCATTTAGGAGGAACATATTGTATGGAATTATCAAATATATACGATAACCTTTTTTTTTTGCCAAGTTAGCTGTGAACAATGTGTTGTGGACATCGCGATGGAGGAGAGTTGCATGCCCAAGGCACCTACACGAGCACACACATGCACAAGATCAGTTTAATCTGACCGAATGCCTCGACTGATGGCGGCAACTGTCTCGATGGGAGGAAGGCAATAACCTAGAGGTGTCAGAAGATGCTGACTCAGATCAATAGCCTACATTGTGAAGAGGATTAGCAGCATGAAGCAGAGCCACTGCCTAGTTGGGCAGCAATCCTGGTGATGACGACATTGTCATAGATGTTAGTTCTTGGAGGTGTGTCAGTTCATTGTTGCACGTGACAGACCAGCGACGATGATCAAACATGATGATGACCAGGGATACAGTAGTCGTGGACTAGCGCAGAGAAAGAAGTCATGTCGACAAGAGTATCAAGCCATATCACTACCGAGAAGAGGAAATGCTAGGGAGGACAAAGACGAGGCGTTATAGTCTACAATCATGTAGCTGTCAACGGATCGGCAGGCAATGCAAACCAATCTATTATTGGAAAAAGAGAGAAAACTCAATCTAAAGATGTCATGGAAAACTCGAGATGGTGGTCGATCTATGAATCAATGATACAATACTAAACTATGGGTGTGCAACCCCAGAAAGATTTTGGAGATCAACCCCTCCCCCTAGGTGGTGCAATGCGGAAGCATAGAGGTTGTGGCTCAAGAACACAACGCCATCTCTATACCATGTAAGAATATGAAATGATCTGTATTGAGTCATGCTGTTTATGTAGAGTACATGGTGGTGTGGATCTCAAGCAATCCTCGAGATAGTAGAGATGGAAACTAATCCTATCTTACCATAACAACCGGATACTTTGGGATCCATGCCATATACTCTAATAATATTGACACTTGGCGTTTGGATATAACCTGGGTTTGATAAGGAAAATGTGGTGGGGCATGCTGCGGGATTGGGTTAAGGGTATGAGAACTTATCCTTTTTCCAGTGTTGTGTATGCATTTGTTTAGGATAGAGATACAACTTTTTTATGACCAAAATGCCCGCTCATAGAACAAAACAAAAATAATGTGTATTTTGCTAGATAAACCGATACAGCCACAAATCTTTTTTCATGCTAAGAATCTCTCTATCTCCATCCGTGCTCTCTAGTCGAGCAACATAGCACCATCAATGTGTAGAAAAGAAACAAATGAGAAAGCAACAACAAAAGCCAAAGATCTAGCCAAATAAAGATTAGGTGACTAGGTCACTATGGCTGCCTTGGGTGGATTCAGAAGACAGTGACGGCCCAAGCGCTGTCTCACAAGCATCTGTGGGCTACTTACGAATGACACATGAACAAAGAGGGCTCAAGAAGATGTGGTTGATGGCTAGACGGGGCAAAGGGCCGCTCCGACGGGGGGTGGGGCAGGGCTGATTCTATCCGGTCCCATTTCACATTCTACCCATCTCCCCTACTTGGTTTTGTTGAGTGGGATAAGACCCCTTTGCAACCCATTCTCAAACCCTTCTATTTTCTGTTTCCATAAATGCAAACATGGTCTCAAATATTTCCCAACCCTCATATCCTCATTGCACCGCTCTTTTCCCTTTATCCAAATGTTACCTTAAAGTATACCACCAACATTGATAATTCAGAAAATGAGAAGTTGCATACCATTTTCATCCAATGCAATAATTAGTGACAGATCATCCTCCAAAGTTGCCTCTCCAACATGCTGAATAGGAAGACCTACTGGGAGAATCGCTCCACCTTGTAAATACAGCACTGGCAAATCCTACACAATTGCCCATTCATAAATAAGTATTCGAATAGAATTGATGTCCACGGACTAGGAGTTCAAAATTAAAACCAACTTACAGGGTGTGAATCCACAAAATCAAAAGGTAGCCATATGCCCTTTGGTAGTTTATGTGCAGATTCATGAGCTCCTTTATTAGGTACAGTGCTGCAAATTAAAGACCAGAAAGATTAAACATACCAAAGCATAGAGAAAGATTCAAAAAATTAACACTGGCATTTTTTTGGCATCTTTTCATCTCTCTCTCTCTCATATATATATATATATATTTTGATGAAAGATAATTGAGCAATTTCCAATTGATGGTGCAAAATAATTTCTAGCACAAAAAACATCCACTGAGGAACTGGCACATATATATATAGCTACATTAAAGCAAATGAACACCAATACGAAGCAGATCATGGGTCTCAAGAAGAAAGGTTAAGAAAAATGTTTGTCAAGTCATTGACGTGAACATTTTACCTTGCACAGACTAAGAGTGGTCCGAGAAGAAAGGAAGTCTCAACTTTCCTTAGATCAATGTCTTGTGGGTCTAAAAAAACAAGGAATGCAACATAATATTTGTAATAAACTGCATCCTGGGAAGAACATATGTTATTTAACCCACCAAACGACAGTCCCCAGCTAAGAAGGATATAAATATATTTTATAAAGGTTGGATAGCAAAAGAAAGGAGGCAGCAACTTGCCACACACCTTCATTCTTCCTACAAACTACAAGCATTGAAACCAACTTAAAATTGGGCGATATGAAGTGACAGAAGTAATTACCAGCAAAGAAAACTGGAGTAGCAACTGGAATACCCTTTGTATGTGAATGGTAAAAAAGAGTGTAGATATGTGGTAGTAGCCGGTACTGTCTTAGTAGCGCAAGGTGACAAACTTCCTCACACTGCAAGACATACAAAGTTTTTCAAGTAGCAAGTGCTATCTTGATAAAAGAAAAAGATGAATACTAGATAGCCTTATTTGTATAACATTATTCCAACCCTTCAAGTCCTTGAGTTTTGGTGTAGGCTGTGTATCAACAGCACTAGCGTTTAAAATAGCAACAAGCAAGGTTTAGCAACTGAACATGTTCCATCATGATTTGGCTCTGATACTAAATGGTATAAATTTGATTGGTAGTGAGTTAGCCACTCATCTAGAGGCACTCACTACTTTTAGAGTTCTTACCTGATGTAACTAACTAGCACGATGGGCGTGCTAGGCTGCGTCGGTTTTTTGGAGGAGAAAAAATTTCCGTGAAAAGAAGCAAAAAGAGGGAAAAATAAAAAAATCAGACGGAAAAAACTTCCATAAAAAGATGAAAAAAGGTATAAAAATTTAAAAATAAAAAAATAAAAAAATAAAAAATAAAAAATGAGAAAAAGAACAATGCCGAACAGTTGCAGATGACCTGAGAGGCCAGGGATTCCTGGCATGTTAAAGAGAGTAGTTATATACATATAGTTATGATTTACTTGACCCCTACTACCAGCTGAGATGTAGTCATGACTTGCATTTTTTGGCATGGTTAATTATGATTTGCATTATTTATCGAGATGGCTTTGACTCATTCCTATGCCACTTCAAACTATATCCACTTGGCAAATCTGCTACTTAAAAACAAGGGTAGGGTTCTAAGTAGTCTTGATTCTAGTTCGAGGACTAAGTGTGAAAAACATATAGGGGTTACAGCTAAGTGATTGATGGAATAGTTTGAGTGTGAGAAAATAGTTGTTTGTGTAGTTTATGTGCATGCTTGTGTCGTTGTGTGAGTAGCCCACCATAGGGAGCATAAAGATATACCTCTTTGCCGAAGGACCATGGCTCATGGTCATTGCTTCCGGTTATTGTATGGCCATGTGAAAATGGAAACAATGCACCCATACCCATCCATCTTCCAAAAAGTTTTGGAGTGGCATTTCCAGCGAAACCACCAATATCAGGACCTGAGAACGGTTGACCACTGAGACCCTGAATGGATAACCATGTCATTAGGTTCTTACAAGCTTATATTTAAGTTCTCATATCACACTCATTAATAACAATAATTTTATCACTACAATATGATTCAACTTTATATGTAAAGTATACAATGAAGCTAGGGTATGCATAAAACTTCAAAGAATGAGAATTGAGAATAATATAATTGTACTGGAGCAAATTATTGGAGGAACCAAAATTTGTGAACAATACAGAAGGGAATGGTTTTCAGTACTATAACAGACTATGTGTCACTTTCGTGTCACAACATTAGACACATAATTTTAGGATACTTGTGATAAGCATATGTTTTACTTTATCAGGGTATGGAGAATCCCCCTGAGATGAATTGGCTAGTGGGGGTGGAGGATGTCACACAGCCAACCAGGGTTTGATTCTCACCTTGTACCTATTAAAATGCTTGGGTGGATGTCTCTAGTTGAGGTACTTATTTATCAGGGTATGGATTATTGAAGTGAGTTGGAGCTTATTGTCAAAAACAAAAATGCTTAGGCCCTCGGAATGCTTTAAGGTGGAACTTTTGGATACATGGAACAAATATTTCGCCTACCAATTGTAGAATCATTGACAGACTCATGTGTAAATGCTCCCAAGTTGACATGTTATCACCCGTCCATG
Organism: Miscanthus lutarioriparius; assembly: GCA_904845875.1. Lineage (NCBI taxonomy): Eukaryota > Viridiplantae > Streptophyta > Magnoliopsida > Poales > Poaceae > Miscanthus > Miscanthus lutarioriparius. The sequence continues at coordinate 77,091,428 of CAJGYO010000004.1, forward strand.
TTGCGGCATACCGCTGGTTTCCTATAAAACCAGCTCGTGTAAGAACAAATGGTCGTTTAGAAGCATTGGCCAACACCATTCCTTCGTAAGTAGATCTTGCCATTAGCATTCCATAGACCTAAAAAATTAAAAAGCACAAAAGCATTAAATGTACATGACATAGAAAATTATGTGAAAATATTGCATTGACAATGGCAGCTAATCCTCGGCAGAGGAACAACATATACATTGTGATAGTATGGATGGTTCTGGGTGCCACCGATATCAGCATCTCCCCTATGGATATTGCTTTCAGGCATTGTCTTGGTAGTAGTCTGCAAATTAAATTCATATTATCACTTTCAGTTGCTAAGGAAACAAACCAAACAAGACATAAGATGAACGGTACAGATAATGAAAATCATTTACATCGGCAACAGCAGGCTCGTTCATGTCATTCCATATTCCGTCAACACCATTGGAGATGAAGTCCCTTACCAAACTAGCCCACCAGGCACGTGCTCTTTTTGAGGTAAAATCAGGTAAAACACAATCACCAGGCCATACTTTCCCTGAGTTTAGAACATAAACAGTACAAGAAGGTATCCTACTAAGTTCAAGAAAAAAAAAATGAAGGAAAAGCATTTAAGGTTTGCAAAACATACCAATAAATGGGTTGCCATCTGCCTTTTGAACCCAAACATCCATTTCTGAACCACTTTCGCACACAAAGTAACCCTCCTCATTCTTGATTCCTGGGTCAAGCATCCAGATTGCTTTGCATCCGATGGAATGGAGATCATCAACCATTGATTTTGGACTGTAGAAGCGGTTCTGCAGTATATATATCAGATAGCATTAGCAAAATGCTCAAACAGGACCTAACGGGACCAATTACAATGCAACTACACTTTTGTACATAATGATAGGAGCAAAAATTCAAAATCTTGAAGAAATATAATTTTGTAACCATGTACTCCCTCAGTCCCAAAAAAATTGTCGCTACATGGTTCGTGTTGGTCAAACTTTTGACTAGATTTATAGAAAATATTAGCGACATTTATATCTCTAAGTTTATTATAAAAATATATTAAACGATTCATCTAATGATACCAATTATACACCATAAATATTAATAATGTCTTATATATATTTGGTTAAAGTAGAAAGTGCTTGACTTCTTGGGAAGCGAGAATGACACTCTTTGTGGGACGAATGGGGTAGAGGATAAATGATCGTAGATGTTCAAACAAAGAATCTTTGATAGAACAAGTACTTACGCTATCAAACGTGAAGCACTTAAAACTGTCACACCCGATTTTAAGGATAAAATGGGATACAAAATCTTATGTGCGCCCAGAGATCAGTCACATACATAAACCGACAAATTATAAATATTATCATCACAAGTGTTTATTACATCATGAATAATAAGACAGAGTCTTCACGTAAATATAGCGGAAGTATAAAGAAAATCTTTCACGGAAGCTCCATATCATAGGAACATCAACTGGTTGACCACAAGTCTAGTAATCCTCAGAAAAGTCGTCATTACCATAGCCATCTGTTACCCATCCGGGATTTTTATCCAAATAATGAAAATAAACAAGCATAAGTATGTGTCGTACTCAACAAGTGTAACATCAGGTTCATGAGGCTCAAAAGGCTTGACACAGGTTTAACAACATTCAGCTTTTAGTTGTCACAATTTTAGCATAGAAGTAACAACAAGTTATTTGAATCCCAAAGTAAACACATGATCAATGTAAACAAGAATAATGAATAGCATAAACGGTTAATTCTTAGTGATAATCTATTCCATAAGGGTCCAAGGCCGCTCATGACCGTGAGCAACACTTTCACTATGAGTCGTGATACCCATATGCCTGAGTTAATTACTCCCAAAATACTTCCAAGGTGAGCAGACAGGGGTCACTATAAAGCCTTTCAAAGGTTCGTCTAACAAGTTAAGGCCGCTAGGTTTCTGTGCGCTATGAATGTAGGGCTCCTCTTCCGACAGGCATAATGACACGTAGCCTATACATTGACGGACAGATGCTGCACTATATTCAACCCGAAACACACCCCTCTTGCACCATAAAGGTAACCTCTAACAAGATAGAAAAGGTCCTTGTACTGAGCCAAAGCCAGAGCCATGTAGTCCTCACAGCTGTACTGTAAGTCCCGGATGTTTGCTTACAGATAAGTCCTTAGGGAGAGGAAACTAGAGCATTTAGAAAGTAGCTAAACACTCCAGCCCCCTGTTTCCAAGTTGCTAAAAAGTCATGTTTTAATGTTTATTACGTATACCATTAGTCAAGTTACAAGATCATGGTTTAATTGTGCATTAGCGAAGCTACCCAATACATATCTCATAGGAGACAAGGTATAAGTTTAATTCTAGGGAATCCCTATCAAGGTGTCACATGCAACATGAATTAAATGTATTAAAGTTGATAGAAAACAAGGATAATCCCATGCTATGTTGCCTTGAACAAAGTGCTCCTGCTGATCCTGCTCGTCAAAGTAGTACTCTAGTTTACCCACGAATTGCTCATCGTCTATACTCGATAATCACAGCAACATACAAGCATCCAGAAGCAATCATGCATAGCAAACAAAAGCTATAGATTAGAACAGTACACCAGTAGTATAAAATCAAGATGAAAAGTTTACAAAACGAATATACGTCTCACTACGAACACACAGACGCGAAGATCACAAAAATCAGAGCTAAAACGAAGAAGTTATGTATTAAACAATATTTCTTTTAGTAAAATAATAGATTAAATCTAATCTCAAATTTTAAAAGTTGAAAACATGCTGAATAGTATTATGAACATGTAGATTACTCAATTATGAACCTAACGCAATTTGAACAGATCAAATCGGAGTTAAAATGAAGATTTTTTGGATAAAACAAGATTAGTGGCAAAAGTGTAAATAGATGAAAACGTATTTTGAATCTAAACCGAAAGAAACTACGCTTTTAAAAGAAGAAGGCGTATTCTAGATTTGCACATTGGACTGTGGGTTATAATATAGAAAAGTGCAGGGACTCTTTAGCATAAATGCAGAGACGGCGGGTTAAGATCCAAATAATTATAAGGGCCTTTTTGCAAAACGACAGTCGAAGGGGTATGTTCTAATCTCGGCCCTTGATTTTGGATCGGACGGTTGAAAAGAAACCAGAGAGAGCAGACGGCGAGGCCGACGGCGAGCTCTGACGATGGCTCCATGGCCGGAGGCGGGCGGCGCACATGAAACATGGCCTACGGACCATGAAACAACAAACCAAGGGCACCGGGAGAGAGAGAGAGAGAGAGAGAGAGATGACGGTGAGCTCGGCTAGGTAACTTACCAAGGCGCGGAGCGGATGGAAGCGGCGCGCGGCTTCGGTGGATTAAGCTCGGCAACGGCGGCTAGGGCTAGCGTGGCTCAGCGCAATGCGACGGCAGTGGCTGGCGTTTTAGGGTCAGGTGAGGGCGGCGTAATGTAGGAATGCTATTTATGGGACAGGGAGCCTTGGTGCGCACGACGAAGAAGGAGGCATTACGGTCATGGACTCTGGGGCGACACGGAGTTGGGCGGCGGTGGCAGTGTCTATGCTAGACACGCACGGGAGGAAGGAGATGACACAGCTGACATGTGGGACCGGATCGTTAGCCTCACAGGGCATGTGAGAGGAACGGCGCGTGCGCACTACTACTGGGCCGCCTACTAGGCCGCTGCGGAGAAGCAGAGGCCCCGTGGACGAAGCTGAGCCGGCGGGAGTTAGACCAACAAGCCAAAAGCAAGGGAGGGAGAAAAATCCTTTCTCTTTTTCTTTTCTAATTTTCCAAACCAATTTTGAAATACAAATTCAAATCAATTTGAAGTTTGATTTCAAACCACATAATTCAAAAATAATATGCAGCAACATGAATGCATAGACATGTATGTAAACCTATATTTGATTTTAATTTTAACAAAGTTATTATTTTCCTAAATTTAAATGCTCACAAAATGCATAATTAAATCATTTTCTCCTATTTTAAAATCATGCAAATTTTAGGGTGTTACAATTCTACCCCCCTTAAAATGAATCTCATCCTCGAAATTTGGACGATGCTTACTCAAAAAGCTGCGGGTATGTTTTTCTTAGATCCTTTTCTCTTTCCCAAGTAGCCTCATCTTCTGTATACCGATTCCATTGAACCTTACACATCTTTATAACCCGACTCCTTGTAACCATTTCTGCTGTCTCCAAAATCCTTACTGGAAATTCCTCATAGGTGAGATCTTCCTTAACTGTAAGCTCCTCTAATGGTATCTGCTCCTCTGGTATACGCAAACACTTCTTTAATTGAGACATATGGAACACATCATGTACACCTGACAAGCTCTCTGGCAATTCTAACTAATAAACTATTTCTCCACGTCTCTCCAAAATCTTGAAAGGTCCAATATACCTCGGTGCTAACTTTCCTTTCATGTTAAACCTTCCCACACTTCTCATTGGTGACACCTTCAGGTAAACATAATCCCCTATTTTGAAAATCAATTCTCTTCTCCGAGTGTCAGCATAAGTCTTCTATCTAGATTGTGCCACCCTCAAGTTATCCCTAATCATCCTTACTTGCTCTTCTACGTCTCTTGAAACATCTGGTCCAAACACTTGAGTTTCTCCCATTTGATTCCAAAACAACGGGGTTCTACACTTACGTCCATACAAAGCTTCGAAAGGTGCCATCTTGAGACTCTTCTGATAACTGTTGTTATATGAAAACTCTGCATAAGGCATGCTCTTGTCCTAACTTGTACCATACTACAATGCACAAGATCTCAACATGTCCTCTAATATCTGATTAATCCTCTTAGTTTGCCCATCAGTCTGAGGATGATATGCTGTATTAAAATTCAACTTTGTTCCCAACGAGCTATGTACTTGCTGCCAAAAATGAGACGTAAATTGAGTACCTCGATCAGACACAATTTTCTTGGGAACTCCATGTAGACACACTATCCTCTCCATATATAATTGGGCCAACTTAGGTCCTTTATAATGAGCCTTGACCGGTATAAAGTGAGTAACTTTAGTTAACCAATCCACTATCACCCATATTGAATCATAACCTCTCTGTGTGCGTGGTAACCCAACAATAAAATCCATTCCAACTTCCTCCCACTTCCACTCAGATATCTTCATTGGTTGTAATAATCTTGCAGGTCGTTGATGTTCAGCTTTGACTCTCTAACATGTATCACATAAAGCAACACATTCAGCCACATCCCTCTTATGTCCATACCACCAATACTCCTTCAGATCCAAATACATCTTAGTCCTCCCAGGATGTATAGAGTAAGTAGACTCATGTGCCTCACGTAGAATTGCATCCCATATAGCCTTATTCTTAGGCACATATAGTTTTTTCCCAAACCACATATTTCCATTATCATCCATACTGAACCCTGGTGCCTTACCAATCACCTTGTTCTCCGCGATTTCCTTTAACCTCTTATCTTGTAACTGACCCTTGCATATTTCTTGCTCCAGTGTGGGTTCTATCACCAACTCCACTGCATTAGTGACAAAGCCCAAGTTCAGTTGCTCAAATTCAGCACACAACTCACTTGACATAGGTGCTACTTGCACCTTATTGGCATAACTCTTCCTGCTAAGAGCATCGGCAACAACATTTGTCTTTCCAGGATGATAGTGTACCTCTAGATCATAATCTTTAATCAACTCCAACCATTGATGTTGTCTTATATTCAGATCTGTCTGAGTGAAAATATACTTTAGACTCTTGTGATCAATATAGATGTCACTCTTATGACCGATAAGATAGTGCCTCCATATTTTTAGAGTATGAACCAATGCTGCTAACTCCAAATCATGAGTCGGATAGTTTAGCTCATGCTTTCTCAACTGTCGGGATGCATAGGCCACTACTCTGCCTTCTTGCATAAGAACACATCCGAGACCTTGACGAGATGCATCACAATAGATAGAAAAATTCTTGCTCAAATCTGGCAAAACTAACACTGGGGCTGTAGTCAATCTTTTCTTCAATTCCTCAAAGTTAGCCTGGCACTTCTCGGACCACACAAACTTAGCATTTTTCTCCAACAGAGCTGTCATAGGCTTGGCAAGTTTAGAAAACACCTCTATGAACCTCCTATAGTATCCAGCCAATCCCAAGAAACTACGAATCTCTCCCACATCGATTGGTGGTTTCCAATTCAACACATCTCTCACATTGCTTGGATCTACTGTTATTCTACCATTAGAGACAACATGGCCTAGGAAAGAAACTTCCTTCAACCAAAACTCACACTTGCTTTGTTTAGTATACAACTTGTGTTCCCTGAGCTTTTGCAAGACCAACCTTAGATGTTCAGTGTGCTCTTCTTCCGTTTTGGAGAATACCAATATATCATCGATAAATACCACCACAAACTTATCCAAAAACTCCATGAACACCTTATTCATCAAGTACATAAAGTATGCAGGCGCATTGGTCAAACCAAAGGACATAACGGTGTACTCATACAAACCATACCTCATTGTAAAAGCTGTCTTGGGTATGTCAGTTGCACGAATCTTCAACTGATGATAACCAAAACGGAGATCAATGTTAGAGAAAACACAAGCACCTCTCAACTGATCAAACAAGTCATCAATTCTAGGTAGCGGGTACTTGTTCTTGATAGTAACCTCATTTAGTGACCAATAATCAACACACATCCTCTGGGTACCATCCTTCTTATCGACAAATATAACCAGTGCTCCCCAAGGTGACAAACTAGGATGAATAAAACCTTTCTCCTGTAACTCCTTTATTTGTTTCTTAAGTTCCTCTAGTTCATTAATCCCCATTCTATATGAACTCTTAGCTATAGGTGTAGTTTCAGGTAATAATTCAATAATAAACTCAATGTCACGGTCAGGTGACATACCTGGCAAGTCATCGGGGAACACATCCGAAAACTCATCCACTACTAGGTCCTCCTTGTTGACGCAATCCTCAAGCTGATTCACTGTGGCTGTCGGTTGTGCTTGTACTACTACATCGACACTGATTCTATCCCCATTCGGTGCGGTCACATCAACTACCTTCTCTTGACACTGAATGACTACCCAGTTTTGCTTCATCTTGTCCATACCCAGAATCACATCAATGCTAGATGTTCTCAACATAATAGGGCTCACTTTGAACTCTACCCCCTTAAAGATAGACTAGTCGGAAGACAACGATAAGAAGCTTGCATACTACCTCCTGGTGAGTTTACTAGTATAGGATCTTTCATGGCACATAAGGGTATGCTATGCATTCTAACAAATGCTTGTGATATGAAAGAATGTGAAGCTCCAGAATAAAAAAGAACAGTGGCAGGAGTGGAATTGATATTGAACGTACCGAGCATGACTTCTAGTTCCGCAAGCGCCATCTCTGTAGACACATGATTCACCTTCCCATAATGCAGTGGCTTTTGGTTGCTATTCTGCCTCTGGGGGGTTTGCTGGTTGGGCTTCTCCGGGCAGTTATATGACAGATGACCCTCTTTTCCACAGTGGAAACACTTATTGGGAGTGCTAGGGGCACTAATCTTCATGGGAGTATTGTTAGGCGTTCCCAGTCATGGTGTCTGCTGGCCACTCTACTGCTGGGGACATTGATTACCATTCTGCTGCTAATACGGTGGACGTTGCTGGTTCGGGTTGCGCCGAGGGTACTGACCACGATTCCACTGATTGGGTGGTCCCTGGTACCTCTGTTGGAAGCCTTGCTGAGGGTTGGTGCACGGACAAGTATTGCTTCCAGAGGCCTATCCCAGAAGCCTCCTCTTCTTAGCCTCCATCTCTTTACGCTTATTGTTAATAACAATGGCATGATTCACCAGTGTCTGGAAATTGGGGTATGTATTGGACATAAGCTAGAGTTACAGACCATCATACAAACCCTTGAGAAAGCGGCGTTGCTTATCAGCATCATCAGCCACCTCATTCAGAGCATAACGTGACAACTGAGCAAATTTGTCAAGATACTCAGCTACAGTCATGGATCCTTGTTTCAAAGCTCTGAATTCCTCCTACTTGAGCTCTATCAATCCTTCAGGTATGTGGTAGGATTTGAAATCCTCTCTAAATTCCTGTTAGGTGATAGGAGGAGCATTAGTGGGACGTCCATACTCGAATGCCTACCACCAGTCTTGAGCTTCTCCCTGAAGTTGTCCTAACGCGTACAACACCTTCTGCTGGTCGTCGCACTATGCTATGTTGAGTTGCTTTTCCACTGCATGAAGCCAATCATCTGCTTCTAGTGGATCAGTGGCATGAGAAAACATCAGGGGGTGGCCCTTCAATAATTCACGCTTGTCACGCGGTGCTCCACCAATTGGTTGATTCTGTTGATTCTGCACCAGAGCTTGCATAAGCTGTGTCTACACTGCCAAAAGCTGCTCAATAGTAGGTGGCAGTGGTGGTGGTGGATGTGGGGGAACACCTCCATGACCTCTTCCTCTTCTAGACATCTGACATCCAACACAAATATTCAAAATTTAGAGATTTCCAAATTATAGACACTTATAGAGATATAGAGTTCATTCTGAAGATTTTCTGGCCGAGTTCCAACAGTCATATCTTGAGGTCTAGATATCCAAAAGAGGCATGCTTTACATGCTTGGAAATCTTAAGAAATTATATACAAATTTTATTCAGAACACATGCTCAGATTCTGTCGTTAGATTACTCAAAAATAGGATACAACCGAATCTATCCCAGATTCCAGACTCCACAGAAACTTCAACTTGGAACAGCTATATCTTGCAAACCAGATCAGGTATAGGGGTGATTCTAGAGGCATTAGAAATATACTTAAGTATAGTTGCTTCCATAAAAATTTCATAATTTTTGGCCAAGTAGATTTAGATTGGCATTGAGATAAGGGCAGAGTGCTCCGAAAAACAGATCCGACAGAACAAGATGTACCAAACCCAACTATTTATTTATTGACTCAAACCTTAATATTCTTAACTATGGAACTTGTGAACATGCCCATAAAGTTCCAGCACTCACTACAAAAAATCCAACTCACACATAAACATAATAATAAATCAACTAGGCCCACGAGAGTTCACACCGCACTACCAGACTCGACTTGACTCAACTTGACTCGTGTTACTAACGTCTTATTACATAGGAAGGAACTCTAACACCTATGGGCAAAATTCATGGGGAAGCTCCTCATAGATCCTTGGCAGGTTGAGGCACACCCTTTGCTCGTCTATCACTTGTTGGTATCTCTTAAGGGTCACCTCCTATGCCTTCAACTGATCTTCCAGCCGTCGATTCTTGTCTACTAATTCATAGGCATAGTGCACCATCACTTGAGTAGTGGGATCAATGACTTCAGGGTCCATTATTGCCCATGCCAAGTCAGGGTGTTGGCGAGGGAGGAAATGATATTGATCTTCGTTCATATCATCAAAGCAACGACCACAAAGACCCATGCAGGCTACAGCGGCTGCATCTTCTATGCTATCTTCTATGATGGCACAGTGAGCGTGATGCACAAAGTTTGAGTCCAGCTGGTGTGCTTCCTTCTCTCCATCTCGGATGGAGATGCACACCCTGGTCTTCCAATAAGTGTCCTCCAGAGGGTGCGTATGCTCGTTGCAGACGTACACCACGGCTGCGTCCCAATCAGCGTAGTAGGTCTAAAGAATCCCCATAAGTCGGTGGTGCGAGATAGAGGATTCACACCCTGGCTTGTACCAGATCTTTGTAGTTCATCCCATGGCAGGGGTAGACTGATCTTCTTGAACGGTGTCCTCCTCCTCATCATCAGACAATACAACGACCTCCACTTCTTTGGATTTTTCTTCTTTGGGCGCTTCCTGAAATGGCTCAGGCATAGGTGCAGGTGCTGGAGAGTCAACTTGTTGCTCCTAGGGTTTCTCCTCCTCACGTGGCTCCATGGACTCATACAAGCCACGAGGCGGGTAGTAGCCTCCGGTGCTGATACGAGCGGTCTTATTAGCATGAGGCATCTACAGAATTAGATTTAGTCAGATTAGAAGCAATAATTTTCATAACAGAGTGAGGCAAAAGAAGCATAAAATTTAGCAAATAACAATGGTGAGATGGGAAGCTTGAAATAAGTGAAGCAAAAGAAGCTAAGATGACCATTGCTAACTAGACTTACGTCCTACAGTCAACACGGCTTTGATACCAATCTGTCACACCCGATTTTAAGGATAAAATGGGATGCAAAATCTTATGTGCGCCCAGAGATCAGTCACACACATAAGCCAACAAATTATAAATAGTATCATCACAAGTGCTTATTACATCACGAATAATAAGATAGAGTCTTCACATAAATGTAGCGGAAGTATAAAGAAAATCTCTCGTGGAAGCTCTATATCACAGGGATGTTAACTGGTTGACCACAAGTCTAGTAATCCTCAGGAAAGTTGTCATTACCATAGCCATCTGTTACCAATCCAGGATTTTTATCCAAATAATGAAAATAAACAAGCGTAAGTACATGTCGTACTCAACAAGTGTAACATGGGGTTCATGAGGCTCAAAAGGCTTGACACAGGTTTAACAACATTCAGCTTTTAGTTGTCATAATTTTAGCATAGAAGTAGCAACAAGTTGTTTGAATCCCAAAGTAAACACATGATCAATGTAAACAAGAATAATGAATAGCATAGACGGTTAATCCTTAGTGATCATCTATTCCATAAGGGTCCAAGGCCACTCTTGACCATGAGCACGACCGATATACCAGTTTTACAGTCTACAAAGGTTATACACTTTCACTATGAGTCGTGATACCCATATGCCTGGGTTAATTATTCCCAAAACACTTCCAAGGTGAGTAGGTAGGGGTCACTATGAAGCCTTTCAAAGGTTCGTCTAACAAATCAGGGCCACTAGGTTTCTGTGCCCTGCGAATGTAGGGCTCCCCTTCCGACAGGCACAATGACATGCAACCTATACACTGATGTATAGATGTCGCATTATATTCAACTCAAAACACACCCCTCTTGCGCCATAAAGGTAACATCTAACAAGCTAGAAAAGGTCCTTGTACTGAGCCAAAGCCAGAGCCATGTAGCCCTCACAGCTATACTGTAAGTCACGGATGTTCGGTTACAGATAAGTCTTTAGGGATACGAATCTAGAGCATTTAGAAAGTAGCTAAACACTCCAGCCCCCTGTTTCCAAGTTGCTAAAAAGTCATGTTTTAATGTTTATTACGTACACCATTAGTCAAGTTACAAGATCATGGTTTAATTGAGCACTAGCAAAGCTACCCAATGCATATCCCATAGGAGACAAGATATAAGTTCAATTCTAGGGAATCCCTATCAAGGTGTCACATGCAATATGAATTAAATGTATTAAAGTTGATAGGAAACAAGGATAATCTCATGCTATCTTGCCTTGAACAAAGTGCTCCTACTGACCCAACTCATCAAAGTAGTACTCTTGTTCACCCACGAATTGCTCACCGTCTATACTCCATAATCACAGCAACATATAAGCATCCAGAAGCAATCATGCATAGCATACAAAAGCTATAGATTAGAACAGTACACCAACAGTATAAAATCAAGATGAAAAGTTTTCAAAATGAATCTATGTCTCACTACGAACACACAGACACGAAGATCATAAAAATCGGAGCTAAAACGAAAAAGTTATGTATTAAACAAGATTTCCTTTAGTAAAATAATAGATTAAATCTAACATCGAATTTTAAAAGTTGAAAACATGCTTAATAGTATTATGAACATGCAGATTACTCAATTACAAACCTAACACAATTTGAACGGATCAAATCAGAGTTAAAACAAAGATTTTATGGCTAAAACAAGATTAGTGGCAAACTGTAAATAGATGAAAACGTATTTTGGATCTAAATTGAAAGAAACTACGCTTTTAAAAGAAGAAGGCGTATTCTGGATTTGCACATTGGACTGCGGGTTATAATATAGAAGTGCATGGACTCTTTAGCATAAATGCAGGGACGGCAGGTTCAGATCCAAATAATTATAAGGGCCTTTTTGCAAAATGACAGGCGAAAGGGTATGTTCTAATCTCAACCCTTGATTTTGGATCGGACGGTTGGAAATAAACCAGAGAGAGTGGATGGCAAGGCCGGCGGTGAGCTCTGACGGTGGCTCCATGGCCGTAGGCGGGCGGCGCACATGAAACATGGCCTGCGGACCATGAAACAACAAACGAAGGGCACCGAGAGAGAGAGAGAGAGAGAGAGAGAGAGAGAGAGAGAGAGAGAGAGAGAGAGAGAGAGGAGATGACGGCGAGCTCGGCTAGGTAACTTACCAAGGCGCAGAGCGGATGGAAGCGAAGCGCGACTTTAGCGGATTGAGCTCGGCGGCGGCGGCTAGGGCTAGCGTGGTTCGGCGCAATGCGAGGGCAGCGGTTGGCGTTTTAGGGTCAGATGAGGGCGGCGCAACGCAGGGACGCTATTTATGGGGTGGGAGCCTTGGCGCGCACGACGAAGAAGGAGGCGTGGCAGTCGCGGACTCCAAGGCATCGTGGAGTCGGGCGGCGGTGGTAGTGTCCGTGTCGGACACGCGCGTGAGGAAGGAAACGACGCGGCTGACATGTGGGGCCAGCTCGTCAGCGTCACAGGGCACCGGAGAGGAATGGCGCGGGCGCTCTGCTACTGGGACGCCTGCTGGGCCACTGCGGAGAAGCGGAGGCCGCGCGGGCGAAGCTAGGCTGGCGGGAGCTGGGCCAACAGGCCGAGAGCAAGGGAGGGAGAAAAATCCTTTCTCTTTTTCTTTTCTAATTTTCCAAACCAATTTTGAAATACAAATTCAAATCAATTTGAAGTTTGATTTTAAACCACACAATTCAAAAATAATATGCAGCAGCATGAATCCATAGACATGTATGTAAACCTATATTTGATTTTAATTTTAATAAAGTTATTATTTTTCTAAATTTAAATGCTCACAAAATGCATAATTAAATCATTTTCTCCTATTTTAAAATCATGCAAATTTTATGGTGTTATAAAAACCATCCATGTAGTCAATATCCATCCAGATAACATCACAAGGAATGCCTTTCTCTCTAAATGTTCTAACAACCTGTTAAACAATCATTATTAAGATGTATTCATGCCTTAAAATGAAGAAGAGAGAGCAGAGGTGTCAGGTGACAAAGAAAATTTATCAATAATTGAAACAGTATGACCCACAAACAATTACATGAACAGAGGTGGTGTGTGTGTGCGCGCGCGTGTGTTGTGTATTTCTTCTTAATAGAATGATACATAACTCTCCTGTGTGTTTAAGAAAAAAAAAGAGCCACAAAAAAAGATTGGTGCTATAGAAATAGAAGGTTTGCATGCTGCAATAGGCCCATGAAGTAGACTAAAGTTTTTTTTTCTAATAATGGAATCACTTTGAAGCTTACAACACCAAGTACAAAAAAATTAACAGTACTAAAAATTCTTTACTACATACAGCTTATGGAAATTAGCACCATGTATCGATCACAAGTACATGATGGCTCGTACTGGTTCTAGCTTGTTTTGTCATCAAATGTAGTATGTTTTTCTATCCAGTCAGTAATTGCTTGAAATTTTTTTCCATATTTGTATACTAACTATAATGCAAACTATTTTTCTTATCATGTTAGGACCAAATGGATACCATGATGGCTCCGCTTACACCAGAAGGGGAACAACCAAAGACTCCTACTGAAGTTGTTGCTCATGTTTTGCCATCAAGTAAATTTCTTCGAAATGTTGGACTTGAGACAACAGTCCCCAAGAGAAGCGCTACCGCTGTTGCACATGTACAAGAGTTGGAGGCTAAAGTTGCGGCAGAGAAGCAAGGTGCTGCATCACTTAGAGATCAACTTCATGGTCAACAGGATGAGTTGGAAGTGTTGAAGAAGAAGGTTGAGGAATCAGAGGAAGCAAGGGAGAAGCAGACAGAACAAATTGAAAATTTGAAGAAACAAGGAGAGGAAACCAATGCTCTTCTTCGTCGGTTGTTCACCTTGAACAAGGATTAGGTCACTCCTTACCCTTTTCCTTTTATCCTACTGATCATGATGCATGACCTTAACATGGCTTGGATATGTGGCTGTTTATTTATTTTGGTACATGGCTTGGACCTGGTAATGGTTTGCATCTGGTTGTCTATTTGGTAATGCTTTGGATATGTGGCTGCTGATTTTGCCACTTGGTTGGATCTGGTAGTGACTTGGACATGAGTTTAATGTGTTTTGGGTTGAGTTTGACATGTGAAATTGTTTGAACATGTAACTCTGAATGGATCTATGATGTAATGGATGTGAGCACTTTAAATTTGCTTGATGGTTGTCTATTGATTTTTGTCTGTAATGCTGTGATGGGTTGTATATTGTTCAATGGACTTCAATGTGTATTGTCAGCTGCAATGTGCCATGTCAAAACCTGCCACATCATATGACAACAGCATTTTACGACGATTTTTTTGTCCTACGTGGCACATGTATAGTCATCTATGGTCAACTTTTTTGCGATGTTTTCTCTACATGATAACGACGAAAATTGAACGTCGTAAATCAACGACGCATGTATGATCGTCGCAAAATTACGACGATAATATAAGTTTTGTCGCAGAACACCTTTTGCTATGGGGAATAGGCGACGAATGCATTTTCGTCGTGCATTCGTCATAAATTGTGAAATACAACATAATTTTCACTTTCTGCGACATAAATGGAACGTCGCAGGTCATACCTATTGTAGTATTTTTCATATACTTCCATTGTAACTAAATATCAGTTTGCATATTTATTTCTTAAGTCTAAGATGCCCACACTTTATTGGATCATACTTGTGGCAACAATAAACATATAAAAGAATAAACATATATATGACACCATTTTGACCTAGCTCTAGCAAGAAAATACCTTCAGCACTTTCTCAGAAGACATGTAACTATAATGACATTGATGATAGCCAAGTGACCACTTCGGAGGCATGGACACAGTTCCTACATTGGAAAATTCTCCCATCTTAATTGACAAGGTAGCAAATAGAAAGTGATGTAACATAAAACTTTTGAATGTGTGTGTTCAACTGTGGCCTCTCACATAGTGAAAAGCACAGTGATGCATCTTAGGTAGTACCTCTTTTCCAAAATGCAGGCCGCATCCACATTTCAAAACAATGTGTTTCAAAAATCTAACTTTCTAATCATTAACTAATATAGTCTCGCAATATATGAAGGTTATTTGATTCAAAATGGCGCCACTATATTAGTTAAAAGTTATTTCCTATGATTATGAGTTTGTTGTTACTTCCTCCGGTTCCAAAAATAGGTCATTTTAGGATTCTATCCAATCAAACTTTTTTTTAACTTGGATCATTAATATATGAAAAGTTACATAGAACTACAACAAACGGTTGATGTCAATATATTAATCATAGAATTTTTTTTACCACAACATATATTTGCACAATTTAAAATGGTATATTTAACAATAGTTTCAATAGATACATCATTAATTATATTAAAAACTAATACCAGTAGTCAATATAAAAATAGCTTTTAAATAGTTTCATCATATGTATATTCCTAGCTGATATGTATAATTTGTTCGATATTGCATGATTTATTTGAATACAAATCTAGATTCTGATATATAAAAGTTGAGAAATGCTAGATTCGGGTACATAGCATCCCTACCAAAAATGGATGCTAATACGAGTATCCATGTTCAGGTTTGTTGTTCTAGGCCACGGCCTTCGAACACTGGTTGCCACTCAGGCGAAATCAGGCACGAGAAGTGGATAAAATAAGACTTGAGCGAAACAAGATGAACGATTTTATTGAACTTGTTTCTCCCTCCTTTACATCCCCTCAACGGGAGCTATTTATACACGCCAGTAGGCTTCTCATATGATGTAAATGCCCTCTCAACTACTATAAATTTGGGGAATATTCCCTGCAGCTTTGGGCTTGTTCGCCATTTAGAGCACCTGCCTCCCCCGGATAATGCCGGCCCGAAAAGGTCCAACCAGCCCCGCCTTATGTCGCCTGTCCTTTGGCGAAACCTGCAGAAACTATCAACAAAATCGTTAGGAGCTATTCGCCTGGGCGAACAGCCGAAACTGACTGCGCGCCCTCCTTTGGTGAAATATGTAGAAACGATCGAACAAACTGTTAACAGCTATTTGCCAGAGCAAATAACCCAGACCATCAGCGGTCCTGCCTCTAGGGCGAAAGGAAAAGAACCAGGTACGACCTGGTCCTGACCGCAGAGTTCCTCCTTTCACCATGGTGAAAAGGGAATCCTAAGAATGGGACGACAAGCGGCGCCTTTACTTCGCTGAGGCAAGAACGGGGGCTCGGCTCATCCTTCTCTTCACACACGGCCAGCCTTCTCGTCTCTTATTATAGCCAAATGTTGAGTGCGTCGGAGTCCAACTCCTGTTATTTCGCTCTTGCGAGGAACCAGGATGGCGATTGAGCCACACAGGGTGCCCATAGGTGGGGCACGCCCCCAACATCAGCCCCTCGGAAATGCACGAGGAGGCTCTCAGTCCGAGCGCGTTTGCCTTGCGAATTTATTGGACTGTCTTGCAGTGGGGCTCGTATGCCGTCCCCCTAGGAGCACTGCCTTGTATTTGGCTATATTGTTGGTTGTGAGGAATTCGAGCCTTGCTGCATAGCGAAGTTTTGGGCCTTTTGGAGGCGTTAATATCGCTGTTATTCCTGCACCATTCATTCCCCATGCTCCGTCGCAATGCACAGTCCAAATTGGTTCTTCAAATTGTATTGTTGTGTCATAAGCTACTGGGTCCAGTCTGCGATAAAATCTGCGAATGCTTGAGACTTGATAGCGGATCTGTGCTCAAAGTCCACTACGAATTTGTTTAACTCGGTGGCCCATTTTCTGATTTTGTCGATGGCTTCGCTATTGCGAAATAGTGTTCCAGCGGTTGTGCTGAAAGGACTTTGATGCGATGAGCTTGGAAATAATGTTTCAGCTTTCTTGATGCCATGACCACGGTGTATGCTATTTTTTCTAGCTCAGAATAGTTGAGCTTTGGTCCTGACAAGGCCTCTGATACAAAATATACCGGGAATTGCTTTATCTTGTTTTCGTGTTCCTTTTCTTCTACCAGCACTGCATTGACGGTTGTTGGCAATGCTGCTAGATATAACAACAATGTTGTAGATGGCGATGGTTTGGACAAAGTTGTCAACTTGGTTAAGTAAGTTTTGAGTTCGTCAAAAGCTTGTTGCTGCTCATGCCCCCATTCGAAATAATTTGAGCTTCGGAGAGTTCTAAAAATGGTAGGCCTTTTTTGGCTGATCTCGAGATGAATCTGTTCAACGCTGCTAGTCTTCCCGTAAGCTTCTGTACCTGCTTCTTGCTTGCTGGCGATTTCATGTTTACTATTGCTGCTATCTTTTTAGGGTTTGCTTCGATGCCTCTTGTCGATACGAGACAACCGAGCAATTTGCCTTTCTTAATGTCGAATATGCATTTATCTGTGTTCAACCTGAGGCTGGCCTTTTGTAGGTTCTCGAATGTTTGCTGAAGGTCCTGAATATGGGTCTCCTTCCTATCGCTCTTGACCACGATGTCGTCGACATATGCAGCGAGATTTTTCCTTTCTATTTGTCAAAAAGGTAGGGCCTATGTTTCGTAGTCCCTCAGACATTCACCGGAATAATAAGTTCCTCCTGGGTGATGAAACTCGTTTTGTCTTCGTCATCTGGGTTCAACCAGATTTGGTGATACCCGGAGAAGCAATCTAATAGACTCTTCACTTCACACCCAGCTGCGATATCCACTAACTTGTCAATTCTTGGGAGCGGATATGGGTCATTTGGGAAACACTTGTTCAGATCGGTGAAATCAACGCACATTCGTTATTTCTCGTTTTTCTTTCTGACCATTACAATGTTGGCCAACCATTTCAGGTACTGAACAGGCCTGATGACGCCAGCGTCGAGTAACCCCTGCACTTCTGCTTTCGCTGCTTCCGCTCTCTCTGTGGACATCTTCCTCAACTTTTGCTTCCTGGGTTTCGCCCCTTTTGCTACATTCAAGTTGTGCTGCGCGAGATCGTGACTGACACCTTGCAGGTCTTTTGCCGACAAGGCGAATACATCTTGGTTCTTGTGGAGAAAAGCTAACAGCCTGTCTTTTTCGTGCTCTACTAGATCAGAGCCCACATGCACGCATTTTTCTGGCACTAATTTTGACAATGGGGCTTTCTGAGTGTCTTCGGCTGCTTCGGCCCTTGGTTCAACTTTGTTTTCACTGTCTACTTCTTCGCTAGGCGGTTTCTTGGAAACTTCATTTACAAGGTTGTAACCTAGGATCGGTTTGCCTTCTATTCGCCTAGATGCACTTGATCTCCATGTACTACGATGATGCCGAAAGGGGAAGGCATATTCATGCACAAATAGCTTTGCTTTATCACGATTTTGAATCTGCTGAGAACTCCCCTCCCGAAGATTGCGGTGAATGGATAATCCATGTTGACTATGTCGAAAGTTATGGTTTCTGTGAGGACCTTCTCGCCTTCTGCGAAGGAGACCAGGATTGCCTTTTTCCCCAAGGTGTCTATCTTTTTCCCGCCAAAACCGAACAATGAGTTCCCGGCTAGTTCCAAAGTTCTCTTGTCAAGGTTCATCTGCTCGAAAGGCTTGATGAACAAGATGTCGGTGGAGCTTTCGTTGTCGATGAGGATGTCGTGTACAGTGAACCCGGCTATATTCGCTATTGCTACAAAGGCGTCTGTGTGTGGAAAATCCCGCACTTGAAAGTCATTTTCGTCAAAAGTAATGGGCACCATGGACCAAGCCGGCCTGTTGAGCGGTACCCTTGGTGAGACAGTGTGCACTCTTCTTTCAAATTCTCTTCTAGCTCTCTTGTTTTCATGCTCTTGGTTTGATCCGCCAGTGATTGCGAATATATGGCATTGCGATGGTAAGATATTGTTTACGGCTTGATGTTCTTGAGTATTTTCTTGCTTTGTGGGCTGAGGCTGACTTGAATGTTGCTGCTCTTGCTAAACTGGCGAGGATGCAACTATCGACTGCCCTAGGATCTGGAAAAAATGCGGGTATACTAGAAACGGCGGTTGCTGCTAGATGTACGGATGCTGGATGTATCCGTGTGAAAAGGTAGGGTGCTAGAAAGCATTGTTGTTTGTGACAAATAGTGGCTGCTGTAACCCTGATTGTTTACTGCTTCGTGACCAGTGTTGTGGAACACATGATCAGATGTTTCACTGCTTCTTGCGGCCTCGTGTTTCTCCTTAAGTTCTCTAGCCATTTTGTTATATTTGCAGTCTTTCTTGAAATGTCCTGTGTTTTTGCCACAAACGGCGCAATATGGTGTTCTCGGGGCTCGTCCCCTTCCTCTACCTTCGCGTCCGTCGTGGGGAGTTCATCCTCCTCGCTCGCCATGCAGAGATTGATCAAAACTTGTGTATTGTTGGTTAGGCGGTGGCCCTTGGAGACTTTGTTCCGCTGAGTTGTGCTTTGGCTGCTCTTGTAGATTGTTGATTACGTGGAATGGTCTCATATTTCGCTGGCTTGGGGTTGGTGGTGGCCTGGGGGGGCTTGCCTGCTTGCCTCCATGAATTCCTTGTCACTTTTCGCTTCTTCAAGCCATCATCTAATCTTGCGTATTGTCTCATTACCTCGAATAACTCCCTTATGGAGGTGGGGTAATTCCTGGCGAAGTGAGCTGCGCACTGGCCTATGTCCAACCCTTCCATGGCTGTTGCTATAACCATCTCCTCTGGCGTGTTTGGCACCTGAGCTTTGGTCTAAATGAATCTTTCCAAAAACTCAGATAGGTTTTCGTCATCTCGCTCAATGCAATTTAGCAAATCTCTCGTTGTTTTTGTTCCCGGGTGATATCCTTGGAAGGTGGACACTAGCTCCACTCTGACTTGGCCCTAGGACCTGATGGATAATGGCTTCAACGAAGTATACCAATCATGTGCGATGTCTTCGACCGCCATGATGAGTGACTTTGCGAGGATTTGAGCGTCTCCCTCGGTTGATGTTACCGCGGTCTCATAACTCGCGAGGAACTTCCTCGGGTTTGACTTTTCGTCAAAGACCGGAATGGGAGGCTTGTAGCAGCTAGCCACGGATACAATTGAAGTTCTTTCGACAAAGGTGAAGTGGGGTCATATGCACTTTTGTCTACTTCCGGGAGGTTATCATCTGGTATTACAATGTTTCCGCCAGCATGGATGGCACCTCCTGCTCCTACTCCCTGTAGTCCTTGAATTTCTCTCGCCAATCTATCCCTCTAGATTTTGGCTTCCCTAATTGCCATCTGCATCTGTTCGGCTCTGTTATGGGCAGCGGCTTGCCTGAGCAGCTGCTCCTTCTCGTTCTGGAGTCTGAGGATGTCTTGCTGGTACTGATTCAGGGTCTTTAGGTTTTTTGCTTGCTTAGTGATCTCGCCATCTTCATCTTCTTCGACCTCATCGCCATTTTGGTCGATCTCGACTTCTTCGATGTCGCCTTCTGGCGTTTGCTCTCGCCCTCCTGGCGCTACTATATTATCCATCTACGGTTGCGCACGCGGGTGGTTCCGTAGATGTTGCTGCATCATTTCATGCGGCTGCTTCCGCTATCGCCGCAACGGCTGCAGCCATGGATGGTCCTGCTTTATCCGTCATTATCTTTGTCTTCTTTGGTGGCATGATAAGCTCGAGCAACAACCACGGTGGGTGCCAATGTTGTTCTAGGCCACGACCTTCGAACACTGGTTGCCACTCAAGCGAAATCAGGCACGAGAAGTGGATAAAATAAGACTTGAGCGAAACAAGATGAACGATTTCGTTGAACTTGTTTCTCCCTCCTTTACACTCCCTTAGTGGGGGCTATTTATACACGCCCTGTAACACCTCGGGTGTTAGCCTTGCATAACTTGACTTGCATAACATAAGCATGAGCATCAAGCATTCATAAATCATCATTTACAATTGAAACATTCGATCGAAACATATGAAACATTGCTTGTTATCTCGTATTTCTTGGAACATATGCATATGATCATGTGCAAATAAATGCTAGTGTGTAATGTTGGTCACTATAACACTTTAGCTACACTTAGGTTAACAAAAGAAACATTGTTCATGAAGGCCACATTTCATGATCAAGCACTTAAGTGATATTTCATGTGTTGACCTGAATAGCTATATGAGTGACTACTACATGAAATGCTTAAATGACCTTGCAAATTGTTTAAACATGCTTAGGATATCATTAGGAACAACTTTGGTATTTAGTGCTAAGGCTAGTTTGGTCATTTAGCCCTGGTTTGTGTATGTATCATGATTTCAAAGTGACATGTTTGACTAAAGTTGAACTAGGTGTTAGAGACCTTGCATGGAGGAGTTCACTAAAGCAATGTTGTAGTGTTTGACATAAGGAACAACTTTTATTTTTGGGTCATCACATGATTCAGCTCCTAACATGTTTGAAATTGGATCACAAGAATCATCAAAATCCTGATTTCAACACTTAACGAAATTTGCTAAGTCGTGAAACCCCATCACCGACAAGCCTACTTTGAGCATGATTTTACTCGGTTTAGGTTGCGAATTAGAGTATGCTGCCTTAACAAGAGTTGGAGATGGTACATGGTTCTACAACTTCTATTCATGAAGTTTGCACGAAGGAGCCACCGTTTAGCCGGTAAATCAACGAAAAAACTACCGTCAGTGACCATCGAACGATCGACGAATCAAACGCCTGTTCTTCATGGCCGACCGAACAGAGTTTGCGCGCGCGCGTGTCCCCGGCGACGACGTGCAAGGCGTCGCCAGCCGACCGACCACGCCAGCCACGCCGCGCTGAGCACGGCCTTAACCCGCCGCCAAATGTTCGCCCGAGTTGCCCCGCGCTTCATTTCCCATTTTCTACTCCGTCTTCCTCGCCGCAGCGACAGCCGAGCTCGGCCCGCACCTCCGCCGTCGCCATAGCCGTCACCAGCTCGTCCTCGCTGCTGCTCCTTCGCCACCGTGATAGCTCCACCGTCTCCCCAGACACCCCATTGTTTCTCCCCGTGCCCGGCCGACAAAGCCCGGTAAGCCACCGCGGTAGCGTGGTAGGCTCGCCGCCGAGTTCCGCCGTGAGCCCCGTCGTCGTGGCCACGCCGCCACAAGATTCTCCTCCGCTCCGTTAGCTAGCGCGCTAGGTCCCTCGGCGTTCATAGATGCTTGTCCACGCGTTGATTTGAACCACCGTAGCCCACACCGCGCGTTCACCGTCGACCGCACCTCCACCCCCGCCATGGCGCCGCCAGTGGCCGCTAGCTCCGATGAGAAAGCCACCCAAGTAGCTCAATCGATGCGCGAAGTCGAGTAGATCATCGTGTGATGATGTCACCGCCGGCGAGTTCGCCGTTGGCGAGCTCGGCAGCCAACACACACCAGCAGCGCGCAGCGCCGCTGCCCTGCTCCATGTCACTGACGCGTGGGGTCCCCTGACCAGCGGGTCCCACCTGTCAGCGACAGAAGTAGTGTAGGCTAACTCATTTTGAATCCAGTTTTTGATTTGTTTTGTTATTTTTGTATCTTTAGTTTGGTAGCTCCTAAAATGGTGAAATAAATATGATTGTGTTGCTTAGGAAGTGTAGTATTTTGGAAAAATATGTTCTTGGTTTCAACAGTAGAAATTTCTGGAGATTTAAATAGGGATTTCAAATGTGCTTTTGAATGCATTCAAATTTGTTTATTTTATATCTAGAGTTCCTGTGCTCCAAAAATTATGAAATTTTTGTGGTGAACTAATCTTAGCATGTGTGAACTCTGGTAAAAATTTGAGGACCAGTGCATGGGTAGATTTAAAGTTAGAGATTTTTCTTTTATGACTAGTTAATCCTTGCATGAATTTTCATAAATTAAGTATGAGTCCAAAATTCATGAAATTTATTGGAGGTAATCCTAGTAACCATATGGATGCTAAGAAAAATATGAAATCTGTTGCTTGACACTTTTCAATAGGGTTTTCCATTTATGCTATTTCAAGCCTTGCTGCCTTGTCATTTTCGTATAGAATGTTCTACTTGGTAAAATGACATGAAATTTTTACAGTAGTCTCTTGATAGCATTAGTAAAGCTCTGTAAATTTTTGAGAATTTATTAAGCACATCTGATATATATTTATTATTTAACCTAGGTATCTAAATAAAATAATAAAGGCAATTTAATAAATAGTTTGGGCTTTACCATTATATCATCTTAACTGTATTTGGTATGTTTAAACTATTGGTAAGTTCTAGGTTGTCAAATTTTGAATGATTACCTGAAGTAGAAGTATTCTTACTTTATGTTGCATGTTAAGTCATTTCCGGACTGATTCTAGAGTGTGAGGATTTGCATGTTGAAACTGATGTGTACTGTAAAAATGGTTAATAACAAAGTTGTAGAAAATTTGATAAGCTTTCCAGAAAGTCCAGGATCACTGGATTTGGATTTGTAGAACTCCAGTTATGAGCGAAACAAGTAGATACTGTTTATGGCATAGTCGATGCTTTGTAGAAGTAGTTAAGTAGTAAGCGAGAAGAGATATGCACCTACTCAAACAACGTGATGCACTTGTTAACATATATGCATTCGTAATACTTATACCATACTCATGCATCTAGGATCGGAGGAAGAGATCACGTTGCTTGGAATTCAAGAAGCGAGAGAAGGAACCCGCGCAGAGGATCCGCAAGTCGTAGCTCCCGGCGGCGTGGAGCGTAACCTCAAGAGCTTCCGGAGTGCCCGACCACCGTCCCCACTTCCTTTCTGCGAGGCAAGCCCCGGAGCATTATAAGTCTCCCAATAATTTACAAATGTTTACTTACGTATTTATGATTGATGCATTAGGTTATAAGAGTTGAATGAAACCACTTGATGCATGTACATTCTTGTCCGGATATTACACCTTTAACCGGTATAGGTCCGAGGATCGAATATATATATGCTTAGCCATGCTTAGACCGGTAGAAGTCGGGTGATGTCCTGTCACCGCGAGATATAGGTGGATACCGGAGCACGGTTGGCTATATCTCGCTATCGTGGAAACGAAACCATGAGGTAAAAGTAAATTGAGACCGGACGGGAGATCGATAGGGAAGCAACAAGGCATGGAGGTCTTGGGTGTGGACTTATCCCGTCTGTGTCGATTAAGGACCGCACTCGTTGTTGACGCTTCGACAAGATTGAACGCATGCCTCTCACTTAGCTGGCCGGATAATTCGTTCCGACCGCTGAAGCCGAGTAATTCAACTCGGCCGGAATCGTTTCATAGTGCCTTCCGGAACGATCAGACTGAGCCCAAGGGCAGGTTTGGCCTGAGCATCCTGGCATCTGGTGTTCCAGATTGTGCGGCGCGGTACGAACCCGCGAAATGTGTACCTGAGTTGTACCAAAGGTGACCTAAGACTATCGTGGCTGGTAGATCTGGGTTTGTGTTAGGAATAAATTCCCACCGGTTGAAATCGATTCGAATCGCCGTCTCTCCCGGATAGTGAGAAACTTGGCTAGTCCCAACATCGTAGTAACTGTGTTATGGAACATGATGGTTCGTACGAAAATGGAATTACAATACTTGCTATGGTTACTATTGTATGCTTCTAAAGGATATACCACATGTTTGGCATAGGATACTTGCTAACCTAGAAATGAATAGTTATAATTAACTTGGTAAAGAATTAGTAACTATATCATGATTTAATTGCTTTTACGCAAAAATGTTGTCAAGTTACGTCCACTTATACAGCCTTGCATAATCCTTGGAGTCATTTTATTTCTGGTTCATGACGGGTAAGTCTAGTGAGTACCTTCTCGTACTCGTGGTTTATTTTCCCAATGTTGCGAGATGGCACTTTGTGTATCATGGTTATTGCAAGAGTTGCTTCTATCCCATTGTGGATGAGGAGTAAGCCTTGGGCGAGCTTCCTTAGTAATTCCTATCTTTGCTTTTGTGGATCGTGATCTGGCATGGCACTGTATCAAACTATGTTGGAAACTTTACCCTCGAACTTATTTGCTTCCGCTTTAATTATCAAACTTGGCTTGTAATAACTTTTATTCGTACTCTGATGATGAAAAGTATCTGTGAACTTTATGTAATATGTGGCATGTATGTTGAATCTCGTACGATCTTGGTTGTTGTAAATCGTCGTATATCGAGACCCATCGTGGTACTCGACGGACTACCGGGTTTATATGGGTTCAAGTATGATTTATGCGACCGCTTATGGATTGCCATTGTACTTGTATTCTTATAAATTGGTCGGTTCTGCGACATACCGCATCGAGCAAGATTCAACGTTAATTGTCACAAGTGTATTTAAAACAAAAGTTTTTGTTTTCCAAAACCCTTCTCTAGCAACTAATAGTTATATAGTAGGTATTTGAAATCTAAAGTGTGCCAATGATCACTTTCCTTACGCCCAAATTAAGGACTTATTAGGTGGCTATTTAAGTACTAACATGGGGGTTTTTACTTAAATCGTCCATACGGCGTGCTATTGTATGGATGCCATTCACTTGAATGGTAATGTATGGATCAAATGCCTCTCGCCAAGGTAAGATGAGCGTATGACCGCAAGATGTGAGCATGCGGTCGGGAAGAGTAGCTTTGGTACGGCTATGTATGCATGCTTGCATGTGTATATGGTACGTATTTAATTGTGGGTTTAAATTACTGTCGGGTAGATTGATACGGAAGTATATGTATGGGTATACATATATGGAAGTATTTACAATTACATTATGCATATTCATTATGGGTTTAAGGGCTGAAATGAAATTTTATGCAGTACACTAACAACGTAAACGTGTAGCTCGACTAGTTACGCTATTTATGAGAGAACGTGTATGCCATCGTGTCTCACCGCTAGAAACAAATTTTTCCTAAGTTTGTGAGGACGCATTTGAACGAGCATGCATCATGATAATTACCATTCACATAATTACATTGTTCCTCCCCTTATAAAATTCTTACTCGGTTATGTAGCTCTTATCCATTATGGCATTGTCTCACCAAGGGGTGCATGTTAATGGTGCAGATGGCACGCACAAAGCGCACCGCCGCAAGTCCACCGGAGGCGAGCTCCCCCCACCGTCGCCTTGCTCCACGTGCACTGGCCAACGCCACACGTTCCTTGGAGAGTTTGGGATGCCTACACTCTTGTGGAGAGTGCTCGATTATGTAGGCTATCCCGATGGAATGGAACCTCGCTACTTACGGGCGAATGAGCGCTTGGGGAAGGTCTCTTAATACTTTGTGGAGGCTGTTGTTCGTCCCCGAGGTGACGATTCTGAGTGGACAGCTGGTGTTATGAGTCAACTGGTAGGATGTTGAAGAAGCGACTAGCGAGGCAGCCTTTGGGATCCCGAGACATCATGGATCGTTTTCCTCGAGAGCCGGCAGCCGCTTTGGTTGGAGTCTTTCCAAGAGGTAACCCCTCCACCGACTCATGGCAGCGCAGACAAGAGGAAAATCTTTGGAGATTGGTGCAATGGAGAGGCGAACGTTGATAACCCTTCCATGAGCGCCATGTTCGCAATGATGAGAGTGTTGGATGGAGTTGAAGGTAGCCTCAGACGTGTGTCCGGTGCTCTTGGTCATGCTCATGAGGACCGACGCGTCGCCTTCAGAGGAGGCACGACGCCGAGATTGAAAGGCTCATCAAGAGATGACTCGGTTAACTCACCAACGAAATGCAGCTTGGACAAGGGAAAATGTCCTAAGAGCTTGACAGCTTTGAGCTAGGACAAAGAAGCTTGGCCAATGCGGAAGAATACAACGATAATCTGCATGAAGAGGTTCATCTTCCGAACAATCACTCCACCCTTATGTCCCACCCGGAGCCACGAAATGGATCTAGAAGGGTACGAGGAAGGAGAAGAAGAAGTGGATCCTGAAGAAGAAGTAGAACCGAGGAAGGAGATGATCTTAAGTCTGACCTCGATAGTGATCATAATGAGGATTAGATCGCTTAGCACTTAGTGGAAGGACTAATGTATCACCTTTATTTATGTAATGGACCTATAGTTTGAAATTGGCATTAGTAAGCGCACTATCATGTAATGTCAATCGCATGTTTGGATGAACATCAATGCAATTCCGCTCCTTGTTGGTGATCACGATTTAACTTTGCATGCGTTATGAGCGCGATAAGTGGTCAAATTGGGGATGCCATGTTGCGAGAATGAATTGTTATGCCTCTGTTTTTTGTTGTGAATTTGAGAATTTCTCCAGCAATTTCAGTCCGGCATGATTATGATTCATCTCAATCTCTTGACATCAACCAATAATCGCTTATTGTTGCAACTTCGCAGATGACGCGCACCCGTCTTTGGAGTAGGTAGCGATCCACGATGGCAATGGTGATGACTTACCACCACCACCGCCACCGCCCGCTTCGTGAGTTCTTTGCTCGCCTTGGGGAGCCAAAGGACAATGGAAGAAGCTTTGCGCCTTATCGCGCAAAACACCGCTCGTGGCCACCCACAGCAACCAGGGGCCGAGCCAAATCAGCATAGTACATTCAAGGAGTTTCTGGACACGAAGCCTCCAATCTTCAAGGTGGCTGAGGAACCACTGCAGGCCGATGAGTGGCTGAATACCATTGAGCAGAAATTCCGTCTGCTGAGGGTCACGAGCATCTGAAAGCGAGTATGCTTCCCATCAATTGCAAGGACCAAAGAGGAATCGGTGGACGCACTTCTGTCCGCCTCTGCCGCTAATGCGAGAGTGACCTGGGATCAATTCAAGCTGGCTTTTAGGGGACATCATATTCCCCCGGGCCTGATGCGCATGAAAGCAGCAGAATTTATGAGGCTTACTCAGGGAACAAAGTCACTCACAGAGTATATGCACGCATTCAACAACTTGTCAAGATATGCTCCCGGTTTTGTGGATACTGAAGAGAAAAAGATAGAGAGTTTCAAGCGAGGGTTGGGTACCAAACTGATGAAGACTATGGCAAATTCTCGATGTACCACGACAACGAGTTTATTAGTGATGCCTTGACCCAAGAAAACCACAACAACATGCATGCAGCTGCTAAAGGTCGTAAGAGGAGGACCTATGAGGCCGGTGCATCCCGGATCTTTCCAAATAAAAGCGCCTATCGCAGCTAGGCCACAATTCCGCCCACCGCACCCAAGTTTAGGCCTCCACCACCGAAGGCTCGTAATAACAGACCACGAAAACCGCTCCATAAAGGCGTTCACTATTGCCTTACCAAAAAGGAAATGGTAATCGTGACAACTCCACAGATTTCGTAAGTAATCAACCATGTTTCAACTGCAACCAAATGGGTCATTGGTCCAAGGAATGTCCCCACCCCAAGAGGAATGGCAACCCAAATCGTAACAATCGAGAGGGTGAATACCAGGGCACGTCGTGGACAAGTACATTATACCGTTGTGGAGGAAGTGCCCACGGAGAAGTTGTCACTACTGGTATGTTTCTTGTCAACAAGTGTCCTCGCTGTTGTTTTATTTGATTCGGGAGCTTCTCATTCATTTATGAGTCAAGCATTTGCATCTAGACATAGTCAAGAAATAATTGAAGTAAACAAAGGGGTTTTAACATAAGTTCAAATAGGGGTACCTTGTTATTACCAAAAAGATAGTCAAAATGTACTCATCGTGATACAAGGGAGGAGTACACCACGGATTTGATAATATTGCCCGGATTATCAATAAGTGTAATCTTAGGCATGAATTGGATGAAGGATCATGGTGTTCTTATTGACACTAGCACCCGCACTATTATGTTGAGAGAACCCACGGGAGGGAATGCTTTTCTAGTCCCACTCTCCCGCGATTTCAAACCCCAACATTTAGCTTTGTGCTATCCAAACCACCACCATATGTGATATCCCAATGGTTTTGTGAGTTTCCTGATGTATTTCCAGGAGGAATTACCAGTCTACCACCGGATAGAGACGTGGAATTTAAGATTGAATTAGTGCCGTCATCGCACCCATATCCGTAAGGCCATATAGAATGCCACCCAATGAGTTAGCGAACTTAAGGTTCAATTGCAAGATCTATTGGACAAAGGTCTTATCCAACCTAGCTCATCTCCGTGGGGATGTCCAAATTTGTTTGTGAAAAAGAAGGATAAGTCACTGAGAATGTGTGTAGATTACAGACCACTCAATGCGGTGACCATCAAAAACAAATATCCATTGCCCCGCATCGACATCTTGTTCGATCAGTTAGCGAAGGCAAGGGTATTCTCCAAAATTGATTTGAGATCGTGTTATCATCGATAAAGATCGAATCGGAGGATATACCTAAAACTGCTTTCTCTACTAGGTACGGCTTATACGAGTATTTGGTTATGTCTTTTGGACTAACAAATGCTCCAGCCTATTTCATGTACCTGATGAACTCGGTATTCATGCCCGAACTTGACAAGTTTGTGGTCGTGTTTATTGATGATATATTGATTTATTCAGAAAATGAGACCGATCATCAGGAGCATTTGAGGATTGTCCTATCCAGACTGAGGGAGCATAAGCTATATGCCAAGTTTAGCAAATGTGAATTTTGGATGAGCAAAGTACCTTTCTTAGGTCACATTTTATCAAGAGATGGAATCTCAGTAGACCGATCCAAAGTACAAGAGGTCATGGATTGGAAAGCCCCAACTTTGGTTCATGAAGTTCGGAGTTTTCTAGGGTTAGCGAGGATACTATCGCTCGGTTTATTCCAGATTTTTCAAAGATAGCTAAGCCTATGACCGGACTACTTCGTAAAGATGAGAAGTACAAATGGACACCGTAATGTGAAACAACTTTTCACACCCTCGTAACTTTGTTGACTACAAAGACTGTGTTAGCACAACCAAACATCGAAAAGCCTTTTGATGTATTTTGTGATGCATCAGGAATAGGTTTGGGATGTGTGCTTATGCAAGAAGGGAGAGTAATTGCATATGCCTCACGGCAATTGAGAAAACATGAAGTCAACTACCCTACACATGATTTGGAACTTGCAGCCGTTGTCCATGCACTAAAGATATGGAGACATTACTTGTTGGGCAATGTATGTCATATCTTTACTGACCACAAAAGTCTCAAGTATATCTTTACCCAGCCAGAGCTGAACATGAGACAACGAAGATGGTTAGAATTGATTAAGGACTACAATTTAGAAGTGCATTACCATCCGGGTAAAGCAAATGTAGTAGCCGATGCACTTAGTCGGAAGTCCCATTGTAACACTGTGGAAGCATTGCTGGAAGATGGATTCAACTTGTTACATCCTGCTGTACTACACAATATCACAATCAGTTGTTCACTTGAGGGCAAAATCATAGAGCTACAGCAGACAGATATGGGAATAAGTCACATCAAGAGAAAAATGCAAGAGCAAGAAACCAAACATTTTAGATTGGACGAAAGAGGTGTATTATGGTTCGAGGACCGACTAGTGGTGCCAAAGGACCGTGAGCTAAGAAATCAAATTTTAGAAGAAGCTCACTCATCCAAATTGTCTATCCATCCGGGTAGTAGTAAAATGTATCAAGATTTAAGAACCCGTTTTTGGTGGACTAAGATGAAGAAAGAGATCGCAGCCTATGTTGCTAGGTGTGATAACTGCAGTAGAGTGAAAGCCGTCCATATGAAAACCGCTGGATTACTTCAGCCACTGCCTATTCCAGGATGGAAATGGGAAGAGATCAGTATGGACTTTATTACCGGCCTTCCAACAACACCACAAGGTCACGATTCAATCTGGGTCATTGTTGATCGTCTCACCAAGTCAGCACACTTCATACCCGTGAACACGCGGTATATAGTTGGGAAATACGCTGAAATATATGTTGCCCAGATCGTGAGATTGCATGGAGTACCCAGGACTATAATCTCAGATCGAGGACCACAGTTCATAGCTCGTTTCTGGGAGCACTTACACCAGGCTTTGGGAACCAAGCTAATCAGAAGTTCAGCTTATCATCCGCAAACTTCGGGACAGACAGAGCGAGTGAACCAAATCCTAGAAGATTTACTTAGAGCTTGTGTTATATCTTCAAAAGGTTCATGGGAGAAATGGTTACCTTTAGCCGAATTCTCCTATAACAACAGTTATCAAGCGAGTATCAAAATGGCTCCATTTGAAGCCTTGTATGGCAGAAAGTGCAGGACTCCTTTGAACTGGATTGAGCCCGGTGAAAGGAGATACTTTGGTATTGATTTTGTAAATGAAGCCGAAGAGCAAGTACGTATCATCCAACACCACATGAAGGCAGCTCAATCAAGACAGAAAAAGTTATGCCGATGCGGAAGAAGAAGACCACTAACTTTTGAAGTGGGTGATTATGTATACTTGAGAGTATCACCCATGAAAGGCGTGAAAAGATTTGGGATGAAAAAGAAGCTTTCACCAAGATATGTAGGGCCATACAAAATTTTGGAACGAAAAGGAAGGTTGCATATAAGTTACAACTTCCACCGAGATGAGTGCAATCTTTGATGTGTTCCATGTTTCTCATTAAAGAAATGTCTTGAGTACCGTAAGAAGCTATTGCACCCACCAACGTGCAACTTCAATCGGATTTGACCTATGAAGAAAAACCAATTAGGGTATTAGAAGAGATGGAGAGAGTGACAAGGAGTAAGATTATCAAGTTCTATAAGGTGGTGTGGAACAATCATAGTGAACAAGATGCTACGTGGGAAAGAGAAGATTATCTACTAGAAGTTTATCCCGCCTTTTTCCAAGAATGGTAGGTCTTGCAAATCTCGAGACGAGATTTTTATAAGGGGAGGGTCTGTAACACCTCGGTGTTAGCCTTGCATAACTTGACTTGCATAACATAAGCATGAGCATCAAGCATTCATAAATCATCATTTACAATTGAAACATTCGATCGAAAACATATGAAACATTGCTTGTTATCTCGTATTTCTTGGAACATATGCATATGATCATGTGCAAATAAATGCTAGTGTGTAATGTTGGTCACTATAACACTTTAGCTACACTTAGGTTAACAAAAGAAACATTGTTCATGAAGGCCACATTTCATGATCAAGCACTTAAGTGATATTTCATGTGTTGACCTCGAATAGCTATATGAGTGACTACTACATGAAATGCTTAAATGACCTTGCAAATTGTTTAAACATGCTTAGGATATCATTAGGAACAACTTTGGTATTTAGTGCTAAGGCTAGTTTGGTCATTTAGCCCTGGTTTGTGTATGTATCATGATTTCAAAGTGACATGTTTGACTAAAGTTGAACTAGGTGTTAGAGACCTTGCATGGAGGAGTTCACTAAAGCAATGTTGTAGTGTTTGACATAAGGAACAACTTTTATTTTTGGGTCATCACATGATTCAGCTCCTAACATGTTTGAAATTGGATCACAAGAATCATCAAAATCCTGATTTCAACACTTAACGAAATTTGCTAAGTCGTGAAACCCTATCAGCCTGACAAGCCTACTTTGAGCATGATTTTACTCGGTTTAGGTTGCGAATTAGAGTATGCTGCCTTAACAAGAGTTGGAGATGGTACATGGTTCTACAACTTCTATTCAAGAAGTTTGCACGAAGGAGCCACCGTTTAGCCGGTAAATCAACGAGAAAACGCTACCGTCAGCGACCATCGAACGATCGACGAATCAAAACGCCTGTTCTTCAATGGCCGGCCGAACAGAAGTAGTTTGCGCGCCCGCGTGTCCCGGCGACGGCGGCGCAAGTCGCCAGCCACTACGACCACCGACAGCCACCACCACGCCGCTGGCACGGCCTTAACCCGCCAATATGTTCGCCGAAAGTTTGCCCAAGCTTCATTTCCCATTTTCTACTCCGTCTTCCTCGCCGCAGCGACAACAATAGAAGCTCGGCCCGCACCTCCGCCGCCGCCGCCATAGCCGTCACCAGCTCGTCCTCGCTGCTCCTTCGCCACCGTGATAGCTCCACCGTCTCCCCAAAGACCCCATTGTTTCTCCCGTGCCCTCGCCGACAAAGCCCGGTAAGCCACCGCGCGCGTGTAGGCTCGCCGGAGTTCCGCCGTGAGCCCGTCGTCGTGGCCACGCCGCCACAAGATTCTCCTCCCGCTCCCGGTAGCTAGCGCGCTAGGTCCCTCAGCATTCATAGATGCTTGTCCACGCGTTGATTTGAACCACCGTAGCCCACACCGGCGTTTCACCGTCGACCCCACACCTCCACCCCCCGCCATGGCCGCCGCCGTGGCCGCTAGCTCCGGCGAGAAAGCCACCCAAGTAGCTCAATCGATCGCGCTGAAGTCGAGTAGATCATCGTGTGATGATGTCACCGCCGGCGAGTTCGCCGCCGCATGAAGCTCTGCCAGCCCACACCAGCAGCTGCCATGCTGCCCTGCTCCGTGTCACTGACGCGTGGGGTCCCCGACCAGCGGGTCCCACATCGGCAACAAGTAGTGTAGGCTAACTCATTTTGAATCCAGCTTTTGATTTGTTTTGTTATTTTTGTATCTTTAGTTTGGTAGCTCCTAAAATGGTGAAATAAATATGATTGTGTTGCTTAGGAAGTGTAGTATTTTGGAAAAATATGTTCTTGGTTTCAACAGTAGAAATTTCTGGAGATTTAAATAGGGATTTCAAATGTGCTTTTGAATGCATTCAAATTTGTTTATTTTATATCTAGAGTTCCTGTGCTCCAAAAATTATGAAATTTTTGTGGTGAACTAATCTTAGCATGTGTGAACTCTGGTAAAAATTTGAGGACCAGTGCATGGGTAGATTTAAAGTTAGAGATTTTTCTTTTATGACTAGTTAATCCTTGCATGAATTTTCATAAATTAAGTATGAGTCCAAAATTCATGAAATTTATTGGAGGTAATCCTAGTACCATATGGATGCTAAGAAAATATGAAATCTGTTGCTTGACACTTTTCAATAGGGTTTTCCATTTATGCTATTTCAAGCCTTGCTGCCTTGTCATTTTCGTATAGAATGTTCTACTTGGTAAAATGACATGAAATTTTTACAGTAGTCTCTTGATAGCATTAGTAAAGCTCTGTAAATTTTTGAGAATTTATTAAGCACATCTGATATATATTTATTATTTAACCTAGGTATCTAAATAAAATAATAAAGGCAATTTAATAAATAGTTTGGGCTTTACCATTATATCATCTTAACTGTATTTGGTATGTTTAAACTATTGGTAAGTTCTAGGTTGTCAAATTTTGAATGATTACCTGAAGTAGAAGTATTCTTACTTTATGTTGCATGTTAAGTCATTTCCGGACTGATTCTAGAGTGTGAGGATTTGCATGTTGAAACTGATGTGTACTGTAAAAATGGTTAATAACAAAGTTGTAGAAAATTTGATAAGCTTTCCAGAAAGTCCAGGATCACTGGATTTGGATTTGTAGAACTCCAGTTATGAGCGAAACAAGTAGATACTGTTTATGGCATAGTCGATGCTTTGTAGAAGTAGTTAAGTAGTAAGCGAGAAGAGATATGCACCTACTCAAACAACGTGATGCACTTGTTAACATATATGCATTCGTAATACTTATACCATACTCATGCATCTAGGATCGGAGGAAGAGATCACGTTGCTGGAATTCGAAGAAGCAGAGGAAGGGAACCCGCAGGAGGATCCGCAAGCCGTAGCTCCCGAAGGCGTGGAGCAGAACCCTGAAGAGCTTCCGGAGTGCCCTGACCACCGTCCTACTTCCTTTCTGCGAGGCAAGCCCCGGAGCATTATAAGTCTCCCAGTAATTTACAAATGTTTACTTACGTATTTATGATTGATGCATTAGGTTATAAGAGTTGAATGAAACCACTTGATGCATGTACATTCCTTGTCCAGATATTACACCTTTAACCGGTATAGGTCCAGGATCGAATATATATATGCTTAGCCATGCTTAGACCGGTAGAAGTCGGGTGATGTCCTGTCACCTGCGAGATATAGGTGGATACCGGAGCACGGTTGGCTATATCTGCTATCGTGGAACAGAACCATGAGGTAAAAGTAAATTGAGACCGGACGGGAGATCGATAGGGAAGCAACAAGGCATGGAGGTCTTGGGTGTGGACTTATCCCCGTCTGTGTCGATTAAGGACCGTACCGTTGTTGGCGCTTCTGACAAGATTGAACGCATGCCTCTCACTTAGCTGGCCGGATAATTCGTTCCGACCGCGAAGCCGAGTAATTCAACTCAGGCCGGGAATCGTTCTGTTGTGCGCCCCTTCCGGGGAACGATCAGACTGAGCCCAAGGGCAGGTTTGGCCTGAGCATCCTGGCATCTGGTGTTCCAGATTGTGCGGCGCGGTACGAACCCGCGAAATGTGTACCTGAGTTGTACCAAAGGTGACCTAAGACTATCGTGGCTGGTAGATCTGGGTTTGTGTTAGGAATAAATTCCCAGCTGGTTGAAATCGATTCGAATCGCCGTCTCTCCCGGATAGTGAGAAACTTGGCTAGTCCCAACATCGTAGTAACTGTGTTATGGAACATGATGGTTCGTACGAAAATGGAATTACAATACTTGCTATGGTTACTATTGTATGCTTCTAAAGGATATACCACATGTTTGGCATAGGATACTTGCTAACCTAGAAATGAATAGTTATAATTAACTTGGTAAAGAATTAGTAACTATATCATGATTTAATTGCTTTTACGCAAAAATGTTGTCAAGTTACGTCCACTTATACAGCCTTGCATAATCCTTGGAGTCATTTTATTTCTGGTTCATGACGGGTAAGTCTAGCTGAGTACCTTCTCGTACTCAGGGTTTATTTTCCCAATGTTGCAGATGGCACTGTGTATCATGGTTATTGCAAGAGTTGCTTCTATCCCGCTGTGGATGAGGAGTAAGCCTTGGGCAGGCTTCCTTAGTAATTCCTATCTTTGCTTTTGTGGATCGTGATCTGGCATGGCACTGTATCAAACTATGTTGGAAACTTTACCCTCGAACTTATTTGCTTCCGCTTTAATTATCAAACTCGGTTTGTAATAACTTTTATTCGTACTCTGATGATGAAAAGTATCTGTGAACTTTATGTAATATGTGGCATGTATGTTGAATCCTGTACGATCTTGGTTGTTGTAAATCGTTTATCGAGACCCATCGTGGTACTCGACGGACTACCGGGTTTATATGGGTTCAAGTATGACGGTGCGACCGCTTGCGGATTGCCATTGTACTTGTATTCTTATAAATTGGTCGGTTCTGCGACACGCCCGTAGGCTTCTCATAGGACGTAAATGCCCTCTCAACTGCTACAAATTCGGGGAATATTTCCCGTAGCTTTGGGCTTGTTTGCCATTTGGAGCACCCGCCTCCCCCGGATAATGCCGGCCTGGAAAGGTTCGACAAGCTCCGCCTTATGTCGCTTGTCCAACCGATCAGGGGGGGGGCATAGCGACAGAAGCTGTCGGCCACGCGAAGGCAAGCAGCTCCTCCTTTGGTGAAACCTGCAGAAACTATCAACCAAACCGTTAGGAGTTATTCGCCTGGGCGAACAGCCGAAACCGACTGCGTGCCCTCCTTTGTCAAAATCTGTAGAAACGATCGAACGAACTGTTAACAACTATTCACCAGAGCGAATAACCAAGACCGTCAGCGAGCCTGCCGCTAGGGCGAAAGGAAAAGAACCAGGTACGACCTGATCCCGGCCTCAGAGTTCCTCCTTTCGCCATGGCGAAAAGGGAAGAATGGGACGGCAAGTGGCGCCTTTACTTCGCTGAGGCGAGAAGGGGGGCTCGGCTCATCCTTCTCTTCACACACGGCCAGCTCTCTCGCCTCTTATTATAGCGAAATGTTGAGTGCGCCGGAGTCCAACTCCCGTTATTTCGCTCTTGCGAGGAACCAGGATGTCGATTGAGCCACACAGGGTGCCCATAGGCGGGGCATGCCCCCAACAAGGTTTTATCATGTTTTCTTTCTCAAAGGGTGAGGTGTGGGCTGTGTTTTTCTTTGTGTGTTAGTGTGTGTGTTTGGGATTCTTCTTCCCTTTACTCTACTCTATGTACACTCTCTTCTTCTTAATAAAATGATGCGCAGCTCTTTTGAATGTCCGAGAAAAAATATTTAAGTTTTACTGGATATGAATTCAAACAAACGGATAACTGAACATCCATTTCCACCCCTAGTGCTAACATACCACAACGTTATCAAGATTCCAAACGTGTATCTATGGAATTGCTAAACTGAATTTAAAGATCGTTACAACTACGTTGTTCAAAACAGAGCAGAGGAATACAGCTTCTTTATTCATGTACAAAATTAAATTTTTTGACTCCAGAGCACTGCCATGTTTCAAGCATATAACAATAGTAGCAGAAGAGATTGGCTAAATAATGTGGGAGAAATACCAATTGCATGAGACAATGATGTGATAACTTCAGCTGGTGTATTCAATGGCCCAAAAGTAATGACAGGGTAAGCAGATGAGACCGAGAATTTTATAGTGGATTCTTGTCTTAAGTCAATCTGTACCATGGTAAACAATCATTACGTTAATAGAAAGATCAGTTACACTGTCAACTTAGTATGAGCTATATATAACGAGGGTACTCATCAGAACTCACGCATGCCTGCATACCTCACACGGCAAAGTGGTGTCAGCAAGCACACCCAATGCCTTCCCATCAGGGAGGACAGCCAGCACCCAAGGGTGTGACTGGTACAATGAAGTGGTTCCTGGCCCATAAGCCCAAGCATCCGTGTTCCAAGTGAAAACCTGACAGATATCATGGCAAGTCAAAAACTAGTTAATATTCTCTCCATTATAAATTATAAAATATCTTGGCTTTTTTAGATACACATAGCAGTGTATCTAGGAAAGCCAAAACTTCTTATAATTTGAAATAGAGAGAGTATAAAAGAAGCCAACAAAGTATATTTTATAATTTCTTCGGTCAGGTTCTGTACTCGTTTCCCAGTTCTTTCAAGTGGGCCGCTTGCTTCACCGGTGCCATAGAAAGATGCCCCAGAAGGAAGCTGCCATGTTAAAAAAGAGAACATGTACGTAAGCCTATAAATGTATTGTTTTTCCGAGGTAATGTTTCTTTAACTTTCAGAGAGATAACATATCAAAAAGAGTCAATACATAAACATAGTTCATTATTATTGGTATCAGAGTTAAGAAAACCACGTGGGCAAAACCTGTAAGCCGGCTGCCTCCCTTTTTTGCCTGAAAAAAAAAGGATAAGGATGCGCTCTTTTTTCCCGTTTCTGCTTGTTTGTAACTGCACTTTCTTTTTCTTTATAATGCATTTCAGTAGAGGCTTTGCCCCTCCTGTTCCTTTAAAAAAAGGATGCGTTGTCAAAATGAAAATTATGAAAGTTACGTTCGGAATAGATATCATATTAGAAACAATGATAACCATTTTGCCAATTTGGCATGGAGGATGATTGATTTAATAACTACAATGGCAATTTAGCAAAATGGGGTACTTGTAGAGGTGGCTCACGTGAGCATCACAAGATTGAGAGAGTTGCATGCATTTACCTACTAGTTTAAACCAGGTGAAGAACGGACAATTCACTCCCACTTCAACAAAGATCTCAAGATAAGCTAAGAGCATCTCCAATGCTTCTCAAAGCCTACTTCCAATCTTGGTTTTTGTGGAATTGAAAAAAAAGTTCTCTCCAACAACTACTTATTTAACTCCCGCCAATGTTTTAGCACTTAAAAAACCGATTGATGTGTGGAAAAATACGTGTGGAGGGTGACTACCAATCCGCGTGGGGGGGGGGCAACTTCTCCCAATATTTCTTTTCCCTAATCTCTTCTTGCATACCCTAGGCCGCCCCAGCTATCATTGGCTGGCCATAGCCACGACCTGGTGGGCTATGGCCACCGCTAGCCTGGCCCTGCCTCGCTGTGCAAACACATGGTTGAGATATGACCATTGAAAGGATCAAGATGCCCAAGAGAGGGGGTGAATTGGGTTAATTCTAAATTCTTTCAATAATTAAGTCATACACTTAGCCCACTTCACCCCTTGTGCCTTGAATGTGATTCTATTGATCTACCGCATAAAAGTTTAGCACCCTAAGTTCCAATCCTACTCTAGCATGGCAATTTTAGGAATGTAAAGGATAAGAAATGAATTGCCCGAATGTAAATGCTTAAAGTAAAGAGAGGGAAAGGAACGTGGCGATGTTTTGCCGAGGTATCAGAGAGTCGCCACTCACCACTAGTCCTCATTGGAGCACCCGCGTAAGGGTGTAACTCCCCCTTGATCCGCGCAAGGATCAAGTGCTCTCTACGGGCTGATTCTTCGACACTCTGTCACGGTGAATCGCCCACAACTGCTCACAACTTGAGTTGGGTCATCCACAAGCTCCGCCGGATGATCACCAAACTCTCAATCACCATCGAGCCGTCAAGGTGATGGCGATCACCAAGAGTAACAAGCACAAACTCTCACTTGACCACAACAAGTCTAATGAGAAGGGTGGATGCACACTTGCTATTCTCCTTGAACTAATGAGGTCTTAATCTTGGATTCTCAAATCTCAATTACCTCACTAGGCTCTTGCTCTCTTTTACACTCTCAAGGGTGTTTCTTAGCTGAACAAATAGGCAAGAGGCCTCCCTTGGACGAGTGGAGTAAGTATTTATACCCCCTTATTCAAAACTTAACGTTTGGAGGCTGAGTCATCACTCTGCGGGGTGACCGAACGCTCCGGTCAGTTATCCCCGCCACTGTGTCAGAAAGAGCCATTAAGTTCTGACCGGACTCTGACCTGCGTCCGGTCAGCACTGACTGAACGTGTCCGGTTAAGAAAAACGCTTTCTGGAACCTGACGCTGGTACCCAAAGTCCGGTCACTTCGCTGTTCAGTGTCCGATCAGTTACCAGATCCTGACCAGCATCCGGTCAGCACTGACCGGACGTGTCCGATCAGGAAACTCCCTCTCTGTAACCTCTCTGGAGTTGACCGGACACAGGCACGCAGCGTCCGGTCACTTTTTGCTCAGCGTCCGGTCGCAACCAGACAACTTCAGTTGATCAAATAAATTGACCGGACTCACCCTCCAGCGTTCGGTCACAACCAGACCAACGTCCGGTCAGTCATTTGACCCTCCATTCACTTCCAACTCGAAATCATATGTGAATGAAGTTTACTCCAATTGATCTTAGAGCTACTCCTGAGGTACCTAGTGCTAGATTTGATAAGTGTGCACCACACCTAACCCACTAGACTCATCTAGGTCAAGCTACTAGTCCATACCCCCTTAATAGTATGGCCAAAGGAAAAACAAAGTCCTAAACTACTCTAAGTGTCTCTTCAACACCAAACGATACTTAGAACTAGTCCATCCCTAACCTTGTCGTCTATCCTTTGAAAACCGAAACGATTTCCATCAATAGGGGCATGACAACCATGATTGTCCAATCAATTGCAATTACCATGACCTAACTCAAATTGTCTCTACAAAACACACGTTTGTCATAGTAATCTCGTGTCGTCATTAATCACTGAAACCCAATTAGGGGCCTAGATGCTTTCAACCATGTGTGAGTGATGAGTGGTTGTCAAGGAGGTGATCAGAGCTTCGGTTAAATGTGTGTGTGACTAACCAAGGTATGAGTTGTATGTGCAACATGTCTCTTGGCTTGTGGATGTGTAGGTGTTGAGCGTGAGACGGTTGACGACAATAGAGAAGGTGAAGCAGGAGTCTGTGCACGATGGATCATGAGGAGTGAAGGGTCGACACGGAGGCTTGGACCGAAGGACTAATGGCCGGAGGATGGACTGTGTACGTCTATCACTTGGACATGTCATCAAGCAAGAGTACATGCAAGGCGGTGATGAAGACAGTGTGATCGGTCTCTAAGCCGAGTTTGGACCAAGTCAAGGTGGCAAGGCGTTGCGAGCACTTGGTGGACCACCGGGCTGAGGACATGGAGGACACATGTCGACATCAGAGGCTTTGCATAGCGGTTGCGTAGCCTGGAGGGTTTTGGTAGTTTCAGCCTCAGCACTACAGGTGGAGTGGTTTCCGAGTTTGGAAACCAGGGGAAGAATCTCAAGACCGCACATGGCGTCATCGGAGAGCTTGTGTCCAGATGAAGCGACTTCATGAAGGGCTCGTGGCCGTCCAATTCATGGAAATCAAGTCGGACCATTTCACCCCTAGTGGCGAAGTGGTTAAAGTCTAAACCTAGGGGCATTATTGACATATATAATAACCCTATAATTAATAAAAGTGGTTGCCCAAGACTGCCATCCTTTCGTCCATTGCTATTTTCCTTAGGATTAGCCAAGAACTTCATGTTTTAGAGAGATTAGGCTAGAGAGAAGTAACCACCTCTTAGATTATGAGGCCTCTTTTTTCGGTGATTTTCTGGTCATTTGGGGATGTTTTTGTGCTACTGATTTGGCTGATTATTTGGCATGTTTTTGTGAGTTTTTGGGACGCTCGGAATGTATCTAAATCATATCTTGAAGCTCAGCTTTCTATTATCTTGGTTCCACGCCCCAAAGCTCCCTCGATTTTTCTTATCCTTTTTGTGAATTCTTGAGAAACCTTTGATCAAAGCTTTTGAAGTTGATCTTGGTCACTTGAGTGCTATGACACATGGGATGCATGAGTAAGCTTTGCTTTCAATCAATTTCCCACGAGGACTCTCAAATCAACCTCTCTTAAAAAATTGTTAAAACCCAGCTTTGATCTTTTAAAGGTGAATTTTTGTGAAAACCTTCACATCATCGTGGGCAAGGTGTGTGCAAAATTTCAGCTTATTCACATTTCGTTTGATCCAGTTTCGTCTTTTTCTTCTTTTGTGATTTCTAAGTTTTCGACGATGGTGGCCAGAAAACATTAATTTTTCACGTCAACCATTAGCTAGTAGGATGATCATCCCTACATCACATATGTCCCGTACCTTGAGGACGACCTTCTGGACAGCCCCGACGACATCGCACGTCGGGAGGACCGCCGGCTCGTCGCTTCCCTCCCGCGACACCTCCCGACGCCGCGGATCGGCTAACGAGAGGCTGGGCCCCGGAGCGGCGCGTGCTGCCTCCGACACGTCGAACCAGAACACCCCTTCCTGCAACACGCGCACGGCGCACCCACACCATATCACCCGTTGCCGCCGCCATCCGACCTCTCCCGAGTGTGGCGGCCGTCCGTGTTGGTGGTAGCGGAAGGGGAAGCGGAGGCGACCAGCGCAGCAGCGGTGGTTTGCGTAAGC
Source organism: Miscanthus lutarioriparius (assembly GCA_904845875.1). Classification (NCBI taxonomy): domain Eukaryota; kingdom Viridiplantae; phylum Streptophyta; class Magnoliopsida; order Poales; family Poaceae; genus Miscanthus; species Miscanthus lutarioriparius. Next base: position 77,133,618 of record CAJGYO010000004.1, read on the forward strand.
GTGGCGGCGGCTGGCGAGCATCGTCCTGCTCGTCTTGTAGGAGCCGCGACGCTTCCTTTGCTTGCGTGGATTCGTGTTTGTTTAATGGGAGCAGGTGGAGGGGTGGAGTATGGAGAAAGTTGCATTGAGCGACGCGGGAGGGAGATTGGAGGAGAAGGGTTTTTGAAAGACGCGACTGGCTGTGGCTGGACAGCCTGCAAGTGCTCCGGTGCCGAGTCAGTCGTCTCTCGATCGGGGTCCTCACGTCAGTGAGAGATGCATGGGCACCTACTAGTGAGTGGTGACTAGACTCTGACGGGACGTGCACACGTAAGCTGCATACGTTGCTTGCTTGCTGCTGACGAGGAAGCTTAATTACCACTGAAACACACAACGAAACGATAATTATTGAGCGTCATGAAACAACATGACCACGCTTCGTCGTCCACTTCAATTCTTTTTATAGCTAGTCTTCTTATTAAATTCAAGGTGGATTGACTCGCGCGTGGTCACCATTTTTTACCCTTAGTTTTAGCTTTTCTATTAATTTGTAGCTTCCGCATCGAGATCATATTGATACACATAGTTAAACATGAAACTTGAGTACTTGGCCTTAGGGCCTTATTAGATCATCACCAACCAAGTCTCATCTAGCCCCCTATCCATCTTTTGAGGGTCCAAACTATACAACAGCTCTCCAATCGATCCCTCGTCAACTCCCACTGGATGAGAGACCCTCATGCATCGCCTCCCACCTTCTCATCACATTTAGGGGCTCGCACGGGATCCCTCATCTGCGTAGGGGAGCAACCTCCAGGGAGCCCGCGCGTACTCAAACATCGGAAAATAGGTGTAACAAACCTTTTAAAACTCTCTATGATAGTACTTTCACTGATACGAATATATTGATCCATAAAATCTATTGGTACTCCATAACTTATCATCATGAATGCCACAGTAACTTTATGCAAACATGATAACCCAAGTCATCCACATTTATCTCTTTTTTACACAAAATAATTGTCATGTTATTCTATAGCTTGTACTATGCAAATAAACAGAGGACAAGCCATTCTAAAATTGAGCAAAGAAATGAGAATAAGGAAATATATTATGCATAGAAAGAGAATGGAAAAAGAGGACAAGCCATTCTTATGTAGCTATATATATGACACCTCTTGTAGCAATCCACGATTGATGAGGGAAATATAATAATGGGAAATTGTGTATTGAGTGATGAGCTTTACTAGTATTACCTATCCTGTTGTGTGCATTAATAATTGTGTGAAGCTTAAGGTAGACTTGCTTAGTATATCTCTAGTTAGTAGTTTTCTCACATATCTAGTGTAATGGGCTAATGGACCTAAAGACATTTTAGTGTGCTTTTATAGAATCTCTAGGGCTATTTCTTACTTAAGGGAGGAATAGTTTTAATAGACTAAAGTTATTGCTTTAATTTTTAAACCCCTTTCTTGAGGCTATTCAATCCTTACATACAAGCACATGGGCATGCGTGATGTAACTAGCTATAGGCAAGACGATATAGGATCGTTGTTTTTAGAGATCAGTCAGAGTATAAGAGTGTCACAAATTGATAGTAGGTGCGAGAACTTAGGAATAGCATAGAGTTGACGAAGACAAGGAAGAAGAAGGGTGGTGGTGAATCTCGCATAGGTGAAACGCTCGAGCGTACTGTTTCAAAAGGCAAGGCTTGGTAGGCGGTAAGGCTCTACCCAGCACCTAACTGAGCCTATGCTTGACTAGGCAATTGTATTTTTAGTGACATGTTAAACAGTGAAAATTGCCATATTGAAAATAACGAATTTGAGATTATCATTTGTACTCCCTCCATTTCAAATTATAAGACATTTTAGCTTTTCTAAATACATAGCTATTGCTATGCATATATATATACACACACACACACACTATGTCTAGATATATAGTAAAAGCAATGTATCTAGAAAAGTCAAAATATCTTGCAATTTGGAATAATAGAGGAAGTACCATTCTCGTAAATAGATCAAATCCTAAACTTTTTAGGCATTAGTGCTAGACGATGAGGTATTGTTGCACCTAGTGCCTTGGCGCAGGGCATGACAGACGACAAGATGAGACGAGCATTCCCTAGCCGCGGACTAAGTGCATCATGGGTTCATGGCTCACTGCTGGCATGCAGAGGATGAGGGTGACATCTCGTATGCAAGCTCAGTGACCTGTGGAAGCAGGAGCAGTGGCTCCAAGTAGCCGATCATGCCAAGTGGAGATGAATTGGTTCACTATTTTATTGAACCAGCCAGCATTGCATTGCCACACATTATTTTTTCACAAGCTACGCCACTTAAACTATTGACTACAGAAGTCCACTCGACTTTTGATTCTACATAGTATATGCAAAATTGCAAATAGATATGGAAGAAGATAGCGGTAGTTTGGCCATAAAAACTGAAAGGTGGCATCAAAATTTATGGCATTGAAGTAACTATTTTTTTGAATGGTATGACATATAGGGATAGCAAGATATGCTTAGGTTGAATCATGAAGTTTGTTACAAAGATTAGGGGGACGAGACTCCAACCATTGTCACACTTAGCATATGGGCTGTTTGTAGCATGCCGAAGCCCATAGTCTAGGTTGGGTTCACTTATCTACAAGAGGTGCTGAGAGCATGACAAGAGGGCATCATCGAATATAAATAGAAGAAATAGAACATAGGGCAACAGAAGACTTCTTCCTCCTTGTGTTATCAAGATCCCCCTCTCTGGTGTCCTCTGTAATTAGCTCAAACCCTTATTAGTTTGATCTCGCCGTGGATAACGGGTGGTGTCAGTTGGTATCAGAGCTCGTCTTCTTTGGCATGGGTGTGGATCTTCTTCACCAAGCACGACGGCATGTCAGTTTTTGTGGTGCCCGATTCGTGATCTCTCTGTAGGATTTCAGCGATGATTGGTGATGATAGTTTGGTGGCGTGTGGTGGCGGTAGATCTTGGTCGGGTTCTCTTTGTTCCTGGTGGCGTTTCTTGGTGGGGCAGCATTGACGACAACAAGTGAAGAGCAAGAGGCATGATGATTGAAGTTGCTTGATGGCTTGGATCAGTATAGTACATCTGTTTGGGGTCAATCAACATCAAATATCATAGCATGGTTGCGCATCTCGGTCCAACTTCTAAGGTTTATGCTCTTGACATACAACAGGTAGAGGTGTATTTGCTTGATCTACCATCCATGTTGGGCCACACATATCCAATACCAACTAGGTGTTTGATGGAAGGCTGATCCCACCATTTGACTTGTCATTGGCACATGTGAGGGCTAAAACTGTAGGTGTGAGTAAACGTTCCAATCTTGGCATGGAAGAAATGATTGAAGGGACCAAGTGCAAGCTTTCTCTATCTGATAGTGATGCCCTTAGTATGTTTGATGAAACAACACATTTGGATGTGTTTTGGGATGAGATGTAGCTAGTATTAATGTACATGAGGACTTGACATCTACACTTGAGACCCATAACAACTAATTGTAGCAATTAACAGGGGGTAGCGAGGACTTTGATTGTGACATGAGAAAGCTATTTGCGGATCAGATCACCAACAATGTGCTCACACTTGTTGGTGGCTTGTTAATGAGCCTAGAGCATTGTGTGGTTGACACCGACCAAGTTTGTGACGAGCAGCCTCCTGTGAATGTTGTGTGGGATGAGGAGTTGATGCATTGGCTTGGATCACACATATGAGGAACAACAAGAACTTCTCAATGATGAAATGCTTGTCTATGATGGTGGCTAGTAATCTTGGTATGAGTGCTGCACATCATGAGTTTGAGGAAATGATTGGGCTTGATGTGGTGAATGTTGATCAAGAATCAGAGGAAATGTTCAATGAAGCTAGTAACAACTTGTAGGTAGAAGAATATGTCAATTTTAGAATGGTGCTGCTCTCGACAGGATGTGTGGTAGACCACTTCTCCAAATAATGTATTAACCATCACTATTGTGCTCTCTTTGTAATCGGTGAAAAGACACCATGGAGGAACAATGGTTTTATCCTGATAATGTTTGGCAGCTGGTCATCATTGGCTTGTTTCAGTCAGTGCTGTAATGACACTCGAAATGTGTTTGGCAAAGTGCTAGCATGGAGGAACAATGGTTTAGGCTGAGAGCAAGTGCACAACTAAGTGTACCTAGGAGACCAAACTTTCTTGCTAAGCATTTTGGGAAGAAGGTTTAGAATTTGTTGGAGAGTGTACTCTATTCAGTTCTGGATAGAGATATTTTGCGCAAATATCTATTTGGAGCAGAAGTTGGAACTACGAACTTGTGCAGAACTATTATTTGAGCAATAAATTGACGTTACATCAGCTAGAGGGTTGCATCACATGAGAATGTCAGAAAACACAAAACCTTTCACAAGTTGATTATGGCATAAGTTGGTGATAGAGTTTTCAAGTACGCATTGGTTATTGGTGCTTCTCTAAGTAAGAGCACATGCTTTTCTAAGCAAGAGCACATGCTTTTCTATTCGGCAATGGGACGTAGGAGGCGAGAACATGCCCTTACTTGGGGACAAGCAAGGTTCCTAAGGGGCGGAAATGTCACACCTAGCATATGGGCCGTTCGTAGTATGGTGAAGCCCATAGTCCATGCTAGGTTCACTTATCAACGGGAGGTGCGAGGAGCACGAAAAGAGGGCATAAAAAAATAAAAACAAAACAAAGGGCAATAGAAGGCTTCTTCCTTGCGTTATTGAGTTCTCCTTCTCCGATTTTATGTGATTAACTCATGTCCATAGTTCGATCTCACTGTGGGCAACCGGTGGTGACAACGATGAGCATAACATAGCTATGTATACACCTACACGGGCGATAGAGGTTTTGATGTTATAATAAGATCTTATTTAGTAGGGCTCCTCCTCAACGCTTCTCTTTTTTTCACTACAAGGCGGCTCCAAACGACTCCTAAACCGTTTGGTAGGACTCCTTCGCAGGAGCATGAGCCGATGAGGAGCCCTCCCAAACAAGACCTAAATATTGTCAAAATCTTTGATTGAAACGACAGTTTTCTAGGTAAAATCGCAGTCATGAGATCTCAACGCACATACAATGAGACAAACTGAAACAAATAATGGAGACTGCAACAGTCACAGCTTTATTAATGCCAGCCGTGAACAGTAGCAGAGATTGCAGAGCAACCATGTTTTTAGCAGACCCAACGTCCACCAATAGGGTAATGACTAACGACCCGACTCCAAAATACCATGAAAGACAACCGTCAATACAAAGATCGTAAAACAAGTGCAAGGCTGAACTGAAGCATCCTCCAAATTGGTATTTTTATTTCTGTTGTCCGGGTAGTGTTTAGCTTGTTTGCCACACCTCATACTGGTGGCAAATCCTCAATGGTGTCTCGTTAGACACTGGTCTTTCCTCTGACCAGAGCTCCATGTTCACATCACCAGTTCCCCAGTGCACAAAACATTTGCTAACCTCCCTGGGATTAAACCGATTCACCAAGCTCAGCCCGACACACTTGTCCACTAGCATCCATTCCCCTGAGAATTTGCCAAAAGTAAATGAGCTAACAGAGATGGGCGACGGTGGAAGGGTCTTCAAATTGTAGAGAGTAACTTACCGTTGGGTCTGAGGTCTCCCTCGAATGTTATTTCTCCTGCCTCCGGGGAGATCTCTTGCTTTGAACCATTGATGGCCATGAAAGCAACCACTACCTCAGTTGGGTGCAGCAGGGTGAATGTAGGATGAACTCGTAAACAGACCAACCTTCACAGTGAAACATAATTCAATGTTTCAAAATATATTCTTGAAAGAATCAATTGGACGGTTAAAAAACAATACAAATAACCTCACGCAACAAATCCACGCAATACAAAAGAGTGTCATTTTGAGTTGCATACACTCCACACATTAAAACTTTAACAACCAATTCCTGTTGAATACTTTTGTTGGAAGTTTTGAAATGGATTAACTAGATTTGTGTTGAAATCTACTTCCAAAATATTCAAATTTGCTATATTTTGCATACGTTTCACAATGGTAATATGCGATCAAAGTAGAGAACTAGTGATTGTATAGATGTACAAAATGACACTTTTTTAATGAGTGAAATAGCTAATTTTTTTCTATAAATAATTGAGCCAAGCATATTAGATGCAAGCTCCAAAGCAAAGAAACATAGACATGATCAAGGATAAGGTCAGCTGATGCCTGGAACCAAACGAGCATAATTTCTGTTTCTGGTGTCATCTTTGTTTTGTAATGTGTCTAGTCCATAAACAGCAGTAAGTAGCACCTATATTTCAGCAACATAGGAGCGGAAAGAGTCCAGGAGGGCAGTGCTAAGGTGGGCATAATCATAACGTCATGCAGCCAGTTGTCATAGAATAGCTTCACAGCATTTTAGGCATGGGCTACGAACATGCAGGCTAACCATTGCCCCTCTTTCTTTCTTTCTTTGTTTTTTTGCTTGCTCAATTGCTCTTAAAAATTTCATTTCTTCTAGACTAAGCTATAAATTGTATAAATATTTTTTTCTGCTCAAGCTCTTACTTTGAATTCCAGCAAGATCTACTAGAAAAATTATAAAGGGGTTGACCTTCAATCCCTCATTTTGTCCCACTTGAGTTCAAGTCATGAGCAGAGAGAGAAATCAAGAACGTATAATGACGGCAGACGGGCACCTATGTTCCTGGGTTTTTATCTTTTCTTCGTTTGGTTGTTCAGGTCAATCAATATGGTTTCCATGGTCTTCTTCAAGCAACAGAGACTATCAGTGATGTCATGGAATTGTTTGCTAGTGGTGAGCGAAGGAAAGATGGAACAGTGGCAAACAGTGGCCACCAGTGATTCAGGCGCCCAGACATGCCAGTAGCCCAATACCAGAGTTCGAGGTAGGGTTAGTGGGAGAACAAAAGGAATATATTTTCCCCTTTTTTTCCACTCACTGGCCTATAGGGCTCACAATGTGGCCGATGGCCGGCCAGCGAGGTTACAATGTGGTGGATTATTTTTGCAAAACATAATCCAATTTATGGACCACCTAGAATATGTTTTGCACTAATTTTAACTATTGAAGGACCTGAAGTACACTGCAGGAGTTGAGAACAGAATCTCCACAAAATTGCTTTCCATGCATAAGCATAAGAGCATTCTGGTGGTGTGCTTTGTGATTGAAATTTATGTTGGTTGCGGAGTTGCACAGAAACTCATCAAGGATTTATCAGAGTAATTTCATGGGAGAAGAAGGGCCCTCACCTTGAAAACCCACCAGAACCAGCTCCTACACTTCTTGCCTGAATGCTGGAGTCGATCTGAACAATCTTTGGGTTGTCCTTCAAAATAGATATCTGGCGCTGGAGAACCAGACCACCACCAATGTCTCCTTCCATACAAATAGATTCCTCCTCTCCAGATTGTTCAAGATACCTCCTGTAGTTTTTTTGAACTTAAAGTTATTTAGTGGACAAAACTGGAACTAGACAAGAAATATGTAACAGCAAACAAATAGCCACATGGACAATTAGTCTGAAATGATTACTTCAGTTACCTGATGACTTTGTACTCTTCTGTGCAACCAGCAGACCTATATTCAGTCCCACTGTATTCTTCATAACCATTTATCTCAATCCTGCTGTGAAGCCACTGGGAATCTGCAAATATCAATTATAAATTATACTCAAGCTATGCTGGCCATCAGAAGAAAAGCTTATCCAACATCGGTTGAGATGGTTTGGCCATGTCCAAAGGAGATGATGAAGACATCACTCCTTTGGATGTACCAGCTGATCCTCCAACCGTCATGCAAGGTCCAATGACCCGGGCTCGAATGCGTCAACTCAATTTAGAGGTAAGCTCGTTCTTAAGCGATCATTTTCATACTTTTGAGAATAGACTGCTACCTAATGATGTTATCTTGCTTAGGAACATTGGAGAGGGTCAAGAGGGACTAAGAGGACGTGGAGGAGGTGATGATGACCAGCAAGGACGTCCAACACGAACCGGAGGCCCAGTCCAACATGATTTCGAGTCTGCCTCGGCCTCCAGGACCAGTCTGCCTTAAACTGGTCACCCAGGACGCATCTGGACTCCGTTTTCGACGATCCACATATGGATGGAAAGCTAATTTGATAAGGAAGTCAACCCAAGTGGTCTCACGTCAAAAGCTCTTCGGAATCAACGGGAATCGTCGAAACAAGTTAGCGTCCAGAATCTGCCAGGGTGCTGCGATACCGTCTTTTGGTCCGCTGGACCGTGTATCATGTTTGGGCCCATTAGGGGGGCGCGTCCAGGGTAGGCGACGACCCTAAGACCTTTATAATCATACGCCGCCGCCGTCGTTAGGTTTTGGGGTTTTGCTTAGAATATTCTGTCAAGAACAGTTTCGCCGTCCATCGGTTTGTGAGACTCCAACTTCGAGAGTTTAATCATTCATCTGCAATTTGGTTGCGTTCTTTCTTGTGTTCTTCGTTGCGCAGGCAGGGATTAGCCTTCTTGGCGAGGTCAACCTGGTCCGTGACTTGGTTGATAACACGAGGAGCTGTGGTGCTATGATTGCAGGGTTCGATCTTTCGATCTGAAGCCGGATCGGTGTGTTATTCTCCGCCACAACGATAGTTACCACCACCTGACGGAAGATCGGGATCCCCGTCTCCATTAAGTGGTAATCAGAGCTAAGGTATACCATCAGGTTCACTTTTATTCCGTAGTTTGAGTGTTTCGCATTCGTCCCATAGTCCAGTGCCATACTTGTTTTTCCTGTCCTAGAACCTTCCGCGCCATAGCCTTTGCATATTTCAGTTTCAGAGTCCATCGTATTGAGTTTGTGTCTTGGTCGAGGTCTTGTTGCTGGTTAGTCGTGTTAGAGTCCAGTTCGTGTGTTTTCCCCCATCGTTTCCATCAAATCTTTGCTGTTGTGACCACTTTTGCGCACATTGTTCCCGTTTTGTCCTCTAATTTGGAGCCAATTCTTAAAACTGGTCTAGTTTTCACATACAAACTCCGTTTTCGACGTTCCATATATGCAAATCGATCAGAAAAAAATTTCGGATCCGTTCATCCCCCGCTTTGCCGGGGTCGGAGATTTTTAAATTGGTCAAAAAGTGGTAACAAGATCCTCTTTTCGTGGTCATAAGGTTTTTATCGATTTTGATCCAGTTTTCTGGAAATTCCACAGGCCACGTCTTTCACTTGTTTGAGTTTATATTTTCTGTGGTTACTTCTTTTGTGCTCCTAAGTAAAGGAAAAATATCAAAAAAATAAAATAAAAAAGTCAAAATTTCCCCAAAAAACAACGACAGCCCAAAAATTAGAAAAAAAGAGAGGGGCAAAAGAGGAACAAAATTTAGAGGAGCACATAGAGAAGACCAAAGTGAGCTGTGTTAGCGTGTGCTGTCTGGTTCCTTGTTTGTGTTGCTGTTTCCATCCACCATACTTGTTTTTCTCACACCTATCACCTTGCTATCCACCATACTTTTGTCACACACCTGGTACTTGCAACACTTTAGACCAGCAACGAGAACAAGTTGTACCGCCCACTGCTTGTGTTGGTAAGAACTTTGTAAGAGCTTTGTAAGACGCTTCCACTTGCTGTGACAAGTGACACCACTGCAACCACGTAGTCATTTGGTAGGGATAACTTTCACCGTTTGTTCCTGTTTTTGTGTTTTCAATGGCAGGAGGTAAACAGACTGGTGATAACAATCCTAAGGGTTTCAACGAGTGTGTCAGTCAAGAGTAACTACAAGCTGTTGTAGAGGATGCCCAAAAAAGGATGAATGAGGCCGTCAGGAAGGCCGTCACTGACGCACTCATTGAACTCAACATTGGCAACAGCATGGAGAGATTGGACAAAAGAATTTCCACGCTAACCGACAAGGTTACTGAGTTGGAAACATTGGTGGCGGTCAACAACAATGACGTCTCCGGCAGCAACACCGATGGTCTCTTGCCAGAAGACACGGTGCATGATGTCGCTGGAAACATGGATCGAGCAGCCTGTCGACAAGCAAGATTACGACGACGTCTTCGCCGCAACACGACAGGTATGGGTGGCGTCTACCACCATCAAGGTAATAATCATCGTGTACCCGATGATCCTTATGCTAAGATTAAGTTCACAATACCATCTTTTTCGGGTCATTACGATGCTGAGGGATATCTTGATTGGGAGATGACAGTAGAACAAAAGTTTAGTGCCCACCTTGTGCCTGAGCATCATAGAGTTCGTCAAGCTACTAGTGAGTTTAAGGATTTTGCCATTGTTTGGTGGAATGGGCTAGCTGCACAGGATGCTTTACCTGGTACATGGGAAGAACTTAAGGTAGCTATGCGTGATCGTTTTGTTCCTCCTTATCATAGAGATTTGCGTAAGAAATTGATGCGTTTAGAACAAGGAGATAAATCTGTACAGGATTACTATGGTGAGCTCCAAAAGGGATTGATGCGCTGTAGTGTTGTGGAGGGAAACGAAGATGCCATTTGTCGTTTTTATTCGGGTTTGAGGCGTGAGATTCAGGACATTGTTGATTATAAAGAATTTAACACTGTCAACCAGTTGTTTCAGTTTGCTATGCTTGCAGAAAAGGAATTGCAGGGGCGTGAACAGCAGGGCAAGAGCAAGGTCAGCATCACATACACGCCACGCTCGGCACCATCATCGGGGCTGACCAAGCCAACCACCTTCCGGCCGCCTCCACCAGCGAGCAAGCGACCAACAGCCTCTGAAGTTTCCGCTACACATAAGGCACCTCCCGCACGACCTTCAGATTCAGGTAAAAATTCTTTGCAGGTGCCTACCAAGAGTTCCTCATTCGTTGCATCGACGGGACGCACTTCAGGCATTCAGTGCCACCGCTGCCATGGCATTGGCCATGTGCAGAAGGACTGCCCAAGTCAGCGGGCATATATTGCTACAGAAGATGGTTACATAGCACCTCTGACATTGAGGATGAAGAAGACCAAGATGCAGATGAGGAGGACGGCAAAGTCCTTGGTGACGAGGCCACGGCGGCCTATAGGAGCATCATTGTACAGCGGGTGCTCAGCTCACAAGTCCAGCAACCTGAGAAGCTACAACGCCATAACTTGTTCCAGATTTTCTTCGTCATCAGCGACCGTCGCGCACGTGTCATTATTGACGGAGGTAGCTGTAACAATTTGGTGAGTTCTGATCTGGTCAAGAAGCTTGGCTTGACCACACGGCCACACCCACGTCTATACCATATTCAGTGGTTAAATGATTCAGGTAAAGCAAAGGTAACACAAACTTGCAGAGTATCATTTTCTATTGGTTCTTATATGTGGTACCTATGTAAGCTTGTTCACTCTTATTGGGTCGTCCTTGGGAACATGATAATGATGCTACACACCATGGTAGGAGTAATAAATACACTTTTGTGCATAAAGGAAAGAAAATTACTTTGGTACTTTTGCCCCCTACTCAAATTGTACTAGCTGATAGAGAACGCGCTGCTAGTTTGAATGATGTCCAATCTGAAAATCAGTAAGTTGCTAATTCTATTTTCCCACCTAAAAAGGATAAGTCTACATCTATTTCTAAGGCTGAGGGGATTAAATTGAAGGGTGGTGTTATGCTTGCAACAAAATGTGACTTTGCTGAAATTTCTGATGATGATATTTGCTATGCTTTGGTATGCAAACGAGCTATGTTTTCGCTTGATGATATTGTTAGCTCGGTACCTCCTACTGTCACCTTTTGCAGGAGTATGAGGACATTTTTCCAGCTGAGATACCCCCGGGGCTGCCACCTATGAGAGGAATAGAGCATCAAATCGATTTGATTCCAGGAGCAACCTTACCCAACTGTGTTGCTTATCGAACCAATCCAGAGGAGACTAAGGAAATTCAGCGACAAGTCCAAGATCTTTTGGACCGCGGGTATGTACGTGAAAGCCTTAGTCCTTGTGCCGTTCCTGTACTTTTGGTTCCTAAGAAAGATGGAACTTGGCGTATGTGTGTTGATTGTAGAGCCATCAATAATATTACTATTTGGTATCGTCATCCTATTCCTAGGCTAGACGACATGCTAGATGAGTTGTGTGGTTTTATAATTTTCACTAAGATTGACTTCCGAAGTGGCTATCACCAAATTAGAATGAAACTTGGAGATGAATGAAAAACTGCGTTTAAAACCAAATTCGGGTTGTATGAGTGGTTAGTAATGCCTTTTGGTTTGACAAATGCACCTAGCACTTTCATGCGTTTAATGAATGAGGTTTTAAGAGCTTTTATTGGACATTTTGTGGTAGTTTTTAATGCTTTACGTGATGCACGTTTATTTGGTAGCCTTGAGAAGTGCATCTTTTGCACGAATCGAGTTTCTTTTCTTGGCTATGTTGTAACTCCACAGGGAATTGAGGTGGACGAGATGAAAATTGAAGCCATAAAGAGCTGGCCGGTTCCCCAAACCGTCACACAGGTAAGGAGTTTTCTTGGTCTTGCAGGATTCTACCGCCGCTTCGTCAAAGATTTCAGCACCATTGCTGCCACATTGCATGAGTTGACGAAGAAAGGGGTGGTGTTTCATTGGAGAGAGGTACATGAGGAGTCCTTTGACACTTTGAAGGACAAGCCCACACACGCACCATTGCTGCAACTTCTAAATTTTGGTAAGACTTTTAAGCTAGAATGTGATGCTAGTGGAGTTGGCATTGGTGGTGTTTTGATGCAAGAGGGTAAACCTGTTGCTTACTTTAGTAAAAAATTGCATGGACCTGTTCTTAATTATTCCACGTATGATAAAGAATTGTATGCACTTGTTCGTTCTTTAGAGACGTGGCGTCATTATTTATGGCCTAAAGAATTTGTTATTCATTCTGATCATGAATCGCTTAAGCATTTTCGCTCTCAAAATAATCTGAATCGTAGGCATGCTAAATGGGTTGAATTTATTGAATCTTTTCCTTATATTATCAAACACAAGAAAGGGAAAGATAATGTGATTGCTGATGCTTTGTCTAAAAGATATACATTGCTGTCTCAACTTGATTGTCGGATTTTTGGTCTTCAATTAATAAAAGAACAATATGCGCTTGATCCTGATTTTAAGGATGTGTTGCTTAATTGTAGAGAGGGACGTACATGGAATAAGTTTATGATCAATGATAGGTTTTTGTTTAGAGCTAACCGCCTATTCATTCCAGTTGATTCCGTTCGTCTTTTGTTGTTGCAGGAGGCACATGGAGACGGATTGATGGGACATTTTGGTATCAAGAAGACAGAGGTGTTGTCCACACACTTCTTTTGGCCTAGGATGAGGCGAGATGTGGAGCGGTACGTGGCTCGGTGCACCACAATGTCAAAAAGCTAAGTCGCGGTTGAACCCACATGGTTTGTATATGCCTCTTCCTGTTCCTTCTACTCCTTGGGCTGATATATCTATGGATTTTGTGTTGGGTTTATCAAGGACTAAGAGGGGGAGAGATAGTATTTTTGTGGTAGTTGATCGTTTTTCTAAGATGGCACATTTTATTCCTTGTCATAAGAGCGACGATGCTGTTCATATTGCTGACATTTTCTTTCAAGAAATCGTTCGCTTGCATGGTATGCCTTCTACTATTGTTTCAGATCACGATGCAAAATTCTTGAGTCATTTTTGGCGCACGTTGTGGAATAAATTGGGGACCAAGCTGCTGTTTTCTACAACATGTCATCCCAAACTGATGGGCAAACTGAGATTGTGAATAGAACATTGTCTACCATGTTGAGAGCAATTTTGAAGCGCAATTTAAATATGTGGGAAGAGTGTTTGCCGCATGTGGAGTTTGCATATAACGGGGCGGAACATTCAACTACCAAGGTAAGTCCTTTTCAGGTAGTGTATGGTTTTAACCCCTGTGCTCCTACTGATCTTTTGCCTTTACCTACCACTGAAAGAATACACAGTGATGCTAGAGAGCGTGATGATTTTATTCGTAAGTTGCATGAAACAACTAAAGTAAATATTGAAAGAATGAATGAAAAGTATAGAATTGCTGGTAGTAAAGGTAGAAAAGAGATTAAACTTGAACCGGGTGATTTGATTTGGTTACATTTGAGAAAAGATAGATTTCCTGAGCTGCGTAAATCTAAATTAATGCCAAGAGCAGCTGGTCCTTATAAGATTATTGAGAAAATAAATGATAATGCATACAAACTTGAGTTGCCACCCGAGTTCGGGGTTAGTCACATATTTAACATTGCAGATTTGAAACCTTATTTGGAAGAAAAAGATGAGCTTGTCCAATTCAAGAGGGGGAGGATAATGAGGACATCACTCCTTCGGATGTACCAGCTGATCCTCCAACCGTCATGCAAGGTCCAATGACCCGGGCTCGAATGCGTCAACTCAATTTAGAGGTAAGCTCGTTCTTAAGCGATCATTTTCATACTTTTGAGAATAGAATACTACCTAATGATGTTATCTTGCTTAGAAACATTGGAGAGGGTCAAGAGGGACTAAGAGGACGTGGAGGAGGTGATGATGACCAGCAAAGACGTCTAACACGAACCGGAGGCCCAGTCCAACATGATTTCGAGTCTGCCTCGGCCTCCAGAACCAGTCTGCCTTAAACTGGTCACCCAGGACGCATCCGGACTCCGTTTTCGACGATCCACATATGGATGGAAAGCTAATTTGATAAGGAAGCCAACCCAAGTGGTCTCACGTCAAAAGCTCTTCGGAATCAACGGGAATCGTCGAAACAAGTTAGCGTCCAGAATCTGTCAGGGTGCTGCGACACCGTCTTTTGGTCCGTTGGACCGTGTATCATGTTTGGGCCCATTAGGGGGCGCGTCCAGGGTAGGCGACGACCCTAAGACCTTTATAATCATACGCCGCCGCCGTCGTTAGGTTTTGAGGTTTTGCTTAGAATATTCTGTCAAGAACAGTTTCGCCGTCCATCGGTTTGTGAGACCCCAACTTCGAGAGTTTAATCATTCATCTGCAATTTGGTTGCGTTCTTTCTTGTTCTTGCTTGTGTTCTTCGTTGCGCAAGCAGGGATTAGCCTTCTTGGCGAGGTCAACCTGGTCCGTGACTTGGTTGATAACCAGAGGAGTTGTGGTGCTAAGATTGCAGGGTTCGATCTTTCGATCTGAAGCCGGATCGGTGTGTCAAGCTAATAATGTGAGGAGAGGTAGAGGTAGACCAAAATTGACATGGGGGAGACAATAAAAAGATATTTGAAAGTTTGGGATATACCTAGAGATCTATGTTTGAATAGGAGTGCTTGAAAAACAGCTATTGATGTGCGAACCGTGACTAGGGGCTCTTGGTGGGTTTCAACTCTAGCCTACCCCAACTTGTTTGGGACTGACAAGCTTTGTTGTTGTACCGAAGCTATGCTGGATAATAATTAACAAGTGATACTCAAAGCTAATGATAAATTAACATGATGTATTCATAATGCATCTGCATGACGAAAGGATATACAAGTATAAAACCTTCACAAAGAACATAGATGGATTTAAAAGTATGTCAGGAAAAGTACGCATCAGAAAATAAACAAGGGTATCTCTATTTCTAAGATAAAAAATTATTAGAATATATTACACATTGCACATGTGATTGTGAAGCATACCAGAAGGAAGATGGGCCATTGAGATAATACGGCCTCCAATCCATGGAACAATCTTAAGGAACCAGTCTCCACTTTTCAAATCAACAGGTATTTTTGATAGCTCAGCATCTTCCTGCCCTGATGGCTCCTCTATATCAGGTATAGGCTGAATCATCTCTGTACAACCATCGCAATGTGCCAGTATAAGACAAACGGAGACAATTAAATGTGTTAAAATTTATGGAAATGACAAATCTTTCCTTCTAGATCTTAAACAGTATAACCATAAATAAGTGGTACAAGAAATACCCATTCGTTTCTTGTGCTCAAATTCGCTAGTTGCGACTAAGCTTGACACTTCAGATTCAGAAGGCATTGTAAGGTGTATTTCTTCACCATCAACACCATCTGTACTTATCTGGATGAAAAAATGTTGTGTTAAAGATAAGTTCGTTTCTTGAGTGAAAAAAAAAATAATGAAAGGCAATAGGCATACCATAGCACCTCCACCAAGCAATATATTTATTTTTAGATTTCGTTTTGGTCTCTTCCATGACCCTTCAGATTTTAAGACTTTGACAGTAACCACCGATGAGTGGAGTTCAGCAATATAATATGTCAAAAGATAGTCTCCTCGTGTGAATGCATATCCATCTCCAGCATCTTCAAAGAGGACACCTTCAGCTTTACCTGTAAAACAAGCCAAGCCATCGGCAGATATTATGCACACAGCTTTGAGACAACATTTTAAATCAATATCTTGAACACAAATAAAAGCTAACTAAAGCATAAAAAATAGTTTACATTCTTTTTGAACCATAAATACAGCAGGGGAAGCCCCCACTGTAGAGATTTATATTAAGATAAAATAAACTGTATAGAGAATACGAAAGAAAGGGAAAAGACTACAAGGCTGTACAACTGTACAGAGCACGGAGAAGGATAGAAGAGAACAACAGGGGGGAGTCAACCTTGGAGTTCTAAAGAGGACAGAAAGGTCACCCTTTTTGAAACACAGATTAATGTGCAGCAGATCAAAATTTTGTTTTCTTATCCATTCAACCACATATGACATAGACATTTAGGTAATGTTTGGTTCGGATGATGGTAACGTGATTTTGATTTGATTAGGAGGGTAATAGATCCATTGCGTGGTGTTTGTTTTAGGCCTCCTGTAATCAGATCACGCTGTTATTGAATATGGTCCTTCCATAAAGTAATGATGCTCCTATCAGGACGATAAATACTTAGTTGTCATCTTCACAAAAGTAGACTCATCAATTTTGTGGGGTGGAGCAGAGGACGTAGAGCAATCTTTACCGGCGGGTGGCAGCTTGTTGTGGCGACAGTGGATGCACAGAGTGGCACTTCGGCATCTCTCCTGGTTATGCACAGCGTAGCAGCAGTGTGTGGTTTGCTCACTTCTTATGTGTTTCCTAGGAGTGTGTCGTTTTCAGTGCTATCAATAGTTGGGCTGCAGCACTTAACCCCAGGTTTAGAGAACTGCAATTTTACAGATTGGTGGTGTCATGCTTTACAGATGGTTCCCAATTTACCTCGCAAGGGCTTCAACTCCTTGGTTGTTTTGGTGGCATGGTGGATTTGTAAAGTTGGGAATCGGGAATGGCTGTATTTTTTTGGGATTTTCTCCTAATATTACTGCCATCTTGCGGGATATTAGAGATGAGGCAACGTTATGGTGTATGGCGGGAGCCAAAGTGCTCCAAAGCATATGGACATAATTGTTTTCCTCAGTTGCTGGTTGTGGTTAAGGTTTGTTGGTGAATCCTTTTTGTAACTTCTTTGCCCTTATAGGGTTACGAGTCATCTAGACTCCTTTCTTCTTCTTATATAATGATGGGCAGTTCTCATGCGTGTTCGAGAAGAAAAAAAAAATGCAAAGCGCGGTAATGTGAAGGGAAAAAGGATGGCAAGAAGCAGGCAAAGATCTACTCTGCTTTGCTGTCACGAGCTACTGTTAACGTTACCAAGGCTAACCAGACAGATCAATTAATTGCTTATGATGTTGATGTTACTACTGTTTATCCAGTCCCTTTACGTTTGTGTTTCCTTATCCCAACCAAACAGTACCTTAAATAAAGGATATGAACATCTGATCTTCAGAAAATGAGAAGGTATATACCATTTTCATTCAATGTGATAATTAGTGACAGATCATCCTCCAAACTTGCTTCACCAACATGCTTAATAGGAAGACCTACAGGAAGAATTGCTCCACCTTGTAGATACAGCACCGGCAGATCCTACACAATTATCCATTAAGAAATAATTCTTTGAATAGAATTGAAGTCAGCAAACTAAGAGTTTAGAAACCAACTTACAGGGTGTGAATCCGCAAAATCAAAAGGCAACCATATGCCCTTTGGTAACTTATGTGCACATTCATGAGCTCCTTTATTAGGTAAAGTGCTGCCAAAACAATTGGAAAGGTTAAAGATACCAAAGCATAGAGAAAGATGAAGAAAAATAACACTTGGCATTTTGGCATCTTTTCATCTATATATATTCGATGCCAGGTAATTGAACAATTTACAATTTATGATGCAAAATTGTCTCTAACACACAAACATGAACTGGGGAACTGGCACAGAGCTACATCAAAGCAAATGAACAGGGTCTCAAGAGAAAAGTTAAAAGGAAAGAGCTAATGTCAAATCACTGTTGTGAAGATATTACCTTGCACAGACTAAGAGTGGTCCGAGGAGAAAGGAAGTCTCAACTTTCCTCAGTTCAGGGTCTTGTGGATCTAAAAGAATTGAGGAATGTGACATATCTGTTAACAAACTGCAACTGGGGAATATCATATATTATATAACCCACCAGACTGTGTCCTCTAAGGCTGTAAATATCTTATACAAATTTTGGATCACAAAAGAAAGGAGGCAGCAACTTGCCACACATCTGTGTTCTTCCTACAAACTACCAGCATCTGAGCCAACTTAAAATTGGGTGATACAAAGTGAGAGAATTAATTACCAGCAAAGAAAACTGGAGCAGCAACTGGAATACCCTTTGTATGTGAGTGGTAAAAAAGAGTGTAGATATGTGGAAGTAGCCGGTACCGTCTTAGTAGCGCAAGGCGACAGACTTCCTCACACTGAAAGATCAAAGTTCTCCAATCAGCCAATGCTTTTTCAATCAAGAAATGATCAATACTAAATAGCCATTTGGAAGCATCATAACAATTGCGTCTTCAAGTTGGTTTTCCCTGATGTAAATGGAATTGTAAGGGCTGTCGTAGAGGAAGGTGTGCTGTAGACTGTGGTGCGCTGCTGCTGCAAAGCGGCTCTTCGAGTTGGTCTCGGCCTTTGACTAGGTTCCAAGTTTGTTAATGTTGAGTCATTGTATTTTAAGTAGTTGGTGGCTAACTCGTTTTAATTGGTTGAGGGTGTGGTGTGGAGTAGGTTTTGTACTTGGTTATTTTTCGTCTTTAATGAAACAATACGCAGCTCTCCTGCATATTGAAGGGTGGAAAATACTAAATGGCATGGCCAGAAGGGGCTTTGATTCCCAAGAATATTACGGACTCAACCAAATTACCAAACAAAGACAGGCTATCACAATATTTCGGACTTCAGTTCTTCTTGTTAGTATATACAAACAGTTGTATCCAAAATAATCAGCTATAAGCACCAGTTCATTAAGAATTACAAGATAAAAAGAGTGTCATCCTGGGAAAACATAGGTATTTGGGAAAAATGAAGTGGAGGAAATTAAGTCACGAAAATAACAGGGTTAGAGAGCCGTTAACACGCAAAATGGAACTTATATGTTTTAACCTAAGTTTATATTAACAAAATATTTGCATATGCTATACTTCTTGCTGGATAAACTAAATTGCCTCAAAACATTGAATACTTGCCTGTTTCTTTGACGTCCTAAGATCCATTTCATCAAACTACTAAAATTTGACCATCAATATGATTAAAATCATGTACAGAAACTGTTTTTTTATAAAGGAATATGGCTACAACTTGGACACTCAACCATGGAAAGTAAAGAAAATGATAAAAAATAAAAAGAACAGAGCAGATTTGCTGCCATGGCAAGGTACATCTTAACTACAAAATTGTATCTCATAAGTTAAATCCGAGTGTACAGCATTAGAAGAACACAAGATGACAAGAAATAAGGCTAAGCCCACAAGGTTAAGCTACCTATGAACATATCTAGCCTACACAGCAGCAGAAATTTCTAGCACAGCAATAACCCCTTGGAACCTTAACCCTTTTACCAGAACAGAAAGAGTGCAGGTTAAATCATGATGTACATCATAAAGAGTTAACTGGCACAAAATGGAGGAAATGCTCAACAGATGTATGGCAACCTCAAGAACAAGCTAGCCTACAGAAACGTGGCAAGTATACTGCACAAAAGGAGCATAATAAAGAAACTGAAATTGAACCATCAACCATATATTGCATGCATAGATGAAATGCAGTGAAGCAGAAACATGCACAGTGAATCAAGCTTCTTGGAGTGTAGCAAAAATTTCTTGTTTTCTTGAGTACACATGTTTGGATGGCAGTCTGGGTAGCATGATGTAGTACCTCTTCACCAAAGGACCATGGCTCGTGGTCAATGCTTCCAGTTTCTGTATGGCCGCGTGAAAATGGAAACAATGCACCCACACCCATCCATCTTCCAAAAAGTTTTGGAGTAGCATTTCCAGCAAAACCACCAATATCAGGACCTGACAATGGTTGACCACTGAGACCCTGATCAGATAACCATATATTGTTAGATCATTAGGCCGCGTGAAAGTGCATGCTTAAATCTCACATCTTGTCAGATGAACCACAGTAAAAATAAAATTTGGCCACTAACAATTTCAGTTTATAAACATCAACATCTCAAGAACAGCCTCCTTAAAACTTTCCGGAAGAACGGTAGAAATGTGACGGAGCACAACTAATTGAGGAACCAAATTTAACTAATGCAGAAGATGATGGTTCTTAACCCTAGCACTTCACCAGACTGTACATACAGTGAAATCGAATATCACAATAAATTAAATGCTAAAATAACTAGTCACAAAAAATGTCATGAATAAGCATTTGCACCAACGATCAAAGAGCTAGAACAATTTTCTTTTAGGGGCCACAGGGAACATATTTTCAGAAGTAGGAAAGACTAGACACTCCAAAAGTTTCAAGGAACAACTTTGGATATTAGAACAAATGTTTCAATTACCAACTGAAGAACCATTGGTAGGCTCATGTGCAGATGCTCCCAATTTGAAAGATTATCACCAGTCCATGTTGCAGCATAACGCTGGCTTCCTATAAAACCAGCTCGTGTAAGAACAAATGGCCGTTTAGCTGCATTGCCCATTTCCATTCCTTTATAGGTAGATCTCGCCATTAGCATTCCGTAGACCTGAAAATTATACACTAAAATATATGAACATAGAAGTAGAAAAAAAAATGTGCCCTAATGCCACTGTCATTAGCCACTTTCATGGAAAGGGAACAAAAACATACATTGTGATAGTATGAATGATTTTGAACACCACCAATATCAGCATCTCCCCTATGGATATTGCTTTCAGGCATTGTCTTCGTGGTAGTCTACAAGTTTAGACCAGCACATTCAGTTACATAGGAAAAATTGAACAATGCAATATTAATTATATGTGTCATGATAGATCGCGTACTTTGAAAACAGCAGGTTCATTCATATCATTCCATATTCCATCAACACCATTAGAGATGAAGTCCTTTACCAAACTAGCCCACCAAGCTCGTGTTTTTTCAGATGTATAATCAGGGAAAACACAATCACCAGGCCACACCTCCCCTGAATGTAGACTATGAGGCATAACCTCCTAACCTTTAAGAAAATGACAATGAATCTTATTTAAGTCAGTGATACATACCAACGAACGGGCTGCCATCTGCCTTTTGAATCCAAACATCGCTTTTTGAGCCACTATCATAAACAAAGTAACCCTCCTCCTTCTTGATCCCTGGGTCAAGCATCCATATTGCTTTGCAACCAATGGAATGGAGATCGTCCACCATTGATTTTGGATCAGGGAATCGGATCTGTAGCACATCGATAGCAAAGTGCTCAGACAGGATTCAAGAAAATCAATTATCATGGTAAATGATTTGCCTTCAAAAGAACACCATAAAGGTTAGCTAAAAAAGTGCATGATGATAGGAAAAAATAACTGGAGGCTCTAGTAAACATTCCGAAGCAGTATAAATAAGTTCTAAAACAAGAGAAGAGAAACACAAATCAGTGGTTAAAGTGCTCCTATGTAGCAAACACAACAGATCCAGTACTTACACTATCAAACGTGAAGCACCTAAAACCATCCATATAGTCAATATCCATCCAGACAACATCGCAAGGAATGTCTTTCTCCCTAAATGTTCTAACAACCTGTGGAAGCAAAAAATAACCAAGCAACACTAATTCAGCATAAAATATTATCAAAGTATTCTTATGTCCCAAAATGAACCATGTGACAAATATGTAAAGCACATGACAAATGGTTTGATTAACTTCAGATGGCCCATGAAAAGGAGCATAGTTCTTTCCAATAACATGGTTTATTTTCCAACTTACATAAGAAAAAAAAACTTCATCTCTAGTAATAAATGTTTTCTACTTCAACTTATGAAGATTATCACTGCGTTTGAAAAGCACACCATGCTTTTATGCATTTCCTTTGTCACTACATGTATGTTCAAACCTTTTTACTTTTCCAAGCCCTGAATGCAAGACTTCGACCATAGTTTATATATTACTTCTAAAAATAATAAGTATATATACCATGACAATATATTACATTAAAAATAATAAGTACATATACTATGAAAATATATTCCATTAAAAATTTACTTGTGTAATTTGATAGTCACATATATATAGTTTTACATTTGTAGGAGAATATAGGTATAAGTGGTAAAAAGTTTCAAAACTTTGAAACGAGGATTCCAGGTGATACATATTTAGCAACAGTGAGGTTAACAGATGAATAAGGAAAACAAAAACAGGAAGACTTGAACATTTGATGTTGAAGTACAGAAAAATTATTGAAATCATTAAAGGGGTAGCATATAGGCAGGAATTATATGGATCCCACAAATTCTCTTGCAGTGTGCACTGCTCATCAATTCTTACTTCATATAGGCACATGATTGTTGTTTGCATTTGGAACTAGAGTAAGTGAAGATACCAAAATGAACACTGCATCAACACTAACAGGACCACCCACACACTTTATCCATCATAATTAAAGATTAGGAGTAGCTGCCACTGAAACATTACATTAATTAATACTTCCTTCAGAAAAGGAATTACACATAGATATGCCAAGAAAATACCTTGAGTACTTTCTCAGAAGAATCATAGCTCCAACGGCATTGATGATAGCCAAGTGACCATTTTGGTGGCATGGACACAGTACCTATAATGGAATTTTTTTTCTCACCTTATTCGACAAGGCAGCAAGTAAAATAACATAGAACATCTAAATTGCATGTTTGTGTTCTACTATGACCAATTAGATAGAGAGAGGGAATGATGCTATCTTATGTAGCTAATGCCTAGTTTGGTAAAAGATAAACTGGAGAGGGAATGACAATATAAGTGGCAAAGATAGAAACCCCAATTCTACTGTGACAGGTATATCTAAATGGATAAACCAGTGCCAGTAATGTTAGATCGATCAACCAAACAACATTCTACTAATCAACACCTTGATTTTTTATCAAGATTTACAAATTGTATCAAATTGAATAAAATACTTCCTATTATTGCTTGCATTCATATTAGATCAGAGATATACAGCTTCATTGTTTATGAAAAGGACTCAATAAAGCATTAACATGAGGGTATATCTGTCCACAGAAATATAGTTAAGAAGTGCCGGAAGATATATTTGTTAAATCATGGTAGAAATACCAATTGCATGCGACAAAGACATCATAACATCAGCTGGAGTATTAAATGGCCCAAAAGTGATGACAGGGTAGGCAGATGGGGCAGAGAACTTTATAGTTGATTCTTGTCTCAAATCAATCTGTCACAGTAAAAAACACTCTGTTCAACATACAGATTAGTTAAAATATTAATGTCAACAAATAAAAAAACTTTAGAATGATTTACTCCAACATACCTCACAACGCCGAGTGGTATCAGCAAGGACACCCAATGCTTTTCCATCAGGGAGGATAGCCAAAACCCATGGGTGTGACTGGTACAATGAAGTGGTTCCTGGCCCGAAACCCCATGCATCTGTGTTCCATGTGAAAACCTGACGAAAAAATATCTATAAATCATGACAATATCTAAAGTCTGTTACATAAGCAGGATGTGCAGAATCAATTTAGCATAACTACTGCTATTTGTAACAAGGGCAGAGACAGGGCCAGTGCTCTGGGTGCTGCAGCACCAGTCCTAGCCTGTTTGTCTTAGGTGAATCATATAATAGCTGGCCTAAAACCCTAGTATTTTTACTCATTTCAATTTAGTTTAGCACCTGCTCACTAGATAGCACATCCTTCAAGGGTTTTCTTGTTCTGCCCCTGATTTGTAAAGTTGTACAAGGAACTACGACCTCTGGTGATTATTTCACAAAACCGAAGTTGTTGCATTTTTGTGAAATGGTCAAGAATTGGACCTTTGTTATAATGTGAATGGTTGGAGTTTTGAGAAATCAACTCAAATATATAATATATATAGTTTCTTAAAGCAGATGCCTTACTCGTTTCCCAGTCCGTTCAAGTGGGCCACTCGCTTCTCCAGTACCATAGAAAGATGTCCCAGGAGGAAGCTGCTTGATTAAAAGAAAACAAGTGAGCCTCCACACATCTGTTTTTGTGGCATGTTATAGTTCCAGGTAGATAATATTACAGGAATGTACACATCAAGAATAAAACAAAGCACAATTCATAGTTTAGCATTATCAGGGATAATAAAAACAAGTAGAAGGCAAAAACTGGAACAAAAATACATCGGTGTCGTGGGGTTCAGGCATCCCCTTTAGCAAAAAAACTGTTACCAACATGTTGCAATGTTTCAATAAGTCACGACAGAAATCATGTTTGTAGGATGGACGAAGTTAAATAAACCAGCAAAGAGGTCCAGATTCAGTATGTGAATTATTAAACTGAAAATGGTACCAAACTCCAGTCTACAAAATGGTAAAAATAAAAGAATAACAAATAGGCTGAGTGGAATTGAATGCTTCAAATTGAAATGGTTGCATCACTGTGGTGAGCATGACAAGACAACGGCCTACTTTTTATGGGATCAATTGCCCAAAGGACCAAACATGCAAATAGTTCGAGTTAGCTTAGCAATTTTGACTTGCGTCAAAACTGAAAAGGTGGTCATATGCTTTCAGGGATGGTGGTAATAAAACGCTGACCCCTTCTGTGAACAATCTGAATATTTATGTGGATCTGCATCTTATCATGGATTCATGATACCCCAATGCGTGCATCTGTTAAGCGTGCAACCTCGCAAGGAAAGGAAGGAGAAAGTCCTGCGTCAGATACATACCCATGTCTTAGAGGACCCATCGCAACAGTGCTACGTCATCAAGGCCAAAACCAAACAGATATTGGGATCAATGGATCAACATTTCACGCGCTCACCCGATCAGCCAACAGGGAACCGTCCAAACGACCAACACCCAGCAGCACAACGATACAGCAGACGAAGCGAGCGATCTAATAAGAGGCTTTTACTTATGTGCCATTATAAAAGTTAGTAATTACCCACAAGCCATTAAAATAAATTGAGTTCTCACAGGTGCCACTGCTCTGAACTCTTTTGCCCTCCACGCCACTTCCGTCAGATTTGGCTCTAACCGCGGTTGTGAAAAGTCCAAAATACCCTCAAGTGTGAATATACAATTAATTTTTTTGGTCATCTTAATGACCTCAAATGAAAAAAAATCAAAACTAGAAAGTTGTAGATCTCGATCATTTTTATAAAAAATTATCATCATTTGATTCCGTACAAAAAAATATGATTTTTCTAAGACATTAATAATATCAAATCCTATTTTTTGTTCCGAATCAAATGAAGATATTTTTTATAAAAATATTGTAGATCACTTAGTTTTGAGTTTTTACATTTGAGGTCATTAAAATGCCTAAAAAAATTAATTGCATATTCACACCGTTAGAGCCAAATCTGACAGAAGTGATGTGGAGGGCAAAAGAGTTCAGAGCAGTGGCACATGTGAGAACTCAACTTTTTTAATGGCTCGTGGTTAATTACCAACTTTTATAATGGCACTCAAGTAAAAGCCTCATCATCTAATAATCTACCACCCAGACTCCCAAACCAACGGCCAGTACACGCGTGCGTCGCCGTGGCGTACCTTTACCACGACCTTCTGGGCTCCCTCCGCCGCGACCTCGAACGCCGGGACCACGGCGGGCGTGTCCGCCCCGTTCCGCGGCGCCTCCCGCCGCCGCGGGTCCGCGAACGAGAGGCTGGGCCCCGCCGCGGCACGCGCCGCCTCCGACGCGTCGAACCGGAACACGCCATCCTCAAGCACCCGCGCCCACACCATGTCCCTCGCCGTCTCCGCGGCCATCCTGCCCTCCGCCGCCCCCGCAGCAGCAGCAGGCGCGGTCCCGCCGCAGCACCTGCAGTTAGAGGCATCAAGCAAGCAATGAGTGAGGGGTGAGGCACTGAGCCCGATCGTTCGGCCCCTCGTCGCGGGTCTCCAGTGGATCGGGGCCGGAGGGAACACCTGAGAGTGGGTCGCCGTGGCCCGCCGCCGCCTCGTGACTCGTGCACGCGGTGGAAGCGGAAGCGCGAGTAGTGGGGGACGAGGCGGAGTGATGCGGTGTTGCAGGTGCAGGTGGTGGGCGTGGACGTGCCGAGCATCTCCTCTTGAACAAGAGCCGCGCTTGCGTGGATTCGGGTTTGTTTACCGCGGGGGGCCGGGGGTTGGACTCTACTAGAGAGGGGCACAGGGCACAGGGCACAGGGGACAGGGCGGAGTGGGAGAGGGTTTTTTTTTCCCCCTAGAGGCTTTTATACGTGTAAATTACACGTAGATCATTAAAAAAATTGACCGCACATATATGCCACCGTTCTGAACTTCTTTGCTCTCCAAACCATTCCATCCGCATTCCGTTCGTTTTTCACCGTTTGGGAGTCCTGACAAGCGAGTCAGGTCAGTTAAAACGTCCATAATACCCTTCTCATCCCTATCCTCTCTCTCTCAAACTCGACCTCATCTCTCTTCTCCGCGCGCGCCCCGGCGGAGCTCGCCCGCCCCTGTGCCCGCGGCGGCTGTCCGGGGCCGAGCTCGCCCGTGCGCGCCCGCGGCGGCCGGGGCAGTGCTCACCCGCGCCCGCGCTAGAGGCGGCTGTCCGGGGCCGAGCTCGCCCGCGCCCGCGCCCACGGTGGCCGGGGTGGACCTCCTCACGTCACCTCCACGCGTGCTGCATCAGATCCACAACGAGGACCGGCTGCGGCAGCTCCACGCGCGCCGCCTCCTGGCTCTCGCCGCCGCCGTTGGGGACGAGGCCGCCTCCTTGCACGTTGGGCCCTCGACGTCGCTGTCGGGGCTCGTGCCGCTATTGCAGCTCCGCGCCATCTCCTTCTTGGCCACGGCGGTGAGGGAGGCGCGCCTGCACCTCGCCCGAGCGCGTAGCTGACAAACGGATCCCGCCGTAGGGTAAAATGGTCATTTTCACATGTCTGTTTGACACCGTTAAGTAGAAAAAGAGGATGAAATGACTTGGAGAGAAAAAAAAAGTTCAGAACGGTGGCATATGTATGCGGCTAACTTTTTTAATGACTTGTATGTAATTTCAAACTTTTTTAATGACATACGTGTAAAAGCCTCTTTTTTCTAACACAGGAGGGGAGAGGTTTGGGTGGATGCGATTGGGCCATGTGTATGACGCTACCGGGCTTATAGCTGCTGGTGGGTTCTGCGGGACCACACGTCATACGGGAACAGGTGGAAAAATGACGTCAGCTCACGCGACCTTTCACAGCTGTAGTGAAGTGCACCTGATGTGCATGGTTTTTTTTTTCCGAACGCTTGCACACCTTATCCACGTTTAATTTTAATGTTTGTATTGCTGGATTGCAGGACTGGGCGTGCTCTGAATTTCGCCTCATTCTTTTTTTTCCAGAGGCCGCCGTTTGAATTAAGCAAAATGCATCGATTTTTTAACAGTTTTAAGCAATGTATTTATATGAAAGGAGCCAAAACAACAAATACCCCTTTACGTAAAGTGGATTATACCATTTTGTGTGAACGAGTGCCTTTGGAGTTGCTGGATATTTGATTGGTTCCTTTAGGGGATCTCATAACAAATGTGACTTGGCCATTCAGTCTTGAGATGCAGGTGGGTTGCACTGGGTCAGTGTAGAGTTTGGGTTGGTCCAACGATGATTTTTCGGGTACGTGAATCGGTGGAACTAGTTGACCCGGCGAGCCAGATATACGTGAACATGATTTTCTTTTATAAAAAAAGACCCTCAAAAGAGTGCCTCAGAGCTCATATATCTCAAGGAAAATAAAAGCCAATACAAAAAATAGACAAGACATAAAATAACCTCTAAAAAATAAGAGTACATTAAATCTACGAAAAAGTCAACCAAGAAAAGAGACACCTGCAGACACCCTAGCCATACAAGTTTTTAAAGGCCACAAAAGCCACTCGCCGCTGACAACGAGATCTATAAACAACTGAAAGAACATTTGCTGAGGAACCCTCCAAGAAACGCAGGCTTATAATCCTTCACTATTGGAGCAAAGTGTTTAAGATGTCGGACCTTGTTATAGAACAGACTAGAAAGAAGAGGTCAAAATTGCAACATCGAAAACCAATCAATTGCTTCATCTGATAAGCACACCAAATGCCAAGATCTGAAGATGAACAATAAATCTGACACACTAAACTCTCATCGGCCCTTCACCACCGCCATATCAAACATCGTCGAGGTAGGAAGAGGACGGAGAGACCTTTTTTCAAAGCGCCATTGTCTCCATCACCTCATTGATGACACCAGAAACCAAACTCTAGATGAAGCAGCGCCGCGCCCGCTATAGGATTGAGATGGTGGACTAGAGGGGGTGAATAGTCATTTCTAAAAAAATAAACACTCCGGCTAACCGAAACAAATGTGGAATTAAAAATATCGGTCTAGATAAGACTACACCCATCTATCTAAGTTCACAAACACCTTATAAAGATCATAATTAGACAACAAATATGTCGGGCTAGTTAGAGCTCACCTAATCAATTCTAGTAGTAAGGTCACACAAACTTATGCAACTAGTACTTTGGCAACCGGGGAGCTCCTACATAATCTAGTAAGCAAAAGTATAAAGCTCCTAATCTCATTAGTAATGCTCAAAAATAAGGCTACACAAGCCAAATTAAAGAGCATAAATTACTTAGCTACACAAACTAAGCAATGTACCTAACAAGGCTACTCAAGCCAAATTAGTTACACAAGAGAGCTACTTTTATGCTACATAAGTAAGAAGGTAACTAGCAAGCTACACAAGCTAACTAATTACAAGAGCAACTATACAAGCACAATGTATATATGAAAGTAAATACAAGCTTTTGTATGGGGAATGCAAACCAACGGAAAGAACAATGTTGACACGATGATTTTTCTCTCAAGGTTCACGTGTTACCAACATGCTAGTCCCCGTTGTGTCGACCGCTCACTTGGTGATTCGGCGGCTAATTGGCATCACCCGTCATGCCCACACGTTGGGCATTGCAAGAACCTACCCATAAGTGAAGGTAGCTCAATGACACGCTAAACTAGAGTTGCTCTTCGTGGCTCCCGCGGGATGAGCACAATACCCCTCACAATCACTTCTCCGGAGCACCGCACAATCTTCCTTGCGTGCTTCGACGAAGACTACCATCAAGCCATCTAGAATGTGGCAACCACCAAGAGTAACAAGTACCACTAGCTTACAACTCGATCACCTAGTGTCACTCAATGCACTCTCACAATGCAATCGCACTAGAATAGCACTCACACTCAATCGGATGATCACTATCAAGCATATGTGAGTTAGAGGGCTCCCAAACACACTTACACAAGCCGCTAAGGCTTCAGGGTGCTCAGCAATCAGCCCAAGGCCGAGCTCCACCTCTATTTATAGCCCCCACAAAAATAGAGTCATTGTACCCCTTCACTGAGTACTTTTCGTACTGATCGGATTCTACTATACTGACCGGATGCGTCCGGTTAGCACGGTTCGGTCGCTCCAACTCGGCCACATGGCACTAGCCGTTTGAAATGACCGTTGCCGCCCAACAGCTCCTTCGCATGCGTGCTCGTCAGCAACTGATCGGACGCATAGGTCAAAGGACCGGACTCGCTAGCCACTAGCGTCCGGTCCAACACAGAGACAATCCAGAGGATTTTTTCTCACCGGACGCGTCCGATCATCCATGACCGATTGATGGGTCTCACTACTGCGTCCGGTCCACCTCTGTCAGTGTTGCCTAAAGATGAATAGTACACCCACTCGTCAGTGTTGCCTAAAGATGCTTCCAAATGTCCGGTCGCTCCTCAAGACAGCATCCGGTCATAGCCACACCCACTCGTCAGTGTGTGACGAAGCTGACCAGACTCTCGCGATAGAGTCCAGTCACACTAGCTGCCAACGTCCGGCCACTCTCTCCCAACACTATTCCTCAACTAGATTTTCTTGCTTAGAAACGGGAATAGTCGGCTGAGCTTCTTCTCTCTCACTGACACCTTGCTGACAAGCATGCAAGCTTGTCCCCTTCTACTATTCATCAACAAGAATTTCTTGGTCAGCAAAGGGAATTGCTTGTTGAGAATTAGCACCACTAAATTCACCATTTTAAGTGCTATTTCTTCTCTATTTTCACCACCTTTGCAAATGTGCTAATACTACCAATTGTTCACCACCATGTGCAAGTGTGTTAGCATTTCACAAATATTTTTTCAAAGGATTAGTCACTCATTTCACCACGCCACTCGATCATAACACGTATGCAAAGTTAGATCACTCAAGTGGCACTAGATGACCGATATACAAACAAGTTTGCCTCTCTTAGTAGTACGGCCATCTATCCTAAACCCGGTAACCCGGTCATAAACTTCTCTACACACCTACGACCGGTGAAATGAAATGCCCTACAAATATACCTTTGCCTTGTGCATTCCATTTTATCTCCTCCGGTGTTGATGCAACACATGCACCAACCATATCACAAATGATATGATCCACTTCATATCATCGCGTGACCTTGTTGGTTCATCGATCTTGACCTCACTTGCTTTTCACCATTGCCTTCGTCCATCAATGCCAAGTCTTGCTCAAGCTTCACCGCCACGTGGTCCATCGCTCCAAAGCCTACAACTTGCCCTTCATGCTTGCAACCGGTTCTTCAAGCCACCACCTTAGTCACATGACTCCATGTTATGTGTCATATGCAATGAGCTCATTCATCACATGTGTGAGTGTTGACAGTAGTTAACGATCATTATAAACTGTCAATATAATTTGTATAAGGGCATGAATATAATCACCAACATAGTTTTAGGGGTTTAAACTAACAAATTACACGAGTTTTGGTGAATATGTATTTTTAGAAGAGTTTATTCAGAAAGCCATCAAGGTGGACCCAAACATCAGAATTAATTATGCTTATCCGTGACAAAAACAACTCTAGAAACTTCCAGAGGACACCAGAAGCCAAACCACTGAAGAAAACTACAGGAGCATGACACCTACAGGTTGGCCAGCCCCCTGGGCCCACCAGTCAGCACCTCCTCGTGAAGTCGGTTCTCCACTGCCTTAGGGTTTGCATCTACGCCGTTATTTTAAGTCGGTTTGATCCGAGGGCTTAGGATTGATGCTCTCCCCTATATATACCAGCCCCTGCCACCCCCTGGCATATCAAGAAACCCTGATCAAGGCATTCAGTCAAGAAGGCAGAAACCCTACTCATCCTTAGAGCTCCACCATATTTTAGGGCATAACTAACTAGGTGAAAGGTCCTAAATGGCTAGAGGGGGGTGAATAGCCTATACAAATTTCTATAAATACACTAGAGCAAGAGGTTAAAACACTAAATGGCGAAATACAATTTTGCTCTAGCTCTACAAGGGTTGCATGCCACCTATCCAACAATTCTAGTTGCTATGATCACTAGGCACAAACAATGGCTATGTCACTACTCACCAAGAGCTCTCAACAAGTCTACACTAAAGAGCTCCACTAGGTGATACTAAACTAGCAGGCAAACAAGCTCTCAAAACTAGTTATACTAAAGAGCTTGATACAACTACTTTGCAAGAAAGTAAAGGAGTGAGTGGGACATTTATACCGCCGTGTAGAGGGATAAACCAATCACAACAAGATCACCAATACAATCATCGGGAGAATGCTAATGGCAAGAGACAAGCGATTTTTCTCTCGAGGTTCACGTGCTTGCCGACACGCTAGTCCCCGTTGTGTCAACCAACACTTGGTCATTCGGCGGCTAAGAGGTGTTGCACGAATCTTGTCCACACAATTGGACACTGCAAGAACCTACCCACAAGTGAGCTAGCTCAATGACACAAGCAATTTACTAGAGTTGCCTTTGGCGCTCTGCCGGGGAAGGCACAAGACCCCTCACAAGCAATCGATCGAGGTCGGAGACAAACACCAACTCTGCTTAATGATCCTCCAATCATCGGGCCATCTAGGTGTCAGCAAACACCAAGAGTAACAAGCTCACAACCAGCCCAAATCACCCAACTAGTGCCATGAGATGATGTAACTCAATGCAATGCACTAGAGGCTCTCCAATCTCACTCAAGATGATGATATCAAGTGAACAAGTGAGTGGAGTGTGTTGCTCAGCTTCCAAAGGGTGTGCACAAGTGTATGAGGTGCCAAGATATTTTCCAAAAACATGTTAGAGCTAAGTTAGCATTTCTCAAAACATTTGCAATAAATATTTTCGCTTGCTTTCCAAAGTGCACTAGGCCTAAATGCAATGCATGAAGTCCAACACCTATTGGCACTAGATGACCGAATTGTCTAGTTAAGAACCCCTCTTAATAGTACGGCCATCTATCCTAAATGTGATCACACTCTCTATAGTGTCTTGATCATTAAAACAAAATCCCTAATTATACATTTGCCTTGATCTCCATAGGGTTTTGTTTTTCTCTTTCTTCTTTTCTAAGTTGAGCACTTGATCATAATCACATGTGGCCATCTCATCATTTCATGTGATCAACATCACCATTTGAGTGCCACCATACTTCACAACTTGGATTGCACCAACCTAGCTCATATCACAACTTATGACAAAGGTTAGTGCATAGGTTTCATCAATTATCCAAAACCAAACTAGGGCTTTCAATCTCCCCCTTTTTAGTAATTGATGACAACCCATTTACAAAGATATTCAATGAAATCTTTTTGGATTCATGTTGCTTGCCCAAGCATATTACTATGTGTAAAGGTTATGGACAAGTTTCATCAACCCAATTTGGTAGTATTAGCTCCCCCTACATATGTGCTTAGAGTTTGGATTTGAAAGCTTGCACATATGCATGGATTGGAAGTTTGGGAGGGTAATAGCTACCAAATGATGCTAAGGTGTAAAGAATGGACCTTTGAAGCATGATAACAATCAGAGTTGCCATTTAAACACCATCCTTAGCACCATGATTTGCTAGATATCACTTGAAAAACAAAGACAAACTAGATACCTCGTGTGATCAACATTAGAAGCAAGGTTCTAGTATCACTTGTAAAAGTTCAAGGAATATCTAGCTATCCTATGCATGCTAGTTTTGCATTTCATCAATCATTTTCTATGATCTAGCCTACACCACACAAGCATGAATAGGGAATTTAAGAACTTGTGCCATGCAAGCAACCATATGTAATGCACATTCAAATGCAACATATAAGTTTATGAGCTTGCTCCCCCTACTTGTGTGCTTTAAATTTTATAATTAATCACCTTACTTTTCATTTGTTTGTTTGCTCCCCTTATCTTACTATCTTTGTGAATTTCTCTCCCCTTTGTCAACAATTAGCACAAAAAGTGAGCTCAAATTTTAGATAGGTTGGGGTGAATCCATGTAAAGTAAGGATCATTTTCCCAATTTGGTTCAATCTAGATCACTTGCAAAAGATATTTAACTCGGTTTGATCCAAGAGCAAGCTTCTTCACACCTCCAAATAAGGGTTATCATGCACCATGTTGAGTTAAACACTTATACCTCATTTTCTAGATTGAACGCTAGGTTCACAAGCCCACAAACATGTCATATGCTACCACTAGATTATTTCAAGTATATAAGCAATAGTGGTACCATACAAGCATCAAATTCATTTGATTTTCATGAATGGGCCTAAGACATGTGAGGAATGACTAGATGCACTAAACAAGTCCTTAACAAAGGATGAATGACATGTCAATCAACTTTACCTTGCTTTGCTTAAAGGAGAGGCATATCACATAATGGGGGTACATCAACACATATTTGAGAAGTCAAGTATGTTCAATTTATTCTTTAGCTTGCAAAACCTCTTCTCATCAAGTGGTTTGGTAAATATATCAGCAAGTTGATCATCGGTGCCCACACTCTCAATGCATATGTCCCCTTTTTGTTGGTGATCTCTTATGAAGTGACGACGGACATCTATGTGCTTTGTTCTTGAATGTTGAACCGGGTTGTTGGTGAGCTTCACGGCACTTTCATTGTCACAAAGCAATGGCACTTGTTTGAACTTGATTCCAAAATCATTCAATGTGACCTTCATTCAAAGTAATTGAGCACAACAACTATCAGCCAAAATGTACTCCACTTCGGTGGTTGAAAGTGCTACACTATTTTGCTTCTTTGATGACCAAGATACAAGTGATCTTCCC
This sequence comes from Miscanthus lutarioriparius, assembly GCA_904845875.1. Taxonomy (NCBI): domain Eukaryota; kingdom Viridiplantae; phylum Streptophyta; class Magnoliopsida; order Poales; family Poaceae; genus Miscanthus; species Miscanthus lutarioriparius. Next base: position 77,168,069 of record CAJGYO010000004.1, read on the forward strand.
AATAGTTGACATGTGCACAATGTGCTCTTTCTCTCAACTTTGCATCGCACATAATCGGAGTCCTAATATCCATTCAACTCGAATCTTGCTCCTTTGGGATACCACAATTCAACATTTCGTGTATGCTTCAAGTACCACAATATTCTTTTGGTTGCTTTCAAATGGCTCTTTCTTGGTGAGTCTTGAAATCTAGCACACATGCATGCACTAAACATCACATCTGGCCTTGATGCGGTCACATAGAGTAGGCTTCCAATCATAGACCGATACAACTTTTGATCCACCATATTGCCACTAGCATCACTATCCAAATTTCCATTTGTTCCCATTGGTGTACTAATTGACTTTGCATCATTCATTCTAAATTTCTTGAGCATGTCTTTGATGTACTTGCCTTGACTAACAAATATACCATTCTTCAATTGCTTAATTTGAAGACCAAGGAAGTAACTAAGCTCTCAATTATGGACATCTCAAACTCATTAGCCATCATCTTTCCAAATTCTTCATAAAAATCTTGATTGGTTGATCCAAATATGATGCCATCAACATAGATTTGCAACACAAATAAGTCATTGCCTATCTTCTTAGTGAAGAGAGTGGTGTCAACCTTACCCATCTTGAACCCTTTAGAGAGCAAGAAATCTCTTAATCTCTCATACCATGCTCTAGGTGCTTGCTTCAAACCACACAATGTCTTTCTTAGCTTGTAAACATGGTTGGGCTTCTCATCTTTAAAACTAGGAGGTTGCTCAACATATACTTCTTCATTGATGTAGCCATTGAGAAATACACTCTTCACATCCATTTGATATAGCTTGATGTTGTGGGCATAAGCATAATCTAACAAGATCTTGCTTGTTCCGAAAGACCCACTTGGTTCCAATGACATTATGATCCTTAGGCCTCTCAACTAACTTCCATACTTGATTTCTTGTGAAGTTGTTTAGCTCTTCATATATAGCATTTATCCAATCAACATCCAATAAAGCTTCATCTATCATCTTGGGTTCAATGGATGACATAAATGAGAAATATTCATAAAATGATGCCAATCTTTATCTTGTTTGTACATCTCTTGAGATATCACCAATTATAGAATACAATGGATGATATCTTGCAACATTTGTTGGTTGGAGCACTTTGCACTTGATAGCTTGCATTTGATTGATCATTTGGTTGAGATGATGTACTAGTCACTTGTTGATTTTGCATTTGAGATGATGAACTAGCTTGACTTGTATCAACTTGCACATTTGAGTTAGAGAGAACTTGATTCTTGTCATCTTCAACATCAATCACCTCTCTAGGCTTTATATCACCAATGTTCATATTTTTCATTGCATTGACCAATTGAGTGCCTCTCACATCATCTAGATTCTCATCTTTCTCTTGGGAACCTTTGGTTTCATCAAATTCCACATCATGAACCTCCTCAAAGGTACCACTAGCCAAATTCTAAACTCTATAAGCCTTGATAGTAGTTGAGTAACCAAGCAAGAAATCTTCATCACATTTCTTTTCAAACTTGCTTAATCTAGTGCCTTTCTTCAATACGTAGCATTTGCAACCAAAAACCCGAAAGTATACAATATTGGGCTTTCTATCATTCAAGAGCTCATATGGGGTCTTCTCCTTCAATGGATGACAATAGAGTCAGTTGTTATAGTAGCAAGCCATGTTGATTGCTTCGGCCCAAAATGAATGACTCATATTATACTCACTTAACATTGATCTTGCCATATCAATCAAGGTTCTATTCTTCCTCTGAACTAGGCCATTTGATTGAGGAGTGTACTTGACCGAAAATTGATGCCTAATCCCAAACTCATCACACAAACCATCAACTCTTGTGTTCTGGAATTCACTTCCATTGTCACTTCTCACTTTTTTTATGGTTGTTTCAAACTCATTGTGAATTCTCTTGATGAATGTCTTGAAGGTTGCAAATACATCACTCTTGTCAACAAGAAAGAACACCCATGTATATCTAGTGAAATCATCCACAATCACAAATTCATATTTGTTTCCACCAATGCTAGTATATGTGGTTCGTCCAAACAAATCAATGTGCAATAACTCAAATACCTTAGATGTGCTCATCATGCTCTTCTTAGGATGTGTGTTGCCAACTTGCTTTTCAGCTTGACATGCACTACATAGCTTATCATTCTTAAATGTGATATCTTTCAAGCCTCTAACTAGATCATACTTAATCAATTTGTTCAATTGTTTCATTCCAACATGACCAAACCTTCTATGCCATAACCAACCTATGCTAGACTTAGTGAGCAAACATGTTGATAATTGAGCTTCTCTAGCATTGAAATCAACTAAGTATAGATTATTATATCTAAATCCTTTGAATATCAAGTTAGAGCCATCTACACTTATGATCTCTACATCATAAACTCCAAATATGCACTTGAAACCTAGATCACAAAGTTGAGCTACCGACAATAGGTTGAAGTTCAAGTTCTCTACAAGTAGCACATTGGAAATGGTCAAGTCATTAGATATTGCAATCTTACAATGCCCTTGGACTTTGCCTTTTCCATTATCACCAAATGTTATACTATCAATCCCATTGTCATTATTTGAGTTGATTGAATTGAACATTCTTGAATCACCGGTCATGTGTTGTGTGCACCTACTATCAAGCACCCAATGCCTTCCTCCAACTTTATAGTTTACCTACAAAAGAAAATCAATTCTTTTTAGGTACCCAAACTTGCTTGGGTCCTTAAAGGTTAGTTACTAAGGCCTTTGGTACCTAAATAGCTTTCTTCTTTGAGCCCATAATAGGTGTACCAATGAACTTAGTCTTCACACCATTCACACCCCTGGTAAGCATGTAAAGAATCAAAACAAATTGAGGATACATTAACATTGTTCTTGTTCTTTATGCAAGATTGCTCTAAGTGCCCTACTTGCTTGCATCTATGCAAAACTGACCATTGCTCTTCACAAAGCTAGCTTTGGAGTAGCAAAGGCTGCCTTATCTTTCTTGGGGGTATAGCCCAATCCCTCTTTGTTAAGAGAGAACCATTGGCTACCCAAGCACTTTAGCAAGCGGGCCTCACCGCCATAGGCCTTGCCTAGGGCGTGAGTGAGTTCATTCACCTCTCTCTTGAGAGTCTCATTCTCAACCATTAGTGAGGCATCACAAGTGAAACCTTCACTAGTAGTAGAGGCAGGAGTGGTAGCGGTGGTGGATGATCAACTACAAGAAGGGTTAATAGGAGTAACAACAATAGGTTCATAAAATGATTCTTCAATAATGTCACATGTCACGCCCACATCACATGATACTTTAACCCTTTCCTTATCTTGTTCAAGAAGCAAGGAGTGAGCCTTTTCAAGCTTGGTGTGAGCTTTGCCAAGCTTCTTATGTGCTTCCACTAGCCTCTCATGAGTAGCATTGAGCTCATCAAAGGATTGCTCAAGAGCACTAAGCTTCTTTTACAATTCTTTGCACTTCTTGCTTTTTTGTTAATTATTGAGTCAGCTTGTTCTAGCATGTTCATTAGTTGTTCATTTGAGAATTCATCATCATCACTATCATTTTCACTTTCACTATCATCATTTTCACTCTCATCATATTTTACCTTGGAGCCCTTGGCCATGAAGCATGATGGAGTGTCAAATAGTGAAGGCTTGCTGTTGATAGCAATGCTTGCTAAAGCCTTCTTCTTGGATGCCTTGCCATCATCACTTGAATCATCATCAATGGAGACATCGCTATCCTATGTGATAACATAGGATCCACCCTTCTTCTTCTTGAAGGTCATCTTCTTCTCTTTCTTGCCTTCTTCTTCTCATTATCCTCATTGTCACTATTGTAGGGACAATCCGCTATAACATAATCGGGGCTCTTGCATTTGTAGCACAACCTCACATACTCCTTGTTCTTGAAGTGATCTCTTCTCTTCCTTGCACCATAGCCTTTCTTCTTCTTCATCTTGCCAAACTTGCGCATAAAGAGAGCTAGTGCTTCATCATCACTATCATCATGAGAGCATTCTTCATCACTTGATTCTTCCTTCTTAGCCTTGCCCTTGCTCTTGTTCTTGGATGATGAAGTGCTGGCTTTGAATGCCACACTCTTCTTCTTCTTGTCTTCCTCCTTCACAAGCTCCTCACCATCACTATTGTATTGGTCCTCGGTCATCACATCACCAAGCACCTCATTTGGAGTGACATCCTTCAATCTACCTCTAAGGATGATAGTTCTCAATGTCTTGAATCTCTTTGGCAAACACATCAAGAACTTGTGAGAAAAGTCCTCATCCTTCACCTTCTCACCCAAACTCTTGAGATCATTGATGATGACTTGTAGCCTATAGAACATCTTCGGAATGGACTCATCATCCTTCATCTTGAAGTTTGATAGCTTGTCTTTGAGCATATAGAGCTTGGCACTTTTTACCGTTGAAGTGCCCTTATATGTTTCTTCTAGTCTCACTCAAACTTCACTTGCCTTCTCAAGATCTTTGATTTGCTCAAACACTTTTGAATCAATATCATTGTATATTGTATTGAGTGCTATAGTGTTGCATTGCTTGTTGATCTTGTCATTGTCGGTGAGATTGGTAGGGTCAATGATTACAAACTCATTCTCTACCACATCCCACACCTTGTCATTGATTGAACCAAGGTACATCTTCATCTTTCTCTTTCAATAATCAAAAGATATGTCATCAAAGAACGGTGATTTACCCCCAACATGATTGAACACTATTTGAGCCATATTTTGCACCGAAGGTTGTTAAGCATTGAATCAAATGGTGACCACAGCTCTGATACCACTTGAAAGGTCCTAAATGGCTAGAGGGGGGGTGAATAGCCTATAAAAATTTCTACAAATACACTAGAGAAAGAGGTTAATACACTAAATGGCAAAATGCAATTTTGCTCTAGCTCTACAAGGGTTGCAAGCCACCTATCCAATAATTCTAGTTGCTATGATCACTAGGCACAAACAATGGCTATGTCACTACTAACTAAGAGCTCTCAACAAGTCTACACTAAAGAGATCCACTAGGTGATACTAAACTAGCAAGCAAACAAGCTCTCAAAACTAGTTACACTAAAGAGCTTGATACAACTACTTTGCAAGTAAGTAAAGGAGTGAGTGGGACATTTGTACCACCTTGTAGAGGGATGAACCAATCACAACAAGATCACCAATACAATCACCGGGAGAATGCCAATGGCAAGAGACAAGCGATTTTTCTCCCGAGGTTCACGTGCTTGCCGGCACGCTAGTCCCCGTTGTGTTAACCAACACTTGGTGGTTCGACAGCTAAGATGTGTTGCACGAACCTCATCCACAATTGGACACTGCAAGAACCTACCCACAAGTGAGCTAGCTCAATGACATGAGCAATTTACTAGAGTTGCCTTTGGTGCTCCGCCAAGGAAGGCACAAGACCCCTCACAAGCAATCGATCGAGGTCGGAGACAAACACCAACTCCGCTCAATGATCCTTCGATCACTGGGCCATCTAGGTGTCAGCAAACACCAAGAGTAACAAGCTCACAACCAGCCCAAATCACCCAACTAGTGCCACGAGATGATGCAACTCAATGCAATGCACTAGAGGCTCTCCAATCTCACTCAAGATGATGATATCAAGTGAACAAGTGAGTGGAGTGTGTTGCTCAGCTTCCAAAGGGTGTGCACAAGTGTATGAGGTGCCAAGAGTGTGGCTATTGGTATATTTTAACACAGACAGATAAATCCGCAAGCGCACGGATACCGCTGTAGCTTTTACCCAGAGGTATTCCAAGTTTTGTATCTATAGGGAAACGTGTGAGACTAACTACGGTCTAACTTAACTATGGGTAGCAACAAAGTTAGGATAAATAGGAGCGTAGAGAGGATAACTAAAGTTCTCTAGTTCTGACTTGGGTAAGTTTATGTCTTCTACTATTCAACTGGGGACATTACTTGGGAAAGACACCAACAGAGGATGCTTTCCTTCGCAACTGCGTCCTACGTGCGCCTATAGACGGGAGGTGGACTACAAAGGATCAACAAAGCTATATAGTACAGGCTATATAGAACTTGTATCACTCACACGATCTACCACCTTTCGGAATGCAGGGTGCATCCACGAGTAACCCAAGTCTAAGCACCACACTTACACTTACGATTAATACTCTACTCCCTCTAGAATAGGAATAAAGCACTCAAAAGAGTCGTGATCCTGATGAACAATATAAACAAGATGCTTACTCAAATTAGAAGTTGATTACCAGAGATATCTCGAAGGCAAGCTCAAGTAGAACTTGGATCCGCCAAGGTACAAGCCATAGAGAGAGCACCGACAGGCCAGCACCTTGTCCAAACTCTTCCCTCACTCTCTATCTCACTATTTCTATTCATAAGACTAGATCCTATAGAGGACTAATCTTCTCTTGATAGCTGGCTCTGATCCTGACAAGGAGAATATGAATTAGGGTTTTAGGATTGCCTCTAGGGAGGGGGGGTAGGGGCTGCTATATATAGGCCAAGGTGGAGTAGGGGGCAAGGAATTGAGGTGGAGTAGGGGGCAAGGAATCGCCACATCATCAATCCACGTCAATTCCCTCGATGACCGATGGATGCACCAACTATATACCACCTTAAATTAATGGTGTAGATCTTGGAAATGCATATGAGGTGGCGGAGGGCAAACAGACTCTGTAGTAGGTCGGCCGGCCCACTTTCGTGGCCATTTGGCCCAAGCTTCGGCATGGTGTCTTCTGAAACCTTCTAGAGTTGTCTTTCGCAGTTTTCGCGGGTTGAATCACTTGTTGTCATTAGTTTGCTTATTTGGAGTGTATGGCAGTGGTCTCAGGAGCTGTTTTCTAGATAAATCCTCCAGCATACAAATATGTACCAAAGCTCATGGAATTCATTAGTTTAAACCCCTATACCTATGTTTGGTGATGGAATTAAATATAATTGTAGGTTATGTTGATGGTTTATAATTGGTGTTAGTGACCATCAACAGTGCCCAAGGCTGGCCACACCCTCTATTTATAGCCACACAAGCAAATAGAGCCATTATACCCCTTGGAGTTGTTTCTACGAGGTCACCAAATAGGGTGGTGCCTGGCACCGGACATGGTGGTGACTTGCCCAATGGTCAAAATTTAACGGTCACAAACTAGCCGTCGGGGCACCAGATAGGGTGGCAGTGACCACCCAGCCGTGCCCTAGAAAACCGAGTCTCTGAATAGAAGGGGCGGTGCACTGTCGCACCCATTGTGGTGACCATGGCGATGCCCCCTCGGTTGCCTCAGCTCTGTCGAAAAGTGATGGTGGCACCGGACACCCTATGGTGGTGCACCGCCGTGCCAGTGGCGGTGTACACCGGTAGGGGCGGTGACCACCCCAAAACTGCTGCTCTCAGCCATGGTTACCCGGTCACTAGACATGCCATGGCGGTTGTAAAGACCTAGGATTTCCAAAATAGAAATCCCAACTCTTTTGCTCCTCTGTGATAGTCCTAGGATACCTTGGCTATCACGGACATCCAATTTACAGCTGATTACAGAGTCATACAACCTCAGAGTGCATAAATAAATATGTTACAATAGTTTGGATAGAGTTAGCAACAAAGAAAACATCGTTATTCTATCGTGGAAGTGAAGCTTGGCAATCTCCAATCTAGAGGCATCCTTGAGTGTAGAATGAGACCATATGATCCTCCTAATCTCCACTGTTGTTGACGAAGATGGCTCCAAATCTGTAGAACAATTATCAGTATGATTTGTACTAGCCACTAGCTCCCACCCTATGCTTTGCGTTTGCTTAGTGGTAAGTGGAATGCAAGGGTGGAACAAAAGGACTATTTATGGCTATAGTTTCCTATGCGAGTATGTCAATTTTTAATAATAATACATCAAGTTTTAACCCATCTCATCCAAATGTTCTCCCATCCCATCACACACATCTCACCACTCTCACACTCTTTAGGTGACAAGGATGACTCCCTCTCATGCCTTGCCTCAATGGCCTAAGCCGAAATCCAACACAAGAACCCAAGGGGGAGAGAAGAAAGGACTCCACTCACTAATTAAGGGAAGCGTAGGTCATAGGAATGTCCATATCCAAGGATGCGGCTATACGTATAGATCGATCAACTCTACAAAGCATGTAGACCTAGAACCACAAGATCACCATCATAGGTGGTGACCCACCTAGGCTGATACTGGCTGCCTCCCAACCGGTATGGTGCCACCCTACCACTCAACCCTAGGCCACCCCGGAGTCCACCGAAACACTGAGACTATGAGGCGTAGTACCGGGCCCCCAAAGGTCACTACAATGTCTTAGGAGGGTGTGGGCCATATGGTCATACCTCCCTACACTATCCACTTGCAACCTAGCAGTAGTGGCACCATCCTAGTTGGTCGGGTAACCGTCCCCCGCCCATTCAGGAGCGAGTGGTGTGTACGTAGGGTCCTATGATCTAGTTCTCTTGACATACCAGTCCTTAGGGGGACCGAACATGATATCTTCTCAATAGGGGATAACCAACACCCCGTGCCTCTATGGCACCTCCATCCCAGGTGTAACAACCCAGGTTGTCCAATAACCCAAAAATCTGAACTTAAAAATTTTTCTAACAAAACCCTTGCATGGTGAGTGTGCGTACTAGGAAACCACCCGTGTAGTTGCACAAGTAGAACCCAAGTTAGCATGGTTGAGCATTTTGCATTTAATTCAACTTGTGAGTTACTTCTTCATGATTTTATGTGATAGAATAAAATCAAATCAATGTTTATAAAATAACTTGTTGTGTGAGTTGCCAACCCTTGGCTTGGACCCTAGGACCCTAGATGATCCCTAGAGGACCCAACTAGGATGTATATATGCTGGCAACACATGTATACATGCATAGGAGCCCTAAGTGTAGTGTGGAAATAGAAATAGAAAAGGATTTGGAAAAGGGAGGGAAATAGAAAAGGGAAAGCAGCCCAGCCACAGTAGGCAGCCTAGCCCCGTCAGCCCACGTCACTCGCGTAGCCCAACCACCTGCACCTACGCACGCATCGGTGCTAGCCTAGCTAACGCGGCCTAGCTCAGCCTCACTCCCGCCTCACACGCGCCCCATTGAGATCGGCCTAGCACCGCGGCCCAAATCCCTCCTGCGCACACGCCCGTGCCGACTCATGGCCAAGCCGACCCAACAGGCGGCCCATGCCGTGCCCCGCGTCATGATGAGCTCTTGCCGTTGCCACCCACTGCTGCTAATGGGTGGACCCGCCTTGTCATCCCCTTCCTTGCATCTCTGCTTTTGCGCCAGAGCAGAGCAGGATGCTAGGGAAGAATCTTCCCTGCCAGCCGTCTGTAGTAAGGCCGTTGGCCATGGACGCACGGATGAGCGCCACGTCCGCGATCCATGGCGTCCGTGCCTGCCCCAGTCCGTGCCGCGCCATGCTGATGCACCCGCCATGGCCCCAACCAATGACACCATCGCTGTCCTTCCCTTGACCGCCGTGGTTTCGAATTGGGAGCACCAACGGGCATGGAACCACCCCGCGCGCCGCAAAACCCTAGCCCTAGGGGCTTGATCACCCTACACGTGGCCTACCACCTCTTCCCACCATCCGCCGCTCCACCATGGCCGTGACCTCCCTATGAGAGGGCACCCCCGGTGCCCTAGCGCCCTTCCTACTCCCCACCGCCACTCTATGGCAACCTACAAACGACCACAATGCTCTAGAGGAGGAGAAGGTGGGAGGGAAGGAGCCGTGCCCGTCGGAGTTGCTCGAGCTCGCCAAAGAAGAAGACGGCGCCCAGATCGTCTTCCTCACCATAGCGGTTAGGCACTGCACTGCTACCTCTCGCCACGGCCTCGACTCACCACTGCACCACCATCCTACCTACCCCACCACCACAGTGAGCCCCGGACGCCACTTTCCCGTGCTCACCGCCGTGGACAAGTCATGGCCACACAGCCGTGTTCTCCCCCTTGGGAGGGCCAAAGGCTAGCCTTTTTGCTGTTGTGGTGCACCGCACACGCGCACACACCCATATGAGCCAAGGCTCAGCCTTGCCAAGCCATAGGGGCTTGGGAATGTTGCTGCCACCATTTCATGCCTGCCGTGCTCGCCATGGCCAGACCTTGCCATTTGCACAGCTGTGTTCCGGCTAGCTCAGGACGGTAGAGGTAGAACAGCACCTCAGCAAGCTTTGCCTCGCTGAGGGACTCATCCCGTGCTAGATAGAAGAAGAAGAACTGCCCCAAGGTTTGGTGGTCGCGTTCGCCTTGCTAGACCACCGCGTGCCCATGTCGCCGCCGTGCCAGGGATGATCCAGCCAACTTCGACCACCTCGCATGACAAGATCTGCCCGTCGAGCTTCACCATGACCCCACACACCCTACCATGTATTTGGTTGGATAGAAAGCCCATTCCTTGCCTTGTTTCACCATAGCCGCAAGCTCACTAGAGCTCCGCCACGCACCTTGCGGCGGTGCGGACTCTGCCATGTCCTCTGGTCACCACCGGTAGGCCGATTAGCCTCCCCACAACCCTAATTGAAGGAAAGGAGCCACCTTTGGCTCTAATCATGGCTGTAGCCACCTCACCGCTGCCCGCCGTCGCCACCAAGCCTCTGCTGCCATGTCCAACCTCACCAAAGCCCTTAGAGCTTCGCTTAGCCCCTTTGCCACGACTAACAAAGCACCCAGAAGCTGTAGGAACCCCGTTTGGGCTGTGTTGACATCCCTAGAGCCCTTGCCATCGACCCACACCACCGTTGTCTGCCGCGATGCCTACGTCGGGCGCCGTAGCCACCATGGTGCCACCTTTGGCCCACCGGTGAACTCCCCATGACCTCACGATGCCATAGACCCCCTTAGTTGCCCATCTGAGCTATCACAGCGCGAGAACGCGCGAACTCGCCACCGGCAAGAGCGCCGCCATGAGGGAGAGAGAGGGAGCCGCTGTGCCCCCGCCTGAATCCGCGTGCACCCGGTGCACCGTAGACCGAAGAGAGAAAGAGAGGGAGAGGACATGGTCCACCATGGACCCTCTCTATGGTCCATAGACCCGCACCACCTGGACCATCATGAGCCGCGCATTGAGACCAAGCCCAATAGGAGCCTAGCTACGCCACATGGCCGCCTACCTGGGTGACATGTGTTCGGGCCCGACCGGCCCAACCCGGCCAATATCCGGCCCGCCGAGCCTAGCCCGAGCCCGGTCAATGTTGACCATTGACTGTTGACCATGGACCCGGTCCCACTTATCAGCGACTAGAACTACCTCGCCCAATCACGTGTTGCCACGTGTCAAACCCTAGATTTTCCTATTCTTTTTCTTTTTCAAAAAATGATTTAAACTTAGAAAATTCATACAACCTCAGAAAAATATGAAACTAGTGTTCAACTTTTTCTAAAAATGAGCTCTACGTCATAGGCTTGTGTTTGAGTGCATTTGGATTTTTTGAATTTTTATTACCTATTTGTGATCATCTATAGGAGTCGCTTATTGTGGCTATATGTCTTGTTTGATGGACCTGGAGGGGCCACAGACTGAGGAGCACGACCCTGACTACACTAAGGAGCTTGGAGACGACCTGCCAGGTTCCACATCCCCACCCAACCTCGTAGAATCCTATTAAACATGCTACAATGTAGATGCTAGTGTTTTACTTTTATGCAAATGATCTGTGATAGGTTGCATGGTAGAATTGCTTGTGAGCCATTACCTTATCGCAACCTATACCCCTGCACACCCGCTGTTAGGTTAGATGCTCACTTACTTAGTTGCTACTACTTCTACTATGCATTATATCTATGATGTGATGCTTGGTGAAGGATTGTATGTGAGTGGTTAAGGCACTGGGTGCTGGTAATGTGGTAACAACTGGGGAGATCTTGGCGTGCATTTTTGGGTGTGTGGTGAGGGTTGAGTCGATTGGGCAGGATCTTATGATGAGTCATTGGATGAGTCTTGGGGGAGGAGGGGGTGCAACCTGGGCATCCCTACGAGTGGTACCGGTCGTGGGTGCATGTGAGATGAGGAGATCCTAGGGTGGAGTGTCTTTGTGGGATGAAGCCCTGGGATAGAGGTGCCGTCAAGGCATGGGGTGTTGGTTATCCCCTATTGAGAAGATATCCTATTTGGTCCCCCTAAGGACTGGTATGTCGAGAGAACCGGATCATAGGACCCTACATAAACACCACTTGCTCCTGAATGGGAGGGGGATGGTTACCTGACCAACTAGGATGGTGCCACTACTGCTAGGTTGGAAGTGGATAGTGTAGGGAGATACGGGCGTATGGCCCACACCCTCCTAAGACAGTGTAGTGACCTTTGGGGGCCCGGTACTACGTCTCACAGTCTCAGCATGCCGGTGGACTCCGGGGTGGCCCAGGGCTGAGTGGTAGGGTGGCACCATATCGGTTGGGAGGCAGTCGATATCAGCCTAGGCGGGGCACCGTCGATGATGGTGATCTTGTGGTTCCAGGTGTACATGCTCTGCAGAGTAGATCGATCTATACATATCGTCGTGTCCTCGGATATGGACATTCCTATGACCTACGCGTCCCTTGATTAGTGAGTGGAGTCCTTTCTTCTTCTCCCCCTAGGTTTGTTGGACTTCGACTATTAGCCGATAAGACAAGGTACGAGAGGGAGTTGTCCTTGCCGCTAGAGAGTGAGAGTGTGGCGAGATGTGTGTGATGGGTGGGAAAACATGCATGGATGAGATGGGTTAAAACTTGATGGATTATTATTAAAACTTGACATACTCACATAGGAAACTACAGCCATAAATAGGTCTTTTGCTCTACCCTTGCATTCCACCACCACAAAGCAAACGCAAAGCATAGGGTGGGAGCCAATGTCCAGTACAAATCGTACTGATAATTGTTTGATTGGTTCCAAGCCTGAGTATGACTACCAGAGAGAAGGTTTGGAGGATTAGAGGTCTTGTTCCTGTGCTCAAGTTTGGTTGAGAAGATGGAGTCAACATCCGCTGCCTTTCTACTTGATGGTGTTCTAGATGCCGTATGCTCTGAGTGATTCCACTAAGTGGCGATGTAATAATGAGTAAACCTTGTTATTTGTACTCTCTTTAAGAATGGTATTCAATGTATGACTGAGATATCGATTGTTATTTGATAATGTGATGGGATGATCTCCTGGGACTATCACGTTATACTTTGAATCTGTGGATTTCCCTTCGAGGAAATCAGGATCGTTTTAGTTGGTATCAGAGCCATACTTGACCCTTGGACGAGACCTATAGGATTGGACGGTAGAAATAGGAGTAGAACTTGTCCTTTTCGGTTATATGCACCAACCTTGCATCTTTTTATGCATGGCTTATCTCTTTTTCTAGCCTACTGATCCCCTTTTATGGACCGATTTGTAGATGGCACCAGTAGTTGAGCTTCCCGTCGATAGTCTGAGCTACAAGGGTTTTGCTCAGATGCTCTACAACGTCCTCAAGGAGCTTGGTATCCCTACCAAGTAGGTCGAGTACGTCTATCGTGGCGAGCCAGGACCTGACAGACTACAGGGCCACATCATCATCCACCTCAGGGTTCCCATGAGTGAGACCCTGCCAAAGCTGCACGCCTTCTAGGAGCTACAGGTGGAGACCTCCATCACAGCATGTGTCTAGTCCCTTTTGCATTCGGCCCTTTGCCACGTGATGCATGACGCCCACGAGCACCTTAGGAGGGGATCATACCGCTTGCTTCCCTGAGCCCTAGACCTTACCAAGAGTACTAGGAGGAAGGTCTTGGCCGCTGAGCAGATTGTGTACACCGGGGAGGGCCCTTGCCTTCAGGTGTCCGGACAGTACATGTAACACCCTAGTGTTAAGCATTGCATTTAGCACCTGCATTTCATGAGCACAAGCATCATCCAAGCATTCATGAGCATGAGCATGTGAAGTTTCATTTCATTCACCTTCTCTTTATCACATGTGATGTTGCTTATATACTTACATATGCTTGTGATCATGTGTGACCAATGTGAGAGATGGTTTTGAGGTCACAAAAACACCTTAGACACATCTAGGTTGGAAAATGGAACAATGTTTGTATTCATGACATGGGTCAAATTTGCTTCTAAGTCCTAGTTTACTCATAATGTCATTTTTCATGATCCTACTTTGACCAAAGTTGAACTATAGCATAGAATGTTTACATGGTAGTGCACCCTTAATAAAAGTTGTAGCTTATCTTATGTGGAACAAACTTTGTTTAAGGGTCATGAGCTAATTCAGTGCCTAACATGGTCAAATAGGGCGTACAAGAATCAACAAAATGCTGTTTTGAGACTTAAAAATTTTGCAGTCTAGAAGCTGTTTTTAGTTTCAATGTGACCTACTTTGGAGCTTTGCATTTTGAAAACCAGTGAGAATTTGGCAATGCTTCTTAAAGCAAAGTTTTAGTACTCACATAGCTCTACAACTTCTATTAATGATGTTTTTGCTAAATCACCACATATTAGGAGTAATGACGGTGTGAAAACGCACTGTCAGTAGGTCTGAAACCGGACGAGCAGTAGTAGTAGCCGACCGGCGTCAGCGCGAGCGCGCTGCGTGGCGGCCGTATGCCATTGCTGGTGTCGTGTCGCCGTGCCAAAGGGGAGAAAGGCACTAGGCACTCGCTCACTCTCTCCCACTGTCACTCACTTGCCCTCTCCATCTCCCTCGCTCTCGCTCTCTTGCGCACGTCGAGCGGAACAACAGAGCAATGCTACTATCGCGCCTCCACCAGCAACACTGGCCTCCCACACACCACCACCACCCAATCCACCTTGCCCATAGCTCCATCATAAGCCACTTAACCTTCCTGAGCCGCTAGCTACGTCAATCGAGCCTAGGTAAAGCCTCAGGACGAGTTCGCCGTCGCCGCAGCCATCGCCGAAGCACCGCTGAGCTCGCACTCACCGTGGCCGTGCTCCACCGAGCCGTCTCGCTTGCTCTCTTCTCTTGTTAGGGTTAGCCTAGGGTCACGTCTAGCTCACCTTGTTGGCCATTGAGCTAATGCTAACATATCGGCGCCAGAATGCGGCTGCTCACCACCAGAATGCGGCTGCTCACCACCATGCACATGGCCAAACCTCACTAGCGCTCCACCATGGCTCAATCCCAACCCTAGGTCTTCGCTAGGTAGCCTGAAGCCGCAGTAGTGCTCACCCGGGCATATCATCGCCGGAGACGACGAGCCCGCTGCCGCGCAGCACTGCCATCCGCCATGGCCACCGTTGAGCTAGCTCTGGCGAGCCTCTAAGCCAACCAAGGGCACAAGTCGACTCAGAATGGCGAGTGGAGTCTAACGCCAGTGACCTCGCCGTCGGTGAGATTTCACCGGTCAAACCACCGCCCCTGCGTGTGTCACTGACGTGTGGGGTCCGTTGACTGCGGGGCCCAGCTGTCAGCGCCTCTGTGGTGCACTGGACCGGGTGCACGTAGCGTTTAATAGGGTTTTGGTGTTTTTGTTTTATTTGTTTTTTAGATTTGAATGTAATCCTGCAAAAATAATATCTTAAGCTAGGAGTACCCAAATGGAGTGAACCAAATTTTGTTAGCTTTATCTTGAAATGTACTATCTGATAAAAATATGAAACTTGCTGTTTGGAGTAGTTTTTGTGTGAATTAAATTAGGCTAGTTAAGTACTTTTAAGATAGTTTCTATCTTGTAAAATGCATAACTTGAGCTAGGGAAGCGATAAAAATGTGATTCTAATTTTGTTGGTCTTGTGTTGACATGCTCTAACTAGGAAAAATACTAAACCTACAATAGGCATACTTGAAACATGGTCTTACTATATAACCTTGATTAATTGCTAGTTTCTGATGAAATTAATTGGGGTAAAAATACACAACTTATGATCATGCAAAGTTCTACACAGTGTTCTTATGCTAGGATGAAAGTAAGGAAAATATGAAATCTGTTGTTTGACACATTTCACTAGGCTAAACTAATTTTTACTAAAATAAGCCTTTGCAACTTGCCATTTTGTAGGGGTTGTTATACTTATCCAAATAGCATGAAATTTTTACAAAAGGCTATTAGGGGCATGTGGAGGCTATTGTATTTTTCTCAGAATTTATTGAACACTAGAAATTTTTATCCTTTAAATCACCTTATTATATAAGGAAATTAATAAATGCATATAAGTAAATTATTTGGGCTTAACCATGATGTTTTCTATGGTGCTTGTAATGCATATGATTTGTTGATATTAGTAGTTATGCTTGGAATTAATTGGTTATAGGCAGCTAGTTAATTATTGCTTTATAATTCAACTAGATGGCTGCATGAGTAGTTTCTATTGTGGTGACAAATTCATGATGAGAATGATCTTTTCTGTGAAACTTGTCAATAACAAAGTTGTACATAACTTACTCATATAGCGTGTACAAAAATTTCATGATCATAGGCCTTATGGTTTGAAAATTATAGCTTTTAAAATTCTGCTATCAGATTTGCTTGTCCTCTGAACAGGTCTGAAAGATTAAATTGTTTGACCTAGATAGCTACTGAGTCATCTTAAGATGATTATAAGAAAGTTGTAGACAATTTTATAAGCTTTCCAGAAAGTCTAAGATCATATTATTTTGGATGTGTAAAACTCTAGTTATGGTCAAAATAAGTGGCTGCCGTTTTGTAATCCAGAAATTGCTTAAATGGGAATTTGTTTAATTACTAGAGAGGAGATATGCACCTACTTAGTAAAAGAAAATTTATCTTGTTATCACTTTAATATATTACTGTTAAGGACACTTATGAGTATGCATTTTATCATATCACATCATCCATGTCATTATCTTTGCATCCATGATATCTTATTTCATGCTCATACATATAGGATCGTCCGAAGGAGTAACCCTACTAGAATTCAAAGAAGAGGCAGAGGAGAATCAGGAGACACCACAGCCAGCAGCTCCCAAAGGCGAGGAGCCAGCTACTGAGGAACTTTTGGAGTGCCCTGACCACTGACCCACTTCTTTCTTGAAAGGCAAGCCCCAGAGCATTATAAGCCTCCTATGTTTTATAAAATATCACTTGAGTCCTTTATGTTTGATGCATTAGGTTATAAGAGTTGATAGAAAACACTTGATACATAGAACTACCTTGTCTAGAAATATACCTTGAATCCTATGTAGGTCTAGAATCAAATAACTTCTTAGCAATGCTTAGCTCGGTAGAATTCGGGTGATTTCCTGTCACCTGTGAGATATAGGTGGACACTGAACCACGGTTGGCTATATTTGCTATCATGTAAAAGAACCATGGGATGTTGTAAATCTAGGCCAGACATAGTCTATGTTGTAGGTTGACTCATGTGATTCCGTCTACGCCGATTTAGGACCGCATCGTTGTTGGTCCTCAGTCATTTTGAACGCATGCCTCTCACTTTTCTGGCCAGATAACTCGTTTTGACTGCGAAGCCGAGTAGCTCAACTCAGGCTGGGCCTCATTCTGTTAGAGTGCACACAGTGGAGGTAGTAAGGATGTGTGGGGAGCTGATGTGAGGCCAAAGGCAGGTTAGAGTCCTGATCGACCTGGCATCCGGTAGTGTCCTTGATTATGCGGTGCTGATCAAACCCGCAAATTTGACCTGAGTTGAACCAAAGGTGACCGTTGATCTGGTCTACCTGGGTTTGTGTTAGGAATACTGCCTAGCTAGTTGCAATCGATTAGAATCGTCGTCTCTCCTAGACAGTGAGAAACTTGACTGAGCTTCCTTCTATCGTAGTGATAATGGCAAGTGTAATGGTTCTAAGAATGATATAATAAATTGTTATGGTTACTATTGTTCTGTCACTACTGATATACCACATGTTTGGCATATGTTAGTTGCTAATCTATAGATGAATAGCTATAATTAACTAACTTGATGACCGAATTATAAAATGTATAGCTCAACTAGTAGCTTTTATGCAAAATGTTGTCAAGCTAGCTCCACTTATAAAGCCTTGCATGATCCTTGGAGTCACTTTATTTTTGGTTTATGATAGGTAAGTCTAGCTGAGAACATTCTTGTAATCAGGGTTTGTTTCCCACTTGTTGCAGATACCACTGTTTATCATGGGTATTGTAAGAACTGTTTGTCACCCGCAGTGGAAGAGGAGTAAGCCCGGGCAAGGCGCTTCTATTTATATATCTAATCTATGATGCTTTTGTGGGTTGTGATCATAGACTGGCAAATATTTGAACAATGGTGTGAGATGTTGGTTTAAAAAAACTACTTTGCTTCTGCTACTACTTTATTTGAACTTGGTTTGTAATAACTTTAATCGCACTCTGATGTATGGCAATGTATTTGTGAACTCTATGTAACATGTGGCATGTATGTTGAATCATGTACGATCTTGGTTGTATGTTGGCGATGAATCGAGACCCTTCGTGGTACTCGATGGACTACCGAGTTTATATGGGCTCAAGTATGATAGTGCGACCGCTTGCGGGCTACCATTGTACTTGTGCTCTTATAAATTGGATGGTTCTGTTACAACACATCTTCTACCTGGACAGGTACATCATGGAGGTCGAGTTGTAGAACCATCGGTACCGGGACATGCTGTTCCAGGCTGACGAGGCTTTCCTAGAGGAAGAGAAGAAGAAGGAAGTACTCAAGGAAACAATCTATGTGGAGCGTGAGGGCTACGACTGCATGTAGGCCTACTACAAGGCATGTGAGAGCAAGCTGAAGGAGGAGATTGCAGATCTGAGAGACAAGGCTAGAGACTTTGGGCTCCGCAATGACTACTTAGACTGCAAGGTGCTTGAGCTTGAGGATGCCCTTGGGCGCAAGAAGAAGTGCCTGAGGGATCACATTGAGATGGAGAAGAGGTATGGTTTTAGGAAGATGATGCTGGAGAGCTGTTGCAACGTGTTGGAGAGGGGGTGGTTCAGTTGAGCGTTAACACTGCTCACAACCAGCGCCACCTTATTGAGTAGATGAAGTACATGGAGTTCTAGAAGGATAGGGTAGACAGGATAAGCTAGGCATGGGTTGACACCGACATTAGGCGTGTCAAGGAGTTTAAGGAGATTCAGAAGTTCCTACCCCCTAAGTCACGCAAGAGGCCGCGCAAGTGAAAGGTCCTTGTGTGGTTTTGGTAATTGAGTGACAACCTAGGTGGACTAATTGTGTTTATATGAGATACATATGTGATTAGTCCATAGGTACATGTGTGTGAGCAACATATGCCATGAAGGTGAAAATGGCGTGGAGCTGTTGCAAAGCTAACACATGTGATAATGAAGGAGCTCATTGCACATGAGACATGACATTGAGTCATGTGATGAAGGTGGAGAAGATCAAGACAAGACTTGGCTTAATGGACCGGTTGTAAGCGTGAAGGGCAAGTTGGAGGCTTTGGAGCGATGAACCGCATGGTGGTGAAGCTTGAACAAGACTTGGCGCCAATGGACGAAGACAACGGTGAAAAGAAAGTGAAGTCAAGATCGATGAACCAATACGGTCACATGATGATATGAGGTGGATCATATCATTTGGTGATTGGTTGGTGCATGTGTTGCATCAACATTGGAGGAGAAGGAATGTAATGCACAAGGCAAAGGTATAACCTAGGGCATTTTATTTCACCGGTCATAGGTGTGTAGAGAAGTTTATGACCGGGTTTAGGATAGATGGCCGTACTATCAAGAGGGGCAAACTTGTTTGCATATCGGTCATCTAGTGCCACTCGAGTGATCTAACTTTGCATCGTCGCTAGGATTGAGTGGCTTGGCAAGTTGAGTGGCTAATCCTTTAGAAAATGATTGTGAAAATGCCGACACACATACACATGGTGGTGTATACTTGGTGGTGTTGGCACATTTACAAAGGAGATGAAGTTGGAGTTGATGTGGATCAACTCGGCGATGAAACGGAGGCTAGATGGGTTTGAAACTTCACCGGCGCCCTATACAGAAAAGATAGGGTTTCACAGAGTGCACTAGATGTTGGTCATGCAGTGACCGGACCCTAGGGTCATGCATCCGATCAGTGGCAGCAGAGAACACGTAGGCGTCGGTCTTCGACCGGACGTTGGCATTGAAAGTGACCGAACGCTGGCTGGGTGTGTCCGGTTGTGCTGGTGTGGCGGCGCACAGAGGAGAGAGTGAGTGATTGGACGCTCGGCGAGTTCGGTCGGGAGTGACCGGACGCATCTGATCACGAGTGGAACCTTACTAGAAGTGATCGGATGCTGGGGTCCTACGTCCGGTCATACACTGTGCTGCGTCTGGTCGCAACTTAACCGTTAAGATCAGACGCTCAGTATTTGAAGCCAGAGATGACGTGGTAGCCATCTATTGACCGGACACTGGCAGGGTGCGTCCGGTCACCCCGAGCTATGCCCGGTGAAGGGGTACAACGGCTCTATTTTTGTGGGGGCTATAAATAGAAGGTGGTCTTAGCCATGGCCGATGCTGAGCACCTTGGGGGACTTTGTGTCCATGCTTGAGAGTGCTTAGGAGCCCTCCATCTCACATATGCTTGATAGTGATCATCCGATTGTGTGAGAGAGCGATTCTAGTGTGATTGCATCATGAGGTTGCATCGAGTGGCACTAGGTGATCGAGTTACAAGCTGGTGGTGCTTGTTACTCTTGGAGGTTGCCACCTCCTAGATGGCTTGGTGGTGGTCTCCGTTGAAGCCCGCAAGAAGCTTGTGCAGTGCACCAGAGAAGAGCTTTGTGAGGGGCATTGTGCTCGCCTCGCGGGAACCACGAAGAGCAACTCTAGTTGAGCATGTCATTGAGCTACCCTCACTTTCAGGGTAGGTTCTTGCGGTGCCTAACGTGTGGGCTTGGCGGGTGATGCCAATTAGCCGCTGAACCACCAAGTGAGCGGCCGACACAATGGGGATGTAGCGTGTTGGCAAGCACGTGAACCTCGGGAGAAAATCACTGTGTCAACATTGTTCTTCCCGTTGGTTTGCAATCCCTTACACAAGCTTATGGTTACTTTCATATACATTCTTCTTGTGTAGTTGCTCTTGTAATTGGTTAGCATGTGTAGCTCACTAGTTACCGTATTGCTTGTGTAGCATAGAAGTAGCTCCCTTGCGTGGCTAATTTGGTTTATGTAACCTTATTAGTCACATTGCTTTGTTTGTGTAGATAAGTATTTGTGCTCTCTAATTTGGCATTGGTTGCCTTGTTATTGAGCATTGCTAGTGAGCTTAGTTGGCTTTGTGCTTTTGCGTACTAGCATATGTAGGAGCTCCCTCATTGCTTGAAATACTAGTGGCATAGGTTTGTGTGACCTTGCTCCTAGAATTGGATAGGTGAGCTCTAGCTAGCTCGGCACCTTTGTTGCCTAATTAGGATCTTTGCAAGGTGCTAAAGAACATTGATAGAGGGGTGTAGTCTTGGCTAGACCGAATTGTTTTAATTCTGCATTTGTTTCGGTTAGCCGACGTGATTAAATTTAGTAACGACTATTCACCCCCCTCTAGTCGCCATCTCGACCTTACAACAAGGAGTCCTTCCGGATTGAGCCCACAAAGCTTAATCTGAAGGCATGCCCTTTCCGAGGACTACCCTAAGGCCCCAAAGACCGAGCAGTTGGAGGAGGCCCTAGAGTACATCTCAAGGATGCACCGCACTGATGCAGTGCTCCAGGAGATGGATGCTAGCACTTCACCACCACCTAGTAAGAGTTAGCTTCCTAGTGATGCTCTAATAATGTAGTAGTCATAGTGTTGATGATGAGCCCTACGTGGCTATGAGACATGACTCACTTTTAGGAGTAGAGTAGAATGTCCCTCTTTTGGAGCCTACCCACGTGTAGTGCGATTCCCCATGAGTTTCTAATGTAGCTGCTGGAGACATCGCCATGTAATAAACTCATGTAATGAATGTTTGGATCTTAATGCTTCTTTTGGTTGTTCTTGCTTCTTTGTTTGAGTGTATGGCTAGAATTAAATCATTAATTGAATTGCTAATAAATCATCTAACCACTTGATAATAACTTGTAACATAACGTTTGCAGCAAAGATGTCGTGTCATCGCTCAGAATGTCTGAACCATCGCTCTCCGTCCCCCATGCCCACTGGGCATGGTCGTGGTCATGGCCGTGGACGCGCTGCCACCCGCGCTGCCCTTAACCTTGAGGAGGACGTACCACCTGCTGGAGAGCAGCACCTGGGGGGCGACGATGCTCCACCACCACCACCACTTCTATCTGAGGTGATGGACCACTAGACACATCTCATGGAGACACTAGCTAAGGGGCTATTACACAGCAATGGGGTACCACCCAATGACTTCTAGAGGAAGTTGGAGGGTATCCTCAAGCTGAGGCCCCTACCTTCGACAGCTCGAACGATGACCCCATCGTTGCCGAGGACTGGCTACGTGAGATAGAGAAGAAGCTAGACCTAACCACTTGCGTCGATAGGAGTGTGTTGGAGCCACAGCCCACTAGCTCACTAGTGCCGCACATGCGTGGTGGGACAGCTACTGTGACACCCACGTAGACCCCATGCACATCTCATGGGCGGAGTTCACTGAAGCCTTCCACGAGCACCATGTGCCCAAGGGCGTGATGGATGCCAAAGTGGAAGAGTTCCGCAACATTTCCCTCACAACCTCGCCCTCGTGCCGTCCAGGGAGCCGCACCTACTTTGAGCCATGGAGGTGGTACCCACACTGCCAACTACCACCACCCTGCTTAGAGCCGCCCTACTTAGAGCCCTAGCACGTGGAAGACTGCTACGCCCACCGCCATAGGCAGTGTGCCATTCACTTGATTCGGCTGTGGTTAGCCGGGCCACAAGGTCACTCACTGCCTCATGAAGAACGCCGCACCACCTGCTTTGACCCCAGCGAGATAGGCTTCAGTTTAGGGTACGCCACACAAAAATGTTGCTGGAGCCACCCGTGGTCGCCTCACCCATCTAACCACGGAGGACACCCAAAATGCTCCCAATGCGGTGTACGGTATGTTCATTGTGCATGGAGCTATAGCTTCAATATTGTTTGATTCAGGTGCTACCTATTCTTACATATCCACCAAGTTTGCACAAGAGCATAGCATACCAGTGACTCCATGCAAGGAGCCTATAGACACTAGTTCACCCTTGGGTCGCATTATATGCATGAAGAGATGTCAGGGAGTGAGCATCATCATTGAGGGTCACCCTTTTCTAGCTGATCTTACCTTGCTTCCTTCTGATGGATTGGATGTCATACTAAGGATGGATTGGCTAACTCAACACAAGGGAGTAATATCTTGCTCACCACGGTATGTGGAGATAACACACCCGAGTGGTCACGTAATCCGATGTTAGCCCAACCTTGATAGGACAGTTTCCATGTTATGTGCCTTGGAAGCGAAGTCAGTTGAGGAGCCCGTAGTATGTGAGTACCCTGATGTGTTCCCCGAAGAGCTACCTGGTATGCCACCTAATCGGGATGTGGAGTTTGTTATCGACCTTCTGCCTAGTATGGGACCTATTGCTAAGAGGCCCTACCGCATGTTGGTTGATGAGCTAGATGAACTCAAGAAACAGCTCAAGGAGTTGTCTGACAAGGGGTACATTAGGCCCAGTGCTTCACCCTGGGGTTCCCCTGTCTTGTTTGTGAAGAAGAAGGATGGTTCCATGAGGATGTGCATTGACTACCAGAACTTGAATGCCGTGACTGTCAAGAACAAGTACCCACTGCTGAGGATAGATGATCTGCTAGACCAGTTGAGGAATGCCAAGTTCTTTTCTAAGATTGATCTCCAATCTGGGTACCATCAGATGAATATCAGGACTGAGGACATTCCCAAGACAGCCTTTCTCACTAGGTATGGGCAATATGAGTTCACCGTTGTGTCCTTTGGACTTACCAATGCCCCCGCCTACTTCATGGATATGATGAACATGGTGTTCATGGAGGAGCTGAATAAGTTTGTGGTGGTATTCATTGATAACATTCTTCTCTATTCAGCCACTGTAGAAGAACATGAGTAGTATCTGAGAGTAGTGCTGGAGAAGCTGAGACAGAATCAGCTGTACGCCAAGTTCAGCAAGTGCAAATTTTGGCTTGAAGAAGTCACCTTCTTAGGTCACATTCTCACTTCTAAGGGAGTAGTTGTTGATCCCACCAAGATTGAAGCTATAATAGAATAGGAACAACCCCGCAATGCGACTGATATCCGGAGTTTCCTTGGGTTGGCAGGATATAACCGTTGCTTCATTGAGAACTTTTCCATGATAGCCAAGCCTATGACCAACCTTCTGAAGAAGACCAATGAATTTGAGTGGACGCCTGAGTGCGAGCAAAGCTTCCAGACCTTGAAACAGAAGCTTACCACCACTCCTGTGTTAGCATTGCCTGACATTCAGTAAGACTTTGTGGTCTATTATGCTGCGTCCAGATAGGGACTCAGCTGTGCTCTGATGCAAAATAGGAGAGTTATAGCTTATGCTTCCCACCAGCTGAAGGACCACGAGCAACGCTACCCTACCCATGATCTTGAGCTTGCAGTTGTTGTGCAGCCTTAAAGATCTGGAGACACTATCTAATCGGGAACAAATGTGACATCTACACCGATCACAAGAGTCTGAAGTACTTTTTTACCCAGGAGGATCTATACATGAGATAGCATTGATGGCTAGAGCTGATTAAGGACTACAACCTAGAGATACACTATCACCTAGGGAAAGCAATGTAGTCACAGATGCCCTGAGGCATAAGAGCAATTGCCACAGTCTGATGGTAGAAGCCATACCATCGGAGTTGAGTTAAGAGATAGAGGACCTTCGACTTGAAATCCTACCGAAGGGAATGCTAAATGAGCTTTGAGTGCAGTACAATCTTGAAGATCAAATCCGCAAAGCCTAGCAAGAATGCCCCAAAATCTAGGAAATCTGAGAGCTCATGGAGCTAGGGAAGTGTCTTGAGTTCAGAGAAGATGAACAGGGAGTGTACTGGTACAAGGATAGAATCTGTGTACCCTCTGATACAGCCTTGTGAGAGGAGATCCTAGTCGAGGGTCATGACTCTAAGTATTGTATCCACCTAGGAAGTACCAAGATGTATGCCGACTTGAAGAAGCTTTTCTGGTGATAGAATATGAAAGTTGATATTGCAGGACATGTCGCACGTTGCGACATCTGCAATAGGATCAATGCTGAACACCAAAGACTGGTAGGACTGTTGAAGCCCTTACATGTTCCAATGTGGAAGTGGGAAAGCATCTCCATGGAGTTTATAGTGTGTTTACCTCAAACCCTGAAAGGGAATGACTCGATCTGGGTAATTATTGATAGATTGACCAAGGTAGCTCACTTCATAGCTGTGAGGAATGACTACAGAACTGAGAAGCTCACAGATCTCTATGTGGATAACATTCTCAAGCTTCATGGAGCCCCTTAATGAAGACAAGGCCCGATCTTCTGATAGGTATGATAGCATCGATTGGTGGAGACTTGACGTTTATGATCTAGGCTTCGAACCAAGACTAATTCGGACCCTCGCAACCGTTACACCACTGCTTCGTTGGTTATCAACCACATGAACACGATTGACCTCGCCGAGAAGGCTTTCCTACAAGCAAATTGAGAATACAAGCAAGAACGAGATGAACGCAATCTGAAATTGCAAATAAATATGAGGCTTATGATAACGAGAAGGAGTTCAGGTCTTTATTCGAAAGGACTAATCACCACAGGTGAACAAGATCAAGAACCGGGGCCCTGGTTCACAGCAAGAGGCCTTGGCGGCATAGTTGCAGCAAAATGACGTCTGTTTCATGAGGAAATCAAGAACTAAACAAAACCCAAAATGCTAACGAGAGTGACGGTGGTATAATATAGAGTCTTGGGCGTCACCCTCCTGGACGCGCCCCTAATGGGCCCAAACACAATACACGGTCCAACGGACCAGAAGACGGTGTCACAACACCCTGGCAGATTCTGGATGCTGAATTTTTTTTGATGATTCCCGTTGATTCCGAAGGGATTTTGACATGAGACCACTTGTATTGGCTTCCTTATATAATTAGCTTTTCATCCATATGTGGATCGTCAAAAATGGAGCCCGGACGCACCCGTGTGACCAGTTTTATGACAGACTGGTCCTAGAACTCGAGATGGGCTCCAACTTCAGTTGGACTGGGCCTCCACCATGATAAAGATGAATTAGATGCCCATGCTAGACCTCCTCCTCTCCTTGGCTTGTATGTGACAGAGTGATGTCCTCGTCATCCTCCCTTTCTTGAATTGAAGTCGTCCTTGACTGAAGTAGATCATCTCCTCCATTGGATGACAACAACGATGGCTCTAGAAGAAGACGTTCATCTTGGTGCCCAATCCTTCGCAAAGGCGGCTGCCATGGTGGCCTCCCTACTGGGAATTTGTCCTCCTTCTCCTGCAAAAGGTTAGTACCAACAAGTGGCATAGCACTAGAAGCAGGACCAAGTGGACATATAGGCGATGTACAAGTTAGAGCATAACATGGTTCATCATGATCAGCAATAGCAGATTTAAGAGCAAATAAAACTTCTTTCATGTTACTTGATGGTTCATTTGCTGGTTTGCTAGAGTCTTTATCATGGCCTTTCTTTTTTCTTTTCAGCAAGTTCCTTTTCATATTGCACAATTTTAGTAGGAGTTAAAAGGAAGTAAAACAATGGTCTTTCCTTTAAACATAAAAGTATATCTATTTTGCCTACCATAATGTACAACATTATTATCATATTGCCAAGGGCGGCCTAACAAAAGTGAACAAGCTTGCATAGGCACGACATCAAAATCAACATAATGATGGTATGATCCGATAGAAAAATGCACACGAGCAGATTGTGTTACCTTTGCCTTACCACTATTGTTGAACCACTGAACATGGTATGAATGTGGAAGAGCACGTGTAGATAAACCAAGGGTCTTGACAAGCTCAGAACTTACCAAGTTATTGCTGCTCCCTCCATCAATTATAGCACGAACATAGAAATTATTGACAATGAGGAACATTTGAAACAAATTATGGCATTGTAGCTTGTCTGCTGGCTTAACTTGTGTACTCAAAACATGCTGAATAAGGATTGATTTGTAGTTTGCAGTGCATGTCACACTGTCAATTACCTCATTAGGATCTTTAGCACTATCCACAAATTTATCTGCATAAAGATCAGTTGTAAGTGCAAATTCATTCTCTTCATCACTAGCACTAGCATACCCACCATCATCAGTAGCAATATATGTGCGTTTGCTAGGGCATTCTTTAGCAATATGTCCCATTCCCTTGCAGCGGTGGCAAACAACTTTAGAAGAGCTGCTAGAGGAAGGTGTAGCAAATCCACTAGAAGAAGGTGTGATAGGAGAACTCTTCTTTACAGGCGCTGGTGGTGTCTGCATATTAGAAAATTTACTCACCTCGGTTGGACGTGAAGGAGTGGATGTAGTCGTGGAACGCATAGGTTGTCGTCCCTGTACTTCCCTTTCAGCTTTCAGAGCATAATGATATAATTGGGGAAATCTAGTCCATTCTTTATAGTCAAGAACATCCTGTATTTCACGACACAAACCTCCAAAAAATTTAGAACACTTACCCATTTCATCCTCTTGTATGTTACTACGTGCTAGACCAATTAAAAGCTCCTGATAATATTCCTCAACACTCTTACTACCTTGATTTAAATGTTGCAGTTTTAATCGCAGATCACGCTGATAGTATGGAGGAACAAATCTCGATTTCATTCGTCGTTTAAGTACAGTCTAAGTTTGAGGTATTTGAGCATTAGCATTAGCATTAGCATTAGCATTAGCATTAGCATTAGCATTAGCATTAGCATTAGCATTAGCATTAGCATTAGCATTAGCATTAGCATTAGCATTAGCATTAGCATTAGCATTAACATTATTGCAAATATCATTCCATCAGAAAAGAGCAAAATTAGTAAACTCACTAGTAGCAAGTCTAACTCTATATTCTTCAGGTACTTGATGGGAGCTAAATTTTTTATCTACAGTTATCTCCCAATCTAAATATGCTTCAGGATCAGCAGAACCAGAAAAAGGAAGTATCTTAAACTTGGTTTTAGAGAAAGGATCATTATTACCTTGCTTATTACCTCCCATACTGCATCGGTTAAAGTTCAACCGATTACGGTTACGTGCATCGTCAGCACGTTGAGCTTCGGCTTCGGCTTCAGCCTCTGCGTCGCCATCATCCTCCTCAGCATCCTCGCCTTTGAGATCAGCATCATCAGCATCTTCAGGACGTGGTTTAGGATGTCGTTGTTCAACATCTTCAATCCTCTTGGCCAAGTTGGTGATTTGTTGAAGGATCTCATTAAGCTTGTCATCAAGAATGGCACGAAGCTCATTCTTGGAAACACAGTCATTGAAATCTGTAGGTGTGTCCTCGTTTCCTTTGTCGCTGCCTCCGGCTTTTCCTGACATGGTTAGTAGAAAGGAGAAGACAACACAAATAGTTTTATCCCTACCAACTACTTAGGTTGTGGACAAGGAAAAACAAGGCACTCAACTCTCAAGCGTCTTACCACGGTCTTACAAGTGTTCTTACCAAAGTAATAGGCGATGCAATCAGTCGGTGACTATGATACCGTTGTAGCTTGAGTGTAACAGTTGCAAGGTGAACCTATACTGGGTTAGAAGAAAGTGGAGCTTGGACAGGCACAATATAGTAGCAAGGAATAGCAATATTTGCAACTGAATAGCAAAGCTGAATAAGTATCATGAGTACTTGTCTTAGTTGCTGGCCTATTCATGTTCCAAGTATCAGATGTATCAAGTGATGTGAACAGCAGGAATATGATTAGAAACAAGGCAGAAATTAGCACATGCAAGCACAGCTCAGATGGCGCTCTCTATGTGCTCCTCTAGATATTGTTCCACTTTTGCCCCTCTCTTTTTTCTCTATTTTTGGGATGTCGTTGTTTTTTTGGGATTCTTTAACTTTTTATTTTTATTTTTTTGATATTTTTTCTTCACTTAGGAGCACAAAAAAAGTAACCACAAAAAATATGAGCTTAAACAAGTAAAAGGCGTGGCCTATGGAAAATTCAGAAGACATGCTCAAAATTGACAAAAAGCTTGTGACCACAAAAAGGGGATCTTGTGACCAGTTTTTGGCCAAAATAAAATTTTCTGAACCCGACTCAGCAAGGACAAACGGATCTAATTTTTTTTTCTAATTGATTTTGATATATGGAACGTAGAAATTCGAGTTCGTATGCAAAAACTAGACTAGTTTTGAGAACCGACTCCGAATTAGAGGACAAAACGGGAACAATGCGCGCAAAAGTTATTGCGACGGCTATGGATAGATGCAAACAGTGAAGATAAGTGGAACAAATTAGATGGCGTGGACTAGGGTTTGATGGATACAAAGAAAACATAGCAAGACTTGAAGGTGTTAATGGATTATGATGAAAAACAATGGGAAAGACACAAACTGGACCCAAAAACGATCTAAAACCAGCAACCAGAACTTGCCCTAGGACACAAACTCAACAATGCGAAACAGAGACGAAATTGCACGGCACAATGAGGCTATAGGATAGGGAATATGAGTCTATGTATTTTTTTTGGCTTTTTGTGGACTATAGGTAAAACAAAAACAGTAACAATCTAAAAGGGAAAATAAAAGTATACCTAACGGGCACCAAGGGCTCTGATACCACTTAATGAAGACAAGCCCAATCTTTCGATAGGTATGACAGCGTTGATTGGTGGAGTCTCGATGTTCACGATCTAGGCTTCGAACCCAGACTGATTTGGACCCTCGCAACCGTTATACCATTGCTCCGTTGGTTATCAACCACGCGAACACGATTGACCTCGCCGAGAAGGCTTTCCTGCAAGTGAATCGAGAACACAAGCAAGAACGGGATGAACACAATCTAAATTTGCAAATAAATATGAGGCTTATGATAACGAGAAGGAATTTAGGTCTTTATTCGAAAGGACCAATCACCACATGCGAACAAGATCAAGAACCCGGTCCCTGGTTCACAGCAAGCGACCTTGGTGGCACAGTTGCAGCAAAACGGCGTCTGTTTTACGAGGAAATCAAGAACTAAACAAAACCCTAAGTGCTAATGAGAGTGACAGCGGTATAATATAGAGTCTTGGGCATCACCCCCCCTAATGGGCCCAAACACGATACACGGTCCAATGGACCAAAAGACGGTGTCGCAGCACCCTGGCAGATTCTGGACGCTGACTTTTTTTGATGATTCCCATTGATTCCGAAGGGCTTTTGACATGAGACCACTTGCATTTGACTTCCTTATCTAATTAGCTTTCCATCCATATGTGGATTGTCGAAAACAGAGCCCGGACGCGCCCGTGTGACCAGTTTTATGATAGACTGGTCCTAGAACCCAAGATGGGCTCCAACTTTAGTTAGACTGGGCCTCCACCATGGTAAAGATGAATTGGACGCCCATGCTAGACCTCCTCCTCTCCTTGTTGTATATGATGGAGTGATGTCCTCATCACTATGAGCATAGTCTATGATAGTGGGACGCAATATGTGTCCAAGGTCTAGAAGAGTCTCCACAAGGCAATCTGGACTCGACTGGATTACAACACTGCTTTCCACCCTTAGACGGATGGCCAGATAGAGAGAGTGAACTAGATCTTGGAGGATATGCTCTAAGCTTGTGTTCTAAAATATGGGTCTAATTGGGAGAAGAGTTTGCCACACGTAGAGTTTTCTTACAACAACAGCTACCAGGCTAGTCTCAAGATGGCACCATTTGAGGCCTTGTATGGGAGGAAGTGTAGGACCCCTCTAATGTGGTCAGAAGTCAGGGAGAGATCATTCTTTGGCCCCACAAAGATTAAGGATGCCAAGGAAGGAGTCGCCCATGTGCGAGAGAATATGAGAATTGCTCAAAGCCGATAAAAGAGTTGCGCAGATAAAAGGCGAAGAGACCTTGAGTTCGAAGTTGGGGACTGCGTTTATCTCAAAGTCTCCCCACTATGAGGCACCATTAGGTTCCTTGTGAAAGAGAAGTTGGCGCCAAGGTATGTAGGACCTTACCAGATTTGTCAGAGAGTTGGCAAGCTAGCCTATGAGTTGGAACTGCCTGAGGAATTAACCGAAGTGCACCCAGTGTTCCATGTATCTCAACTATGCAAGTGCTTGAACCTACCAGATGAGCAAGTACCTACAGAGGCACTTGATATACTTGACAGAGCCAAGAAGGAAACTAGAAGCATGATCATACCTATGTGCAAGGTTCAGTGGAGCAACCATATTGAATGAGAAGCCACTTGGGAGAAAGAGTCAGAACTTCGGATGCTTTACCCCTACCTCTTTGAAAGGTATGTGTCACCTTAAATCTCAGGACAAGATTCCTATGAGGGGGAGGACTGTAACAACCTAGGTTTTCCAATAACCCAAAAATCTAAAATTAAAAATTTTTCTAACAAAACCCATGCATAGTGAGTGTGCATACAAGGAAACCACACTTGTAGTTGCACAAGTAGAACCCAAGTTAGCATGGTTGAGCATTTTGCATTTAATTCAACTTATGAGTTGCTTCTTCATGATTTTATGTGATGAAATAAAATCAAATCAACCTTTATAAAATAACTAGTTGTGTGAGTTGCCAACCCTTGGCTTGGACCCGAGGACCCTAGATGACCCCTAGAGGACCCCACTAGGATGTATATATGCTAGCAACACATGTATACATGCATAGGATCCCTAGGTGTATACATGCATAGGAGCCCAATCGTAGCAAGTAGCCCAACCCCGCCGGCCCACGTCGCCCGTGCAGCCTAGCCATGCGTGCATCAGCGCTGGCCCAGGTGACGTGGCCCAGCTCAGCCTCACGCTCACCTCCACACACACCCCACCGAGACCGGCCCAACACAGCGGCCCAACTCCCTCCCGCACGCGTGCCCGCACCCATGCATGGCCAAGCCAGCCCATCAGGCAGCCCACGCCATGCCCCATGTCACAACGAGCCACTGCAGTCGCCTCCCGCTACCGCTGATGGGTAGGCCCGCCTTGTCATCCCCTTCCTCACGGTCTCTGCTTTTGCGCCGGAGCAGAGTAGGGCACCAGGGAAGAATCTTCCTTGTCAGCCATCCATAGCGAGGTCGTTGGCCATGGAGCGGATAAGTGCCATGTCCACGATCCGTGGCATCCATGCCCACCCCAATTCGCGCCATGCCATGCTGAAGCACCCGCCATGGCCCCAACCAATGACACCATCACCGTCCTTCCCTTGACCGCCGTAGTTTCGAATTGGGAGCACTAGCAGGCGCGCAACTACCCTGCGCCCCCAAAACCCTAGCCCTAAGGGCTTGATCACCCTACACATGGCCTACCCCCTCTGTGCATCGTCCGCCGCTCCACCATGGCCGTGGCCTCCATATAAGAGAGCAGCCCTAGTGCCCTAGCGCCCTTCCTACACCCCGCTGCCACTCTGTGGCAACCCACGAACCACCACAATGCTCTAGAGGAGGAGAAGTAGGAAGGAGAAGGACGGAGGGAAGGAACCGAGTCCGCTAGAGTTGCCTGAGCTCACCAGAGAATAAGACGGTGCCCAGATCGTCTTCCATGCCATAGCGGTTAGACACTAGCACTGCTACCTCTCGCCACAGCCTTGACTCGCCATCTCACCACCATCCTACCTAACCCTGCTACCATGGTGAGCCCTCGACGCCACCGTGTTCTCCCCCTTAGGAGGGCCAAAGGCTGGCCTTTTGCCATTGTGGTGCACCGCACACACGCACATGAGCCAAGGCTCAGCCTTGCCAAGCTATAGGGGCTCAGGAACGCTGCCGCCATCACATCACGCCCGCCATGCTTGCCATGGCTAGACCCTGCCATGGCACAGCTGTGTTATGGCCACATCAGGCCAGTAGAGGTAGAACAAGCACCTGAACAAGCTTCGCCTCGCCGAGGGACGTGTCCCACGCTAGATGGAAGAAGAAGAGAAGCCCCAAGGGCCGCTGGTCATGTCTGCCTTGCAAGACCGCCATGTGCCCATGTCGCTGCCATACTGGAGATGATCTGGCCAACTCCCGCCACCTCGTGTGACGAGATCTGGCCATCGAGCTTCACCGTGACCCCGCGCGCCCCGCCATGTAGTTGGCTAGACGGAAAGCCCATGCCTTGCCATGTTTCACCGTAGCAGCAAGCTCACCGGAGCTCCGCCACACACCTTGCCGTGGTGCAGACTCTGCCGTGCCATCTTGTCACCGCCGGTAGGCCGATTAGCCTCCCCACGACCCCAATTGAAGGAAAGGAGCCACCTTTGGCTCTAATTGTAGCCATAGCCACCTCACCATAGCCTGTCATCGAGCCACTATCGTCATGGCCAACCTCACCTAAGCCCTTAGGGCTTCACCTAGCCCCTTTGCCATGATCAACGAAGCACCTAGAAGCTGTAGGAGGCTCATTTGGGCTATGTCAACGTCCCTGGAGCCCTTGCCATCGACCCATGCCATTGTCGTCCACCATGGCACCTACGCCGGGTGCCATAGCCACCAAGGTGCCACCTTTGGCCCACCGGTGAAGTCCCCATGACCTCACGATGCTGTAGACTCCCTTAGCTGCCCCTTTGAGCCGCCATAGCGGAGAACGCACGAACTCGATGTCACCAAGAGCGCCGTCATGAGGGAGAGAGGGAGCCATTGTGCCCTCGCCTGAACCCACGTGCACCTAGTGCACCGTAGACCGAAGAGAGAGAGAGAGAGGGGGTGGACGCGGTCCACCATGGACCCTCTCTGTTGTCCATAGACCCACGCCGCCTGAACCACCATGAGCAACGCATGTAGACCAAGCCCAGCTACGCCACGTGGCCACCTGCCTAGGTGACACATGTCCGAGCCCGGCCAGCCCAAACCAGCCCAACCCGGCCAATATCTAGCCCGCCGAGCCTAGCCCGAGCCCGGTCAACGTTGACTATTAACCATTGACCATGGACCCAGTCCCACTTGTCAGCGACTAGAACCGCCTTGCCGAATCACGTGCTACCACGTGTCAAGCCCCGGATCTTATGACAAGTCGTTGGATGAGTCTTGAGGGAGGGGGTGCGACATGGGCATCCCCTATGAGTGGTACCTATCACAGGTGCATGTGAGATGAGGAGATCCTAGGGTGGAGTGTCTTTGTGGGATGAAGCCCTGGGATGGAGATGCCATCGAGGCACGGGGTGTTGGTTATCCCCTATTGAGAAGATATCATGTCCGATCCCGCTAAGGACTGGCATGTCAAGAGAACTTAATCATACGACCCTACATACACACCACTCGCTCCTGAATGGGTGGGGGATGGTTACCCGACCAACTAGGATGATGCCACTACTGGTAGGTTGGAAGTGGATAGTGTAGGGAGGTACGGGCGGATGGCCCACACCCTCCTAAGACAGCGTAGTAACCTTTGGGGGGGCGGTACTATGTCTCACATTCTTAGCATGCCGGTGGACTCTAGGGTGGCCTAGGGCTGAGTGGTAGGGTGGCACCATACCAATTGGGAGGCAGTCGGTATCAGCCTAGGTGGGCCACCATCGATGATGGTGATCTTGTGGTTCCAAGTGTACACTCTCTGCAGAGTTGATCGATCTATGACCCACGCTTCCCTTGATTAGTGAGTGGAGTCCTTTCTTCTTCTCTCCCCTAGGTTTGTTGGACTTCAACTGTTAGCTGATAATGCAAGGTACGAGAGGGAGTTGTCCTTCCCGCTAGAGATTGAGAGTGTGGCAAGATGTGTGTGATGGGTGGGAAAACATGTGTGGATGAGATGGGTTAAAACTTGATGAATTATTATTAAGACTTGACATACTCGTAGAGGACACTATAGCCACAAATAGGTCTTTTGCTCTACCCTTGCATTCCACGACCATAAAGTAAACACAAAGTATAGGGTGGGAGCCAGTGGCTAGTACAAATCATACTGATAATTGTTTGACAGGTTTTGAGCCTGAGTATGACTACCAGAGAGACATTTGGGAGGATTAGAGGTCTTGTTCCTGCGCTCAAGTCTGGTTGAGAAGATGGAGTCGATGTCCGCTGCCTTTCTACTTGATGTTGTTCTAGATGCTGTATGCTCTGAGTGATTTTGTCAAGTGGCGATGTAATAATGAGTAAACCTTGTTATTTGTACTCTCTTTAAGGTAGGTATTCGATGTATGACTGTGATATCGACTGTTATTTCATAATGTGATGGGATGATCACCTAGGACTATCATGTTATACTTCGAATCTATGGATTTCCCTTCGAGGAAATCAAGATCATTTTTCTAGGGCTTCATCCCACAAAGACACTCCACCCCGTGATCTCCTCATCTCACATGCACCCGCTACAGGTACCACTCGTAGGGGATGCCCATGTAGCACCCCTCAGGCAAGACTCATCCAATGACTCATCATAAGATCCTGCCCAATCGACTCAACCCTCACCACACACCCAAAACACACGCCAAGATCTCCCCGGTTGTTACCACATTATCGGCACTTGATGCCTTAACCAGTCACATACAATCCTCCATCAAGCATCACATCACAGATATAATGCATAGTAGAAGTAGTAGCAAGTAAGTAAGCGAGCATCTAACCTAACAGTGGGTTTGCAGGGGTATAGGTTGTGACAAGGTAATGGCTCATAAGCAATTCTATCATGCAACCTATCACAGATCATTTGCATAAAAGTAAAGCACTAGCATCTACATTGTAGCATGTCTAATAGGATTCTATGAGGTTGGGTGGGACGTGGCACCTTTATTCCATCATCACCCACTCTATGTACGCTGGGTCAGCTTCGTCTCACGAGTCCTCTAGAGCTGTTGTACGCATAACCGGTAATACTATAAGCTAAAGATTATCACAAAGAACCAAAAGAACGAAGAAGAACCAAATTCACTCATACATGGCTATGAGTTCAAGGATGGCAGGTAATGCGGTAGGCACAAGGTAGCTTCGGGTCTAGATTTGGTGCCATGGTGGGACTATGTTCATCATGGGCACATGATTGATGGGCTTCTTAGCATCAGGTTCTCATGGCTACAGGGGTTGGACTATCGAAGTTATGTCATCTAGGCTGGGAAAAAGCGAGGCTATCAAGTGGTGGTCTGCCTATGCAAAGGGTTGGGATTAGGTTGGTCCATGTATTACCATACTTGAATGACGAGGTGGTTGCTCGGGCTATAGGTCGGGACTCTACTCGGTCAAGGCGATGTCGGCGTCGCGGTGGTCGCATGTCGACCCCATAGCACTGGCAAAGGGGTTAAGAATGGCAAATGGCATCCAAAGGTGGAAGCTTGGCTAGAAAAGAGGCTTAATAACATCATGAGGAGGTCCGGGGAGGCCGAGGACTTGTCAGGGACGGTTGTGGACATCTGAGGCTCGCTCTAGCCGTTTATATCCAGCAGCAGCCTATTGTGGCCGAGTAATAGCTAGCTATGGCCAGACGGAAATAGTTGTAGCTAGGCCAGATGTGGAGGTGGCTAGCCAGTGGCTAGTTACAGGTGAGCTGTGTCTTGCTAGGGGAAGCTACAACTAGCCAGCGGCGGTTAGGTCTAGTCTTGCTACTAGGCTCGGTGCATATGAGGCCAGGGCCTAGGTTCCCGCTAGGCTGTAGGTGAGCGGTTGGGGCCAAACTAGGTGATGGGCTAATAGCATGCATGGCTGGGATGTGGCCCTTGGCTTTGTGGGCATGTGGGAACCACTCTGGCCTTGTGCTTTTGCCATTGGGCTGAGGAGCAGAGTGAGCAGGAAGGCGCCCTCCTAGTGCTCGGGCAAATGCCGAGTGGTTGAAGCTGTGTGTGTGTCCGCGCTCATGGCCACAATTCAAGGCCGAGCGGCCATGGTAGCCTGCGGGCGGCATCATGAGGCAGGTTTGGTGCAGGGGATGGCGAGGTCATGGTGCTCTAGCGAGATGTTGGCATCGACATGGAGGTGGATGGAGGCTCATGGTCATGGAAGGCCTAGTCTTGGTTAGAGACATGGTAGGCTCGGCACAGCTCTGGGTCCTCAGCTTGGCGCCGTCGTGAATCTTCAGTAGGACGATGTGGACACAAGCTGAGCGGTAGGTAGATGTCGACATGGGGTAGCAAGGCCGGATCCATGTGGGCTTTGGCAAAGCAGAGGCTAGCTGCTACTGTGCCATGTGCATTCTCAGGTGACGGCTTTGGCCATGGGAATGGTCATGATCATGGTGGCCACAGGCGGTGCCGTGCCATGCTTGTGCACGCGTGAGCGTGGTGCCCAGGTGTGTGGTTGTGACCATGACTGGCCCACGGTGGCGGTGATGTGTCAGGGCTTGTGCGGCGATGTCCTTGAAGAATGGCCGCACAGCTCCGTGTGCAAGGGCATTGTCATGACAATGGGCAACCATGAAAGGCCTCGCTTTGGTCTCCGTGAAGCAATGTGCAAGGGGCGGTGACCGTGAGGCTCTAGGTTCATGCGTGTTCAAGGAACATGGTGACCTAGGTGTTCTCTGTAGGGTGAAGATGCCCAAGGGGGCAGTGCAGGCAGGGAGTGGTGTTCTTGGCTCAATGGGGCTTGGGCATGTGTGTGTCCGTGTGTGTAGTGTCCATGACCATGTTGCCCTGTGCGCGGTCATGATCGTGGGTGGCCTATGATGGTGAGGAGGTGATGGGCTTCGTGCGGTGGCGTGCTAAAGCTTGACTGCATGCCACCGTGTGCAGGCGCGCGTGTATGCCCATTGGTGCGTGCATGCCAGCGCGTGGGCGCATGGTGCTTGTACGCTCTACAATGGTAGCGGCTCAATGGACGGCTAGACAGACATGACATCCAAGGAGAAAGGCTTGGGCCAGATCCGGTGGTGAAGACGTGATCTCTGGCGAAGCAGGAAGCGGTCGTGGTGAGGTTGTGGATGTGGCATCGTGGGTCTTTCGATGACCGGTGGCCAAGCAGAGCGTGGCCGTGCTCGGCTGTGGCCGATCGAGTGCTGCAGCGTGACAGGGCAAGGGTGGCGCTACCTATACTGTAATGTGTGCCTTGGATGAGTTGGTGCGTGCTTGGGTTCATCGGGTAGCGGTGCTCAATCAGGAGCTCGGAAGCATTTGGCACGGCGTGTCTACAAGGTGTGCGCGTGCTGTGCAAGTATGGTTGCCTTAGCTCTCGATGCCTGTGACTGGTGTGGATGAGGGAGCCAAGAGGAGGGTGAAAGGCCATGGCTTGGTGCCTGCCATGTGTCATAGTGTGTGACACGTGGCCACGCGGGTGTGATGGCGCTTGGCCATGCGGGGGTCGTGGGTGTCTACTAGCGTGGCATCATGCCTCTGCAGGGAAAACACATCGGTAAGAAGGCTGGTATAGGCACGTATGATGGTGAAGATGGATAAGGCTGGTATAGGCACGTATGACGGTGAAGATGGATAAAGGCTAGGTCTTTGGAGTGATCACTAGCGTGCTCATCGGTGGCAGTTCGCCTTGATGGATCTGAAAGTACTTCTTGGCGTAGATTAGTGGGTAATACTTAGCTTAGATGGGAGACTTGGTGATGTATCTTGCCATGGCACAGCGCAACGCGCCTCTAGTGTCAGAGTAGAGGTAGCATCGTAGTGGTGGCACGGTCTAGTGATGGCGGTGAAGGCCGGTGGAGCTTCCCGTCACTCACAGCGCTCCCTCTAGATCAGACTTGGGTTAGACTCGGTGGAGAACTGGTGGCTGCGGTAAACCTCATGTCTCGAACCCCAGCCCTCACCTCCTTTACATAGCGCTGACGCAATGGGGGCCCACCAGCTAGGAGAGTAGCTAGACGCCCCCAATCAAGGAGCGAGTCAAGGGCCCAATTGGCTGTTGGGCCAAATTGGTGGAGATCAACCTAACATTCTCCCCCTTGATCTCACCTTATGTCTTATACTTAACTTACTTTATCTTTTTCCCATTCCATCACAGATCAGTGCATAGAGCGTGCCTCATCATCATGGTCAGTTGTCATTAGATTTAACAGCTATAATGCACCTCTCTATTTTAAAATAGATTCTCAACTAGGCCCTTAGTATCCAGAAATCATAGGCTTTGGTAAGCGGATCCGCAAGTACTTGCTTGGTACCCATATGCTCAATGCTTTCAAAATGATTCTGGATTTTCTCCTTGACAACATATAACTTAATGTCAATGTATTTGGTAGCACACTTGACCTATTGTCTTAGGAGTTAACTACTTTAAATGGTTATTGCTGTTGACTACCATTGTTAAATTTGGGTACTCATTCCCTTAACCTCCTTTTGCCTGTTCCTTAAGCCTCATGTCAAGCTATACTATGGTATGCATCACTAATGACACCACAACTGTTTCTTTGGAGCTTTTCCACAATAATACTCCAACTGCGAGTGTTAGCAACTACTGTGGATTTCACTATACATCTTGCCAAGACTTAACATTTGTACCCTCAACTATTTGAGAGTACTTGTTCTTTCTTACTCAGCATGAGGCCTATGATACTTTGCAAAATTGCAAGACATTCTCAACACCATTCTAGTGATCTATATCTGGACTGGACTTCTGCCAAAATATCCTAGATACGTAAACTGCATCAGGGTAAGTTCTTACTTGTACTTGTACACTCATCAAGCTTCCAACAACTAAAGCATATGGAACCATGTTCATTTGATCGATCTCATATCAGTTCCTGGAACACTTAAAGTTCCCAAATCTATTACCCTTGACTATAGGAGTAGGCATAGGTTTACTCGCATGCATATTTTATTTCTTTAGAATCCTTTCTAAGTATGCCTTTACGATAATCCTAATACCCCATTTTCTTCTATCTCGGTGAATTTCAATTCCTAGAACCAATGACGCTTCACCAAGATCATTCACATTGAAACTTGAGGACAAAACTTCTTCTTCTCCAGTGATAGATTAACATCACTACTAGTGAGTAGAATGTCATCTATTCATAGGATGTGAAAAATAAATTTTCCATTCTTGAACTTCGCATAAACGCTATTGTCCTTCTCATTTTTTTAAAAAACACAAACTTTCTCATTGTTTCATCAACTTCAAATAGTACTGTCTTGTGACTTGTTTTAACCCATAAATGGATTTCTACAGGAGGCATCCCATATGTTCTTTTCTTCCATGACAAAACCTTTGGGTTGTGCCATGTAAATGTTTTCATACAAATCCCCATTGAGAAATGCCATCTTTACATCCATCTGATGTAACTCTAAATCATAATATGCCAATAACACCATTATGATTCTAAAAGAATCCTTACATGAGACTAGAGAGAAAACTCTCATCATAATCTATTCATTCTCTTTGCGTAAGGCCTTTTGCTACAAGTCATGCTTTATATCTTTCCACATTCCCTTAGGAGCCACATTTTGTCTTGTAGACCCTTTCACAGCCTACTGTTTTGGCTCCATTAGGAATTTCTTCTAAGTCCCAAACATCATTGGTATTCATCGAATTCATTTCAACTTCCATAGCTTCTTGCCATTTAAATGAGTAAACGCTTCTCATGGCTTCTTCAAATGAGGTGGGATCACCCTTTATTTGAATTTCTTTACTAACATAGACTTCATAGTCATCAGAAAACATGTTTACTAATTCTTTGAGACCTTCTAGGGCCACAGCTACTGGCACTTTCATATGGGGCTATTGTTGCTCTTCATTGCCAAGTGGCAATTGATTCTATAGGCTCCTATATTATAAGATCCTTGTTTACATTATTCATCTTCTTCGAAGAGCTAACAACAGGTGTTTGTCGGTGCGGGACCCACGGGATACCCCATAAGGAAGGGAGAAGATCTAGTCTAACTAGGATTCTTCCCATGTAATCTTAGTAGTAGTATTATTCTGTAATCCTACTAGGAACTCTCATTATAAACTGACTAGGATTCTGACCTCCTGACTATATAAAGGAGGGAAGGGTTCCTAGAGAAGAGACTTGACAACACAACACTGGACAATCAATCCAACGCAAAGGCTAACACTGACTGGACGTAGGGCTATTACTCGATCAATGGTCGAGGGCTCGAACTAGGATAAATCGACTGTCTCTTGCGTTTACTCGTCGAGTTCCACATACGCTGAAACCCGAACATACTACCCCGGGTACCCCCATGGTAGGCTATCGGTGGTCAAACATCGACAGTTGGTGCGCCAGGTAGGGGCTTTCAACGAATTTGCATCTGAGAGCTCGATGGACCTCGACAACATGATCTTCTCGACGGGATCAACCTTCATCTTCGGTTCATGGATCTGCGAGGCAGGTGACAATGGCAAGCTCCAAAGCCATCTTCTCAAAGATTCAGATCACCAGGAAGATCATTCTATTTCGGTGACTACGACAGATCAACTCGCTAGAAGATTCGCGCAGCTCACGATGTCCGATCCAACTCAGATTTCACGACTTTGCGCATCCGACTCAAACTCAGGTTCCGCATCCAAAATGGAGTCTTACTCGAGTTCTTTCGAGAAACCGAGTTCTTTTCCGATGGGACTTAAGAACGCGGCCTCGACCTATTAAGAATACAACTCAGAGTACACTCAGAGTCTTTTCAAGAAGTTGGGTCCTTTTCCGTTCGGACTCCACAACATGGCAACATCTTATCAGACACGGCCCGAAGGATCACTCGATCCGGTTCTTAGAATGCCACTGAAAGGAGCTCAGGAAGGTCTCGTACTAACTATAACATCTCAAGACTGCATCATCCACTGGCCAGGTTCTGTTCCTAAGGACAGCGGTACCTGACTAGTTGGCACGACGACAACAGCAGTTCTACCCTACCAAGAAGGAGACTCGATCTGCGACCTTGAAGCCTCTACTAAAGTTATCAACAACTCCGACAGTGAGGAAACCAACATCGATAGCAAAACAATTCATGCACGAGAAGTGTTCATGGTTCGCCATCCTCGATCACCATTAGTCCCCCCGGAAGCACCCGACGTTAGGTCATCGGATGAATCTGAGTCCAACATATCACCCTTTACCCAGGGGCACAATTGTGAGACCGAGAATCAGAAGCAAGCCAGAGAAAGAAAAAACAAGTTGAAACAAGGACGCCAACACCGTGCTAGGCAGCGTAAGGAAGATTGGATCAGATATGAGTCAGATCTGGCCGAGTACAATAGAAGAAAATCAGAACGAGAAGTCGAAGAAGGACACACGGTGAATACACCCTACGATAAGGTCCGAGAAGCACTAGAAGAACTCAGAGCGACCTCACATCCCAATGAAAAACAAGAACAGCTCTAGGACTTTCTCTGGTCAATAGTCCTAAGGACGCATGACAGAAGAACCCATTCAAGACTACCTGCTAGGTCAACATCTCATGAGCAGGAAGCTCAAAATCAAAGGAAGTCCGCTTTCGAGAGACTTGGACCAAGTGGAAGTCACAACAGAGAAAGTAGAAGGGACCATAGTCAAAACGACCGAGTCGAACAACCAAGAAAGGTCAGAACCAAAGCACCTATTCGGACAGCCACGCCGAACTACTCTCACCAAGATAACAGTTGGCAAGAAGGGGGTGCTGAATCAGAATACACAGTAGCCAGAACGCATGATAGATTCCCCTGTTTTGCAAACAGACTTGCTTCAATATGACCGCCTCACAAGTTCAAGCCGTCCAACCACTCTAAGTATGATGGCAAGACCAAGCCAAGGCAGTGGCTCTGGATTTACTCGCAATCGATTGAACTAGCCGGAGGAGACGACGATATCAAGACCCTGTTCTTTCCCATGGCCCTAGAAACCATGCCCTTCCGATGGTTCAACAAATTGAATCCAGGGTCAATCAGAAATTGGGAGGACTTGCAAAGAGCTTTCTGTGAAAATTTTGTGGGTATCATTACACACCCAATTACCCACGCAGAGTTAAAAGGACTCAAGCAGAAAGGAGGTGAAAGTCTTAGAAATCACTATCGACGATTTGGCGAACTACGTGCTCAAGTACATGACATCACCGAATGAGAAGTAATCGAGGCTTTCTCTCACGGAATCATGGCCAGGTGGCAATTTCAGGACTTCTGCAAAGAAAACCCAAGAAACAATGAAGAATTCAGATGCACAGTAGAAAAGATGATTACAGCAGAGGAGAAGACACGAGAAAGGTTCCCGGATAGAAACAACCGAGACAACCCGGACAAACAAAATCTTCGAAACATCAGACATCAGGAAAGAAAACGTAGACAAGACAACACCGTAGCAGTGGCTGACAAACCAAGGAAGTTTTCCAAACCCAGAAGATCGTATGATGACATTGAAAACATGCATTGCATCTTGCACCCCAAAGGAAATCACACCATCGGAAATTGGTACACCTTCAATGATCGATACACAAGAAAAGATAGTAAGGGGAACACTAAAGAAGACAATAAAAAAAAGAAGACAACCACGAAGACAAGGGATTCCAAAAATCCAGGGGGACAGTAGTAGTGATCTTCGCCGGGGTTCCAGATTCCAGAAGCAAACATCAAGAAAAGCTAGCACTATGAACCATCATGACAGCAGAACCGGCTACTCCAAGATATCTCAATTGGTCACAGTATCCAATCCAATTTTCAAGAGAAGACCAATGGACTAGCGTAGGAAACGCAAGCCATTACCCACTGGTTCTAGATCCAACTATTGCCGGTATGACTGTCACAAAAGTACTAATCGACGGGGGAGCCGGACTCAACATCATTTTTTCGAAAACTCTAAGGAAGATGGGACGACAACTCACCGGGATGATTACACCAACGAGCACCCCTTTTTATGGCATAGTACCCGGCAAGGCAGCGATGCCACTTGGACAAATCACTCTACCGGTTACTTTTGGAACTCCCTCAAACTACCATACAGAGTTCATCAAGTTTGAAGTTGAAGACTTTGATTCATCATATCACGCAATCCTCAGGCACCCAGCACTAGCAAAATTCATGGTGATACCGCATTATCCGTACCTGTTGCTTAAGATGCCAGGGCCTAACGGTGTCCTTTCTCTTCGAAGCGATTTGAAGCGCGCTTTTGACTGCGACGTTCAGGCGATCCAAATTGCAGCAAAAGCATAAGCCGCCGATGGTAGAAAAGAAATAGCCACTATTGCAGCAGAAATGAGCCCAGAAGAGCTAGAGATACCGGCTAAAAAACCCAGCATCCTAGCACCACCAAAAGAAGCCGACGTCAAGCAAATCGACCTGGGCACCGGTGATCCCTCGAAAATGACAACCATCAGCGCCCACCTCTCCGCAAAATAGGAACTCACGCTCACCAACTTTCTTTGGGACAACAAAGATATCTTCGCTTGGAAGTCGACCGACATGCCAGGTGTCCCAAGAGAGTTGGCTGAACACAGAATTGATATCAATGAAGGC
Organism: Miscanthus lutarioriparius; assembly: GCA_904845875.1. Classification (NCBI taxonomy): domain Eukaryota; kingdom Viridiplantae; phylum Streptophyta; class Magnoliopsida; order Poales; family Poaceae; genus Miscanthus; species Miscanthus lutarioriparius. Next base: position 77,212,313 of record CAJGYO010000004.1, read on the forward strand.
TTCAAGCCTATGAAGCAACGGCTACGACGATTCTCACCCGACAAGAAGGCAACAACTAAAAAGGAAATCACAAAGCTAATGGCAGTCGGATTCATCAGAGAAATCCTTCATCCAGATTGGCTAGCAAACCCAGTTCTAGTACAAAAAAGAATACGGACGAGTGGCGCATGTGCGTCGACTACACAGACCTCAACAAACACTGCCCGAAAGATCCGTTTGGGCTACCATGCATTGATCAGATAGTTGATTCAATACCAAGATCTGCCCTATTATCCTTTCTTGATTGTTATTCAGGATATCACTAGATCACATTAAAGGAACAAGACCAGAGCAAAACATCTTTCATAACTCCGTTCGGTGCCTACTGCTACAAGACCATGTCGTTTGGACTCAAGAATGCTGGTGCCACTTACCAAAGAGCTATCCAAACATGCCTTGGTGAACAGATCAGCAAAAACGTAGAGGCATATGTGGATGACGTAGTAGTAAAGACAAAGAACCCGGATACACTAATTGAAGACTTAAAGCAAACCTTCGAAAACCTGAAAAGGTGGAGGTGGAAATTGAACCCAAACAAATGTGTATTTAGAGTTCCTTCGGGACAACTACTCGAATTCTTGGTCAGTCATCGTGGAATCGAAGCCAGCGCCAAGCAAATTCAGGCCATAATAGAGATGGGCCCTCCTCGAAGTGTCAAAGATGTACATAAACTAACAGGCTGCATGGCTACCCTCAATCATTTCATATCAAGACTCGGCGAAAAAGGGTTACCATTCTTTAAACTGCTAAAGAAGATAGACAAGTTCGAGTGGACAGAAGAAGCCAACGAAGCTTTCAAAAGACTTAAGGCATACCTCACCTCCTAGCCCGTTCTCACACCTCCAAATAAATATGAAGACATGATGCTGTACATTGCGGCAACTTCTACTGTGATCAGCACAATGATTGTCGTAGAAAGAGAAGAAGAAGGGCGTGTATATAAAGTACAACGCCCCGTATACTACATCAGCAAGTACTTTCAGAATAAAAAATCCGGTACCCACATGTGCAAAAACTACTTTACGCCCTCCTGATCACTTCACGCAAGCTTTGCCACTATTTTGAAAGCTTCAAGATTACTGTGGTGACAGATTTCCCACTCAAAGACATCCTACACAACAGAGACGCAACAGGGCGCATATCTAAGTGGGCAGTTGAACTTGGTGCTCTCAATATCGATTTCACCCCACAGAAGGCCATTAAATCTCAAGCCCTTGCCGATTTTGTTGCCGAGTGGACAGAAATTCAACAACCTATGTCAAATACCATCCTTGATCATTGGAAGATGTACTTTGATGGATCACTCAAGCTAGGCGGAGCCGGTGCAGGCATTCTCTTCATTTCTCTAGACGGAAAACAACTCAAGTATGTCCTTCAGATATTATGGCAAGCTACCAACAATGAAGCAAAATACGAAGCCCTCATCCACGGGCTCCGAGTGGCAATTACCCTCAGAATCAAGCGATTACTCGTATACGGTGATTCGGCAGTAGTCATCAACCAAGTCAACAAAGATTGGGACCGCACCAAACAAACACATGGGCGCTTACTGCGCTGAAATACGAAAACTCAAAAAACATTTCCAAGGATTAGAAATTCTACATGTCCTGCGCGATTCTAATATTGCGGCAGACGTCCTCGCCAAGCTCGGATCGGACAGGGCGAAGGTCCCACCCGGTGTATTCATAGAGGAATTATCAGCTCCCTCTATCAAACAACCCAGTGAGATAACCCCTAAAATCACAGCTAAATGCACCTAGATTTTGGTAATCACCACCTCATGGACCTAGGTTTTTATTGATTACATCAAAGAGAATAAGTTGCCAGCAGATAATGAGAAAGCTACCCGAGTTGTTCGCAGAAGCAAGAACTACATCCTAATAGGGGAGAAGCTGTACAGAAGAGCCGTATCATCAAGAGTACTCCTAAAATGTGTCTCATTTGAAGAGGGCAAAGAGATCCTAGACGAAATACACTCAGGTTGCTGTGGAAATCATGCCGCTTCAAGAACACTAGTCGGCAAGGCATTCTGCACCGGATTCTACTGGCCAACCGCTTTGAAAGACGCAGAAGAACTTGTCAGAAAATGCAAAGGTTGTCAAATGTTCGCAAGACAAGCTCATGTGCCAGCTCACAATCTCATCTGCATCCCACCTGCTTGGCCTTTCTCCTACTGGGGGCTGGATCAAGTAGGACCTCTCAAGAAAGCAAAAGGTGGTTTCGAGTATATCTTTGTAGCAATTGACAAGTTCACCAAGTGGATTGAATACAAACCACTCGCAAAATATAGTGCAGCCAAAGCAGTCAAGTTCATCCAAGACATTATGCACCGCTTCGGCATGCCCAATCGAATCATCACAGATTTGGGTTCTCCCTTCACAGCTACAGAATTCAAAAGTTGGGCATAGGATTGTGGCTTTGGCATAGATTACGCATTAGTTGCACATCCAGAAGCCAATGGACAGGTAGAAAGGGCTAATGGACTCATACTAGCTAGATTAAAACCAAGATTGTATGAAGAACTAGTGGACTATGGATCAAAATGGATTGAAGAATTACCCAAGGTCGTATGGGGGCTACGAACTCAAATAAGCAGAGCCACCGGATACTCACCTTTCTTCCTAGTTTACGGATCAGAAGCCGTACTACCTGCCGACTTGATCTGGACGTCACCAAGGATAGAACAATATGACGAAGGAGAAGCAGAACACACCCGAAGATTAGAACTCGACAGTACAGAAGAAGTAAGAGTAAACGCTATCCTTCAATCAGTAAAATACCTCCAAGGATTAAGACGCCACTACAACAAGAATACTCAGCCTCGATCACTACAAATCGGAGACCTAGTACTAAGAAGAATACAAAAAACTGATGGATGCCATAAACTACTCAGCCCATGGGAAGGTCCTTTTATTGTCACAAAAGTCACCGGACTAGGCACGTACAAGTTGATAACTGAAGATGGAAAAGAAGTCAGCAACACATGGCACATCAGCCAACTAAGAAGATTCTACACATGAAAACAACTCAAGGAAGAATACATGTACAAACCACAAGAGATCAACGTTCATGATCAATAAAGACAGTGTTCCTCGACAACATATGTCTTATTATGGCTTATCAACATTCATGATCAATAAAGATGGGTTTTCTCGACAATGCATGTCTTATTATGACTTTCCCCGAGTTGTTTCCAATGACCATACCGGCCGAGAGCAAAAGAGCTGAAAAGATGCTTGAGCCCGCCGATGAGGGTAGTTTATAAGCTAACACTCGAACCAAAAAGCAAAATGGCTGAAATTATGCCTGAGCATACCGGCCAAGAGCAAAAGAGCTGAAAAGATGCTTGAGCCCGCCGATGAGGGTAGCTTATAAGCTAACGCCCGAACCAAAAAGCAAAATGGCTGAAAATATGCCTGAGCATACCGGTCGAGAGCAAAAGAGCTGAAAAGATGCTTGAGCCCGCCGATGAGGGTAGCTAATAAGCTAACACCAAACCAAAAAGCAAAATGGCTGAAATTATGCTGAGCATACCGGTAGAGAGCAAAAGAGTGAAAAGATGCTTGAGCCCACCGATGAGGGTAGCTAATAAGCTAACACCAAACCAAAAAAAGCAAAATGACTGAAATTATGCTGAGAGCATACCCCACCGAGAGCAAAAGAATTGAAAAGATGCTTGAGCCCGCCGATGAGGGTAGCTAATAAGCTAACACCCGAACCAAAAAGCAAAATGGCTGAAATTATGCCTGAGCATACCAGCCGAGAGCAAAAGAGCTGAAAAGATGCTTGAGCCCACTGACGAGGGTAGATAATAAGCTAACACCCGAACCAATCCTAAGATGTTTTTACAACCAGGGAAAGAGCTAGATGATGGCCACATCACGAGTTAAGCAAAAAAGCTAAAAAGAAGAAGCTGAAGATACTTGAGATCCTCGGTCCTAAGTCTTTTCAGTACTAACAAGAATAGAAAGTTTGTCAAGACAATGATCTACATATACCGAGTTGTTTACACGGCATAGACGAAAGCCAGACAAGCACTCGATAGATCAAGAAAGTTTGTCAAGACAACGATCTACATATACCGAGTTGTTTACACAGCGCAGACGAAAGCCAGACAAGCACTCGACAGATCAAGAAAGTTTGTCAAGACAACGATCTACCTAAACCAAGTTGTTTACAAGACGAAAACATCCAGGCAAAGAAGACATCAACAAAAAATAAAGAATCTTCATTCAAAAAGAAGTATAGTATCCTATTACAGAAGCTGGAGTACAAAGGTCAATTACATCAAGCATTGTCATCAGGAGAAGAAATATCAATATTAAGATTATCAACAATCCTCTTGGCTAAATCGTCGACCTCAGGCTCCACCTTTTCAACGGCATCCAGATATTCTTGACTTTCGGCTTCATCAGCAATCTTGGACAAAGGAAACTCTGGAGAAAGAACCCAGACCTAGACAAGAACATTTCTGGTACACAGTTGGGTGCACCTCTTCATGAACTCCTGGAAACGGGTCGGAACTTGGGGAATAAACTAAGCCCAAGATTGACCATCATCTGCTGAAGTCCGGAGAAGATCGGCTACTGACTGAAATGATTTCCACAAAGCATTCCAGTTCTCAGTAGCCGTCGCCAACTTACCAGTCAAGTCTTCAACAGTTTTTTGGACCTGCACATGATCCCTGTCAGCTCCATGCCTAATCAACTTGGCAAGCGCGAGTTCTTCTTCAGCACGAGTAATTACCTCCTTAGCCCTATTGTTACTATTGCAAACAGTTATCTTCATTTCCTCAATACCCTCAGAGAGCTTCTGCTTTTCAACTCAGAGAGCTAGAACAAGCACCAAAAAAGAAGTCAGCAGAAAGGGAAATTAGAATACAAAAGGAAACAAGAAGAACCTAGAATACCATTGCACTCATTCTTCATGGCCTCCACCGTAGCATCCCTCTGCTTCTCTGCCTCTACAACCCAGGCATGAAGATCCTTTTCCTCCTTTTGGTGTGTTTGATGCTCAGTCTCCATCTCGGCCCGACAGAGATCAAGCTCTGCTTTCAGGGAACTTACCTCAGAAGACAACTTTTTCTTGGTTTCAGACGAGAAAAAGAAGCTGGTATGATCCCGAGAAAAAGACTGAACAAAAAGAGAGAAAAAAGGCATAAGAAAAAAAGAAAGACGAACATCCAAAGAAAGAACTTCAGAAAAACTCACCTAGAGCTTTTCCCCAAAAGAAGTCGCAAGGGTTCCCCAGGCAGCAGTCAGCTCTGATAACCGATGAGTGGCATCAAACTACTGCAACACATCATCATCCAAGCGCTGATCTCCGGTACCAAGGGGAGCAGAGGGAGAAGCCGCCCGATGCAAAGAAGGCAAGGCCAGGGCCATATCCTGGGAAGCCCCGACTACCTCCTCAGAAGAACCCACCGCCGTGGCAACAGTCACCTCCGGAGCCACTGAATCAGCAGCAACGTGATCATCAAGGCTCACAACCACCTCGTCGACAGTACAAGCCAAGTCCCAAGACTCAGCACACAGAGGCGCATCTGAGGACTGATAAGAGGTCGGCGGAGGGTCAAGGGAAGGCGAGGGTCTGCAAGATGATAAGGAAACACGATGATAAGAATATGAGTCAGAAAAAAGGAAAATAGAAGCAAAGAAACATAATGAGGAATCACTCACTTAGCTATCTTCTTCTTCATAAAACCAAAAGAAGACCTTAGAGGAGGAACTATGGCAGCAAAAACATCACCGCCACCCTGTGACAGGAGCGGTCGTGGTCAGCACCGGAGCCCCAGAAGAACTCAAGCTCGACGGCCGCTTACTACAAGAGAACAAGTCCAAAGTTAGAACAAAAAGAGGTATTCAACAAAAGAAAAACAAGAAAACAACTCACCGGCGCGTGACAAGGGGTGCATCATCATCTTCTTCTTCCTCATTCTCGAACATGGCAACCACAGTGCCATCTGAAAAAGGAGAAAAGTACTCGGCTAAAGGCACAAACAAACAACAAGAAGACAATGCGTATAAATATGCTCACCTAGGAGCATGCTACCTATAACTTGAGTACCTAGGATGAGTACTCGACTGGCGAGACTTCTTGGCAGCAGACAAACCAGAAGAAGAACAATCTGCTCGCCCCCTCTTTCCGACACTACGAGGAGCTCGAGGAACTGGATGAGGAACATACTCTACATATACATCAAGGTTTGCGGAAGAAACACCAGGAAACATCGTGGTGGTTTGAAACTTACTGGTTAAGGATGCCCCAGCAAGACTGTCCCCAGCCTCCACATTAGCAGGGCAATCATCGAGGGGAATCGGATCAACGAAGTTACGCCCCAATTCCTATAAAAGAGTAAAACAACAAGACAAGGAAGAATAAGCAAAAAGTGGATACAACAAAAGAAATACAAAAAGTACCCGCATAAGAAAAACACAACTCACAGCAGGAGGTGGGTTGTTAGCACAATACTCTGCGATAGCATGCGGGATGACGCTTACTCCTTTCAACATCTTCTGAAGGCGCTCGAGCACCTCCTCATCAGTCAACTCAAGGGCAGGGACCATACGAGAAGGATCCTCAGCCCCAGAGTACTCAAAACCAAAATTCTCTCGCTCCTTCAGAGGCTGAACACGGTGGCAAAGAAAACTAGAGACGATACCGAAGCCGGTCAAGCCCTGCTGTTTCAGAGTACATATCCTCTCAAGAAATGGCTTGATCGCCTGGAGCTCATCCGTCATCAGGGGACTCTTTTCCCATCGGTCATTAACCACGGGACCAGAACCAGAATGAATAGTAAGAGAAGGAATCAAATTGGCGGCATAAAACCAGTCGGCACGCCAATCCCTCACAGAATCAACCAAGTCATAATCAAAAAATTTACTCTTAAGACCCTGACAAATCTGAATCCCACAGCCACCAAGAACATTGGTGTCATAGCGGCGGAGTTGTGGCTTCAGACGAAAGAAGTAACGAAAGAGAGAAAGAGATGGAGGAATTCCAAGGAAAGTTTCACAAAGATGAACAAAAATAAAAAGATGAAGGACAACATTGGGAGCAAGATGGTTCAGGCTAATCCCAAAATAGCTGAGAAATCGGTGAAGAAAAGCAGAAGCAGGAAGGCAGAGTCCGCCATGGATAAAGGACACAAAAAGAATAATCTCACCAGGACCTAGAGTAGGGACCCGATGCTCGCCTAGAGCTCTCCAATCAGCAAACTACTTGCCCTAGATTAGACCATCACTGACAAGCTCGCGCAACTGATCCTCAGTTGTAGTCGGAGCCGGCCAAATCTTCTGAGCAACCCTCATGGCCATGAATTCTTGATTTTCAATCACGGAAAACGAGGCCTCCTCGTCCACAAAGGCTACCTGGGACTTGATCACTGATTTCTTCCTACCCATATACTAGCGAAAGCAATAGAAGCACTAAGGAAAGGTGATGCTCAGGCGGCGGCGCTCAGATGACGGTGACAATGGCGGCGACAGAGTTTTGAAGACTAGGGTTTCAAGGCAAAAGTAGGGTAGTAAAGAAAAAGAAGAAGAAAGGTCTTTAAATAGATTTTACAGCAGTAAAACGCGGCCCACCGGGCCCGTTTAAACACGGCATGAGAACGCAACGGTCCATTTACTGACACAGCTAAAATGACGGACGGCACAAATCCACACAACGGTACAGTTCAACGGGCAGATTTCGGACTTATCCATCCAGCAACGTGGCAGAGTTATCATATTGCTACAAAAAGAACTCATCAGCCATAAAGCAATGAAAGGTTACCTCACAAGGAACGCAACAACCCGGTCCTTATAGAAAGAACTCGGGAATCTCATAAACAATTGGGACATCAGCAGAATAAAGAATGACAATTTAGAAGACAAGATTCTTTCCATTATAAATGGTTTCAAAAAATAGAAGATTACACATCTTACAAGACCCAACAAACTCGGTACTATGACAAGCAAGGTAGCAAAGAGAAACCTAGACACAGCTAGGCTCTAGAATGACTACGTGTTCCAAATTGCTACTCGGTAGAACAAACCGCACTCGGCTACACTGTTTTCTTCAAAGGACGGACGCAGTGCATCCAAGGTAGAAATCAGCAGCACGACGGGACAACATAGACCAGGGGAAGCCAGCAGGCATCTGTCTACCCAAGTCCGATGTGATCCTAGATATGGTGTTGATCTGCACCGGACAGTCTTAGGGCAGGCGGCGAGGATCAACCCAGAACTGCTGGATGAAGGAACGTATCCCACATCACAAGACTTCCTCCAACTACCACCATGTACTTCCCGGTACAATGCCACTGCGGGATTAGTCTACTCCTAATCCCTATCACAAGACTCCCTCCAGCTATGACAAGATACACAAGAACTACAAAATACGCCTGGGGGCTGCTCTACTTCACAAACTACCATATTCATGACTACTGAGATTTCAGACCACGCAACAAAATGCTCGATGAATCAAAACAGCACACAAGGAGGATATTTATAGGCCAAAGAAGCGGTGCACATGGACCGGGAGCACCAACGGAACAAACCTAACAAAGGACACAATGAAAAGACAGAATTCAATGAAAGAGAACTCAGGCATGAAGGAGCAGTACTCAAGAACGAGCATATTCGGAAGAATATACCAACACTGTACAACTCATGAACAAACATCATTTACTCTCAACCACCACCATACAACTACATCTGACAACAACAGACTACCAGAGAACATGCCAAGATCCTATATCTGAATTCTTTTCGAATAAAAGAACCCAGGTATATGCTCGGGGGCTACAATAGGAAAGGCTTTCAGTCCTTTGAACAACTCAGATTTAAGACGGGGCTGCAATAGAAGAGGTTTTTAGTAACTTGAACAACTCAGAATCAAGACCCTCCAACTCTTTGTTCCATATAGCAAGAGGCTCGGGGGCTACACTCAGTGGGTGCACTTTTTTCTTCGAAAAAGTGCACATCACTCAGAAGACTTCTTGAAGATAGCAGTTTTCAAACAAAATAAGATTCAAGACCCTTCAACTTTTTGTTCCAAATAGCAAGAGGCTTAGGGGCTACACTCAGTGATTACACTTTTTTCTTCAAAAAAGCACACGTCACCAAAAAGACTTCTTTAAGACAGACCACTTCAAGGCCTCAAGACAAAAAGAACCCGAACCTAGCTATATCCGAGCTCTTTTTTGATAAAAAAACCCGGGTATATGCTTAGGATCCCTTCGACGAAGAATCAGAGCAATTTCAAAAGAAGGCCCTCCAGCTCCTTGTGCCAAATAGCAAGAGGCTCAGGGGCTACACCCAAATGGGAGTACTTTTTTCTTCAAAAAGGTACACACCACGCGAAGATCTCACGAAGCGCTGCACGGTTTCGCTCAAGAAAGCACTCGGACGACGCTTGATCCTGCTCGGCAAGACCTGAAGGAACAAGACGAGGCTTCTAGAGCTCAACCATGAAGTGCTCGGGGGCTTGTCGGTGTGGGACCCACGGGATACCCCGCAAGGAAGGGAGAAGATCTAGTCTAACTAGGATTCTTCCCATGTAATCTTAGTAGTAGTATTATTCTGTAATCCTACTAGGAACTCTCATTGTAAACCAACTAGGATTCTGACCTCCTGACTATATAAAGGAGGGTAGGGTTCCTAGAGAAGAGACTTGACGACACAACACTGGACAATCAATCCAACGCAAAGGCTAACGCCGACTGGACGTAGGGCTATTACTCGATCAACGATCGAGGGCCCGAACCAGGATAAATCGACTGTCTCTTGCGTTTACCGTCGAGTTCCGCATACGCTGAAACCCGAACATACTGCCCCGGGTACCCCCGTGGCAGGCTATCGGTGCTCAAACATCGACATTGTTGTATTAGTCATACAACATCAACAGGTATTGAGAAACTTGTTGCTCCTGAGTCACTAGAGTGGGCACACAGTCCCTCTTCTCTTCAAGTCTTAGGTCTCTACATACCTCTACATACCATGCTCCCTTAGATCTTCCCATCTTTTATAAAGATAGCATATCTTCAAATATCTTATTTTGGGTTTAATCTGTTAAAACCTCAAATGGCGCTTTAAGCACCACCTTAACATCTTTGAGGTTGACTACGCTATCTTCCTATCAGAACTTTAAAAGGTCCAGGAATTTAGCTATTTCTCTGCTTAGGGGTATCATTGTTATGACTGTTGTACTCCTCCAACGGTCGCATTCATCTTAATTAATCTTTATCTCACTCTTAATGAAGAGTATCTTTCTTAATTGATCTTTATCTCACTCTTAATGAAGAGTATTTTTCTTAATTGATCTTAATATTCTCCCCATCGAAATATGGCATGAACGTTACTGCCATAATTTTGAGAACTATTCAGAAAACCTATGAACGAGGCGACGCTTATAACTTACTTCATTCACATGATTATATCATGTAAACAAAGTTATTTCTTGATCCGTTTAGGAGTACACTTTCCTTATTTCACTTCAAGAACTCAACAAGGTCTTTCATTAGCAGTACTTTTGTAAGTCATGCTTGCATCTTTTCTTATCTTTTGGTTAGTATTGACCATTACGATGCATTTCTATTGTGCCACGGTCAATACTAGGACAGTATAAGAGCTACCCAAACTTCTCTCGCTATGCGGGATACAAAATATGTGAATCATCACAAAACTTCTCCCGCATGTAGGATTGAGTAGCATAAGTACTATGCCAAAACTTCTCCCCATGCAGGATAAATCTATATACAAACACGCATGCTTAATCTAACGTTGGTCAAATTAGACATGCATGTTACTTATCGCAACTCTTATCATAAAACATTCACTCATACTTCATTTTTCAATTAAATCTGTCCGTTGGTTCTAATTTAATTAGAAAATTAGTAAACTAACAAAAAAACAATCCTGAACTGGCTTGACTCAAGCCTTTTCTTTCACATAGCCCAGCATTGTAGCTCATTGGCATGCAGCCGAGTGATCTCGTCGAATAAAAACATACAAGGTGCTTCTGCATCAATTCTACATCACCGTTGGGCATAAATAGAATTAATGCATAAAACTCATAAATTAACTTGAAAGACATACAACTACTCTTCAAAATTAAATTCTCTTGTTGGTTCGAATTTAATTAGAAGATAATCAACTTCATTGCAGCGGAAACACGATAATAAAATACATTCTATTAGTTCAGGAGCATTTTTTGATCCTTATCTACTCTCTAAAAAATTAACCATGTTGGTGTAAAAATTATCAGAGATTTAAACCTCAAACCTGAACTCATTATAATATTGTCATCATGAACGTTGGTCAGAAAATGACAATACCATAATCTGACTTAAACAAAACGGACTACTCCACTAATTTAAATTTTCCCGTTGGTTCTAATTTAATTAGAGGATAAACATAATCATAATTTACTAAATATAACTGCTCTTCAAATTAAATTCTTCCGTTGGTTTGGATTTAATTAGACGATAATCAACATTAAACTTTACAGCGGAAACATGAAAAAATTCTTTATCTACTTTTCAGAAGCATTTTGCTTTACTCCTCTACTCTCTGAAAAAATTATCCCATTAGTTCAAATTTTGATAGAGATTCAAAACTTAACAAAATTTATCAAAATTTGCTTATGAAAATAATAAAACAAAACTCAGAGTTCACTATTCATTTGGCCCGGCCTTGTGAAATAGTCCGCGACCCATGAAAACTACGCATCCGCGCACGCGGCCCAGCTGCAGCCCAGCGGCCTGCTTAACACGGCCGTTGCGGATCAGATCGGCCGCGACTTCACTATCTAGAACCGTGGGGCCAGCTCTCTCTCTCCCTTCTCTTCCCCTACCTCTCTCTCTTCGCCGCGACGGCCAGCTCTCTCTCTCCCTTCTCTATCTAGAACCTCGGCGGTCGGATATGGTGGCGCCGCCGTGGGGCTCCTCGCTGGTGAGCGCACTCGCCCAAGGCTGAGTGCGCCACCGTCGAGTGGCCTTACACCGTTGCCTTTGCCCCACGTGGTTCTGCTCCCCGAAACCCTAACCATTTCTTCCTCCACCTTCTCTCTCTTCGCCGCACATGTAGCCGAGCAAAAGAAGAAAAACAGCGGTAGCGGCGCCGCCGCCGGTCCCCTCACCGTCGCGCGTGCTCGCCCTAGGCTGAGTACGCCGCCGTCGAGCGGTCTGGGCAATGGTGCCCTTGCTCACCCTAAACCCTAGCTTTCCCTCTCTTCGCCGCACACCACAGCCGCCGTGACCTAGGTCGACGCAGGAGGTGGAGGCGCCACCATGGCGCCCTTCGCCGGTGCACGCGTGTGGCTGGAGCCGCGCGCTGTGCCGTCGAGTGGCACCGTGGTGGTGCTCTTTGCGCCATGCGCTCTTGTACGCGATGCCGCAGAGTGCCAGCGAGCCGGCGACTCTATTCTAGCGCGCGCAGTCTTCCCGCACGACGGCGGTACCGCCGACGGTGAGGAAGATCCCGGGTAGGTCCCTCCCCTCGCCGACCTCTCTCTTAGGGTTAGGGTTAGGGTTAGGGTTAGGGTTGGGGTTTCTAATCCAATTTGGATCACTTCTTTCTTGATTTCTTTTCTGTTTTCTACCCCAAACTGGATCTATCCACTAGCAACCTATCTCTGATACCATTGATGGATCTGAAAGTACTTCTAGGCATAGACCAGTGGGTAATACTTAGCTTAGATGGGAGACTTGGTGATGTACCTCACCATGGAACAGCGCGATGCGCCTCTAGTGTCAGAGTAGAGGTAGCATCATAGTGGTGGCGCGGTCCAGTGATGGCGGTGAAGGCCGGTGGAGCTTCCCATTGCTCACAGCGCTCCCTCTAGATTAGACTAGGGTTAGACTCAGTGGGGAACTGGCGGCTACAGTAAACCTCGTGTCTCGAACCACAACCCCACCTCCTTTACATTGTGCTGTGCGATGGGGGCCCACTAGCTAGGAGAGCGGCTAGGTGCCCCCGATCAGGGAGCGAGTCAAGGGCCCAATTGGCTGTTGGGCCAAATTAGTGGAGATCAACCTAACATGCCTGGCGCAGGTCAGGCTCGACTCGGGCAAAATGTGCGCGGGGTGGACGTCGTGGTCACGCTCGCCGATGACGACCGTCGAAGTGCTAGCTGTGCGCTTGGTGGTGGTGGCATCGTGCAGGTCAAGGCTTGGCGCGACAGCGTTCCCGGGCGGCATGCGGGCGGAGGCCATGGTGAAGAGACAAAGCATGGTCATGGCGATGCCGCTAAGACACCGTTGTCACGGTGCAGGGTGAGGTCGATGGCGTCGGTCTTCCAGGTCAGCGTGGATCTCCGACGATGGGAAGGATGGGCTCACGGTGATGCTGCAGGTTTGGGAACTCAGCGTGAAGGCTGATCAGGCATGGTGGTCACGAAGGGCATCGAAAGGTGGGGTCTTGGGTTCAGGGAAGGCTCACCGGTGATTTGGGGCAACGGTGATGACGTGGTGGTGATGCTGTGGCGTCCATGGCGTCCATGATGTGAAGGCGAGACGTTGGCGTCGAATGCCTCCATCCTGTCGTGCGTGTGGACGAGGTGGCGTAGGCGATGGCATGGCTCGGAGAAGAGCAGAGCTACAGCGGTGATCGTGGTGCTGTCGCCACGCCGTGGAGAGCCCAGGTCGAGGTTGTAGTCGCCACGCTGGGCTTCAGACGCGGCGAGATCGAGGAGAAGGGCACCATGTGGAGCTCGAAGTCACGGTCGCGGCTGTGGTGCCGCTGCCGCGTCAAGGTGGGGTGCAGTGCCGTGGGGGCTCCGGTGATGGGATAGTGGCTGGGTTTGAGGCGGTGTGGACATGGCGTGCAGGAGGGCATCGGTGGCCGTGGCTCGGTGGCGCTCCATGGTTGCGCCTTGGCTGCTTGCACTCCCATGGCTGTGCTCGTGCTGGGCTGTGACTCAGGTCGGGTGGAGAGGCATCAAGTAGCAGTAGCCCCGCCTGCTATTTTGGTTTGGGCCTGGGCCAAGGAACGGCGGTGGATGCATGCTAAGTATGGCTTGGTCTGTGTTGTGCATGGATGCCTGCCTAATTACGTGACTTACGTACTAAGCAAACGGGCACAGGAGCACGCACGGCTGTGTAGCCTGTTGGCTTGCCCAGGCTAGAGTTGCATTGGCCTATTGGTCACGGAACAAAGGAAAAGGGTTTTCCTATTTACTCTAGAGGGCTTTAGTCCAAACTATGGGCTATAAAACCCTACAATCAAGCAATAAACTCCCAACAAGATCCAACTCAAGGCACTCAATATGTAACTAAATTATATGCAATGCACACGACTACGAAGTCGTAGTCTTGAAGTTTGGCCGAGAAGGAAAGGAATTGGCTTAGGTTTGACCTGGCGACAGTATGCTTCACACATCCAAACAAAAAAAATTAAAAAGCTCGTATTTTTGGTTGCATAAAAACCGGGTTGTTACAGTGGTGCACTGCCCCTGCCATGACGGTGACCACCCTGAGGCAAAAACCTCCGTTAGCTGTGTTTACGATTCTCGATTCGATCCACACGCAGTCTAACACTCCTTTGCAAGCGTTGCTAACCCTCAAAATGTTTTCCAAAAACATGATAGGGCCAAGTTAGCATTTCTCAAAATATTTTCAATAAATATTTTCGCTTGCTTTCCGAAGCGCACTAGGCCTAAATGCAATGCATTATGTCCAACACCTAGTGGCACTAGATGACCGAATTGTCTAGTTAAGAACCCCTCTTAATAGTACGACCATCTATCCTAAATGTGATCACACTCTCTATAGTGTCTTGATCACTAAAACAAAATTCCTAATTATACCTTTGCCTTGATCTCCATACGATTTTGTTTTTCTCTTTCTTCTTTTTCAAATTGAGCACTTGATCATCATCATATGTGGCCATCTCATCATTTCATGTGATCAACATCACCATTTGAGTGCCACCATACTTCACAACTTGGATTGCACCAACCTACCTCATATCACAACTCATGACAAAGGTTAGTGCATAGGTTTCATCAATTATCCAAAACCAAACTAGGGCTTTCACTAGGCTAGATCTAGAGGGAGGCAAGCTTCGCTTGGATTCCTGATCGTATCAAGAGCATGGCTTGGTATAGCCCCTTGTACCCTCTTTTGTATCTTTCATTATTCATATGTTTGCTACAATTGATTCGACATTGTTCTTAATATTATTCATGTTCCTAGTTACACTACACCATGACAGACAATTGCCTACAGTTATCTATTGGCAAATCCTTGGTTTCAGCTACACATTATCTGTTGGCAATTGTACAACCTTTCGATGTCACGTAATCTATCGGCAATGATGTTGTATGGCGACAAATTAACTGTCGGCGTTTCTCTTTAGACAATCAAACTGTCGGTAAACGTTTTTGGACAAAATAAGTGTCGGTGTAGCCTAAACGCGCCAACTATCTAAGTGTCAGTGAAAGTGTATAGGGTGCTGGCCAGCTTTAGATTTTTTCACAAAACGCACAGGAGCAAAAACTGTATACTCCCTCTATCACCCTCACGCAAACCTGCTGCACAAAAGAAAAGCCACCACCGCTGCTTCCCACGCCAGGACTAGCCACCGCCGCTATCACCTCTCACCGCCGCCGCCTCCCATGGCAGCGCCCGCCGCTGCCTCCCATGCTAGCGCCCGCTACTGCCGCCCTGCACAGCGCCGCTGCCCGTTGGAACCCTAACCACGCCAGCAAACTATCGTCGTTCTTCGCTGCTCTGCACTCGTGGCGACGGCTCCTGACTCTTGAGGCCTCAGTTCTTCCCTTGGCCTTCGCCCCCCAACGCTTATCCGTCGCCCTCCCCAAGATCTAGCCGAAGGAACCAGTGAAAGAAGCTCATGCCGGCATCGAATCTCTAGCAAGCCGGTGAGAGGTAGTTTTGCTTCCTCCTTTTTTTCATTCATGTCCCAAATCTGAGATCTAATTTTATTTCTTCCCTCTCCTGTTAGATCTAGGTTTGGTTTATTGAGGAGGGGAAATCACCTGGAACCCTAGAGCTGCTCGAGAAAGTGAAGATCACTAGACACTGCACATGGAAGATTGATGGAGGCTGTAGCTAATGGGGAGGTTTATTTGGTCTTTAAGCCACTTCCATGTCTTTAACTGTCAATATTGGACTCTGTGTTATGTTGTTTTAGTTTTGTCAGCCATTACCAAATTTCAGATAGTGATGTTCTGTATGCATTGACATATGTCGAAGTATGCAAAATCTTGGACTACTTTCAGCTTTCCCTGTTGTGACAATACTAAAACTAAAAGGAAGTATTGAATTTTAGCTCAAGGGTCTGTTTTCTCATGAAATTTTGCTATGAATTGTGCCAGACATTTCTAATTTATTTGTAGTCAACATCTGATGAAATAACACAAGGCCTAGGAAACATTAGGCTGCTCAAATTATCTTTGGTAAGATGTGCCTGACATGTGGCCTTTAGGGTATGATGTGCCTGACATGTTTCTGAAATTGTAATGCCATCTGACTATTTGTTTTTTCATTTTTTTTGTTCCATATGCCTATCCTACCTCCCCTTTAGATTGAGTCTTCCATTCAGTTCCTATGACTAATAAGTTGACTACACATGAAAAATAGTATACCTGATTCTGCATTAGGAACCATTAGCAAGGCTTAAGGTAGTGCTATACATGCGTAAGTAATAAAGTTAGCTACTGAACTTGTGTAGTTCATCCTGGCATTCTTGTAGAAAGGATAATACAGTTATTTCCTTTGATAATATTTTTGGATGTCAGACTCACTACAACAG
Source organism: Miscanthus lutarioriparius (assembly GCA_904845875.1). Classification (NCBI taxonomy): domain Eukaryota; kingdom Viridiplantae; phylum Streptophyta; class Magnoliopsida; order Poales; family Poaceae; genus Miscanthus; species Miscanthus lutarioriparius. The sequence continues at coordinate 77,229,109 of CAJGYO010000004.1, forward strand.
TTTATTATTTTGACCAGTTTTCTGAACATGTAGGCTCAAAGATATGAGCTAATCATTCATCCAAGGAGCAGGGGCGGGAGCTGGACAAGGAGGCAATTGATATGCTCTGAAAGCTTCGATGAACTACACAAGTTTAGTATGTGCTATTCCATAGGTCACCATCGAAATCATGTTGTCTAATATAACATAACAACTCTGCTGTCATTGCTATTTTTATTTTCCATTAAATTCTCGTTTCAAATCAAAGCTGCAGCAAGGATTTTAAGCTGCTGCCATTCTGTTCCGTTTTCCCCATGTGTTCTATTGCTAACATGCCCTCTCAATCAAGCTGTTAAATTATTTTAAGACCTAGTTTTATTGATCGTAGATTAGGATAAGTAAAGATCACTGGACACTGCACATGGAAGATTGATGGAGGCTGTAGCTAATGGGGAGGTTTATTTGGTCTTTAAGCCACCTCCATGTCTTTAACTTTCAATATTGGACTCTGTGTTATGTTGTATTAGTTTTGTCAGCCATTACCAAATTTCAGATAGTGATGTTCAGTATTCATTGACATATGTATGGCAACTGAGATTTAAATTGATCGTAGATTTTATATGTATGTGCTTCTTTGTGATTAGGATTTAGGAATGGCTATATATGTATTTCTGAGTAAATTCAAATAAGCTAGAGATTCTGCAATTCAGATTAATCATGTTTGCAATGCTGTGCTAGATATCAGGTCATAGCATGTTTGCAATGTAGAAAAATAATTGTGTGTATGTGGTTCTTTAATTGTTTGGAACTATGTCGTGCATTGTCTGGGAAAAAAGTTACGAGTAGTTGAGAATGTATTTGATTATGTTTCTTTTTTTCCCTATGCTTCGGAGGCTTTCTTTTATTCTGCAGATACTATGGCCATGCTATATGCCAGTATGGCACACCCATTTTCTGCTCCATCTTTGAATTAAGGCACTCTGTTTACAATTGTTTCTACAGATGCATTGCTTTGAGGCGCCATGGGCCGGCGAGTTTTCTATTAGCTACGTCCCAGCACAGGCGAGTTTGCTGCCCCCACTGAAACATAACTGTAGTTGATTATTACTACTTTCAGTTTTGGATGCAAGCTAAACAAATGATGTACTGAATGATTTGCTAGTATTAATTTGGCTTCTTTGAAAAGCATATTTGGATCCAAATGCCATATACAGTGACTTTGCTACCATCACCTATCGATGCAGGTTCTTCTTACCTGCCTTTTAACATTGACAGAATGATTTCCATGTCTTATTTGGCTTCTTTCAAAATCATTTTTGGATCTGAAGGAAGTGTAAGAATTATTTTAAGAAAGTGTGATCAGATTGCCAAACCTTTGTAGAGTGCCAAAACAATGAATTTAGAGATTAGACAGTGAACATTGTTTGAATAATTTTATTTTGGTGAATGCCTATTGAGGTGTGAATACTGAAACTAGTATCTAATCTTCTGTGTTGCATGAATGAACCCCAATATAGTATCAGGTTGCTTTGTTCTTTGAACTGACTTATTCTTGAACAAAAGTAAATAATCATATCTGCTTTAGTTACTGTACTCCTGGTTTTACTGCAGTAAACAATTGTGGAAAGGCTATCTGCATTAGACTATCTGGAATTCCTCACGAAGCTTCGCACCTAGGTATGTTCTTTTCTGGAAAGGCTAGTGTTCTTTTGACATTAGTACAGCTTTGTGATTGTTTTAATACATTTGAATTGTATAAAATACCTCAGTGTTCTACTCTTATGCTAAAGGTGGCGGCTGCTCTGCTGTGAATTGACTTTTAGCTGATGTGCATTTATCATGTGTCTACTGTGAAACCCCTCTATTTCAGTATGCAATCACACCTGAACATCCAAGAGAAATAGCTTTGTATTTGCATTATTATAATAGACTACTTTTCTGTATAAGATTCAATTTTTTCTTGCTGATATTGCACGCCACATCAAAATCACCAATTAATTGGAGGCCAACATGATAGCACATTCAGTTTGAGTTTCACTTAGCTGATCTCTGTATGGCAACTGAGATTTAAATTGATCGTAGATTTCATATGTATGAATTCCACTTAAACAATTAGATCCTTTAGAGTTATATCATCTCCTCGCCAACTTGATGCTTAGGCAACAAGCTGCTTGTTTAATCTATCTGCATCCATATGAAATTGGAAATTTCAATCGATCTTGATAGTGGGTCTCCCAGTGCCTCTGTAGATCCTGGGGCAATGACCAAATGTGAGCATTGCATAACAGAGCTCTGTAAACATGGCATTTCAACTAACTCATTGCCAAACTTATTCACCTTTTCTTGCATTCATTCTAGTTGTAGATCATAGCTGATGCAGAAGAAGAGTGGCAAACCACATATGTGCATCAAGCAAGGGAGTTTTTCTAAAGTGTCCAAGAATACTGCCCAAGTCATGATCATTTGATCTCTTAGCTTTAACCAAAATCACTTAGCACAAGACTTTTAGTATATGTCTATTTATGTCTTCTACTAGCTCATCTATATCCTGAACCTGTATATGCATGATGGCTCTATGTACTGTGATAATCACTTGCTATATATCCAATTGATGTATGTATGGAAGATCAAATATATTATATGTTTGAAATCAAATGGATTTGCTCTATGTGATGTATTCTCTATAAAGAAAAGTGAAAATGTGTGATGTATTTTGTACATGGAGGATCAAATATATTATATCCAAATCTGTTAGATACTTTTGCCAACAGTTTAGTTGGCACAGAGGGTATGCTTCATAAAATGCCTTGGAAATAGTTTCGCCAACATATAAACTGTCGGGAAAGGTCTAACTATCGGCGTTGGTCTAACTGTTGGAGAAGGTTTAACTGTCAGCAAAACTTTCAACTGTTGGCATAGGTATACCATTTGGATACAAGATAACTGTCGGTGATTCTATTAACTATCGGCAAAACTTTCGCCCACTGCTTCTAACGCGACTGTTTGTAAACTGTCGGCGAAGCTTTTGGTGGGAGGCTATCTATCGGGAAAGATACCCTTTGCCCACTTTAAAAAGTGTCGGCAAAGGTGGGTTGTGTTATAGTGTTATCATGTTCATCGTCTACTTTGATTATATGCTTAGTATAGCTAGATTATCATCATGTTCAAGCATATGTTCATATAGCGCTCGCTCTAATATACACGGGGTGAGTGGTCGACATTGTGTAAGCGTGGTGCTTATATGTTGTTTACCTACGAATGCACCCTATATTTTGGGCCATGTGGTAGATCATGGATGTGACACTCCCGTTGAGTCCTTTGTAGTCCACTCCACGAATATAGGCCAAGTAGGATCTAGTTACAAAGAAAGACATGCTTTGTTCTTGATCTTCCTTAGTAATATCACTTATGTGTAGATATGAAGTTGATCTTAGCCACGACTACTAAGTGTAATTGCACTAATCATAGTATGCTTTGACTTGTAATTAAGAATGACTTAGGAATTATTCCTCTAATATCTAATTAGTCATGCTAATGCAATAGAAAGGAGTACTCTGAGTGATCAATATCATTTATCATTTACCATTCATATATATTTATCTCTTGACTTACCCCTGTTGTGAGTAGAGTAATGGTTATGGTTTATCTCTCCATCAAATGTATAAGTTATCAATATATTCCATCCGTTAGTCCTTCCCTGTGGTAAAAATATAAATAACGATACCTAGAATACTCCAGGGTGAAATGCTACAATGGTAAATTATCTGTGCACTTGTATATCCTTGCATATAATTATATGCTTTCTAGTCACAATGAAATACTTAAAGTACTTCTTAGTATCATTCTAGTAGTGATGCTAGGTAGTACCAACAAGCATTTCTGGCATCATCGCTAGGGATGACAACTTAGTAAAAGTGATGCTAAGAAATATCAACAAACATTAGGTGGCTACTTAAACAAGTGACAAGTTAATAAATACCAACAAACATTTCTGGCGCCATTGCCGAGGAAGGTAGCTAGGCAAAAAGGAATATTGATAAACTTATAATTATTGATATGATCGAGAGAAACCATATACCTCTACTCAAATAGGCCTACCCTTGTTCTGTCTATTTTTATATCATATGCAGGGTAATTAATGACCGGTTTTGACCTTCCGACAAACTATGTTGAAAATCCAGAAGCACTACTCAGGAGGACTAAAGCTAAACTTAAGAAAGTTTTAGCTTTAGAATCAGAAGACAACCAGACAAGGCAAAGCTTAACACCAGTTTTCGAAGCCATGGCTGACAAGACTCTCCATGAATTCTCTGCTCCAACTACGGCCAACATCCATACTGGACCAGCGATCAATGTCAGAGACAATATATTTGAGCTCAAGCCAGCTCTCATCAACATGGTGCAAGCTAACCAGTTTTGTGAAAGGACACATGAAGATGCGAGTGCTCATCTCCAACATTTCCTGGAGATCTGCAGCACTTTCACCATCAAGGGAGTAACCAGAGATGCCATATTACTTTGCCTCTTCCCATTCTCACTTTTGGAGAAGACAAAGCAATGGTTCTGCGCCAACAAAGATAGAAACACTATATGGGAGAACTGCTACATTGCCTTCCTAGCAAAGTTCTTTCCCACAGGCAAGACTAATGCTCTGCGTGGGAGAATTTCAAGTTTTCAGCAGCAACATGAAGAATCTATCCTTAAGACATGGGAATGCTTTCAAGACTATATATCAGAATGTCCTCATCATGGGATAGAGAATTGGCTACTCATGCAGACTTTCTACCATGGTTTGACTAACAGCACCCGTGAGAATATGGATGCTGCTGCTGGAGGTGCTTTCCTGTCACTCACAATCCTAGGTGCAACAACTCTCGTGAAGAAGATGGCCTCCAACCAAGGCTGGAATGAAGAACGTCTTCAGACCTACAAAAGAGGTAGAGGTATGCATCAACTCAAGGAGATAGACATGCTGTCTGCCAAGATGGATCTGCTCATAAAGAAGCTTGAAGACCAAGCCAATGAGACGCAAGAAGTCATGCACATTCATGATTCCCACATGATATGTGAAGAGTGTGCAACACTGGGCATTCAGGAAACAACTGTCCTAAAACCCATGAGGATGTGAATTTTATCATTAACAACAACTATCGTCCTCAACAAAATCAAGGATGGAATCAGCAACAATGGCCGAACTACCAAGGTACCTATCAAAGTAATAATTTCAATAATCAACTACCCTTGAGAGAGTTAATTTCTGGCCAAGCTAAAATAATGGAGGGCTTATCTAGAAAATTAGATTCCAATGACAAAATCTTAGAAAACATAAATAATAGAATGGATAGCTTCTCCTCTGCTATTAAAAACTAGCATAGCTTTAACAAAATGATAGAATCACAAATAGCTCAGCTGGTGGCTGTTGTTCCTCTGACCAACAAAGGTAAGATTCTAGGTCAACCGGAAGATCTTGAAACTGCAAATCTTGTCAATATTCACAATATTGTAGGATGCTACATAGAACAATCGACAGAAAGATGGGAGGATTACTCTTTGCCCATCAAGAAAGGTGATCTAGGAAGACCTATCATCCCTATCGCCATTGGACCTCATATATTCTAAGAAGATGTTTGTAACTTCAGAGCAAGTGTGAACATCATGCCAAAGGTAATCTATGATAAAATCAATGGAGATACTTTGTCGTACACAAATATGCGTTTGTAGCTTGCAGATCAGTCACTCTGCTACCCAAGGGAATCTTTGAAGATATCTGTGTACGAGTTGGAGCCTCATATGTACCCATAGACTTTGTGGTTTTGGAGATAGGTAGAGATGTAAGGGCACCCATTATCTTGGGCCGACCTTTCCTCAGCACCACAAAAGCCATCATCTACGCGGATAGTGCCAAGATCTATTTCACAATAAAGGATAGAAAGGAGAAGTTTACCTTCAAGAATTGTATACACCACTGTCCTAGTCATCCACAAATGGCATAACTGCCCGAAGAGACAACAGTAAACAAGAAGAGCAACAACCGGAGAAGAAGGAAGAACAAGGCCAGGCAGCCACAAGAAGAATTAGTCAAGATGATCAATACACTCCGATCAGAGTACGACCACCTCCTCGCTTCACCATTCCTTACCAAGAAGGAAGACCCTAGTGTACCAATGATCATGTGCACAATTGGACAAAGAATTTTCCACAACACCTTCTGCGATATTGGATCGGGTGTCAACATAATGTCCAAGGTAACATATGACTATTTATTTGGTGACGAACCTTTGTTCCCTACATATATGCAATTGTAGATGGCGGACCAATGAAAGGTCCTTGTTTGGTTTTGGTAGTTGAGTGACAACCTAGGTGGACTAATGTGTGGTTAAGTGATTTACACAGGAGATTAGTCTAGAAGCACACTTGTGTGAGCAACTCATGACATAGTGGTGAAATGGCTTGGATATGTTGCATAGCTCACACATGTGATGATGGAGCTTATTGCATATGAGACATGACATGAAGTCATGTGACTAAGGTGGAGAAGATCAAGACAAGACTTGGCTTGACGGACTGGTTGCAAGAGTGAAGGGCAAGTTGTGGACTTGGCTCTGATGGACCAAGGCAACAGTGAAGAGCAAGTGAGGTCAAGATCGCTGAACCAATATGGTCACATGATGATATGAAGTGGATCATATCATTTCTGATTGGTTGGTGCATGTGTCGCATCAACATTGGAGGAGATGGAATGGAATGCACAAGGCAAAGGTATAACCTATAGGGTATTTCATTTCATCGGTCATAGGTGTGTAGAGAAGTTTATGATCGGGTTTAGGATAGATGGCCGTACTATCAAGAGGGGCAAACTTGTTTTCATCTCGGTCATCTAGTACCACTTGAGTGATCTATTAGCTTGCTAGTTTCCTTCTTGCTTGTGTAGTATAGAAGTAGCTCCTTTGCGTGGCTAATTTGGTTTTAGTAACCTTGTTAGTCACATTGCTTAGTTTGTGTAGCTAAGTAATTTACGCTCTCTAATTTGGCATAGTTGCCTTGTTATTGAGCATTGCTAGTGAGCTTAGGAGCTTTGTGCTTTTGCATCACTAGTTGTGTAGGATCTCCCCTGGTTTGCTTGAAGTACTAGTTGCATAGGTTTGTGTGACCTTGCATGCTAGAATTGGATAGGTGAGCACTAGCTAGGCTGCACGATTAAGTTTAAGAAAGGATTATTCACCCCCCTCTAGTCCACCATCTCGACCCTACACATGGTATTAGAGCTAGGTCTCTCATTTGTGGTCTTCACTGACCCGAGAGGATGGCGACTTATGGGCTAGATGTTGAGTGTCCATACACTTTGGATGGTACACACTTTGCACGTTGAAAAAATTGGATGACTTGCAATTTTAAGTTTATTTCACCTCAAATGTGATGGATTGTAGATGTGGGCTTTTCTCATGCGTTGGATGAAAAGAATGCAACTCAAGCGCAAAAGAAATGCCTACATCTCGATTGCCAAGCTAATAACATTTTCTATCAATCTATGAGTGACAAGATATTTGGGGAGATCATGTACGTGAAGACCGCCCATGATATATGGTTGTACCTCAATTTGATATATGGGAGGGTCTCTAATGATGATGATGATGAGCCCAAGGAGGTGGTGCATGCGTGTGTTGAGCATGACCACAATTCAGTGATTATAGAAGATTGCTCCACCTCATGGTCAAGTGATGATGATGATGATCGGTCCACTACATGTTCACTTGACAAGATTGATGATGCCACAAGTGTTGCAAATGATGATGCTACCTCATGCACACTCGATGGTGATGATGATGGATCATGCCTGGATGACATTACTACTACAAGCTCTCCTACATCACCACATTGCTTCAAGTCACAAGGTGACACTAAGGTATCAAATGCTAATTTGGTTGATCATGTTGATTCATATGATGATCTTGTTCGTAGACTTGCAGCATGACCATGTGTTTAGAAAATGAGAAAACTAAAACATTGAAATTGAAAAATGAAAACTCATTTCTAAAGAACTCATGTGAAGAACACAAGCACTTACTTGATGTTCTTAAATCTTCACATGGTGAGCTAAAATTGACTCATGAGACACTACTTACATCTCATGAAGAATTATTAGAAACAACATACTTCTCTCATTAAAGTATTTACAAAGAAAATTAAAAAGAATGAGAGCTCATCACATGAGTCAAGTGATCAATTGCAACATGTGACTAACTCTTGTGATGTAGGGAAGAAGCATGTATCCACCTCTTGTGATGATTTATTAGAAATGCCTTGCTCTTCACATATAGATACTTGTTCTACTTCTATGTCTTATGAGACTAACCTTTTGAAGGAGAACAATGAGCTCAAAAATGAAGTGAAGAACTTGAGCAACAAGTTAGAGAGTTGCTATAACTCAAAAGTCACTTTTGAGCACATGATGAAGACTCAAACAAAGTTTGGTGATATGAGTGGGCTTGGCTTCAACAAGAAGATGACAAAGGGCGAAAGAAAAAGGGCAAAGAAGATGAAGAAGTAACTACAATTGAAGTTGTCTCACTCCATGTGCTACCGATGCCATAAAGCGGGACACCTTGCAAATGGTTGCCCAAACATTGAGAAGCTCAAGAAGATGAAAGAAGAAGAGAGGCTTAGACATGTGAAGTTCTTTAAGTGCCGCACTTGGGGTAATCTTACCTCAATGTGCCCAATCAAGCAATTGGTGAAGCAACAAGAAGAGCCTCAACCAAAGCCACAAGATAAGATAGAGAAGACACCCAAGAGCAAATCAAGATCAACCATGAAGATGGTGATGACTTGATGATGAAGAAGAAGATAAGAAGGGGTGGAAAGGCAAGGCATTCAATACTTATTCAAGATGCCAAGATGATGAGCAAGACACAAGATGAGAAGAAGACATATGCTCACATCAAGTGCTTCAAGTGTGGAGATACGGGACATTTTGCCTCGAAGTGTCCTACCTAGCTTGAGAAGAAGGGTCAAGCAATTCATGAGAGGCAAGGCAATGGGAAGCACCACATGAGCAATGAAGAGAAGGCTCAATCAAAGAGAAAGTGCTACTCATACCGAGAAAGGGGACACATGGCTCATTCATGTCCCCTAGGTAACTCTCCTAATCCCATTTCAATTGATGCAAATACTATGCTTAAGGAAGGATGTCAATGGTACCTCATTGGTTGTAATTACAAAACATCCTGCTACCCATACTAAAGCTTTGCCTAAGTATGTTGCACCTAACTTGAGAGGACCCAAACTTGTTTGGGTACCATCAAAAAGTGGATGATTGCTTGTTGTACCATGGCATTGGAGGCTTGATTCAATGGGTTTCTTATTGTTCATTATGTGTTAAATCAAGTTATGAAGCTTAGTGCACATCCAAACCCAATGCCGAGTCAAAACAAGTGAAGTCCAAGTGCTATAACATACAAGTGTCATATTCAAGTTGTAGTGATTTATTGGAATTATTTGGTGGCTTGCAAATAATTGAGTTGAAGCTTGCTATGGATGATCATGAGCTAATCACGGTATATCCCTAGTTGATCTTATTCATTTGGGTGCATATGAGTTGATTGAATTGGATATATATGCATTTGTTGCTTGCTATGCGGTGTTTGAATGGATAAATGCTTAGCAATCAAATTTGAGTTGGTTTGAATGGATAAATTCATAATATGACTTTTAGTAAGTGGATTGAATGGATATATGTCTTGTGAAAGTATTCAAACAAGTTGATTTCAAGTTTGATTCAAATTTGATGAAGTATAGCTCAAGTGATTGGAATCTGTCCTATGTTACAAAATCTGAGTGAGTTGTGATCTTATCCATGTTTGAGTGATCAAATCCATTTGGATTGGCTTGAAATTTGGTATTCATTCTCTACACTTATGATATAAGATGCTATACAAATTTCATGAGAATTGGACAAGAGATACTTCGGTCTTGTAGTAGATCTTGTCAGCTATAGTGCAACAGTTTTTAGCATGTAGAAGTGATGGAAGAATTGAAATTTGGTAGCAATGTAGAAGTCAAATGAAGCCCAAATCTTTACAGCTTCTATATAACTAAGTTAAGCACATCTTCACCAAATTTCGTAGCATTTGGGTCTGTACATTGGGAGATATGCATTTTTCTTTGAAGGGTACAGAATCTGCCAGAAAAGTGACAATTATTGGATTGATCAAGAGTCACTATGATTGAAAGGTCCTCAAGTTGAAAACATGTTTACAAGTGTTTGAGGTACCTAAGCTTGGTTTTGGATTGATCTAGTAGTATGACAAGCAAATAGTGCAAGGCCATTTGATTGTGGAGTGTACTTGGCACACAATTGGTACTCAATTGAAGATCAAGACCAAGCTCAAGATGAAGATAAAGTTTAAGTTCCAGTGATTATTGGAGATCATTTGGTAGAAAGAAAATGACTTAAAGAAGGATTCAAGGTTACTCATCAAATTAAGTCCATCACTTGGATCAATCAATCAAGTTATTTCAAGTGAGTGTCAAGAATGGTTCTTGGAGAGAAGTCACTTCTCCCTAGTGTAGGGGCTTGCCGCCTTTTGTAGGTAAACCAAGTGTGGTACTTAATTGGAAGGCTAACATGGAAGTGGTGATCCAAGGAACATTTGAGATGCTTAGTTGAAGCAATCAAAAGGATTGATCAAGAAAGCAAGCAACACCCAAAAGAGAGCAAGTCATTGGAATTCAAGTGGTATTCTCAAAGTAGTTCTCTCATGCAAGCATTGATCAAAAGATAAGCAAGCCAACCACAACAAAAGAAAGCACACATGATCATATTAGTGGTTCTCATGTCATATGGGTGAAGAATAGATTCTATCTATGATGATTGATCTTCACCAAGCTTATAATTGGACTTCACATTACTATTGGAGTAATGAATTGGAATCTATGTGACTATCCCCTACTCCAACATAGCAAAGGTATCATTGTAATGTGCATGATCATTTCCATCCCTTACTAGTATACAGATAGTGCATATAGTACATGCTTATTAGGATCATGCATAACAAATGAAAGTTTTAAATTCATAGCCTACCACTATTGCTTGAATGGTTATTTGATCTAGTGGTTAGTATATGAATTTATTCATGAGCTAGTGAACCCAAATACTTGATTTAATTTGGATTGCTAACAAGTGACAAGTACAACATTGGCAAGATAACCCTTGTAAGAGGTGTGAAGAAGCTTGTCATTGGTTCAAACCAGACTTGGAAGCTTAGGCAAATCAATTTAGTTCAAGTCAATATAGAAGCTCATGATAAGTGACAAGAGTACAAGCACAAGACAACAATGCAAATGGATATCTGTTTTTCAAGTGGTATCTAGACTCAAGTATTTCATCAAGAATTCACAAGTGGTGTCTAGACTAACTCATAAGTGACATCCTACAAGTGGTACTCATAAACATAGCAAATGTTTAAGAAATGGTTCTTATTGACGAATCAATCATACACGTGGTATCACATTTCTACACATGGTATCAATCATACAAGATGGTGGTTCCACAAGTGATCCCTAACTTTAAGTGATCATCAAATGAAGAATGCTTTCCTCATCTAGAAGAGCTCAAGACTATCAAGTGAATGACCCATGCTTGGACATAGTGGGAGGATCCCCACTACAATTGGTATCAAGGTCACAAGATCCTACATTTGGTGTTTAAAGAGCTATACAAGCGGTGTCCATAAAAAATACAAGATTCAAGTATCAACCATCTATCCGTAGAGCAACCCTTTGTATCAAGAGATGCACACATTTTATGGAAATTGATGACAAAGGGGGAGAGACTAGTACAAAGATATGAAAGCTTTGGAAGAAATTTAGACAAAGAAGTAGAGGTTGGACATGGACATGGACATGGACATGGACATGGACATGGACATGGACATGGACATGGACATGGACAAAAGGGAGCAACATTGAAGAATGTGAGAGGATCAAAATTCTTGGACAAGAGAAGCACACAAGTAGGGGGAGCAAGCTCATAAACTTTTGACTGATTGCATTTGACATGTGCATAGTCATGTGCATGTTTGCATTACATAAGTTTTAAATTTGATATCCATGCTTGTGTGGTGTTTGCTAGTTATAGAACTTGAATGATGATTTGATAACTAGCATGCATAGGATGGTAGCTAGACTTGTTTTTCAAGTAATACTAGTACCTTGCTTCTAATGTTGATCTCATGGGGTATCTAGTGTTTTTGTTTCCAAGTGGTATCTAGCTAACTATGGTGCTAAGGATGAACATAAAGATGCAACTCTGATTGGGATCACGCTTCAAAGGTTTATTCTTTACATCTTACATCATTTGGTAATAATTACTTTCCCACAATTCCAATCTATGCATATGTGTGAGCTTTAATGCAAACACTCTAGCACATATGTAGGGGGAGCTAATACTACCAATTCGGGTTTGTGGTACTTGTCCAAAATTATTTACACATGGTAAAATTGCTTGGACAAGCAACATGAATCCATTTGAGCTTATTTTCCATATCTTTGTATAGTTGTCATCAATTACCAAAAAGGGGGATATTGAAAGGTCCTTGTTTGATTTTGGTAATTAAGTGACAACCTAGGTGGACTAATTGTGTTTAAATGTGAGATACACAGATGATCAGTCCACAGGTACATGTGTGTGAGCAACATATGCCATGGAGGTAAAAATGGCTCAAAGATGTTGCAAAGTTCACACATGTGATGAAGGAGCTCATTGCATATGAGACATGACATTGAGTCATATGACTAAGGTAGAGAAGATCAAGACAAGACTTGGCTCGATGGACCGGTTGTAAGTGTGAAGGGCAAGTTGAGTGATGACTTGGCACTGATGGACCAAAGCAACGGTGAAGAGCAAATGAAATCAAGATCGATGAATCCATATGGTCACGTGATGATATGGAGTGGATCATATCATTGTTGATCATGTTGGTGCATGTGTTGCATCGACATTGGAGGAGATGGAACAGAATGTGTAAGGCAAAGGTATAACCTAGGACATTTCATTTCACCGGTCAAAGGTTGTGTAGAGAAGTGCATGACGGGGTGAAAGGACCTTGATGTCGCCTAGAGGGGGGGTGAATATGCGTTTCTAAAAATTATCAACAAATAAAACTTGCAGCGGATTAGCAGACCGTGGAACCTCCGGGAAACTGCGTGGAACCTCTAGGGTGTGGAACCTCTGGGGGATGTCGCGGAGCCTCCAGGCAACACAGAGTACTCAGTAGCTGCTATGCCTAGACATCAAACTCAAACCAAACTTCTTGATGATGTGCTTGGAGATGTCTAGTGGCAAGTCCATGAAGTCCCTGCACTCACAAACCGACACAACCAAGTAGATTGAGTGGAACATAAATAATGCAATTCAAAACATAAGGGAGAAGACACACGATTTATCCCGTGGTTCAGCTCGCCACCAAGGCTTGCTTATGTCCACGTTGTTGAGGAAGTCACAAAGGCTTTGAGTCTCTTCCAACCCTATCCTCTTCTCAAGTCCAACACCGAGGCTGAGCTTGATGGTTCCACTAAGATAATAAAAACTTTCCTGTGGCTCACCACAAGCACGGGAGCTCATCGAGCAACGCCTAGCCAATTAGGAGGCTCCACCTCCAAGAGTAACGAATGCGCAACGAATGCTTGACACAGCCCAACAAGTGCTCAAAGGTTGGTTAGCTCTTAATTTCTCTCTAACACTTAATCAACCACTAATCACTCACTCTCACAAAGAGAAGGGTTAGAGAGAGCTCACAAATGGCTTGGAATAGGTTGGGAGTGAAAATGGGAGCCAGCAGCATAGCCAGGAGACGTGGGATGGGTATATATACTCACCCCACAAAAACTAGCTGTTTTTAGGTAAAAAACTAGCCATTATGACCTACAGACCCTGGAACCTCCACACATAGGGGCGGAGCCTCCGTGGCCTGGAGCCTTCGCGTAAACTAGCGGAACCTCCGCAGGTCTTCAGCACAACACAGATCACCATATAGAAAAAGCCATAACTTTTTACTCCGAACTCCGTTTTCGGAGATTTTAGACTTTCCGGAAAGCTTGATTCGAGTGCTTTCCAACCCAACAAAGAACAAGCCCCAAACCAACAAGTGCAAGTGTTGTGTCATTGTGTTTCTCTCATGTTAGCACTTGGGTTTGGTTAGTTTGAGCACTTGAGACTTGTTAATGATTCGTGTTGCATCCCCCAAAACCAACAACCTTTGCTTGGTATTTCTTCACTTATACATTCTTGACTCATTCTTTAATCCTTGATCAAAGCTAATCTACTATCAAACTCTTGTTGTTCATGTGAAGCAAGCCATTATTGAGACCAATCCAAAATCATCAACTCATGTCTCTTTTGCCATTTGCTAAATATGCTTGCTTTCTCATGATACTATGATATCCCACAACATAGAAGCCATTTTATCAACTCCATTTGCATTGTTGTCCTTTTCTTGAACTAGATTGTTTCCATGATCTTCTAACACAACAATAAACAACTTTGGCCTTGCTTTGAACATTATGTGGAATATCATCAAGTTTGCCTTCTTGTTGAACCTTTAGTCACTTCTCATTCCATAATCCATAGGTATATGCAATGGACTCAATTTCCTGTTCAACACTTAGCAAACTTGTTAGACCTTTAATTATGTTGTTATTGAATCCACCAAAACCCACTAAAGGGCTAGATGCCCTTTCAATCTCCCCTTTTTGGTGATTGATGACAACACAATTAAAGCTCACAAGAGATTGATAAATAATAAGATTTTAAATCCTATGATATAGGAAGCTCCCCTTAAATGTGTGCATTGAAAAGAATTCAAATTTTTTGCCTCAAATGCCAAATGCACATATTTAAGAAGTGTGGGAACTCTCCTATATCTTAGCATCCGTGGGGTGTAAGGTGTCAACATGATAAACGTGGTGCTCATGACAGTTCATGCACTCAAGAAGTTGCTAAACTGCCAGTCCATGAAACCTTTGTTTCCTATCGTAGAACCTCTGTGGAGCGGAGCCTCCGCAACCAGGAGCGGAACCTCCGCAAGTTGTGCAGTTAGCAAAAATAAACAATACACCATTCAAGGCATGAACATCACACACTAGCATACGAGGTCCTTATTAAGAACATCAATCTAAACTATCTTTGCACACACCACACAATAAAAATTGAAAAATCTTATATGCCTCTCTTTTACCCCTTCAAATCCATATATCAATCTCTCCCCATCTTATATCCCTCTCTTTTACCCCTTCAAATCCATATATCAATCTCTCCCCTCTACACTCTCTCCCAATATTTCTCCCCCTTTGGCATTAATCTCCAAAAAGGATCTCTCTACCAAATGGAAGAAATGATGGTAGAGAAGTGAGGACAAGAGTTAGGTAAAAGTTTAGCATATAGGATTTCTCTCCTAAGTCTTCTACCAAACAAAGTATGCAACAATTTAAGTTAAGATTCTTGAGAAGTTAGCATATTTAGCTCATACCTCACTTAGATGACACTTTTAGCATGAGACTCACTCACACCATCACCACAAGAGGTATCAACCAAATATCTAAATAATTCTCTAATCGTCACCACAAGAACAAACTTATGGTGTGACTCAAAATATTGCACACACATGCACACACTAGCATGTAAGGGCCTAGATGCACAAAGGTAATACAAGAGTTCATGGAGCGATATGCCTTTGTTCTAACCCTCATAACCTCCACCATGATAATGATTTTCATTAGTTGAGTTTAGTGCTTTGATGGGCCTAGCATTCCTTTATGCAAAAAGCTTCATGTGCCCATCTCTCTTCATCATCATCTTCAAGGAGATATCACAAACTTGTGCTTGATCTCAGTTTAAAGCCCATTGCTAGCTCTTGTTGCCATTTTGAGATACCAATTGAAGACATATTTCTTGATATACCAAATTTAAGGATTATCCCAACACCAATTGAAATATGATCTTCACAATTTGACACCAATTCAAAGAGTCTTCACAAGTTGATGCCAATTGGAATGGATTCTTGTATCTCATAATGTCACCTAGGGAATTTTCATAAAGACAAGAGATAGCATTAAATTGCACAAGCTACAGTTCACAACTAGTGACCATATTAGATGTGGGAGACAAGTAGATCACTAATTGCAAAACCTCATAACATAGACTAAATTCCCCTTTTTGATAGTGCACACATAGATATGTGGATGGAAGGAACATATGCAGTTTTGGTTTAAGCTATATTATGGAGAGTAGCTACATAAGAGATAAAATTGCAATCCAAATGAATATGAGAGATAACTTTACCAATTTGGATTGAGTTAATGTAGCATACTCATGAGAAACTCATTCTCACCAAGAGAGTACACAAATTCACTAGAAGAAAAGGTTAGTCCCAAAAGACACAAGACATAAAATGGGCTCTCCCTTAATATGTGCATCAAGTACTCGAATTACTTGTGAAATGCACTTGAATCAGTTTAAGAGTCTAGAGGAGTTCATCCTATATCTTAGTCCAGGCATGATAAATTTACAACAATTGAAATTATACCAAGGAAACATACCAACACCAAGGTAGATAGATCACCATAAAGATTTTCATTGATATGATCATCATAAGTGAGACTTCAATGATTTGGATGGCCATAGTTCTTACTTGATGATTCATGGTGAATTAGAGCTCTTTGTGATCATCCAAGATCCATATTATGTTCCTAGTTCACACTTTGTTGACAAGGTCTTGGGCGATCAATGGGGTGGATCCATGTGCACTTGTTGAGCTCTAGAGAGGAGAAATAACAATGAAAGTCCATTCTTTGATTCTTTTCTCCAACTCATTCAAATCTAGTTCCACTAAAGGATTGGGGCATCCGACATTAAATCGAGAGCACTTGGCTTATAAAGACCAAGACACCCAAGAATAACCTTTGGAGTACCCAAAGATTCCATTGGAACCATTCATCATCCTTTGATGTTCTTATTTCTTCAATGTGTGAGACTATTTAATATGAACTTGAAAGAATCCATTAGTCTCACAAGATATAAGCTAAACTCCCCCTCAATTTGAGCATACAAGAATACACAAAGTACGCTTATGCATATCAGTACCATGATGTCAAAGGAGAAGTTTACTGTTAGAGTATGGCAGGGGCCTATTGGGCCTGGGCTGGATGTATAGCCCATTAGTGTTAGGGTTAATTAGAGATAAGGATCGCTTGCTTAGGAGTCAAGTAAACCTCTCTATATAAGGAGAAGTGATGTATCAATCTAATCAAGCAAGAATTAAGAAGGAAATCCCTTCCCTCTTGCCCGGCCGTAGGCAGACGCCCCGCGGCCGGCTCTCTCTCACCCTCGCAGCCCTAGCCATGAATAGTGCCCGCGGGTACTGTAGCGTCGCGGGTACTGTAGCGCGTCAGCCATCGTCTCTTCCCTCGACTCTCTTCTCTCAATCCTAGCAGTCACATAACAATTGGTATCAGAGATTTCTGGTTCGATCATGTGGTTCGATCATGTCCACCCGCTGCCACCAGCGTCTTTGTCGGCGCTTATGTCGATCCCTATGCCCTCCACCACCGTGCCACCGCTGGCCGCAATCGCGCCGCCACCTGCATTCTCCTCCACGTCGGCGATGGTGCCGACGCCGTCGCTGCCGCTGGGCGCGCCGGCTGCCCCGTGGGTCATCTTCACGCCCGAGCAAACGACGGCGGCCATCGTCGATCTCAGCAATGGCATGGCGGAGATGCGGCTGATGATGCAGTCCATCCTCCAGTACCTCCACGCACCAACGCCGCCATTCCAGGGCGTGCAGGCAACCGCCCTGATTTCCATCCACCAGCCGTGGATGTCGCCCTCTCCTTCGCTGATCCCGTCTTATGCTATGGCATCGACGATGGGGCCGGTGTACATGATGGCGAGCACCACGGCGGCCATGACGACGGTCGCTCCAGCACCCACCACCGGCACTGTTGTCCTTTCCGATGGGCCGAGCCTCATGCACCCTTTCACCGATGGCATCTTCTATAGGGGCGCCGGCGTCCAGTAGATCCAAGACGCGGGCGAGAAGTCGCGGTAGATCGAGCAGCCAATGGACATCACGATGGAGCCAGCGGGGAAGATGCTTACACACCAGGTGTCAGCGGTTTCCCCCATGGGTGATGGGCATGCTGTTTTTCTCGCGGGCGGCGAACTCAAACTCTACGGAGGCAGCGGTTGGGGAGGCGCTCCACTCGTCGTTCTTCGTCGAAAGCCATCCGCTCTTCTTTCTGCGGTGCAGACCACCATCTATCCAGCGGGGAGAAGGCATGGTGTCACCGGCGGGAGCGCACTGCCTAGCACTACCGCTTTCCGCCACCGACCACCACGAGGGCGCCTTCGCTGGCCGTTGTTGCGACTACTTCTAGGTGGCCATATACATGCACCCCTTTTGTCAAGATGGTGTCCATGGGATCCAGGTGGTTGTCTACGTGCAGCTTATGCGTCGGTCTGGTGTCTGCCATCAATTGAAGAGGCTGCAAAAATAAAGAGTTCACATCTATTTTTGGTTGATAATAATAAAATAAGCCGAGATGTAAAAGGCTTGTTTTTAAGTGATAGGTTTGTGTCGACACATCGTTATAAGTTGGTTAGGTTGCAGCTCGAGGGCGAGCTGCATGTCCAGGTGGGGTGTAGTGTTAGAGTATGGCAGGGGCCTATTGGGCCCGGGCAGGATGTATAGCCCATTAGTGTTAGGGTTAATTAGAGATAATGGTCGCTTGCTTAGGAGTCAAGTAAACCTCTCTATATAAGCAGAGGTGATGTATCAATCTAATCAAGCAAGAATTAAGAAGGAAATTCCTTCCCTCTTGCCCGGCCGTGGGCAAATGGCCCACGGCCGGCTCTCTCTCACCCTCACAGCCCTAGCCGTGAACAGTGCCCATAACAATCTAACATTTACACTATATTCCAACTGATTCAAACCCCTTCAAACTGCTTGCAGTCTAATTAGTTTCAGCTGATTCCAGTTGCTTCCAATTGATTTCAGCAAGTCACAACTGATTGTAACTTTTTCTGCTACTTGTAACTGTTGAAGTCAACTGGTTTCATCTAGTTCCAACTAGTGTCAACTACTTGCTGCCACTTGTATATTGGTTGTAACTCCTTTAGACCAAACTGATGCTTCTCATATTTACTGATTATTCATGACCAACTTGAGAGCCAACTTAATCTTGTTGCTGCGATACAATCCAATTCCATACACTTTTCAGATTCTGTCTTCCTTGAAAAATAATTCACATCTCTCAGAATACTAGACCAATATGCACGAAACTTGGTAGACGTGTGCACCGATGAGTCCTCTAACTGCTGTAAAAATTTTAGCTCATTTGGGCTTCATTTGATCTATCAAATCAATTTTCTACCAAAACTATTAGAGTCTGCAACTACAGTACTGAAGCTAACCGAATTCAACTCAAAACTGATATTCTTCTAAACCAATATTCATGCCAATTGTACAACAACAAGTATTAGATGTGTATAGCATGCTCACAAAGTTTCAGGCCAATTCATCATTATTTGGACTTCCAAATTCATGTTTGAAAGCAGCCAACTCTGAATTCTAATTTTCTGGACAGATTTGATATTTCACAATTCTTCTCTTCTTGCCCAATCTTGAGGTGATTTTGGTTGAGAATATTCACAAGATGTTATTTACATTCAGTCCTCTTGTAAATACTTGTTGTCTTGTAAAATCTTCTAATATAGCTTATCCAACTTAACCTCAAACTTGATTTTATTCAAACTCGGATTTTGGCCTCTTTAGCCTCTAGCAACCTCATCTTAGTTTGCGTGAAGAGTAACCTTTAAGCTTGTGATTCATCCAATTATACAAGCACACCCTCTTCTTATTGATTTTTTATAAATAAACTCAACACAAGAGGGCATTAGTAACACAAGCACTAGTTTCTCATTTAGTAACCCTTTATGTGTGGAAGGCAAGTAGGTTACCAAAATAGAGAAACCTCATAACATGGATTAAATCTCCCTTAGAGCCTCATGCACACTCTTTTGAGTGGAATGGAAATGTGAATGAGCATGGTTGGTCAATTAAGTCCAAAGGGTAGATTTAAGCCATATTATGGTGAGTGGCTAACATAAATGAATCAATTCCAAATTGACTAGAGAGAATACATCACATGGTTTTAGATTGATGGCCTTCATATGATAGCACACTCCATTTGAGAAACACATTCTCTTTTAGTGAGACTACACAAATCACTTAGAGAAAGGTTAGTCTCACAACACTAGTCATAGAGTAAATTCCCTTTTTATAAGTGCTCTAAGTATTTGAATTTCTCACATAGCACTTTATTCAATTAAGAACTTGGGATTCACTCTATGTCTATGTCATGGCAACAATAGAATAATCAAATTGAATTATGCCAAGAGATACTTACAACCATTTGAGCATGTAGATGGCCATATAAGATGACAATGAGAATTTGGCAATCTACCATATGACAAGATTCCATCAAATAGAGGCTTCTTGAATTATGAGTGATAAGTGCCTCTACTTTACTTGAGCATGATTCTTCATTCTTGGCCTTCTTGAAATTTACTTGTATCCTCCAATGTAAGCCAAGTTTCTAAATCCTTCAAACCAACTTACAGTATGCATGAATGAACATAAACTTGCTTCACTTTGAAATTCTTGGTTTGAAGTCCACCAAGGAAACCCAAGTCATCTATGCTGCTTGTTTGGATGATCAATTCAATTCCAATCATACCTTTCTTTCATGACCAACAACCAATATACATATCCTCAAGTGCTTTCTTTTTCAAAGTGGCTACACAAGACACAGAGGAGTAAAATTTGAAAATAACATACACTTGAGATTTTAGAGATTACCACTCCTTTTCAATGTTTTGGTGAGCTCTTGGTTGTGGCATCAAGATTGGTCTTGAATTGACCTTTCATTTTCATCTTTGCCAATGAATCACCTCCATCATGAGTTTCATCTTCTATTTGATCTTGATCCTGAATTATACTTGGTGTAGTTTGATGTTCCTCCTAGTCTGTGGAGCTTCCGCACCCTTACGTGGAGCCTCCGCTCCCTGAAGCTTCCACGTACTGGCGCGGAGCCTCCGTGGAAACAGTAAGTCACAAACTATGTGAGGCAACCATTTAAGGATCCTCTTTTTCTTGATCTAATGCTTCTACTAGTGGCTCATCATTCCTACAATATTAACAAGATCTTGCTCTACTAGAGCGCCATTAAAAGCATCAAATGGCAAATGATCCATTTAGCCTTGATAGCCACTCCTAATAATTCACACACACATATTTGTGAACTACTAGAGACTACACAAGTTAAGTGGCTAGCTTGCAAGGGTTAGGTACTAATTACCGAGATGAGTATGAAGTTAGAAATATATCCATAAATTTCTCCTTGGGTCAATCTTTAGAGAATAAACAATATGAATAAGATTGATAGCTTGAGATGATATTTTCAATAAACTTACTCATGCACCCCAAGGCTTCATATCACCTTCAAGTACCTACAACACTCATCAAGCACACTTTGATACCCAAGCTATGTTGGATCCATTAAGGTTAGTCACAAGAGACTTAGGCACCCAAATGGCCTTTGTGCTAGCACATGGTGAACCAATCACCTTCCTAGCACAAGTGTCATTTTTGGGTCTCCTAAGCAAATTTGCATTAATTGATAAGTTGAGCTTAGGAGAGTTACCCATGGGACAATCTATACTTAGGTGTCCCTTTCTTCTACAAGTGTAGCATAGGCGGCTCTTGATCTTGTTAGCCTTCTCATGTTGTATTTTCTTGATCACTTGTACTTGGGTTGGCCTTGATGAGATGTTGTAACACCCTAAAATTTGCTTTTCTTTAAATAGAATTAAATTCATTTAATCATGAATTTTTGTGTACATTTAAACCTAGGGAAAATAACAATCTTTATTGAAATTAAAATTCATCATAAGTTTAGCAACGTGGTTGTGCATTCATGCTGCTGCATATTATTTTTGTACTGTGTGGTTTGAAATCAGATTTCGAATTGATTTGAATTTGCATCTTAAAATTTGTTTGGAGATTAGAAAAGAAAAAGAAAAGGATTTTTTCCTCCCTTCCCTTTATTCCGGCCTGTTGGCCCAGTCGCTGGCCCAGTCCACCCGCGTGGCCGATTCCTACGCGGCCTGCTCTTCCCGCGCCTCGGCCGACCCATCTTCTGTGGCCCGCTCTCCTTTGCTCTTCCCGCGCCCATGGCCGCTTCTCCACGCCAGGCCGTTCCGTTGGTTCCACGCGGCCCATCCTTCCCGCAGTCGGCCCAGCTCCGTCCACGCCGCCCAGCTACAGCGCGCCCTTCCTCCCTCTCTCAGCACACCGATATGCTACCGGCTCACACGTCAGAGTCATCTTCTTCGCGTCGTGTCCAAGCCGGATTCCTTCCCCGCCGACGCCGTACGACTCCGTTTCTGCTACGAGCTCGCGGTGGTGTGCTCCTCACATCGTCGAGCCCCATAAATAGCGCCCTAGTTCGCATCTGCACGTTGTCTCCTTTGCCCTAGCCCTAGCCTTGTTCTAGCGCCATTTTTGGATCTTGCCATCGAGCAGAGCTTGCCGCCGCTGCGGTAACCATCGTTGGAAGCCCCTCCGTTGACTCGCGCAGGTCGTTGGGAATCTCTCCGGGGTAGCGAACCTCCCAGCACCGTCCCATCTCTCTTTCTTCCACTCTATCGCTCATACGCCACCGATTGTTCGCAGGAAGACCAGAGCTTCCTGTCGAGCTACACGCCACCACCGAAACCTCCCCAGCCAACGCGAGTACCCTAGGTGAGTTCACCTTCCTTTGTTCTATCTTCCGGTGTTGTTCCCGTCGCGTTTGGAGCATGGAAAACGCTTCCCATGAAGTTCCGGCGAGGTGCTCGCCGCCGTCAATGGAGGACCGCCGCGCCGTCCCTGTTACCGGCTGGCGACGCCCTTCGTTTCCTCTGTTCGATTTTTGCCCGTCCGATCTGAAATCAAAGGCCAGGATTAGAACTTACCCCTTCACTGCCAGTTTTTCAAAAAAACCCTTACAATTATATCAGACTTAACCCGCAGTCCAAAGCATGTTTTCAAGATTCTGTTTTCTCCTTTTGAAAGCGTATTTTAGTTCGGTTAGATTGAAAATACGTTTTCAGTTATTTATAGTTTTGCCACTCAACTTGTTTTAGCCATAAAATCTCCGTTTTAACTCCGATTTGATCCGTTCAAATTGCGTTGGGTTTGTAATTAAGTAACCTACATGTTCATACTACTGTTAAGTAGGTTTTCAACTTTTAAAATTCGAGGTTAGATTTAATATATTATTTTACTATAGGAAATCATGTTTAATTCATAACTTCTTCGTTTTAGCTCCGATTTTTGTGATCCTCACGTCTGTGTGATCATAGCGAGACATAGATTTGTTTTACAAACTTTTAATCTTGATTTTATGTTGATTGGTGTACTGTTCTAATCTATAGTTTTCGTTTGCTATGCATGATTGTATGGACGCCTGTGTGGTGCTGATTGATCTCGAGTAGACAGTGAGTTTTGTGTTGGTGATCTAGAGCAACTTTGAAGATCAAGATCAGCAGTGATACTTTGAATTAAGCAAGTATAATATGAGGCTCCTTGTTACCTATTCACTTTAATGCAATCTCAATTCATGTGCATATGTTAATGAACTGCTTGGAGTCTACCTACCTTGATATTGATTATCCTGTCCTTGATATACCTATGGGTTTTGCATGTGGGTAGCATGCTTAGTTTGCTCCAACTAATATTGCTTAAAGAATACAATTAAAGGTATATGCAACACGGTATTAAAAAGATGCTTTTTAGCAACATGGAATCAAGGGGGCTAGAGCATTGGGCCTTTTCTTAGGGTGCTCTAGTTTCTCTCCATAAGGACTCATCTTTAAGTGACAACCCAGGACTTACAGTACAACCATGAGGACTACATGGCTCTGGTCTTAGTCTAGTACCTTGCTCTTTCTAATTTGTAGTAGTTTACCGAAAGGGCAAGAGGGGCATACCGGGCTGGGTATGGGCCTCATCCCCAGGGTGTGTATTATGCTGCGTGTAACAGTGCCACTTTTGGAGATGACTCCATAACACTTGGGAGATGGAATCCTTAGCGACTGCTCCTTATTAGAACGGCTGGGGAAAAGCTTCGTAGTGTACCCTGCCTGCTCACCTTGGAAGTGTTTTGGGAGTTGCAAACCCGGGCATATGGGTAACACGACTCGTGGTAAAAGTGTACAACCTCTGCAGAGTGTAAAACTGATATATCAGCTGTGCTCACGGTCACGAGCGGCCTGGACCCTTACTGAATAGTTGGTTACTCGGATGGTTTGGGTTGTGATTAAAATTGCTAATATCTAATTATTCATATTTGGGAGCCTAAGCATAACTTAGCAACTTATGATTAATAATAAAATATGACCAACTAAAAGTGCTTACCGCAGTTCAGCCGTGTCAAGCCTTTTTGAGCCTGCATCCCCTCATGTTATGCTTGCTAAGCGGTAGTAGCTTACGCTTGTTTTATTTCAATACTTTGGTAAAATCCCGAATGGGTAGCAGATGGAGGTTCTTCAGTGGAGTTTCCCAAGAGGTGTTAGGCTTGTGATCAACCAGTTGACGATTCCTGTGGTGTTGGAGGCTTCGCTAGAAGAATAGAGTTATAGTATACTATGTAAAGTAAGACTATAACTTTTGTAACAACTACTTATGCGCTATGTAATAAAGGCATTGTCTTTGATATTACCCCTTCATTTGTAACTATATGTGTGAATTGAATTCCTAGGCACACATATGGTGTGTATCTGGTTTTGTCCTTAAAACCAGGTGCTACAAAGTGGTATCAGAGCTATGTCGACTGTAGGATGCAAGCCTAGTTAGAAGATGGTCGTTTTAAGGTTCAGAATTTGTTGTAAATCCTTGGTCTATAAACCTTGCTATTTTCTCCTATACTATATTCTTGTCATTGCTGTTCATCTCCTTCTTGTTGTTATAAATCTTGTCCCTATCTCCATCCCTTGTTTTGAATTGCTTTTAGAGCTATCACTTACCACATTCTTGCGCAACATGAAGGTGAAGCTGTAGAGTTTTGAGCCCTTGATACAACAAGAACGCTAGTAATGTGAGTAGAGCCATTGAGTCCTAATGCTTGAATTGTGAACATGTACTGTTTCAATGATTGTCTTGATGTTCATGCTTGATTTGGATCTTTGTAATGATTGCAATAATTTTGTGGGTTATGCTCATAATTTCATTTAGTTTACATGATAAGGCTTAAGGACCAATGATTAGATAGTTGGGTTGGTTTTTCTCATCCCTGCGCGTGCTGTCAGTGTTCATCGGGTTATATCTCCTAAGGTAGATGCCCAAAAGTCATGGATTACAACCAATAATTGTGCTAAATGTTGCAAACAGATGGTTTCTACTAGGAGAAGTGCTTCACGTGATGCCAGAAGGAATGCCCCTAATGCTAATCCACCGCCACCAAATCCTCCAACTATAGAGCAATCTATGATGACACAGACTCAATTGATATAGACCTATGTTCAGAATGTATGCATCAACCCACATCAAGCACCACCAAGGGACAAGCGTGGTGAATTTATGAAGGGACATCCGCCGACATTCTCTCATGCAAGCGACCCACTAGAAGCTGATGACTGGCTTCGAGCTGTGGAGCGACAACTTAACATAGCTCAGTGTAATGACCATTAGAAAGTGCTTTATGCATCTGATCAACTTCAAGGAGCAGCTTCAGACTGGTGGGAATTATTTCAGGTTGGGAAAGATGTAACTTAGATTTGTTGGGAAGATTTCAAGACTGCCTTTAGATCTTATCATGTTCCAGAAGCTTTGGTGGAGATCAAGGAGGAGGAGTTCCTCAACTTGAAACAAGGTTATGACAGTGTGTGAGTATCATAACAAATTCACTCAGCTGTCACGTTATGCTCCAGGAGAGGTGGTTAATGATGCCAAGAAATAGAAACGCTTCTTGAAAGGATTAAATGATGGACTTCAACTGCAGTTAATGACTGTTGAGTATCCTGACTTCCAAACTTTGGTGAATAGAGCCATTTTGATTGAGAACAAGTGTCGGGAAATAGAAGAGAAGAAAAGGAGAGTTCAACGCTAATCTGTAGGTAGCAACACACGCCCTCGCTACACTTCCCAGCAAGAATTTCAACAGAGGTACCAGGAATCAACTAGTCAGTGGGATTTTGACCTTCCTCAACAACTCCCTCAACACCAGCAAGAGCAACAGTATGTGAACCAGAGTCCACCCCAAGAACCACTCGTCAACTCCCCGATGAAGGATAGTGTGCCCAACACCTCCTCTTTAGGCAAGTAGTGCTACCGTTGTGGTGAGCTCGGTCATTATGCAAGTTAATGCCCGAAGAAGCCGAATAAGCGACAGCCCCAAAACGGAAACCATAAACAACAGAATCATGTGCAAGGCAGAGTTAATTATGTGACGATAGAATCAACACAAGAAGCCTCGGATGTTGTATTTGGCACGTGTCTAGTCAACTCCAGCCCTGCATCAGTTTTGTTTGATTCTGGAGCTTCACATTCCTTCATTGCACATCGTTTTGTTAAGGAGCACGATATACCAAAATGTCCTATGAAGAAACAAATGTTAGTTGATTCACCTTGTGGGGATATGCAAGCTACTCTAATGTGTCCCAGTGTAAGAGTTGAAATAAGTGGGGTAGAGTTTTTGGCAAATCCGATTGTGCTGAAGTCTTCAAGCATAGATGTAATTCTTGGAAT
Organism: Miscanthus lutarioriparius; assembly: GCA_904845875.1. NCBI lineage: Eukaryota > Viridiplantae > Streptophyta > Magnoliopsida > Poales > Poaceae > Miscanthus > Miscanthus lutarioriparius. Next base: position 77,255,928 of record CAJGYO010000004.1, read on the forward strand.
GGAATGGCTAAATCCACGAAAGGCTATTATCCAATGTGAGAATGGTACAGTACACTTGACATCCAAGTCTGGAGAAGAAGTTATTTGCAAGGCAACTACAATGACAAGAGAGGTGTGTAGTGTTAATCAGATGGAAGGTGCAACCATAGATAAGACCAAGGTTGTTAATGAGTTTCCAGATGTTTTTCCTGATGATTTGCTGGGTATGCCGCCAGACTGTGATATTGAGTTTATTATTGAACTTTTGCCTGAAACTGCACCTATAGCTAAGAGACCATATCAGATGGGAGTCAATGAGCTAGAAGAACTTAAGAAACAATTAAAGGAGCTACAGGATAAAGGTTTCATACGTCCTAGTTCTTCACCATGGGGAGCCCCAGTTATATTTGTTGAAAAGAAAGATGGTACGCAGAGGATGTGTGTGGATTATCGCACTCTTAATGAGGTAACCATCAAGAACAAGTATCCTTTGCCTAGAATTGATGATCTGTTTGATCAATTATGAGGAGCTTGTGTGTTCTCCAAGATTGATCTTCGCTCTAGTTATCATCACTTAAGGATTTGTTCATCGGACATTCCCAAGACTGCTTTTACTACTCGGTATGGATTATATGAGTACACGGTTGTCTTTTGGATTGACTAATGCCCCTGCATACTTCATGTATATGATGAATAAGGTGTTTATGGAATATCTCGATAAGTTTGTTGTGGTCTTCATTGATGATATTCTAGTCTTCTCCAAAACAGAAGCAGAACATGAAGAGGATTTGAGGAAAACATACCCATAGTTATTTGAGTAAGCATCGTTCAAATCTTGAGGACGAGATTCATTTTAAGGGGGGTAGAATTGTAACACCCTAAAATTTGCTTTTCTTTAAATATAATTAAATTCATTTAATCATGAATTTTTGTGTACATTTAAACCTAGGGAAAATAATAATCTTTATTGAAAATAAAATTCATCATAAGTTTAGCAACGTGGTTGTGCATTCATGCTGCTGCATATTATTTTTGTACTGTGTGGTTTGAAATCAGATTTCAAATTGATTTGAATTTGCATCTTAAAATTTGTTTGGAGATTAGAAAAGAAAAGGAAAAGGATTTTTTCCTCCCTTCCCTCTATTCCGGGCTGTTGGCCCAGTCGCTGGCCCAGTCCACCCGCGTGGCCGATTCCTGCGCGGCCTGCTCTTCCCGCGCCTCGGCCGACCCATCTTCTGCGGCCCGCTCTCCTTTGCTCTTCCCGCGCCCGTGGCCGCTTCTCCACGCCAGGCCGTTCCGTCGGTTCCACGCGGCCCATCCTTCCCGCAGTCGGCCTAGCTCCGTCCACGCCGGCCTAGCTACAGCACGCCCTTCCTCCCTCTCTGTGCCGCTGAATGCGCTGGCTCACACGTCAGAGTCATCTTCTTCGCGTCGTGTCCAAGCCGGACTCCTTCCCCGCCGACGCCGTACGACTCCGTTTCTGCTATGAGCTCACGGTGGTGTGCTCCTCACGTCGTCGAGCCCCATAAATAGCGCCCCGGTTCGCATCTGCACGTTGTCTCCTTTGCCCTAGCCCTAGCCTTGTTCTAGCGCCATTTTTGGATCTTGCCATCGAGCAGAGCTTGCCGCCGCCGCGGTAACCATCGTTGGAAGCCTCTCCGTTGACTCGCGCAGGTCATTGGGAATCTCTCCGGGGTAGCGAACTTCCCAGCACCATCCTATCTCTCTTTCTTCCACTCTGTCGCTCATACGCCACCGCCGATTGTTCGCAGGAAGACCAGAGATTCCCATCGAGCTACACGCCACCACCGAAACCTCCCTAGCCGACGCGAGTACCCTAGGTGAGTTCACCTTCCTTTGTTCTATCTTCCGGTGTTGTTCCCGTCGCGTTTGGAGCTTGGAAACCGCTTCTCGTGAAGTTTCGGCGAGGTGCTCGCCGCCGTCAATGGAGGACCGCCGTGCCGTCCCTATTCCCGGCCAGCGACGCCCTTCGTTTCCTCTGTTCGATTTTTGCCCGTCCGATCTGAAATCAAAGGCCAGGATTAGAACTTACCCCTTCGCCGCCATTTTTTCAAAAAAACCCTTACAATTATATCAGACTTAACCCGCAGTCCAAAGCATGTTTTCAAGATTCTGTTTTCTCCTTTTGAAAGCGTATTTTAGTTCGGTTAGATTGAAAATACGTTTTCAGTTATTTATAGTTTTGCCACTCAACTTGTTTTAGCCATAAAATCTTCGTTTTAACTCCGATTTGATCCGTTCAAATTGCGTTGGGTTTGTAATTAAGTAACCTACATGTTCATACTACTGTTAAGTAGGTTTTCAACTTTTAAAATTTGAGGTTAGATTTAATATATTATTTTACTATAGGAAATCTTGTTTAATTCATAACTTCTTCGTTTTAGCTCCGATTTTTGTGATCTTCGCATCTGTGTGATCGTAGCGAGACGTAGATTTGTTTTACAAACGTTTCATCTTGATTTTATGTTGATTGGTGTACTGTTCTAATCTATAGTTTTTGTTTGCTATGCATGATTGTATGGATGCCTGTGTGGTGCTGATTGATCTCGAGTAGACAGTGAGTTTTGTGTTGGTGATCTAGAGCAACTTTGAAGATCAAGATCAGCAGCGATACTTTGAATTAAGGCAAGTATAATATGAGGCTCCTTGTTACCTATTCACTTTAATGCAATCTTAATTCATGTGCATATGTTAATGAACTGCTTGGAGTCTACCTACCTTGATATTGATTATCCTGTCCTTGATATACCTATGGGTTTTGCATGTGGGTAGCATGCTTAGTTTGCTCCAACTAATATTGCTTAAAGAATACAATTAAAGGTATATGCAACACGGTATTAAAAAGATGCTTTTTAGCAACATGGAATCAAGGGGGCTAGAGCATTGGGCCTTTTCTTAGGGTGCTCTAGTTTCTCTCCATAAGGACTCATCTTTAAGTGACAACCCAGGACTTACAGTACAACCATGAGGACTACATGGCTCTGGTCTTAGTCTAGTACCTTGCTCTTTCTAATTTGTAGTAGTTTACTGAAAGGGCAAGAGGGGCATACCGGGCTGGGTATGGGCCTCATCCCCAGGGTGTGTATTATGCTGCGTGTAACAGTGACACTTTTGGAGATGACTCCATAACACTTGGGAGATGGAATCCTTAGCGACTGCTCCTTATTAGAACGGCTGGGGAAAAGCTTCGTAGTGTACCCTGCCTGCTCACCTTGGAAGTGTTTTGGAAGTTGCAAACTCGGGCATATGGGTAACACGACTCGTGGTGAAAGTGTACAACCTCTACAGAATGTAAAACTGATATATCAGCTGTGCTCACGGTCACGAGTGGCCTGGACCCTTACTGAATAGTTGGTTACTCGGATGGTTTGGGTTGTGATTAAAATTGTTGATATCTAATTATTCATATTTGGGAGCCTAAGCATAACTTAGCAACTTATGATTAATAATAAAATATGACCAACTAAAAGTGCTTACTGCAGTTCAGCCGTGTCAAGCCTTTTTGAGCCTGCATCCCCTCATGTTATGCTTGCTAAGCGGTAGTAGCTTACGCTTGTTTTATTTCAATACTTTGACAAAATCCCGAATGGGTAACAGATGGAGGTTCTTCAATGGAGTTTCCCAAGAGGTGTTAGGCTTGTGATCAACCAGTTGACGATTCCTGTGGTGTTGGAGGCTTCGCCAGAAGAATAGAGTTATAGTATACTATGTAAAGTAAGACTATAACTTTTGTAACAACTACTTATGCGCTATGTAATAAAGGCATTGTCTTTGATATTACCCCTTCATTTGTAACTATATGTGTGAATTGAATTCCTGGGCACACATATGGTGTGTATCTAGTTTTGTCCTTAAAACCAGGTGCTACAGATGTTGTCTTTGTTAGGACACTCACTAATCTTGTTTCCCTCTTTTCGGCAAGCATAGCAAAGGCGGTGCTTGTTCTTGTAGTTTGTCTTCTCTTCTTGCCTCTTGCTTCCTTCCTTGCCACTGAGCCTCTTTCTTGATGACTTAGGGCCTTCACTTTTCTTGTTGGGGCATGGGCCAATTTCATGTCCCTTCTCATGGCAACCATAACACTTCCTCTTGCTTATTTTTTCCTTCTTCTTTGGAAGTATGGCTTGGTCATCAACCTTGTTGGAACACATAGCGGCATTGTGTCCCATGTTGGAGCACGTAACATGAGCCATCTTATTCTCTCGGATCTTGCTCATGTGCTTCTCTTCTTTCTTCAAGGAGCTATTTCTCACATGATGACCCTCTCTATTGCACTTGAAGCAAATGATGGGAGTCTTGTTCATCATTTTTCTTTGCTCCTTGATCTTGCTATTGTTGGACTTGTGACTTTCTTGATGGGGCTTGATGCATGCATCGGTTGATCCCTTCTCAAGCTTCTTCACTATGTATTCACGGTTATCTTGAGAAGGTTGAGCATTGCGCTTTCCCTTCATTTGAATCAAGTCCCTCCTTAGCCTCTCAACTTCTTCCTTGAGCTCTTTGTTTTCTCTTGTTATGGAATCATCACAAGTTTCTACAAGTACATGCTCAATGGAAGGTTGGCTTTCTTGAGAGCAACAATGGTTAGCACATGGTAAAATAGATTGAACTTGTGTACATGTGCACTTTTGTGTGAGGTTGATATGATTTTACCATTGTTACCACAACCTCATGAGCAATTTCTAGCATGAGATGAGAATCCATAAGCTTCTCATGAGAGCACAAGAGGTCATCATGATTTCTTGCAAAAACTCATTCTTGCTAGTGAGCCTTTCCACTTTGTCCTTGAGCACATAATTCTCATCTTCTAATTGAGCAACACAAGAAAGAGAGTTAATAGTACAAGTTTGCTCAATTGAAAGGTTTTCGTACCTTTCAACCAAACTAGCATGAGAGCACTTAAGCTTTTCATGCTCTTTGGTCAACTTCTCTAAGCTTTTGATCTTTTTGATGACAAACTCTTCTTGCTTGTGAAGTGTTTCTTCTTGCTCATCAATCTTCTCTATGAGCTTGAGCACCATCAACTTGTATTTCTTTCTTAGATGTGCAAAGTGTTGATTGAACTCATCATCATCATCACTTTCATCATCACTCTCATTTTCACTCTCACTTGCCACATTCTTCTCTTTCTTTGCCATAAGACCCACATGTGAAGTGGCATAGAGAGTTGAGCTTCTTGGTGAGGTGGATTCATCATTTGGCCTCCACCGATCATAATCTTCTTCTTCCTTCAAAATGTTAGTCCCACAAAAACTAGAAGAAGTAGAAGTACCACATGTAAAATTATTGTTCTCACCAACCATTTCATTGCCTTCTGTTAAGTCATATGTTGGCGAGGAATTGGATGTGGCATGACCACTTAGGCCTTTTGGAAGAATCACTTGAGGCTTTCATTTGTCGGTGAAGTTGAGCACTCCTCAAGTGGTTTCTCCAATGAGAGCATCTTCTCATCACATTTGGACTTGTCATATTTTTCTTCGAGTGTGTTGACATAAAAATGTGGCGATGTGATCAACACACAGCAAGACAGATGATCTTGACAGAGTGGACCCGAAGATCTGCTTAGCTTCAACACAGGAATGGTCAGTTTTGGGACCAAAGGCGTGCCAATCAATTTGACCCTGCAATTGACAAGGAGAGAATAATTAGTAGTTTAAGGTGGAACATATCGGTGTTGCACCAGACAGTTCCAATATGTGGCCAAATAACCGATTCAATAAGGGTATCGACTAGACTAAATAGTCGATACCCAGCATATCCATGAAATGAAGATCTTTAAATCAAGGATTATCGGCTAATATTAAATGATAATGATATGAATCAAAATAACCGATGCTCATGGAACATCAGAAACATTATCGACTAAATAGAACATGATCAATATAAAACGTTGAGCTAATAAGTTTAATGAAAAGAGTATAACACGCGAACAATCGATTGTTTACCATAAATGAATCCATAAACAATCTAAATCTAATCTATTATCATCAACAGTGAGGTTCGATCGGATCGATATAGTTATGATAATGATAACAAACTAAAGCCAAAGAATCTATAAAACCATCTATATATCAACAGATTCATGAAAACATGCTATATGTGTGAGAGCATAGGCTATCAGCTAAAATAGCTGATACAGGCATAGCAAACAAACAGAGTACATATCTCGATCATGAACAAAACCACTAATCAATAATTTCTAATCTAAAGTCTTACCATTGAGGTTTAATGTAACATCCTAATGGGCCAAAGTGGGCCCAAAATTAATCCAGTATGGGCCGGTGGCACTGTAACAGAACATGGGTCGGCTACTGTAACATCCGAACTCTGGGGGGTACTGTTCACCCAAAAAAAGGGCCGCCAGATTTCGGTGATACTGTTCACGGGTTACTGTAGTACGCGGAAAAACACTGCGCAACCAGTTAGTACCATACTGGAAACTCTGAGATCGCCAGATCGACTTAAATACCAGGGCCAGGGACGCGTAGTAACCTTCGGTTAACCGTTTTGAACGAAGCGAGGACGAAAGTTCAAGCGGGTTGCTACGCGGGTCGGACCACTCCTTGGAAGAGTGGACTGGGCCATGTATGTCGGGACTGGACGTTACATTCAACCGGATCGATGCAGCTATGATAGTGTCATTAGATTAGATCTCATTAACTAGTGAGTTTATTCAAGATTGAAACATGTCTTTTGATGCATACTATGTTTGATTGAAATAGAGATAAAACAACCGATCTAGCAAAATTAAGTCATCAATTATGAGATTTAAAGTGTGACCAGATCAAAGGACGACCAATTAAGATGATATGATGCCGATCTATCTCTATCTCAATTAGGTGATTTGTTATAATTAATAAAACATTAATTATAACAAGATCGATAACCGGTGAATCAACCAAAAACAGTAAGGAAAATCTTATTAATCTTAGCAGATTCAATAACTTGTGATATTGTATTAAACAACAAGTTATTTAACACAAGATTGATAACTTTGATCTATACTATGATTCGTAAGAGATCAATCAGCTGATGCAGTCTTACAAACTACGATACAGATCGATAACTAACTTATATTATGGCTCATAAAAGATCAATCAGCTGATGCAACTTTACAAGCACAATACAAGTCGTGACGGTACTCACAAGCAAGCTAAAGGTCGATCAGTCAATGCAGCCCTGTTTGCTAAAAAACTCGCCAAAAAGCTACATTACTCCTCTTAAGGGTTGGCGTGAAGTCAAAAAAGTAAAGACAGATTTTAATTGATGTGTGGATGTCTGTTACAATAGCCGGGAGTTTATATTTATACCCTGGGCTGATACAAGTCCTAATTAGACATGACACAATCTTTCCTAAAAATGAAAGATACATAACTCTCTCTTGGTTACAAACTGAATAAAATATTCCAAATCTATTTTAATTGGCTATGCAACTCATCGGCCAAATAATCCGTGGGAACGTGTAGGCGTAAATGTGCCTCTGATCCTCTGGTTGATCTCATCTTTCTTGGCTTGCATCTATTTCCTTTCCCTTTATGCACATACTCGAGTACGTAGCCATCCAATACATGTACATACATGTCTCTCTTTCCTTCCCCTTGACTCCTTTAGGTAAACGCGTATGCACAACAGAAGCATACTAACCAATGATAACCATGTGCTTGGGATGCTTTCCCTCCGCAACGCATATTATGCGCATGATTTGATCAACTTGGCTAATAATAATATAATATATATCCCGGTTGGCTTCCTTTTCTTCCTGCACGGGCTCTAGCACTAGCAGTATATAGCCATATATCAACTGAATCGACGTGGCCAAATATGTTAATTGGCCATATGTGTAAATAGCTCAACATGCAAAGTCTGGTCGCAAATGTCTTCTCTTTTGACTCGGTGATGGCCCAAACGGAAATAATCATATGCGTCTGATCCGGCTAAAATCTCTGAGCGCGCTTGGTAACATGTACACACTTGATGTGCATCGGACTCCACCTCGATGTCCTTTTAAGATTTATCATAATCAGGCTCCTCTTGACTACCTCGCGTCATTTGTGTTTCTTTCGCCGAAATAAGAAACAACCGGCTGCATGGTCCTTGCATATATATATTTCTCCTAAAGCACCTCTGAATGTTTCATGTACACACGATCATACTAGTGACGTGATGAACTTGGACGTCATGCATCTCCCACAATATTTTAAAGATTATTCTTTGGCCGGCTCATAAATATACCTCAATTAGGAGATCTTTCTTGCTTTTGACATCATCGGCCGATCTCTTTCTTCCTAGGGAAAGCTTACCAAATTTTGGTGTCAACAGAGTGTGGTCCAAATGAGATGAGCATCCTCAAGCGGTTCACAATCTCCAAATATGATGGTATCAAAAACATCTTCACTCAAAGCACTAAATAAGACATTAGTAGCCTGAGCATTGTGTTGTAAGCATTTCACTTCCTTTTTAGATAAGTTGGCCAAATCAACACTAGGAGGTGAAATGCCCACATCTACAATCCGCTCGATAAGAGGACCCATGGCCCTAAAAACATTAAGCACACTAGGGGACCAAGATGCATAATTTGAACCATCTAAAAGGAGAAGTTCTAGAGTTACCTCTTCACTTGTCGACATCATCTCTCAAGGCGGTTAAGCCCAAAATTGAAAGCCTAGCTTCGATACCAATTGAAAGGACCTTGATGTCGCATAGAGGGGGGGTGAATAGGCGTTTCTAAAAATTATCAACAAATAAAACTTACAGCGGATTAGCAGACCGCGGAACCTTTGGGAAACTGTGTGGAACCTCCAGAGTGCGGAACCTCCGGGGGATGTCGCAGAGCCTTCAAGCAACACAGACTCAGTAGTTGCTATGCCTAGACATCAAACTCAAACCAAACTTCTGATGATGTGCTTGGATATGTCCAGTGGCAAGTCCACAAAGTCTCTACACTCACAAACACACAACCAAGTAGATCGAGTGGAACACAAATAATACAATTCAAAACATAAGGGACAAGATACATGATTTATCCCGTGGTTTTGCTCACCACCAAGGCTTGCCTATGTCCACGTTGTTGAGGAAGCCACAAAAGCTTTGAGTCTCTTCCAACCCTATCCTCTTCTCAAGTCCAACACCGAGGTTGAGCTAGAGGGTTCCACTAAGATCTCCAGGTAATACAAACATTTCCGCGGCTCACCACAAGCATGGGACCTCACCGGGCAACGCCTAACTGTCTAGGAGACTTCACCTCCAAGAATAACGAATGCGCAACGAATGCTTGACGCAGCCCAACAAGCGCTCAAGGGTTGGTTAGCTCTTAATTACTCTCTAACACTTAATCAACCACTAATCACTCACTCTCACAAAGAGAGAGGTTAGAGAGAGCTCACAAATGGCTTGGAATAGGTTGGGAGTGAAAATGGGAGCCAGCAGCACAACCAGGAGACGTGGGACGGGTATATATACTCACCACACAAAAACTAGCTGTTGGAGGTAAAAAACTAGCCATTATGACCTATAGACCCCGGAACCTCCACGCACAGGCGCAGAGCCTCCGCGTAAATGGGCAAAACCTCCGCGGGCCTTCAGGACAGCACAGATCACCATACGGAAAAAGCCATAACTTTTTACTCCGAACTCCATTTTCGGTTATCTTGGACTTTCTGGAAAGCTTGTTTCGAGGGCTTTCTAACCCAACAAAGAACAAGCCCCAAAACCAACAAGTGCAAGTGTTGCGTCATTGTGTTTCTCTCATGTTAGCACTTGGATTTGGTTAGTTTGAGCACTTGAGACTTGTCAATGATTCGTGTTGCATCCCGGCATACCTATATTCAAGATCAAGAGAATATAACAATTTCAATCACTTGAGTCTTCAATGTCTTCATATGCCATTTCTTCTCAATATCTCTTTATGAGGGGTTGCAATCACCTTTGTCTCATCTCTTTGAGCAAACTCACCTTGAGCATGTGACTTGAACCATTTTAACACATGTGAGTTCAATACATGGCCTCAAGTCACTTCCACTAATGTTTGATCCTTAACATAATATGACTCCTCATAGCTTGATTAGTTCCTCGACTCAATGCAAGTACTCTCTTCTTCACCTTAGCCATGGTACCTCGGTCCTCAATCCATCGCTTGCCCTTCACCTCCACTTAGTCCCTCGAAGCCCTTTCCTTGATATCTTCACCTTATCAAACCATACTCAAGTCACATCATACTAAGCATCCATTGAAAAACCATTTCTTCAATATTGTGATCCTTGCTTGAATATCTTCTATATATGAATGTTGAGATCAATCAAGCTTGACATATTATGAATAAACATTAATATGGTCAAGCCACATTGACACATATATGAATAAACATTAATATATATCATATATATATCAATTCATGGTTCCTCATATCCTCTTCATTTTTGGCTTGATATTCCTAACACTCTTTTTAAATATATATATATATATATATATATCTTCATACTTCTAGCTTGATCAAATCAATGCAAAGTGATTTTCTAAATCTTTATCCATACAAGCAAACCAATGTAGAGACTGATTTATATCCAATATGAATTGTGTCCTTTGTCATTTAATCTTTGCTTGGTATTTCTTCACTTATGCATTCTTGACTCATTTTTTAATCCTTGATCAAAGCTAATCTACTATCAAACTCTTCTTGTTCATGTGAAGCAAGCCATTATTGAGACCAATCCAAAATCATCAACTCTTGTCTCTTTTGCCATTTGCTAAATATGCTTCTTGCTTTCTCAATCCTTGATACTAATGATATCCTTCTTGTTCACAACATTATAGACCAATCCAAAATCATTTTATCAACTTCATTTGCATTGTTGTCCTTTTCTTCAACTAGATTGTTTCCTTTTCTTGAACTAGATTGTTTCCATGATCTTCTAACATAACAATACACAACTTTGGCCTTGATTTGAACATTATGTGGAATATCATCAAGTTTGCCTTCTTGTTGAACCTTGAGTCACTTCTCATTCCATAGTCCATAAGTATATGCAATAGACTCAATTTCCTATTTAACACTTAGTAAACTTGTTAGACCTTTAATTATGTTGTCATTCAATCCACTAAAACCCACTAACGGGCTAGATGCACTTTCACCGGGTTTAGGATAGATGGTCATACTATCAAGAGGGGCAAACTTGTTTGCATATCGGTCATCTAGTGCCACTCGAGTGATGTAACTTTGCATCATTGCTAGAGTCGAGTGGCCTAGCAAGTTGAGTGGTTAAATCCTTAAAAATAGTTGTGAAAATGCTAACACACATACACTTGGTGGTGTTGGCACATTTACAAAGGAGAAGTGGTTGGAGTTGTTGTGGATCAACTCGGTAAAGAAAAGGAGGCGAAAGGAGGTCACTGTGAGTGACTGGACGCAGGCCTCGGCAGGACCTACGCATCCGGTTAAGTGGCAGCAGAGAGCGCGTGGTCTCGGTCATGTGATCGGATGCTGGTGCGAAGAGTGACCTGACGCATAGGGGCCGCGTCCAGTCATCTCTGACATACGCTGACACAATGGCATGGGCATAGCGTTGACACATGGCAGGCGGTGAAGGACCAGACTCTGGTGTTGCGTCCGGTCATGTCTAACCTGACGCATCCGATCATGTTTCGAGCGCTCTAGGAGCTCTCAGGAAATGATCTGACACGGCTCAGGCACGGCATCAGAAGGAGGGATCAGCGTGCTCGGTCGGTGATGTATCGGCGTGAACAGGCTTACGAGGACCTGACGCTCCTGTGAGTCCAGTCGTCACTTGACCGTTGAGGAGGTGTCAGTGACCGTTGTGATCGCACGGCTGAGGTTGAACATGGAGGCCACGTGGCACTTGTTGGGGGTCCTTAACGACCAAATCCGACTGCCATTTAAGACATATAAGGGGAGAAATTAACAAACTTACACACATATGCATTTACCACTGACCTAGTTCCACATGTATTTGGAAGATTATTGTTTTTGAAAGACATACACACAAATACATGGGAGAATACACCAAAAGGCGCTTTCCAATGCTAAATTGCACAAAAAATCAAGGGAGACGGTCGTCAACTTAGTGCAAACTGGGCAAAACACCACGAAGCAGTGATCCATGTCCAGCCCATGGCCTGCCAGGCGAAGGCGATGGGGAGTGGCCACAGTCAAGGGGCGACCCCCTGCCAGCGCTACTCAGCCATGCCTCGCTCTGGCAGTGGCATGCTCCCATGCTGAGGCGGTGCATCCCATGCTTTTGTGCCAATGATAGACAGAAGCACTGCCTTGCTCTTGTATAAATAGAGGGGTACCCCTCCCTCTCTCAACACAACAAGGCAAAGAGCTTCTCCTCTTTTGAGCATCACTCCAAGGGCTTAGGCCCTAGATAGCTAGTAGAGTAGTAAGGAGGAGATGTGAGGGAGAGCTTGGGGAAGCGCCAGACTTGTCGGTGTCTCCTCGCCTTGTACCTCGATGAGCACCTTCACTTTAACGGGTTCTCCCGCTAAGTGAGTGTTCGTGGTTCTTTTGGTTATAAAGTCTTTGATTTTTAAGCTATACTTTTACTTGTTTATGGGTTCATCGTCCGTCCTTGTGGCAGTTGCTCCAGTAGAAAGGCCCTGATAGAGACGGATAACCCTTGCATACACGCTAGAGTAATAGTTGATAGCATAGACATGGTGTCTAGGCTAGAAGCTATCTTCGTTTACCTTGTTCCCCACAGTTGAGGGGTAGGCGGTAGGTGGTGACAACCCTGTCCATCCCTCGTATTCCCCCACATCCGGGTTTGACATAGTCTATAGGCTGGCCTTGCTTGACAGACCAGGTGTGATCCGGTGCCTGAAGTGAGCAAGTAATAGTAGAGTTTATCTATCCATAGACCCTATAATCATAGAAATCCATCTTTATCTCTACCGGCTCTACCCTTGTGTTATCCTAGGATGAATTAGCTACAAGAGTACCTTTGTTCCCTGTGAAAAATATGATTCCCTGAATAATTTCGGGTGAAGTGCTACAACGGAACTTGCGTGCGCTTGCGGATTATTTCTGTTCACGATAAGAAATACCAATAAGCATTTCTGGTGCTGTTGCCGGAGAACGGTTGCCATATTGTCTTCGAACCTAGTTCATCCTCGTATCTGTATCCTTTCCTTTTTTATAAAAAAAATATAAAATTATTTTTACCATGAAGCCTACACCAAATCCAACCCTTTTTGCTTTAAAGGGCGAGTTCCCTGAGCCACCTTCTAAACCAAAGATTTCATCTGGCTACGAACTCTGCCCTGGCTTAATAGCCACGGTTCGGGCACAACCCTTCTCAGGGCAATATAATGAAAACCCCTGCCATCACACGCACGAGTTCAAGGAAATGCGTTCGTGCCTAAGCATTTCAGGCATGACAGAAGAAATTCTAAAGTGGAAATTGTTTCCCTTCTCTCTCACAAGGAAGGCGAAGTAATGGTACACACATGTCGTAGAAAGTAGGAATGGGTACTGGGATGAACTTAAAGACAAGTTTTATCTTGTATTCTTCCCTATGTCCCGTATCGACTCTCTACCAAGGGTGATCCTTGACTTTGAGCAGTATGAGAAGGAGTCTATAGGAGCAGTGTTAGAATTTCTGGCGAAAAATCTTTTAGGCAACATGTCGCTAATCCCGACCAACAAACTTTTCAAAAGTCCCTCAGGACTCATCTTTGAGTGTAGTGGGATTGTCAGGGACTTGCCAATTAAAATTAATGAAACCGAGGTTCACTTAGATTTCCACATCTTTGCCATCCTCGACTTTGAACTTCTCATAGGCTACCCCTCCGAAATACTTTTTCAAGAAAAATCTTCCCATGGGAGCCTTAACGAAGAGTTTGGGAAAATTACTTCTGCCACTCACTTAGATAATTCAAAGGTGGAGCATCATCCCAACAATGACCCATTCGAGGAGGTGAAATTCGTAACCCGTTCATTCCATCATCACCCTCGCTCAAACTTAAGCAATGTCCCTCTGGCCATCCAAACGTTGTTCTCATTCAACCGACGTATTTGTTGAGAACATAAACTTTTATGCGATGGACATGTTGCTTAGTACCCCATGCCCCTACGAGGATCCCAACCATCTCCTGATCCTCGTTTCAAAACTTTTTAGGAGAATGGTTGTGGATGCATATGCTTATCACAAATATTGCAAATCTCGTGAATTCGTTGTGGTACTAACCTTGCAACTTAAACGATAATGCTAAATGCCTGGTGGTGAAGTTGGGAACTAAACCACCATTGTTAGCTGCAAGATGTAGTTCCCAAGGTCAAGCTTATGACCATAAACAAAGCACTGTCGAGAGATACCCCAGATTATCATAAAAGTAATAAGGGGTTACTATGAAAACAAGAAAAAAACAACTAACCTATTAATAAAAAGCAAGAACATGTTATCAAGTTAGTATGCACCTTCGGGTATTCTTGTCTGTTAAACCTTTTAGGTTAAGATCAAGAAGAACAGGGACATAAGATGCCTGAAAACATGAGAGCTGCATCGACTACATGCCTTGATGATCTTTGGTAAGGAGACCCTAATCCTGCACACTTGACTTTCACACAAAAGTCCAAGTGTTAGGGAGGATGGTGAGAGTCCCAAAGTTCCATATACACCAATGAACATCTTGCTTAGAAAAAAAGAAATGATGATGTTAGCTGTACCTTGCTATAAAAAAAGAGAAAAGAAGAAAGAAAAGAAAAGAAAATCTATTATAAATAAAAAAATGAATGATTCAAATAAATAGATAAAAAAGAAGAAGAGAAAGAAGGAGCATTCTCTTCTTCTAGACATATGCTATCACTAAAGCCCATGGTCCATACACACTAGTAGTATGTGTGAGGGCCTTGGTGATAGCCTGCGATGAACTATATATGAGTTGTTCCTACAGTAGCTTCAAAGCTTCCATCTACAAATGCTGCTGGTAAGAACACTTAGGTATGCAAAGGCAAATAAAATGTTCACCAACATGTTTTACTCATGTTTATCTCTATGAAAATATATACCAGTTCATGCTTCCTTTGTTCATGACATATGCTCTGGTTTGGGTATATTCTTAAGGCACATCTATAGGCTTTTTAAATTAAGCATGGTGCTTAGGTTAAAATAGCCTCCTTTAATCAAAATTTGACATGGTGTTGAAATTTGATTAATGAACTTTGAGTATTATTTTCATAAACAATAGAAGTAATCTACTATGGAGATAAATCAAGGCTATGTTTATTGTTGTAAACTTGACCTTAGCCTTGTTTATGCTAAATGATAAAAAGTTGGGTGAACAAATAAAATAATAATAATAAAAATATATAATAATAATAGTAATAATAGTAAAAAGTAATAATGATTATAATAAAATTAAGGCTCCCTAGTGTTTTCAACTGGTAGAGCCCTTGTTTGTTTCCACTTTTGTTTCTCTTTATCAAATAAAATAGGTACAAGAATAAGTGTGGGAAAGATCTCTCGAGCATAACTAACACACATTCGAGATCTCCCCCAACACTTTGCACAACATCGAATGATCTAACACATAGAAGGACGGAATAGATGACTTTAGAGAGGATTGGCTGAACCCCTGGTTTAGCCAAACCATTTCTAACTCCCCACAGCTCCTTCATCTTCAACGATGGTTCGTGCAACACTACCCTCAACTCCCTACAATTTTGAGTTTGAATAAGAATAAATCTTGACCACTAAAATTAAACTCAATTTATACCTGCTAGCTCCTAATGATGAACAATGCCCTATTTTACAAACCACACTTCATTTAAAATTTTAAAAAGTGACATGTTCATAACATGTTTAAGATAGAAGCTTGCATGAAGTTTGTTCCATATACATACACTTATACTCGTGGGAAAATATTCTAATAGGACAATCATGTTGACTAAGTTGTTGTGAAGTGTGATATAGTTCTGACTTAGAAATCCTACCATTTCTACTCAAAGTACTTGGAGAATTTGTTTTGATAAAAATATAAAACCATAGTATCACATACTCCTCAATTGGTGAGCAATTCCTACCAAAGCCAAATTTGACATCTTGCAAAGTTTCAAGCCTTCTACATAAGCTGCTTGTTATTGTATTGAGTTTGGTCAAGTCTTGTTGACCCTTGTTGAGAGATTTATCATGCTACCAAGATCAAGACACGTACACCCACATATACATGCTGCTCCTAGGAGTATGCAAAAACATGCCTCCATCCACCAAAAATTATGCTCCTACACCGGGAGTAGACCAAAAAAATAATATATATGTGTTAGGGAAATACTCCATGTTCTATAAAGTTAATGATCTCTCTCTAAATATGTGGTTTAGAAGAACATACATGGGCTATGCAAGAATTTTATGATAAATAAAAAAATTGGACACATGAAGGTCCAAGTACAAAAAAGGGGTAACCACATGAAGGCTCATGTATTGAAAAAAAAGAAGGAAGAAAGATAGTCATGTTTTAAAATAATATAAAGAGAGATCATATTTAAAAAAGGAGTATAGTTTTAGTTTATCTTTTTCCACATACATGCACATCTTGATCTAAGAGTATGACACTTCTCTCATTGGATCCTTGATTGGAGTTTACAACAGATGCAATACAACTATGCTATATTGTTTATCCCTACCTAAAGCTCCACATAAACCTTTTTCTGAAGTAGGAGAAGGCAAAACATTGCTATGCCTTGGTAAGGATTTATATACCATTGATTGATTTGATAGTGCCATTTGAGGAGTATAAAGTGAACTATGCTTTTTCTTGAGAAAAAAACTTCCAAAAACTCCAAGTTGCTAAGATGTGAAATTAGGAAGATGACTTTGTTTCAAGAACTGTTCCAATTTTCAACAACCTAGGGGAACATGTTAGCTAATGCCACATATCCCACTTGTGCAAGGAATGTGTTGGAATAATTCTTATGTAAGCCATATATCTTAGGATGCTATGCTCATGATTACCATTAACACTAAGCTTTGCTCAAGGACGAGCAAAGGGGTAAGTGTGGGGGAGCTTGTTGGCAGTCCTTAACAACCAAATATGACTGCCAATTAAGACATAAAAGGGGAGAAATTAACAAACTTACACACATATGCATTTACCACTGACCTAATTCCACATGTATTTGGAAGATTATTGTTTTTGAAGGACATACACACAAATACATGGGAGACTACACCGAAAGGTACTTTCCAATACTGAATTGCGCAAAGAATCAAGGGAGATGCCCATGAACTTAGTGCAAATTGGGCAAAACACCTCGGAGCAGGAATCCATGTCCATCCCATGGCCTGCCAGCCAAGGCAGTGGCGAGTGCCCACGGTCAAGGGGTGACCGACCCCTTAAGGCGGGTGACCCTATGGGGGGTATAACCCTAGGTACCCACGGCAATGGACATGGGCCGCACCACCAGGGGAGGTCTAGCCCATAAGATCAAGGCCTACGGTGCTCAGCTCTGGTCGGCGTGCACCACAAAGGCAATCAGAAGACATCTTGGCGATGAAGGAAGGTCTATTCGGATATGATAGATATTGAATTCCTTGTAAATACTTACCATATAGCATGCACCATCTTTTTGCCGACCACACCAAGCGCAGCTACGTCAACGACCTCTACCAGATTGACCTCCCTGATGCCGACCAGCCTACACCAATGGTAAACATGGTGCAAATCCGACAGCTTCCGAATGACACGCTCCATACAATCCTAGAGGAAAGCCCCGAGCCATACTCCAAGGGCTCTACCAGCAATTGTCCACCTTTCCCTCTAGGCTTTGGGAGAGTGCTTTTTATGGTTAGCCACAACAGCATTGCTATCGATGGAGAAACCAGTGTCCAGTGCCATGAGCGCAAAGCCAGGAACACTGATCGCCAACGACGTCGTAATGAAGAAGTAGAAAATGCCACCCAAGCCACCAGAGGTGGCCTCCCGCCTCTCACTAGTAATATCTAACAAGAGTTTCTCATGGTGGACAACCAGCAAGTGGAGCAGACGCCGAGCGCCAATCTCACTACACCACAACACCAAGATTAGCGATGGACGATCTGACGCTAAAAGCAGCTACAGCGACAGACAATCTGACACTAAAACTTACAGCGACAGACTTCTGCAGACGCTATAAGTCCTGTCGCTAAAAATTTTTAGCGTCAGACAATACTTTTAGCGACAGATAATCTATTGCCTCGAATATTTATAGCGATAGATAGTCCATTGCTACTTTTTAGCGACAGATAGTCCATTGCTACTTTTAGCGACGGACTGTGCGATGGTACATATGGTTTTAGCGACAGACAGTCCAACGAGACAATTTTAAATGGTTAAAAAAATAAAAATTAATCCATCAACAATTGTCCACAATAATACAAATGTCACTACACAACCAAGATTCAACTTCAACAAACATACATGCATCTTCACAAATTTGACCAAAACTTTACAACAGCTCACATAGATAAGCTCACCATCTCATCTATTTCCTCTAGAGACAATAAGAACATCCTCCAAAACATAATGATCATAAGAAGGGACAAGAATGTCTTCCCAGTCGCCATTCCTTTTAAAACATAAGATGAAACAAAGAGTTTATAAGCAACAATGACAAGTCCATGAACTAGATTGGCACAAGATACCAAGTTTTCAAAGGACTAGTGTTTTACTTCAAAGCTTAGTCTGAATTTACAGAAGACTATTCTTAGGTCCATATAATATGTACAGCTAGTTACATAGAAGCATGACCAGTATCAATTATCTGGAATGCATACTGGAATTCAGCTGGGCATCATCTTTATTTACACCATCCAAACATGCAACGCTGTTAGAAGTTATCAAGTTAAAAACAATAACAGATCTAGAAATTGACAATTTCTGGATAAAAAACAGAGCTACACAAGTTTAGACTTTAACCTGTCAGGCCCACTTCTTCCGCTTAGACCTCAGCCGCATCAGTTTGTCCTTCCATGATGCTGTCGAAGTCAACAGATAAATCAGTGAACCTTCCATAGAAGTACCACATCTAGGTTTAAACTAATGATAATTACTCTTCAAGATCAATGTGTTTCTTCAAGATCAATGTGTTTTGTTCCTTTGCAGAACATGGTTGCAAAGTAAAAGAGATGTGATGTTTGTTCAGCATTCAGACAGTTTTGATAAGACAACACTGGGTGGAATCATTGTCAGACGCTCAATGTGGAGTCCTCGATGAACTGAATGAATACATAAGACGAATGGATCATTACCAGCATCCTTGTATCTCTCTTCGACGGCTGCAATGAGCATGTTCCTTACCAATCCAAACTCTTGAGCCTCCACACATGGCTGTCCATCAGGTCTAACAAAAATGCAAGTGTAAGAAAAATTAACATATAGATTCATAGATTGGCATTATGGATCTTAAATGCACAGAATATACTCGAATATAAGAAACCACTTTGTCAGATATATCAGTGAAAGGTCTAAGGAACACATCGATTCATCAATTGAGGGCAATAAGTTGCAGGGTAGATAACAAGGTAGAAACAATAAGTTGCAGGGCAGATAAACAACAACAAAGCTTCTCAGACCCAAGCAAAGTTGGGGGCAGATCAACAAAAAATATTAAAAAGAAATCCTACAAGTACTGTATAATTCTTACTCGCCTTCTAGAATGCCTGTCAAGCTCTATAAATAACAACCCATCGGATAAGCCAGCTGCTACTGCCATTCTTGCTGGCTCGACTGGTCTGATGCCATCACTGTATGCAAGACTTCTATGGCTTTGTACAGGAACCTGTTCTTGCCAAGTGAAACAAGAATGACATAAATATGGAGAATAAAAATGTTTCACATGTATGCATGACAAATGAACCCACACTACCATAAAATGTTTCTCAAAGATTAAAGCAAAACACAAATAAACAAGAAAATGTGCACACATTTACATGCCACTTTGGAGGACTAAGATAGTAAACATGGACAACATTTGGAGTAGATTATCCAATAGATTGAATTGGTTCTTTGTTTTCATACAAATAGCTCTATGTAACAGGTGACTGACTGACTGAAAAACAAGGAAAAGCTGCCACAATCCATCAATGTAACTGAGCCAGAACCTCAACCTATGAATAAATAGGATTTCAGCCACTGCTAGCTGAATATAGATACCACAGAAATCTGCGAATGTATTTTGAATAATTTTTCAACAATCAATGACAAGTCAAATCTTCCTATCGAACGAATAGGATTATATTTAGACAACCCGCTAAATAATGTAGGTGAGACGGCAAAGTAGATGTACGGGTCCTCATCAAATGGTATAAGAAAGCCGTAATTGATTATAAGAATAAACAAACTATATATTCACTTTCCTATTTTCTAAACAAGACTAGGTATAGATGTGCAACATCAAATGGTATTTGCAGTTTATTTGGCAAATAAGAGGATATCTGAAACCCCTGTTTCAATATACCAAGTGAACCAGATCCATGATACCATGAAATCAAAAGCATGGGGAATAAGAAGATACCCATGCTTACTCACCCTGTGTTAAGCTGAGATAGAGAGAAAAGGTTGAGTTCTTTTTGTCCCTCCGGATAAAGCAATGCAACGGTGCATCCCTTGGTCCAGGCTGTGCAAAAGAAATAATATACGCGTCCATTAAATCAATATTTAGTAAACCGAAACGAAGAAGCAAGCTTTTATAGGTATTATCATATCGCTATTGGCATACCAAATAAAATCCAGCTATCACATATAAACATAAATAAAGGAAGTATGTGTTTGTGCCCAACTTCTCCACTACTGTCATACTTTATTAGCACTAGCCACCAAAAATATAGTGTTATGTAGCCAAAAGAAGAGGATGGAGAATATGATGAATATGTGGCTATATTCTTCAAAGCCAAGGCCTGACCCACTAGCTTGAGCAGTAGCAGCAGTTTACTTAATGCCTAAACTGTGTTGATCAAACAAATATCTAAAACTTATACATACTACAGTGCAACTACGTAATCACATAGATCAAACCAAAGAACTTTAACTGTACTGAGTCAGATCAGTTCAAGTTTATTTAGTAAGAGGTAAACATGAGGAATATATTTTCTGAAATAAAGCTCACATTTGTTAATAAACTTTACTGAATTTCAAATCATTGTGAAACAAAATTCAGAATCACAAGGGAAAGATCCAAATTAATCAAACAAAGTAGTGGCTCACTGTCCAGCTTCAACGCACAAGAGATGTACCATGTTGCTACTTCTAGAAGCCAAGATAAAAACAATTCCAAGTGAATTCCTATTCGTTGACCAACCAAAGAGAATCAAACTAATGTTTTCAATGATTAGCAACTGATGGTTTGAACAGTTGAATCACAAATGCTTGAACGTGACATACTGCATAGGAATGGAATTAGTCCCAAGCTACTACTGCTGCCATGTATTTGAATTGCAGTGAGAAAAACTACCAGCGAAAAGCACGAGCTGCTTCTGCACTAGTTAATAAAAACCTGCAGTCTTTAGTTGTCAAGCTGTTAATCAGACTTCAGAGAACTGATAACAAGAACGAATTGTAGCAGCTGCTGATTCTCATTAGAGAGGAATACAACAGCCTGCTACTACTGCTACCAATCTGAAAACCAAGGCAGGCAAAATAACTCGGAACCAAGGCAAGCAAACAACTAAGCCAAGTTAAAGGTTTTAAACTAAACTGATAGCAGCATGAAAGTTGCCTGCAAGTGACAATTACCTTCACTGTTGCATTCCAAAAAGATAACCGAGTTGCTGGAACTAACGTGCTGCAGTTTTGCAAATTTAAGAATAGAGCCAAACTCTGTAGTTGCAAAGCTGATCACAGTCGAGAAAGCAGACAGCACAGCTGTTGTTATTAAAGCCAAAGCAAACATCTAATAAGCCCAGTTTTCCCTAAGTCGCGTTTTCCCCCCAAATCAGTTCAATCCGAACCCTAGATGTTGAAAATCCCCAAACAGTCCATAAGTTGATCAGCCACTTAATTGATGTTATTATTTCACATTAAACTTGCAGTATTCACAAAGTTTGCCAAGCCTAAGTGATAGGAAGTGTAGAGACACACCTCACACCCAATATTGGGGGATGACCTTCATATATATAGCCAATATGGCTGGGTATACAAGAAATACAATCAAGTATACATAGTAGGTGCTAGTCATGGCTAATCACACATAGACTTGCCTAATACCCGCCCGCAGTCTAAGCGGGAGGATCCCGGATGCATAGACTGGACCTGAACTCAGTAAATAGTTGTACAGGAAGGCCCTTGGTCATGATGTCTGGTGAGAGGATGGCACATGAAGGATCCGAACTTGGCCCAAGGCGACCTTCTCACGGACGAAGTGAATATCAATCTCAATGTGCTTCGTGCGACGATGATGAACGGGATTGGTTGTCATGTAGACAGCGCTGACATTGTCGCAGTAGACAACCGTCGCCGAAGCAATGGGAACATGGAGCTCCTGTAGGAGCTGGCGCAGCCAGCAACACTCGGCCACCACATGAGCAACAGCACGGTACTCTGCTTCGGCACTGGAGCGGGAGACCGTGGTCTGACGCTTGGAGGACCAAGAAATCAGATTGTCGCCGAGGTAGACACAATAGCCGGAGGTGGAGCGCCGAGAGTCTAGGCAGCCAGCCCAGTCGGCATCGGAGTAGGCGACTAGTGACTGAACAGGGCCAACACCAATGTGGAGGCCGGAGGAGAGAGTGCCCTCAGGTAGCGTAGAATCTGCTTGATCATCGAGAGATGCGGCTCGCGGGGATCATGCATGAAGTGGCACACCTGTTGGACGGCGTATGCCAAGTCAGGACGGGTCAGCGTGAGGTACTGGAGGGCACCAGCAAGGCTCCGGTACGTGGACAGATCAGCAACAGGGGCACCGGCTGTGGCAGAAAGCTTGGCATGAGTGTCAACAGGTGTCGTCGTAGAGTGACACTCAGCCATGCCGGCGTGTTGAAGGAGCTCAACGGCGTACTGTCGCTGTGATAAGAACAAGCCATCGGCGGAGCGAGTGATGGAGATGCCGAGAAAGTGATGGAGGGCGCCCAGGTCAGTCATGGCAAACTCAGAGTGGAGGCGCCCAATGATCTGCTGTAGCAATGTCGTCGAGGACGCAGTAAGTACGATGTCGTCGATGTACAGAAGTAGGTAGGCAATACTGGTCCCGTCTTTGTAAACAAAGAGGGAGGTGTCGGAAGCCGAGGCGACGAAGCCGAGCTAGCGAATGTATGTCGCAAAACGCTGGTACCAGGCTCGGGGAGCCTGCTTCAGGCCATAGAGGGAGCACTGCAACAGACACACATGATCAGGAAAAACAGGATCGACAAAGCCTGGAGGCTGCTGGCAGTACACGGTCTCCTCCAGATGTCCATGGAGGAAAGCGTTCTTGACGTCTAGCTGATGAATAGGCCAGGCACGTGAGGCAGCAATACTAAGGACAGCCCAGATGGTTGCTGGTTTGACCACCGGGCTGAATGTTTCGTCAGTCGATGCCGTGGCGCTGAGAGAAGCCACGAACCACCTAGTGAGCCTTGTGGCGGGCGAGTGTACCATCGGAGTGGTACTTGTGCTTGAAGATCCACTTGCTGGTGACCACATTGGCGCCGGGTGGCTGGGGTACGAGGCGCCATGTTCCGTTGTCGATGAGCGCCTGGTACTCCTCAGCCATGGCCGCATGCCAGTTTGGATCAGCCAAACCGCTACGGTAGTTGGAGGGAAGTGGAGACATAGTGTTCGTCGCAAAGAGCCCCACATACCGCATAACCGGTATGGCCCCGGACTGGGTCCACGTGATGCGTCATTCCTGCTGGACGGGAGGTGCCAAGGGAGCTGCGGGCGCCATTGGCTGCTATACAGGAGTAGTAGCTAGCTGTACAGGAGCACTAGCCTGCTGGACAGGGGCAGGAGGCCGCTGAGCAGATGCAGGAGCCGATCCTGGGGTTGGAGCCGATCCTGGTGCTGTAGAGGATCCGTCATGCGCCCGGGGACGCCGGCTGTAGACAAGACGGATGTCCCGCGGGACAGCCGCTGGAGGGGCAGCCACTGGAGGCAGGGCAGCCGCTGGAGGAGCAGCCGTTGGAGGAGCAGCAGGTGGTGGAGCTGCTGCTGGTGGAGCAGCAGGAAGTATAGGGCCATCGAACAAGATCGCAGGGTCGTCGGTCAGCCCCTCAATGAAACTGGGATGTGGCGACCTAGCAGCAGAGGGCAAAGTTGTAGGACGCACCGACACTGTAGTACCTGCAAGGAAAAAATCCAGGTCGCTTGGCGAGGACCTGAAGGGGTAAAGCCCGAAGGGAAAACAAGTCTCATCGAAGACCACATGGTGAGAGATGATGACGCGCTTAGTGGCCATGTCGAGGCAGTGGTACCCCTTGTGGGAAGATGGATAGCTGAGAAAGACACATGCTGTGGAGTGAGGAGAGAGTTTGTGGTGAGCCGTGGCGGTCAAGTTTGGATAACAGAGACACCCAAAGACACGTAAGTGGGAGTACTCGGGAAGTTTGTTGTGGAGGAGAGTATATGGAATGCCGTGGCGAACAGCGGAGCAAGGACGTCTGTTCAGAAGGTATGTGGCTGTGGCGAGCGCCTCAGCCCAGTACTGAGGAGGCATGTGTGCATGGAGGAGCATCGTGCGACTGATGTTGTTCAATGTGCGAAGAAGACGTTCAGCATTGCCATTTTGTGGGGAGGTATATGGACACGAGAGGCGTAAATGAATACCACGAGAAGCAAAGAGAGTATGGAGGCTATTGTTTACGAACTCAGTGCCGTTGTCGGCTTGGACAGCTTTGATGGCAAGGCTGAATTAAGTGTGGACATAATTGCAAAAATTTGCAATATGTGTGGAGACTTTAGATTTGCGAGTGAGGGGAAAGGTCCAACAGAAATGAGTAAAATCATCAAGTAAAACTAGATAATATTGATACCCGGATACACTTGCAACCGGGGATGTCCATACATCACAGTGAACAAGTTCAAAAGGCATGGAAGTATGTGAACTGGAATCTAAAAAAGGGAGGCGCACATGTTTGCCAAGCTGACAAGAATGACATAGCAATTGCTCTAATTTATTACAGCTGATGGACGCATTATGACAAAGAATGTCAATGGTGGCAGAGCTGGGATGACCAAGACGGTGATGCCAGAGGTCGGTGGGGACGGCAATGTTGGCATGTGGGGCGGAAGATGCAGCAGGGAAGGTGTAAAGATCACTAGCACTATTGCAGCGAAGCATCACGTGTCGGGTCGGGATATCCTTGACAGAAAAACCAAGAGCGTCAAATTCTATAGAGCAGTTGTTGTCCCTAGTAAATTTATGGATAAATAGCAGATTGCAGACTAGAGATGGGACAATTAAGACATTATTTAGATGAAAATTGGACGCTGGTGTATGAAGAACAGACTTGCCACGACATGAAATAGGAAGATGTGCACCTTTGCCATCTGTAATGGAAGAGTGAGGAGGAGGATTATGAGAGAGGAGTATACCATCCGAGGAGCTCATGTGGGAGGAGGCGCTAGAATCCAGGACCCAGGGATGCTGGCCCTGGAGATGCATCTGATTGAGTGCAGCGACAAGACCATCCTGGTTCCACATGGGAGCTGGTGGAGAGATGTGGAGCGACGCAAATGTCGTGGGGGGCTATGGAGGCGCGAAGGCCCTATGAGCCTGAGGAGGAGGGGTGCCAAGCATGCCTGGACGCCAGCCGGCCTGCTGAGCCAAAGGAGGGCCCTGTGGCACTCATGGATTGTAGCAAAGCCAGGGGCCCATGGGGCGGTATTGACCAATCTGGCCAACGCCGCCGCGCTACTGCGCAGAGCCGCTGTTCCAGCGCAGGCCCTTGCCCTTGCCCTTGCTGCCGCTGTTGTTGACACCGCCGCCGCCCTTAGTGCTGCCGTAGCCAGTCATGTGTGGGTTGTGTGGACCTCTAGAGGTGCCTGTGGTAGCGAGAGCATGGCACCCGCCTGGGCTGGTGCAGCCAGAGCTGGCGGTGGTGAGGAGGGCAGTGTTGGCGACCGTCTTTTCGTCATTGGCGAGACGGAGCTCCTTTAGGGCCAGTATGTCATGAGCCCTGGCAAAGGTGGGAAGGATAGCGGAGTTGGCGATGTCATCGGTGGTGTTGGAGAAGCGAGGATTGAGTCCACGCAGAAGGTTGAGGATGAGCTGTGAGTCCTGGACAGGATGGCCGACGTCGCGAAGAGCAGTGGCCTTGATCTTCAGCCGCTGGTAGTACGTCGATATGGTGCTGTCACCTTGCACCATGGAGTGAAATTCGTTGAGGAGGAAGATGGCACGTGGCACTCGGTTGGCGCGGAAGATCCCTTCAATGGCCACCCACAGATCATAGGCGGTGGGATCGGCACCGTCCATGGCGTGGTTGAGGACGGAGTCATCGACGGAGCCGGAGATCCAGCCCCGGACGCAGCACTCTGTGGCATCCCACTGAGGATCATCAGGACAAGGGGGAGCAGAGCCATCGATGTGCGAGCGAAGGCCAAACTTGCCGCACAACGATTTGAAGAACACCCACTTGGAGTAGTTGGATTGCAAGTCCAGCATGAATGGGATGTGGGACTTGACATTGACTGTGGCATAGTTGTGAGCCACGATTGGGGCAGCAGTGTCGGTGCTCATGGTAGGCATGGTTGGGGTGCCTATCGCGGGCAGGGTGCCGGCACTGGTGGCCGAGGAGGAGGAAGAGGCCATCGGAGATGAGAGAGGGAGTAGAACAGCCGGTGAGGGTGGACGGGCGCGAGGAAGACGCGCGCGTTGGGCTGCTGCGCGAGCAGGAAGGTCACACGTGGGGAAGGTGCGAGCAGGGAGAGTCACACGGGAGGAAAGGGTAGGAAAATAGGATCTGATAGGCTGATACCATGTAGAGACACACCTCACACCCAATATGGGGGGGTGACCTTCATATATATAGCCAATATGGCTGGGTATACAAGGAATACAATCAAGTATACATAGCAGGTGCTAATCATGGCTAATCACACATAGACTTGCCTAATAGGAAGTTTGCCGAAAGGTTCCAGTGAACATTACAAAACAAATAGACCTTTATCTTATACCATTCAATTAAGCATTAGCAATGTGCAAGCATAAAGCAAAAAACATGCAAAAACATAGATCCTAGATGACATAGCCAATGTCAATTTAAACGTACAGAACTGATAGCTGCAGCAGCTAACTTGACTATTGCACATATGCAATAAAAATTTCACGGGTAGCGACATTGTTTTGAGGCCCAACACTCAAGACAATAGTTGAGCATCAGATATTTGAGATATCTGACAAGTCAATTGAGCTCACTTTCACTGTTATTGGCTTACTACTTGCCATTCAAGCAGGTTCGTAACTCCTGAAGATAGTATAAATGTTAGAACAGTATTGTCAGTACAGAAAGTGACCAACTAGTGAATATTTGTAGTTTTGCTGTACGTTGTGATCGGAGGTGGCCAAGAACTCAATGACGCAGGATATATACTGGTTCAGGCAACGTGCCCTACGTCTAGTCTAGGTCTATCGGTGACTTTATTCCTGAGCCTAGGTGCTCGAAGTCTGTAGTGGGGTTACAAACGAGAAGGAGAAATGAGGGGTGTATGAGAGGTCCGGTCGGGTCCGACCAGAAGGGCCGACGGCGACCGGGACCCGCTATGAGCTAGGTGTTCAAGCGTGTGCTTGAGGGGGTTTTTGGGCTATCGATCTAGTGAGCCTGAACTTGAAGAACTGGACCTCCCCCGTTTGGAGGGAGCGCATCCCCTTTTATAGAAGAAGGGGATGGCTTTACAGGTGAGAGGGAGAGAGTACGGATGTTACGAAATCTTGTTGCCCATGCCGATGAGGAGTGGACAATGGTAGGCACCTACAACACTGTTGATGTCACTGTAAAATGTCAGGTGCACATGGGAGGTTGCGTTGGCTTCTTCAGGAAGGATGAAAGTCGGTACCTGCAAAATTCTATTGGTATGTGAGGAGCCCTACCTTGTGTACCAGTTATGGTGAACCCTGGAGCCCACTAGCGATGCCCAGAGGTATGTGGGAGGCTTTTTGCCATATGGGATCCCAATGGCGCCTACTATACTGTTTGTGTCAGGGCGGCTGAGGAGCGCTAGTCCCACAGGCGTACAGGGTATGGTCCCGGTGTCATGGTTTGACTTAGTGCGCTGTCTCCTCCGTTTGCCCCTGGTCCCTTCCGAGCGGGCGTCCCCGGTCGGATGGCTCCAGTCGGAGAAGAGCGGTACGCAGGCTTCCTATGGGTCCCCAGTCGGAGTCGCGGGGTCGGAGTAGGAAGCGGCGTTTTGGGCCAGGCCTTTCGATCGGAGGGACCGCCTAGAGGCGGCCGGTGCCCGAAGCGAGCGCTCTAGTCGGAGAGGTGGGCCGAAGAAGTTGATGAGCGGGCGTTCGTTCTTTTGGTAGACCTTTCGGTCGGTGACCAGTCTGTCCTTTCGGCCCGTTGTTTTTTAGGCTTTTGGGCCGGCCCATGAACTACATGCTGTTCTCCTGGGCCGAGCCCGGGCGTCGAAGCCAGTCCTCGAGGGACCCCGGGTTTATGAACCCGACAGGAGCCTCGGAGCCCCCGGGTGATTTGAGCTGAATTGTCCGGGGGATTTTTGTCTTGCTGCCGGGTGCGCGCGAGTGTACCCGCGGGTGTAGCCCTCGAGCCCCTGGGCGGTTCGGGCAGAACCGGCTGGGGGGTTTCTGCGTTGTGTTGGCGGGTGCGCGCGAGCGCACCCGCGGGTGTAGCCCCCGAGCCCCTGGGCGGTTCGGGCAGAACTGGCTGGGGGGTGTTATTTTGGCGGGCGTGTGTGTATGTTTAGTTTTAAGACGTTGTGTTTAACCAAGGTGTCGCTGCACAGCCAAGCCATTTTTTAGGTGCAGGGTTTGAGACAAATTTTGTTGATCTCGACGTCGGTGCGTGCCATGGATCGGGTGAGAAGGTTAGTTCGGGGAAACCGCCAGTGTCGGTGCGCGCCATGGACGGTGATAGCTCGGTTCGGTTGTGTTAGAGCTCACTGATCTTTGGCGTCGATGCGCGCCATGGGATCGAGCGAGGTAGGACCGCGAATGGACCCAGGCGTCGGTGTGTGCCGTGGATCGCGGGAGTTAGTTTAGTTAGTTCAGGAATTGGATGAGCCAGAGCTCGTGGATCCTAAGTGAAGCCATTACGTGAGTTTAGGAGTCACGGTCCTAGGTTTTATTGGAGTGCAGTGAAGCCATCTGAAGCCGTTACGCGAGTTTAGGAGTCGCGGTCCCAGGAGCCGTAGCCGGATATCGAAGATCCCATCGACGCGAGTTCGGGGTCCTGGACCCAGAGCCGTAGCCGGATGTCAAAGATCCTATCGACGCGAGTTCAGGGTCGTGGACCCAGGAGCCGTAGCCAAATGTCAAAGATCCTGTCGACGCGAGTTCGGGGTCACGGTCCCAAGGTTTTTGGAGCACAGTGAAGTCGTCTGAAACCGTTTTTTGAAGCCAAAGCGTAGTTTAGTTGGTTAAAGATCGGATGAGGCGATGCTCGTGGATCCTGGCATCGGTGCGCGCCACGGGATCGGGCGAGTCAGAGTCATGGATCCGGCGAGTTCGAGGTCGCCGTCCTTGGCATTTTTCTTGAGCCCCCGAGCCCTATCGGGCCTTCATGGGGGTCAATGTGAGTATTGTGCGTTACCCCATCCTCGGTTCCTCACAACCGGAGGGGCTGAGTTTCGTCGCCTGTCCCGATCGCTCGGGCTCAAAGACTAGCTCGGTGAGTTCGCTAACGGGTGTGATCGAGTGGAATCCGGGTCCATCGTTCGTGACGGGGTCGGCATAGCCCTCTTGTGACATTCCACTACTCCTTTACTTGCAACCCGATAGATGCCTAGGTCATTCCGGAGACTGACCTGGGTGGCCTAACGACCTCCCCTTCGATGGAGATTCTGTGGGCCTGGTGAGAGGTTCAGGATTGAACAAGAAGGTTGAGATGACCCAGTCTGCCGGACCGAGCAAGGGCCACACGGTGCTCATCTACGGTTTTCTCCCCTGGCTCTGTTGGTTGCCCTATCGAATGAGGCAACCTCGCTTCGTGACGCAACACGGAGCGTTCTGATGCATTTCGCTGCACGTGCGATGCTTAGTTCCCGAGCCCCCGGGCGGTTCATGCCCTAACCGTCTGGGGGGTTCAGGCGTATGGAATGAATGCGTGTATGGATGTATGAATGTTTTAAAGAAGTAGAGGGGGTTTTGATAGTGTTTACCTTGGCGACTGGAGTGACGGGGCTCGGAAAGCTTCAATCAGAAATGTCTGACTGGGACCCGAGCTCATCGTTCGTGATGGAGTCATCATGGCCCACGTGGGGCATCCCTTAGCTTCCTACCTATGTCTCTGTGTTTATCCTGAGCAATTCGATCAGCTCGGGGGGTCGGTTGGTCTCCCGGTGGAGATTTTGTTTTTGGTCTCCCCAGGCCTAGCCTGGGGAGGCGGGAAGCCACCCACGTGCAGTGGTGCTTTGGTTCTTGTGCCCATCGTGTGGTAGTGGTTGATCGTGTGGTAGTGGTAGGCCACGGTCAGGCCATGTCCCGTCTGATCAGGAGCCGCTTCGTCGCGCTGGGCACGTCCCGTCGGTCAGGGGGCGTCCCATCTGCATTGAATGGAAAAAGAGAGAGTTTCTCGCCCTGCCGTTTTGCCTTCCCGATCGGCACGCCCTTTCCTAACCGCTGCTCCCCTTCCTTTAAGTAGGTGAAGAGAGAGGTTGTTCGCCTCGTTCTTTTGCCTATTCGTCGTCTACCGCCGCCGCCTTTCTTTTTCCTCCTCGTTGAGAGCGTCTTTGAGAGTTACGAAGGTTTCTAGGAAAGGAAGGGAGAGAGAGCGAGGGAGAAGAGGAGAACTCACAGATCTTTCAGGGATCTAGAGCAAGATGTTGGACTGGAGGTCATCCACTATGAGGAAGTCGGTGCTGGAGTCGTTCGTTAAGAATGGGTTTCTGCCGCTGCAGGAGGTGGCGCACTGGAGGGTCCCTGGGATGGAGGAGTTCTCGCGACCTTGTCCCGATGAGGTAGTTTCGTTTCTTACCTTCCACGAGAACAGACTAGGGTACCCCGCGCACTGGTTCCAGCGCGGGCTACTCAACGAGTGGGGCCTGGAGTTGCAGCACCTCAACCCGATGGGGGTGTTGCACCTCGCCGGCTTTGTCACCGTCTGCGAGGCTTTCCTCGGGATGGAGCCGCACGCGGATCTTTTCCGATGATTCTTCTCTGGGAGGACCTTGACGGCGGGGAGCTCGGCTAAGGCCGCGCCGGTGGGGGGTTTCGCCCTTCAGAGGAAGCCGAGCGCAGGAGGTTCGTATCCCCCATACACCCCTTGCGGCTCCAACCGGGGGTGGCACAGGGAGTGGTTTTACATCAGGAACCCGGTGGAGGCGCTGTTCCCGGCGTTTACCGGTGGGAGGCCGAAGGAGCGGGAGAGCTGGTCGTGGGGTTGCGGCCATAAGGAGAGGCACAAGGTGGAGGCCATCGAGGTGGAGCTCCGGAAGCTCGTGAAGCGCGGCCTTGACGGAGTGCGGGTGTTCTACACCCTCTACCACCGTCAGATTGCGCCGTTGGCGTAGAGGATGCAGCCGATGTGGGAGTATGGTGGTCGGTCGGACCCGAATCGTGCGTCGCCGGAGGAGTTGCTGGACGACGAGGTCTGGAGTCACGTCGGCTGGGTGCTGCAGCTAAGGCCTAGGGAGACGGTCGTGGGAAAACCCATACCGTTCAATGCCTTGATCGCGTCCACACTGGTGCGTTCCCTTGTTTTGTTCGTGTTTTTTCTCTGCTCTTTCCCACTTCTTTGATCTGGTTCATTCGTTCCATAGGGGCTTGGGAGGTATAAGTCCCGACCACACCTTCCCAAGGGACCGGAGGGCGTGGCTCGGTAGACTGCTTAGAAGAAGGCGGCCAAGGCTCGGAAGAAGAAGAAGAATAAGGAGATCCTGCGAAAGTAGGAGAAGGAGCAGGAGGTCGTCCGACGCACGAGGGCCGGGGAACGTAGGAGCGACGTCAAGTTGGAACTCGCGTCGGACGATCCTACGGATCTAGATGATATGGTCTTCTTCGACGAGGAGGAGGAGAGCGGGGTCGCTGCGACCTTGGCGGAGCGTCGTGATACTGCGACGTCGTCCGCCGATGGCGAGCTGGTGGCCGCGCGTCATGCGGCAGATCCTTCGTCGAGGAAGCACGCAGCGAGCACGGACGTCGTCGGTGAGCGGGCGTCGAAGCGGACGCGGTCACCGTGCCCCTTTATAGCATCGCCGGCCCTGTTCCCACCTATGGTGGACGTGGCGGAGCAAGGCGGGCGGCCCATTGAGGGGCGGACTGGTGCTCGTTCATCACCGGCGATGGCGATGGAACGTGACTTGCAGCCGGGGGAGGCCCCGCCCGCTGCGGATGCGGTTGAGCCCACCAGGCGGTCTGAGGAGTAGACTGGTGCCCACATGTTGCACGAGTCGCGGTTGGAAGATGCCCTGCCTGCTGCCCTAGTTGGGGAGTCCAGAGCCGAGGATCATGGCGACCCGCAGGCCAGGCAGGAGTTGGTTGGGACGGCTCTGCCCTCTTCTACTGTAGGGCATCGTGGGTCGTAGTCTAGGAGCGGTCCCCGCTGCGCAGGTCCGTCGACGTTGGGGTCGGGCTTCAGAGTCGTCCTGCTTGCCACTCGGTACGTCTGTCTTTGTTCCCTATTGGTACCTTGTTGGTTATGTTCGAAGTGTGACTTACCCGTGCCTTCTGCTAGCGGCCTGGGGACGCCGGGGCTGAGCATCACCCCAACTCCCATGCATGACACCTGGAAGCCCATCCTGCAGCGTGTTGCAATGGGCGAGGGAGGTAGTAGGATGGTGGCAGCAAGGCCTTCCATTCTGGGATGGTGCCCCCCGGTTCGGCTGCTGATGAGGCGGCAGCTGCGGCGTCAGTGTTGGCCGCGATCTCGGTGCCGATGGCGATGGTGGCGTCGGAGGTGACTCTCATGGCCTCTCCTCCTCCACCAGTTATGGTGGAAGAGGCGAGGGACACCGAGCTCCCTGCCTTGCCGGATGGAGGTTTGCGCGGCTCGCCCTTGCCGTCGGGGCCGAAGACGCCCGAGAAGACGTGGCCGGGCCAGGGTCGGGATGCCCGGCGGTGGCACAGGTCAATGAGGTGGTGGAGATCCCATCTGATGACAAGGCGGATGTCATGGCGGAGCCGTCGGTGCCATCACGGGGCCTGGCGGTGGTCCATTCGGCGGCTAGGCCCTCTGGTGGGCCGGTGGTGTCGCCGTGGGACCTGGCGGTGGTACGGTTGGAGGCTAGGCCCTCCGACGAGGTGCCAGAGGGTGACCTAGAGTGGTCCTGCCCTGAGCACCTAGTGAACGCGCGGTTCATCCTCTAGGACTCCCAAGAGCGTCAGCTCTAGGGACATCTTCAGGGGGCAAGGGCATGTCGTACTATCAGAACTCACCAAGCTGACCGCGAAGCTCGAAAGTGCCCAGAAGCTGGCTCTGTTTGCCCGGCAGTTGGTTGAGGGTGACATGCAGCTCGCGGCAGAGATGAGTTTCTGGTACTTGTCCTTTACCCTTTGGATCTTTTGTTGGTTGTTTTTAGC